>CM077665.1:15786156-16386156 GCA_039707655.1 Elymus sibiricus | reverse complement strand
GACTCGTAGCGCAGCGGAAGTAGAGTCGATGACGATCGGCGGTGCAGATCCCCGCAGCTAGGATTTACAACCTCCCAACCGCGAGGATGTACTCCCACGTCAGCTCACCGGACGGATCTCCGGGCAGCCCTTCGGGAGGCATCGGGACAGTCCCTCGGATAGTCCCACCGGACGGATCCTCGGACAGCCCTCCGGGAGGCCTCTGGACAGTCCTTCGGATAGTCCCACCGGACGGATCCTCGGACAGCCCTCCGGGAGGCCTCTGGACAGTCCTTCGGATAGTCCCACCGGACGGATCCTCGGACAGCCCTCCGGGAGGCCTCACGGACAGCCCTTCGGGCGGGTCACTCGGACAGCCCTTCGGGAGGACACCCGAAACTCAAACTGTAACTCGGACAGCCCTTCGGGAGGCACTCTCGAACTAAGACCGAAACTACGATCTCTCTACAGAGTTGCACACATACGGTGTCATCTATCCGGCAGGGCTTCGCCGTCCAGAACTAGTTCCCACCGGAACCCAGACAGCCTTTCGGCTCTACGAAACTATTTCGCTGGGAGGGAGAGAGAAGCCAGAAATGTCATGGCATGTGTATGTGAGAGCAAGGATGTGGCCTATGGGGCTGCCTCCTCCCCTCTATTTATAGGAAAAACAAGGGGTAGGATGGGCATATCCAAAATGCCATGTCATCCCAAAATATCTTGGGAAGATATTTGTGGAAAGCCAACTTCCAACCATATCCATAAATCTGATTTCACTATTCACGACGACATTTTTCAGCGTCTGATCGAACTGAAAATATTCATGTGGGCTTAGAACATTTCCAGTACCCACCAAAATAATTTTCATTGCGAGCCGGAACAATTCCGGTTTAGTGATTTTCATCTGCGAAAAGCATCTGAAGCGGTTTCGGCAGCTCCGGAACATTTCCGGTTTTCATTCCGGAAAATTCCAGAAAGTTTCCAGAATGATTCTGGCACCCTCCAAGAATTATCAGGCATATGCCGAAACCAATTTGACTTTATGGTGTACTCCGAAACAACTTTTCGGTTTAGTGATTTTCATCTGTGAAAATCAACTAAAGCGGTTCCGGCAGTCCGGAACATTTCCGGTTTTTGTCTCTGAAAAATCTCAGAAGTTACCGGAACAATTCTGGTACCTTCCAATAATTTCCAGGCATGTGCCGAAACCAATTTGACTTTATGGAATACCCTGAAACAACTTTTCAGTTTCACCGGAACTATTCCGATATCCTCTCCGGAACGTTTCCGTTTCGTCCGAAACTTTTTCGGTGAATTTCTCTCAGACTCCCCGTCTAGTATTCAGCAGATAGATGACCCTTAAGCGTGTGACCCTATAGGTTCGGTGAAGTATAGACATGACCCGGAACACTTTCCGATCAATGATCAACATCGGAGCCGTGGACACCCATATTGACCCCTATACCCACACGAATGAATATTCGAGTGAACCTCCAGTTGCCGTGTGCTATTCCTGTTGCTTCGCGATATGTTACAAATACCCGAGGTGAGACATGTAGGCATCCCCGTGGATCAACAACTTGTCCACTATGCCAGTTACCTCGTTACCGGTATTGTTCTCTTTTCTCGTTCCCGTGTTCCGGCATCCCCGTGATCAAATCACAAAGTGTCTGGCCAGACGATGATGGATACCGTAACACCGAGAGGGCCCAGAGATATCTCTCCATCGTCGGAGGAGCAAATCCCAATCTTGAGCTATCAAGTTACTTGACATACTTTTCCATGAACCCGTAAGCCGCCGTAATAGCCACCCATTTACGGATGACGTTTAACAAACCCCAAAGTTCATGAAGCAAGCATGAAGAAACTCGATACTCTCATGGTCTAAGGAATCATGCAAACATTAACCATCTCTGTGTTATAAACCATTAACTAATGACGAATGTATCTCATAGCATAACATCAATTTGGGTCGATTCAACACAAGTGTTCTACAAACAATTGTGCCCTCAAAATTGCCGGCATAGTCATGCCCATGATCAGGAAAACAAGATCATCATGCAATACTTGAGCCAGTCATAGAGGCTTGACTAGGAATACTTTTTACCGTTTATTATCCCACACGTGCACATGAGTTTCCCTCCAAGCCTCGTTTTATTTGCAGACTCGAGAATCATTGCAGTTATAGCATGGAACATAAACATAATTATGAACAGGGAGATAATCAATAACATTTATTATTGCCTCTAGGGCATATCTCCTACAGACTCCCACTTGCACTAGAGTCAATAATCTAGTCAATGCTAATGCACTTTACACCTATGGCATACTGGTGTAAAATATGCTTCGCATGTGGTATAGCCTGATGTCCAACGGATCTGACGACTTCAGCTCCGTGTGTAACTTTGCATATCCCCGCGTTTTCACGCTTTCACAAAATTCATATTTTGTGTGGACTTGGCTTTGCATATGTGTGAATCATTGGTCGAAACCTGATTCCTCAGACTGAGCTATGGAGCAGCTATCTGCAATAGTGTCCCATAGACCAAAGCCATCTTGGAACCATACTAAGTTCATGAATGAACTATATGATTCAACAACTTCTTTGTCGCTTCTTAAGCGTCAACATACTTAGCCTTTGTTATAGAATTCGCCACAGTATCTTGTTTGGAACAATTTCCAACTACCGTGCCACCATATTGTGTATTACACAACCCTCAACTTAAATCGAAAATCGCATGGAGCATCGATGAAGACTGTATAGATGTAACCTTTTACAACGAACTCTTCATGATCTCCACTTGCGAGAAACCATGTCATCGGTACTACTCTAGTACTTAATGACATCTTTCACTGTTGTCCCATGATCAGTACTTTGATCACTATGGTATCTATACTCGCACAACTTTGGAGTATTGGACATATCTGGTTGTTTTTACATACCATGGAATACATGATTAATCCAAACACAAGAGTGTGTGGAATCACCATCATGTATTTTGCTCATCAGTGTTTTGAGACACCGAGTCTTGCAAAACCCTTTCCATGTGACTTCGGCAAGAATCACTCCTTGGCGTTTTAAATGCTAAAAGGTTTTAGCACCTTGTCAATATGTATTCATAGCTTAGCCCCATTAGGTAAATCTATCTCCATAGATCATCATGCCTAATATTAAGGCTATTTAGCCTAAGCACTTCATCGAAAAACTATTTTCAAATGAAGTCCTAATTCGTGTCAAGAAATTTATTTCCAATTAACAATGTGTTAAGTACACAAGGTTTTTAGAAATATTATTATGCTCCCACTTACTTTCTTGAATCACAAGCATCTTCGATACCCATTTGATGAAGTCAAAAACCCTTTTGACCATTCCATCAAAAACGAAGATTCCAACTCCACTTTGCTCTCTTCTGTCCATCGCTGGAACTCTGAAGTTTGCATACTTACTAGCATCCTCTGGATCGACAAATTACTTTGGACTGTATCACATACAAGTCCTAGGTTTCATTTCCATCAGATGGAAATCCCTTTGTCATCCATGTTTCATATCTCATGATTGAAATATGTATTAATTGCTAGTTCAACCCGAACCGACATCAAGCATCGCTACGGTGAGACAATCTCATCGTAGTCAACTCCTTGAACTTGTTTATTGCAACAAGTCGAGCTTTATGGATAAAACATTTTATCCGTATCAGTTTTTAGTTTCAATAAATATTCGTTAGACTCTAAGTCTTCTGAAAGGTGTATCAAGATCTTAAAATACTCGTTCAATATTTTAGTACTTATTCAACATTTTTCAAATACTTATTCAAAAAAATTCAAATACCCCTTCAACATTTATTAATACTTACTCATCATTTTGAAATACTTGTTCGACATTTTGAATAATTATCAACATTTTCAAATACTCATTCAACAATTTTTAATACTTATTCAACATTTTGGCAAATACTTGTTGGGGCACGCTACGCGTCGGCCGGCAGATCTTCTATAAAGATCCGCCGCCTCGGCAAAGATTTTGTGCCAACAACGACCCAGCCTCGTCCTTACAATTGCAACATCGATGGTGTTGCAGAATGTTTTGCAACAGAGGTCGTGTTGTACAAACTTTTGCATCGAGCTTATGTTGCAGATTTTTTTGCAACCAAGTTCCTGTTACGGATTTTTTTTTTGCAACAAAGGTCATGTAGCGGTATTTTCTGAAACTTTTTCTTTTGCAGAATCTTTTTGCAATATAGGTCCCGTTGCATAATCTCATTGCAACAGAGCACTAGTTGCAAAAGCCTCGTGTGACAGTTCACGGCAGCGACACATGTTGCTTCTTGGTTGTAGGGAGATAATATTGAGTGTGCGCTCTAAAAAGGCACGTGGCAAGTGGAGCAGGCGGCGGATGCGGCCGAGCGATCCGCCGACTGATTAATATCGTTTCCCATACTTGTTCAACACTTTTAATACTTTTTTTGACAAATTAAACAGCAGGAGAGGCACTTACTGTTGCTTCTTTAAAAGAAATATATTACAAAGTATTTACAGAGCCATGGGTCAAGAAATATTTTTAATACTTATTCAAAATTTTCAAATACTTGTCCAACTTTTTAAAATACTCGTTCAAATTTTTTTAATACTTATTCAACTTTTGGCAAATACTTTTTCAACATTTTTCAAATGTTTTTTGAAGAGTATTTTTTGTATATATATGTATAATATTTTAAAGTATAAAGAAAAATACAAAAATAAATAAAAAAAGAACAGAAAAAGAAAGAAAAACACGGTCTCCCGCACGGCTGGGCCGGCCCATATGGGCTTCCCCCTTAAAGCGAGACATAGGGGCGCCCGATTCGAACGCCGGTGCGTTGGGATATCTCGCCCCTTAAGTCGAGTTTTTTGTATCAGACGCAGAGTTTGGATTTTACCTAGATGATGAAATATGAGTTGCACTACACTTGGATAGTTTATATGAGTTAACTTGTTACAGATATTCGTGAGCTCTGAAGAATATTCACCCATGCAGGAGATAGCAAAATCTATACCTACTAATAAAGCAAGGTGATATTCTTGATTTCGTCCCACATCTGATTTTACATTAAGTGTATTATACACGAGGTGGTACTAATTCTTGCGTCACGCGTCTACATCGTTCCCGGATCTTCGTACGTCATCGGATGAAACGAATTGTCACGCGCAGCTGCGCTTAGCCTCATGAAGCCGGCCCATCTGTCTTTTCTGGTTACAGCCCGCACTAAATCGAATAATGATTGGATGATTCTAGCCCACTGCGGCCAGGCCCATACTGCCTCGGAGAGAGGCAAAAATATACTGTAATCAACAGAACCAGGGATCGATCTCCCAACCTACCGATCAGTCCTACAGGCTTAACAAGCTGATCTATAATAGGGGTTCGTTTTAGGAGGGAAGATTTGACTTCATATTTAATTGTACCACCTCGCTCCTTTTCATCCCGTTTCATTAATTTATATATGTTTGCAATCTGGAATCAACAAGCCGCCTCAAAAGTCAACGAACGGAATTAACGAGCCAGAGCAAACCGAGAAAATAAAGAAGGAAACAAGACGCGGCTCGAGAGGAACACGCCTCGAGGCATGTGGGAAAGTGAACTACGGAATAGGTGTGGGACTCCTCGGATGGAAAAATAGATAGTACAAAGTTGAGTCATTTTTGAATCATTTAATTTGGGACGGAGGGAGTATATTTTAAATTTGGTACATGCAAAAATGGAATTACTTGTTTTCGTAATCTCCAAACATTTCTTTAACAGTGGTCCTTTTTTATCTCGGATATACCTATTTTCATATATTTCTTATTCCTAAAATACAAAACAAATTAGAAAAAGGTTAAGTTTCATATTTCAAATTATTAGCAATGACCTCCCTTTTAAATTAATAAATATGTTATGGCCTGAATATTGGGCATGCGCCTCGAAACATGCATTACATTAACTATGAATGAGCCTATCTCTCTTTTAATAGGATGATGTAGGAATACGTTTCTTTCTGTTGCAACGCACGGGCATTTTTCCTATCTCTATCTAATTCTATACCTACTAATAAACGGGCTATCGCTTCTGCATGTCCGTCGCCGTTCTTTTTTAAAAAACCTCTCTGGTAATTAACCCGCCGTCCAACTTTAAATGGCAAAATAAACCATTTTTTTTACAGTTTTACAAAAAGAACCCTTACTTTTCTGATAAATAACCCGCACTCCATGACAGAAAACGAATCGTTTTTCCATGTTTTAGCGGAAAAACCCTCCCATTTCTGTAATTAACCCGTTGTCCATCTAAAAAAGCAGTACATTTTTAAAATATTCATATCTTTTAAACCATAACTCTAATTTTTAACATGCTGCATATGAATTTTGTTTAGAAAAATTTATAGAATACGAATATGATATTATTTTACCTATTAAACATTAAAAAAGTGTTGTTTAGGGTGCAACCTTAATCAATTGGTGCCACAAATGTGACACTTAGAATAATCTACGGGTTTAGAACAAAAGTGACTGAAACATAAATAAATTTCCAGAACCTGTCATATAGATGCCCCCTTTCTTTTTTCGAAGATGTGAGCTAAATATATTAATTTTCGAATGGGATACGTTGTGTAGCACGCAACACGAGCTTGGCCTTCTTGCTAAGGGCGATGCCAAACGCCTCAGACATGTCGAGCTCCTCCGGTCTCATACCACCTGAGGGCTCCCAATCGAAATGGTAGAGAAGGCTCGCGAGCAGCAGCTCCATGTTAGCGAGGCCGAGCGCCACGCCTGGGCAAATCCTCCTGCCGGCCCCGAAGGGAAGGTACTCGAAGTGGCCGCCCTTGAAGTCCATGGCGGCGGCGCTACTCTCCTCGAACCTCTCCGGCTTGAACGCCTCGGCGTCCTCCCAGTAGGCACCGTCCCTGCCCAAGGCCCAGGCGTTCACGAGAACCTTTGTATCCTCGGGGATGTGGTATCCCATCACCTCGCACGGCTCCCGGCACAGCCGCGGCAATAGGAACGGCAACGGCGCGTGCAGCCGCAACGTCTCCCTGATCACCAGGTTGAGGTAGCTCAGCCGCCCGCCAGCGACGTCACTCTCTGTTATCTTGGTCCGTCCATGGAGTGCTTCTCGCACCTCCGTCTGGGCCTTTTGGAGGACACGCGGGTTCCTCACCAGCTCCGACATGGCCCATTCTAGTGTCGTCGACGAGGTCTCGCTCCCGGCTACGAATATTTCCTGGGTCACCGTGGTGATGATGTCGGTGGTGAGGTCCAGGGAGCACTGCGCCCCGCCGTCCTTCTGCACCCTCAGCAGCACACCGAGAAGGTCCTCAATGCTCTCGCCGGCGCTGTCGACACGATCACGGATGAACTCGTCCATAAGGGCACGCACTTTGCGGTCGCACCGCTCGGTCTCCCGGATGGCCCCGCTGAGCCAGCGCGCTAGCGCTGAAGATGGGTATAGGTCAGCCAGATTGAAGCCACCGGCGAGCTTCACAGACCGGTCGAGCTCATGAAGGAACTCGTCCCGCCGTGGGCACCGTCCGCCGACGGCGGACCGCACGACGATGTCATTGACCGTGCGGGATATCCGCTGGCCGATTTCGACAACGGTGGAACCGCCGTCGCGAGCGCACTCGTCTGTGATGTAGCGGAGCATGTTGGTGACCTCGTCTTCCCGGATGTGGCGGAAGGAGAGAACACGGCGTGCGCTCATGAGCTCGAGCAAGCAAATACGGCGGAGCTGGCGCCAGAGGTCACCGTAGGGGGAGAAGAGGATGTCCTGGCCGCCACGGCTGAAGATGGCGAGCGTTGGCGTGAGGTGGCGGCTGGCGAAGGCGGCGTCGTGCGTCTTGAGGACCTCCCTGGCGGCCTCGGCAGAGGAGACGACCAGCGTGGGCACGGCGCCGAAGCGGAGCAGCATGAGCGGGCCGTGCCTGCGAGAGAGGTCCCGCAGGGCACGGTGCGGCAGGTCGCCATGGCGCGACAGCAGGACGTGGTGGAGGCTGCCGAGGAGCGGCAGCTGCCATGGCCCCGGCGGCAGCCGCTTTCCCGTCGGAGACGAGGCGTAGATTTTAACGACAAGCAAGAAGAGGAAGGTGATTAAGGGGACAACGGACCAGAGCAGCGGTAATGCTGCAGGCTCCATTGTTTCTGTGTGTGTGCCTCTTTACATCGAATCACCACGTCCTGAATTTAAATGGCTCGATCGGTGGATCTCAGAGAGCTGTTGTTTACTTCTTCCGGTCCTTTTTACTCCCCATATTATATTTCAGTCAAGTCAAACCTTACAAAGTTTGACCAAATTTATATTAAAAAATATCAATATCTACAATATCAAATATATATATCACGAAACTACATTTCATAAAGAAATCTAACAACATTAATTTGGCACTGTGAATGTTAATAATTTTTTCTATAAGTTTGGTGAAAATAGAGATATTTTGACTTCGGACAAAACTTATATGCAGACTAAAAAGAACCGGAGGGAGTATTAATCAAATCACGTTCAGAAGTTCAAAATACTCGGATGTTCTAGAGGCCTGTATAAATAATGTCCACGGGATCGAGGCCAAGTCCATGATCTTTCTCATTGTTATCAGCATGCAACAATGTCCACGGTAGGCCTTTTCGTTGATTTGTTTCCACGAGAAAGCTCCCGCCGTCCACGGAAAGTATAATATGCCAACTCAAGCTAGCAGCCACAGTGGTCAAAATGACCGTTTCTCTTACTTGAACTTGTTATTATATGCTTGCTCTGATGCAGTGACGGAGGACGGAAAAAAATCTAGGTGTGGCGAACCCTGCACCGGCAACCGCCGCGCCACCAGCAATGCCGCTACTGCTCACCTGCCGCCTACGCCCATGGCTGTGCCCTGTCTAGCCTCCGCTGCTCCAGTTGTCTGCCTGCCCGCTGCTCGACCGCCGCCGTCCGCAGTGACCTATAGCGCTAGGGTTGGTCGGTCCGTCTGTCCGTCGGTCGGTGCTTGCATGGTGTGTGTGGCGTCTACGCTCGATGTCTCTTCGTTTCGTTCAACGGACTGCAGTTCTGTATCACTGCCTCGTCAGTCAATTAACGAATGATGCCCATACAGTAGCAGGACTAGGCCCAAGTAAGTCAGCTAAAGCCTCACCAGCGGAGTAGACGCTCCTTTTCCTTCCTTTTCTCTTCTTTCCAGCCTTCCCAGCCATCCAGAGATGCATGCACGACTCAGATGCATGTGTGCACAGAGATGCAGCGTACTGGTATAAATAGTTCTGCGCTAAATCAAGGTGGGGCGGATGCCCGACCTCGCCCTACCGGGTCCTCCGCCCCTGCTCTGATGTACGTTCTCCCTCCATCCATATACACAGGCCCTAATGCATTTTTCGAAAATGCCCTTGACTGTTGATGAGATTAATAGTATACAGTGACGGACCCAGAAATTAAAGTTTGCCAGGGCGGTGGATGACGATGGAGCTTCATTGCGCTGCGTCGAAGGTCGCTAGGCACGGAAAATACCCTGCTCCGTGGCTGATAGTATATGAGATGTATAATGTAAAAATTATATCTTTGAAAGCTCCTTTCATGTATGAATTTGAGTACATGCTTTGTGTAACACTTGCATGTTATATATTATTGCTCTAACATTTGGTTAATGTTAGCATTGAAAAACGCATTAGGCCCTATATATATGGACAGAGGGAGTCTGATTATACACCTTCGTTTACAATATGTATTTACTAGTTTCCAAAAAAAAATAGCTGCTCCCCGACTGTTATAGTGTTATTGTTTGTATAGAAGCAGCATCAGTGCGGTCTCATACAATGCAGCTCTCTTACTCTCGTTTGCTTTTTTTTAACACAGTACAGACGCAAGCGTTCATATACACACGCATACACTCACACCTATGAATGCACACACGCACACCCTACCCCTATGAGCACCTCCGAAAGACAGAGCCGACATATCATCTTGAAATTTACGAAGTCGCCGTAGGCACCTCGTCGTCGACGGAACGTCTCCTTCCACTGAATACGCATCGCCGGAAATCCTGCAATAAAACTAGGAATAAATGTGAGCACCAGGACTTGAATTGTGATGGGCTGGGGATACCATAGTCCCTTCAACCATCCAACCACAGGTTGGTTCACTCTTACTCGTTTGCTTTCGCAGGCTCTACCGCCGTCTTCCAAGCATAGAAAGTCAGGGGAGGCTGTATATCGAGATTCACAAGTTGATGTCCCTCTCTATGTATACAATATTTATCCACCTTGACCAAACAACATCTTGACAAGCGAACGCGCTGGCTTGAAAATCAATAGCAGTTTGAAAACTAAAAAATGTCATTGTTGCCGCGAGCAACAAGCAAGTAACAACTCCCTCTTATTTATATGAATCAACCAAAGCGTAGAGTTGACTGCAGAAAATAGCTAGGAATGTATAAGACGAAGTCTTGGTACTCTTGTTTTAATTTATACTACTTCGTTATTTCATTTCATCTTTTATTAGGTATATTATGTATGTAAATATATGATGCCAACTTGGTTAGAGTGAAAGCATATGTTAAATAAATGATGTCATGATTAGGTGATGATATTCACAAGCAAATTAAATGAATGCCGGCAGTTCAGTGTGAAATATAAATTTTTTTTTTGCGATCCCAGTGTGAAATATAATTAGCTAAATACGGGGACAAAGATGAAGATAAAGTGTTCACTAAGTTAGTGTTTCTTTATCCAGTTGTAAGATTCTACAACTAACTTCATACCATACAGTTTTACTTTCAATCCTTCTCTCCTCACTCCAAGATGTAAGGGCATTTCTAAGCGATCCCCTATAACCGGTTAAAGAAGTAAAAATTCGGTTTTACTCCTCTAACCGACACCTGGTAGATCCCCAATCGGCGGTAGTGGAGTAAAAATTATACCCAGCCACTGCGAATGTTCCTATATTCACTCCACCGCTCGGCGGCTGAGTAAAAGCTGCGTATCTGCTCCGCTGTCTCCTTGCTCCACTCCCACGCCACATCTGCACGGCGCCATGACGCCGTCCCTCCCACCCCCGCCGGCACCTGCCCGCCACTGCGGACGCTCCGTAGGCTCTGCCGCCACCTGGATTTGTGCCTCCTCATCCCGTCACCGGCGCAGATCTGGTGAATCTGCGGCTGCCGCTGCCGCCGCCGGATTTGGCGCATCCGGCCGCCGGCGACTGCTCCTTGCCATCGAATGGCCAGGAACCGGACCGCACAGCCCCGACAACGTCTCCGCACCGCATGCAGGTATCAGCTCCTCCTCTAGCAACTCGAATCTCTTCCGTCGGCATTCACTATGTTAGTGTCGGCAGCATCTTATGTGACATGATGGCGCTTACTGTTGTCTTCCCAATGTTCTTAACCCATTACTAGTTGTTTTCGTCCCCAGGAGACAACCAATTCTGCCGCCCTCGCCAACAAGAGAGAGAGAGAGAGAGAGAGAGAGAGGACAATAAAGTATGCAGGTCAAAATTTGTGCACCATGTTTATTCAAATGGCATGTCATTGTACTAGCATTGTGAGGGTCGCAATGGCACCAGCGCGAGGTTCACAATCTAGTCTTGTTTCTACGCTTTTGTTCCACAGATGCTTTCCTGGGAACGAGTCGTGTCCTAATAGGACACTTGTATCCTAGGCCTTTCATATATAGCGGGGGTTAGTTGCGTAGCTAGGATTTTCCAACGCCCCAGGCCAAATGCATAGCAACAGTGTTAAACAGTGGCAAAATATGAACAGTCAACAAGGAAATGTGTAGCCACGCCCCGGGCCATGGCCAGGGTAGCCTGGGGCCTGGCTACGCCCCTGGCGGGGGTAGACACACGATGTAACCTATGCCAACATAATAGCACAGGCGCGCAGGGGGAGCCGGCGGCGTGTGCCGGTGCCCAGGGCGGCCGGGGTGCGGTATTGTGACGGTGTCACGGGGAGAAGCGCGCCCGTAGTCAAGTCCCGGGGATGTAGCCATATCGGTGAATCTCGTTAACAAATCTCGGTGTCGTGGTCGTGTGTTTGCTTGGTCCTTGGATGATCGACAGTGTGCCTTGAATTTATTCTAACATATATTGCTTTAACCTTTGATGGCATGCAGGAGTATGTCTACTCGCACATGCACCATTGTCATCATTTTTTGTATTGGTTTGCTTCTCTCTGTTTTCCATCCCGGCCACCACGAACAATTTTTTTATTGTATGTACTCACAAACTTATCGCTTTGTGACGTTGATAAAAAATTGTTGTGGTGATTAAATTCAGATTAATATTTTTTTTCTCCCCTTTGGTGTGCGATGATATTTCTTATAGTACGTACCCACAAACCTATAGCCTTGTGACGTCGGTCACAAATTGGTGCAATGAGTACATCCGGTTTAATATTTTGTTTTCCAACTTCCTACCTTGCGTGATATAGTTAGAGGAAACAAACATGTGCGCGAAGAGGTGTGATAGAGAACACATCATCCACACCTTATGCGTCAGCAGCGGGCCAAAGTCAAGGGCTTGCTTGGTAGCCCGCGACTAGTTGCTAGTATGGTGTCTTTCTGTTGTGGCAAGGTGGAGAACGACCTCCTCCCATTGTTTACCCGCATGTCAAGCACAGACACTCCGTTCGACATGCAACATATGATGTCCAGGTTTATGTTTGACCTGGCTGCTACGCCTCTCTTCGGCGTGGATCCTGGCCTCCTATCATCAGAAATGCCACCCATGGTGGATGTGGCGGTTGCCATGGACACAGTCATGGATTTGGGATGTTTTTGGCACATGATGTCGTCTTCTTGCAGGAAACTGATGAGGTGGTTAAACATCGGTCCTGAGAGAAAGCTAAATGTGGCGCACACACTGCCACGAAGGTTCATCAAGGAAATGATGGAGAGGAGAAAGATCAAGAGGTGGCAAGTTAATAATGATGAGGAAGAAGAGGGTGTGGATATTGTATCTTCCTTCCTCGATGACCTAGACGCTAATGATGATTTGTTTCGTGCTATGATCATTGCTTACATTCTCGCTGCAAGGGACACAGTTGGAATAGCCCTGACATGGATCTTCTACAACCTCGCCCAGAACCCTAACATCATGTCAATCGTCCGCAATGAACTCTCACCGATTGTATCACGCAAAGTGGCCGGCGTTGGTGCTATGGTGATATTTCAGCCGGATGAGACAAAATCTCTAGCCTATCTTAGGGCTGCCCTGTATGAAACTCTCACGCTGTACCCGCCGGCGCCTACTGAGCTCAAGACGGTGGTCGCCGACGATACAATGCCGAGGGGCAATGAGGTGCACGTCGGCGACGCCATCTTTATTTCTCTCCAGTCCATGGGGAGAATGGAAGGCATATGGGGTAAAGACTGCCTCGACTACAACCCAAATAGGTGGCTCTCGAAGGATGGCAACGGTCTGAGGTATGTACCATCTTGGCCTTCAATTCGGGGCGAAGGATGTGCCTCGGTAAGGACATCGATGTCATGCAGATGATGACCATCATCGCCTCAATGCTATGGAATTTCGATGTGCATGTGGTGGAAGGGCAAAGCATCAAGCCCAAGGTATCTTGTATACTAGAGATGAAAAACGGGCTCATGGTTAAGCTGAAGAAGCGAGAAGTATACTACAAATGATGCATCCTACCGCAGTAATAAGCTAGATTACCTAGTCAAGGATGGGAACATTTATGGTGATGTGCCGAATCATGGTTACAACTATATCTTTAGGCTTACATTAAGATCAAATTGCATAATAACTCTCCTGCCAGCCGGCGTGTTGTTCTCGTTGGCAATTAGATGATCGCTAGTGCCTGTTTATTGAGCAGTGCTTTTACATGCCGGCATGGTCGCCCGGCCTCTCCTCGGTCGCTGGAAGCAATCTTCACCAGCTCAAGTCAGCTTTCATTCACCTGCCTGCCAAGTGCTAGCGTTTATGCCCATAAGGTTCGTTCCACAGCGTCCTACCTAGCTTGACTACTACAGACTGTGACAGCCAAACACTGGGTTTCACAATCAGAATTATGGAATAAGGAGGCTGACATGGACGTATGGTGCTTTTTGGTTCACTGTTGAGAGGAATGTGCCGAACAAATTTGTAGGTAAGTATACTGTGTGATGTTGTATCAGACCCAGAGTTTAGTTTTTACGTTATGATGATTTTACGTTATGTTGTATCACATGCCGCGACCGAAGAACAAGCAATCGCATGACGGGTCTAGATTCATGAACCTTTTTTGAAATCCGGGGACACTTTTTAAATTTGTGGATGATTTAGTAATATTTTTGGAAATATGGAAACATTTTTTGAATTCATGAACATCTTTCTAATCCTAGAAACAACTCTCAACTTCGTGATTTTAAATTGAAGTTTGGAACACTTTTCAAATTTGCAACAATTTTCTGAAATTGCGGAAATGTTTAAAAAAAATCCGGGTACGTTTCACAATTTCATGATTTTTTTTCTAATCTGGAATAATTTTCAAATTTGTGAATATTTTTTTGAAATTGAGGAACTTTTTTTATTTAATTTTTTAAAAATTCGGATTATTTTTTGAAATCGAAGATCAACTTTCAAATTCATGAACTTTTAAAAAATCTAGGAACATTATTTGAAATTCAGAATATTTTTAAAATTCAGGAACAATTTTCTAATTCATGAACACATTTTTATATACGTGAACAATTTTCAAATTCATGAACAATTTATTTAGAATCCATTAGCAATTTTCATTTCAGGAACATTGGTAAGTTCAGGGTGTCAGCGGCTGGAACACATCCGGCAGAAACTGAAAGAAAATTGGATAGATTAAGACTTGTCATTTCAGCTTCTTCTTTTTTAGCGAACTCAGTGGTACATACGAGAACATCCATTAATTCAAAAATTGTTTCCGTACTTCCAAAAATATTTAATTTATGAAAAAATCTATGAAATGGTGGAAAGCGAGGCACCCAGATCAATAGAAGGAACATCCGAGGATGACTTTGTGGCTGTGGAAATTTCATCTGAAAATCGCCATAGTTGTGAACTTTGAGTGCAACTCTACTTCTGGCTAATACAAATCTCTTTCCGAAAAGAGATCCACGGAGGGACTGAAGAGGATGTAAAATAGTACAACTTTGAACGCTGATCATATTGTCTTGCTGCTTATAAAAGTCCAAATTCGCAAGAAAAAGAAAAGATGACGGCTAAATGTAATCTTTAGTTGCACACCGCTTTTTAATTTCACAAGTGACTTTTCCCCGCAAAAAATCACAAAGGACTTTAATATTTAACTTACAAAAAAATATGTACCTACTAATAAAGTAAATTGATATTATTGGTCTGTCATAAATTTGTTTTGTACGAAATCCACTGAGTATTTTTATAATCAACCCGTAATTCATTTTGAAAATATTAAGTGAAAAACGGGTAACAGTGTTTCTTGGTCCAACGCTCAGCTCGCCCACTAGATTCTTTTTCAGCCGTCGCCCTCACTGGGCCGAGTATGTGCCCGCGCTGCAAAAGCTGGCCCGGTACGGACAGCCTTTGTACAATTAATAACAATATACATCAAAAATTGGTGGATTCGAACCGCATCGACTATTTTTCGCCTATGGCAACGAGAGAAGTTTCGATCGCATAGAGAACTACAGTATAGGGCCGGTCCGTTACGCCCGCGCGCAGTGTTAAAAAAGAAAAAATAAATCGAAGAGCCCAGGAATTGATCCCTGGTCTCCATGTTGTTGCCCAGCGCTGCTAGCCACTACACAACGTTGATTTCATGTTAAAGTTCTTTTTTTAAAATAACCACATATATTTCATTAGAAAAACGGATTACAAAGTGTATACACAATGTCACCACAAGAGACATACATAGACGTCTTGCAGTTCTGCATCAAAGATTCCACAAGAAATAAAATTAGAATTTCACTCCGACAGAATCTTGTGCCATGCCGAAACGTCGTCCACCTTCGTCTTCCGTGGTAACTGAGGCAACACTGAAGAAAGAGGGGAGTTGCCATTATACCCGGATCTGTAGGAGCACCTTCACATACAATGATGCTTTTCGAGTCGACGATACCAAGACTTTGTTGCACGTCGACCGGAGTTCTTTCCCATGTCCGCTAGATCCCAGCGCCGTCAACTTCATCCGATGTGGTCGAAGAAGAGGAACGGCATTGCTTGCCGCCATCCACGCACCCCACTGCAAGACACCAAACACAACTGCAACAGTCGATAACAACGCCACCCGGAAGATTGTCGGGCATCGACCATAGGACACAAATCTTACCGGATCTGAAGACCGACAAGAAGACTGAGCCACCTGCTCCTCGGTGCCGCCCATTAGAACCTCACTAAGATGAAGAAAGAGCAGAAATATATTATTCTGGCGTGACGTCGTCTCCATCATTGATGCATCACGTCTGACAGAAAACTATGCCTATCCTACCTAATTACCAAGAAGATCACGTGTCCCCGCCCACTCCCGCCGCTGGAGCGGCCGACGGAAAGGACGATGACCCGCGGCTTCGCTGGCCTTGAGAGAAAGCAGGAAATCGCCTCCCGATCGCTCGTTGGAGCAGTTACACGAGAGCGAACGGTTCGCTTCATTCCATACATATGTTAAAGTACTTGTGCGCCCCCTACTTGTGGCTTTTTCGAGTCATTTTTTTTCTGTTTTACCTTTTGTTTCTTTTATTTTTCTTCTCCATTTCTTCTTGCATTTTATTTCTTCGTCTTTGATTTTTGCCTTTTGTTTCTTCTCTATTTTTTGTTTTTTTTCTCCATTTTTCTTTTGTTTTTTCTTATGTTTGTTTTTGTTGTCACTGTTGGGGAACGCAGCAGAAAACAAAAATTTTCCGACCTACGCACCAGCCCAGGATCACTATGGAGACTGCATACAAGGTTTGATCTGTTTCGTTACCGACTCGTAGCGCAGCGGAAGTAGAGTCGATGACGATCGGCGGTGCAGATCCCCGCAGCTAGGATTTACAACCTCCCAACCGCGAGGATGTACTCCCACGTCAGCTCACCGGACGGATCTCCGGGCAGCCCTTCGGGAGGCATCGGGACAGTCCCTCGGATAGTCCCACCGGACGGATCCTCGGACAGCCCTCCGGGAGGCCTCTGGACAGTCCTTCGGATAGTCCCACCGGACGGATCCTCGGACAGCCCTCCGGGAGGCCTCTGGACAGTCCTTCGGATAGTCCCACCGGACGGATCCTCGGACAGCCCTCCAGGAGGCCTCACGGACAGCCCTTCGGGCGGGTCACTCGGACAGCCCTTCGGGAGGACACCCGAAACTCAAACTGTAACTCGGACAGCCCTTCGGGAGGCACTCTCGAACTAAGACCGAAACTACGATCTCTCTACAGAGTTGCACACATACGGTGTCATCTATCCGGCAGGGCTTCGCCGTCCAGAACTAGTTCCCACCGGAACCCAGACAGCCTTTCGGCTCTACGAAACTATTTCGCTGGGAGGGAGAGAGAAGCCAGAAATGTCATGGCATGTGTATGTGAGAGCAAGGATGTGGCCTATGGGGCTGCCTCCTCCCCTCTATTTATAGGAAAAACAAGGGGTAGGATGGGCATATCCAAAATGCCATGTCATCCCAAAATATCTTGGGAAGATATTTGTGGAAAGCCAACTTCCAACCATATCCATAAATCTGATTTCACTATTCACGACGACATTTTTCAGCGTCTGATCGAACTGAAAATATTCATGTGGGCTTAGAACATTTCCAGTACCCACCAAAATAATTTTCATTGCGAGCCGGAACAATTCCGGTTTAGTGATTTTCATCTGCGAAAAGCATCTGAAGCGGTTTCGGCAGCTCCGGAACATTTCCGGTTTTCATTCCGGAAAATTCCAGAAAGTTTCCAGAATGATTCTGGCACCCTCCAAGAATTATCAGGCATATGCCGAAACCAATTTGACTTTATGGTGTACTCCGAAACAACTTTTCGGTTTAGTGATTTTCACCTGTGAAAAGCAACTAAAGCGGTTCCGGCAGTCCGGAACATTTCCGGTTTTTGTCTCTGAAAAATCTCAGAAGTTACCGGAACAATTCTGGTACCTTCCAATAATTTCCAGGCATGTGCCGAAACCAATTTGACTTTATGGAATACCCTGAAACAACTTTTCAGTTTCACCGGAACTATTCCGATATCCTCTCCGGAACGTTTCCGTTTCGTCCGAAACTTTTTCGGTGAATTTCTCTCAGACTCCCCGTCTAGTATTCAGCAGATAGATGACCCTTAAGCGTGTGACCCTATAGGTTCGGTGAAGTATAGACATGACCCGGAACACTTTCCGATCAATGATCAACATCGGAGCCGTGGACACCCATATTGACCCCTATACCCACACGAATGAATATTCGAGTGAACCTCCAGTTGCCGTGTGCTATTCCTGTTGCTTCGCGATATGTTACAAATACCCGAGGTGAGACATGTAGGCATCCCCGTGGATCAACAACTTGTCCACTATGCCAGTTACCTCGTTACCGGTATTGTTCTCTTTTCTCGTTCCCGTGTTCCGGCATCCCCGTGATCAAATCACAAAGTGTCTGGCCAGACGATGATGGATACCGTAACACCGAGAGGGCCCAGAGATATCTCTCCATCGTCGGAGGAGCAAATCCCAATCTTGAGCTATCAAGTTACTTGACATACTTTTCCATGAACCCGTAAGCCGCCGTAATAGCCACCCATTTACGGATGACGTTTAACAAACCCCAAAGTTCATGAAGCAAGCATGAAGAAACTCGATACTCTCATGGTCTAAGGAATCATGCAAACATTAACCATCTCTGTGTTATAAACCATTAACTAATGACGAATGTATCTCATAGCATAACATCAATTCGGGTCGATTCAACACAAGTGTTCTACCAACAATTGTGCCCTCAAAATTGCCGGCATAGTCATGCCCATGATCAGGAAAACAAGATCATCATGCAATACTTGAGCCAGTCATAGAGGCTTGACTAGGAATACTTTTTACCGTTTATTATCCCACACGTGCACATGAGTTTCCCTCCAAGCCTCGTTTTATTTGCAGACTCGAGAATCATTGCAGTTATAGCATGGAACATAAACATAATTATGAACAGGGAGATAATCAATAACATTTATTATTGCCTCTAGGGCATATCTCCTACAGACTCCCACTTGCACTAGAGTCAATAATCTAGTCAATGCTAATGCACTTTACACCTATGGCATACTGGTGTAAAATATGCTTCGCATGTGGTATAGCCTGATGTCCAACAGATCTGACGACTTCAGCTCCGTGTGTAACTTTGCATATCCCCGCGTTTTCACGCTTTCACAAAATTCATATTTTGTGTGGACTTGGCTTTGCATATGTGTGAATCATTGGTCGAAACCTGATTCCTCAGACTGAGCTATGGAGCAGCTATCTGCAATAGTGTCCCATAGACCAAAGCCATCTTGGAACCATACTAAGTTCATGAATGAACTATATGATTCAACAACTTCTTTGTCGCTTCTTAAGCGTCAACATACTTAGCCTTTGTTATAGAATTCGCCACAGTATCTTGTTTGGAACAATTTCCAACTACCGTGCCACCATATTGTGTATTACACAACCCTCAACTTAAATCGAAAATCGCATGGAGCATCGATGAAGACTGTATAGATGTAACCTTTTACAACGAACTCTTCATGATCTCCACTTGCGAGAAACCATGTCATCGGTACTACTCTAGTACTTAATGACATCTTTCACTGTTGTCCCATGATCAGTACTTTGATCACTATGGTATCTATACTCGCACAACTTTGGAGTATTGGACATATCTGGTTGTTTTTATATACCATGGAATACATGATTAATCCAAACACAAGAGTGTGTGGAATCACCATCATGTATTTTGCTCATCAGTGTTTTGAGACACCGAGTCTTGCAAAACCCTTTCCATGTGACTTCGGCAAGAATCACTCCTTGGCGTTTTAAATGCTAAAAGGTTTTAGCACCTTGTCAATATGTATTCATAGCTTAGCCCCATTAGGTAAATCTATCTCCATAGATCATCATGCCTAATATTAAGGCTATTTAGCCTAAGCACTTCATCGAAAAACTATTTTCAAATGAAGTCCTAATTCGTGTCAAGAAATTTATTTCCAATTAACAATGTGTTAAGTACACAAGGTTTTTAGAAATATTATTATGCTCCCACTTACTTTCTTGAATCACAAGCATCTTCGATACCCATTTGATGAAGTCAAAAACCCTTTTGACCATTCCATCAAAAACGAAGATTCCAACTCCACTTTGCTCTCTTCTGTCCATCGCTGGAACTCTGAAGTTTGCATACTTACTAGCATCCTCTGGATCGACAAATTACTTTGGACTGTATCACATACAAGTCCTAGGTTTCATTTCCATCAGATGGAAATCCCTTTGTCATCCATGTTTCATATCTCATGATTGAAATATGTATTAATTGCTAGTTCAACCCGAACCGACATCAAGCATCGCTACGGTGAGACAATCTCATCGTAGTCAACTCCTTGAACTTGTTTATTGCAACAAGTCGAGCTTTATGGATAAAACATTTTATCCGTATCAGTTTTTAGTTTCAATAAATATTCGTTAGACTCTAAGTCTTCTGAAAGGTGTATCAAGATTTTAATCTTGAATCACTTATATGGAAACTATCTCGGATTGTATTGGCATTTAGCCAATTCCGGAGTCAGGGCCCATCAACGCTTCCTTGTGTATTGTAGGTATAGTGTTGTCTAACAACAATATCTCGTTTGCGCACCTGATAGGTTAGCACGAGCTTTGCCTACGTGGTTCAACTGCAAGTTCGATCGAAGTCCATACATTTTATTGTAGAGACTTCCGTATCAGTCGCAGTAGGAAACTTCGGAATCACTTCCAAGGTTTCTTTCCTTTGATCTGATAACGAAGATACTGGTTATCTTGTCGAGTTGCACTGTCCTCCCACTCGCCTTTTGTAAGAACTATTCTCTTTAAAAGCATACCGTTTTGTGGCAAAGTCCTTTGCCTCGGTATAGTGGTGGGGAATACCCAATGACTTGGGATAACCTTACAAAGTAGCACTTGTCTGATTTGGAATAGGTTTGTAACCTTTTACACAAGCCCCATATTCCAAATGTTAAGAAAAGATATAACATGGTTGGGCATACCATACCATGGCGTCATTTCAACAGACCTGATGGATCTCTTTTCAGTGTAAAAGCCGCAGTCTCTAAAGCATTACTCTTTAAAAGGGGTAATGGCAAATTTATTTATGTCATCTTTGATCTTACCATGTCATAAATGGTTCGATTACATCTTCACGGACTTTCCACTTGCAGTGGTGTTCCGGGAGGTGCAAGTTATGAAACCCCTTTCACAACTCATCAGACATTCGCTAAACTTGTAACTCAAATATTCCTTTCTACAATCGAATTGTAGAAACATAATTTTCTTGTTACAACAACTTCTACTTCAATTTTTGAAAACCTTATGAATTCAAAAGATCCAGACTTACGTCTCAGCAAGTAAATATCCATATATCTACTTGAGTCAATTTTTGAAGGTAGACAAATCCACTGTTTGCAACAACATTCATTGGACTACACACATCATAGTGTATGATCACCAATATGTTCTTTGCTCGTTCCTTATGGCCTGTGAACGGTATTTCAGTCACTTCACTTTTCAGAGGAAAGTTGCAAGTGTCAGATGATTCAAAATCAAATGACTTCAAAATCCATCATAATGGAATTTTCCATGCGGGTTTCTCCAATGTGACCAAATGCAGTGCCACACTTGTGTGGTATTCTTTTAGTCTTGCGACATTTAGCGTCAGTGTTATGGATGTATCATATTACCATCAATATTCATAGCATACATCCCATCTTGTATGGAAGCATGACCCTTCAAGTTATTCATAACACCGAACATGAAAAGTTCTCTTATGAATAACCTTCTTGCAAGATACCTTATGCAAAGGGCTAGAGTATATGAAACTCTAAAATAAATTATGAAAGTAAATACAGAGGTAATGTATTATTATCAATATTCATAACATACGTCTCATTCATAATGAAAGTATGGCCCTTATGTTATTCATAACATCGAACATCAAAAGTTCTCTTATGAATAACCTTCTTGCAAGATACCTTATGCAAAGGGCTAGAGTGTGAAACTCTAAAAATGAATTATGAAAGTAAATACATAGGGAATACACCGATGGAAGGCATAGTAACATTTACTATGTTCCCTGCGTGTATCTAAACCTCATTCCTGGCTAGTCTTTCAGGCCATAGTAGTTCTTACATCAAGTTGCAACAGAATGCAATCGAGCGGGTATCTTTGTGATTAACTCACAATACCCAAGAATTAGTGATTAACATGTTTAACCATAATTCCCAAGAACTATATCTTTGACCAGCCTTCTATACATCAAAAACCTGTATGACATTCATACATGAGCTGGATATTCCAGTCTCCTTTCCTTTTGCCTTTATACTTCTAATAGTTTTAACTTTCAGTATTTCTTCTACTCTCAGAAGAAGCACCCAACTTAAGAGTGGCGTTAGCCCCGGACTTCCTAGGCGTGAAAGTTTCACTAACACCCTTCGGACACTTCCTTTCTCTTTAAGTTGTTGTTTTATTCACCATCATCATATGACAGGCGTTCTTCTGGATCCCTCTCTTATCAGTCTAATGCATAGTAAACTCCTTTACTAACAGTTCGCAAACAAACATTGCTTTGGATATCTCATATCTTTTAGCCTTTGTCTGTCTCTGAAAATGATTTTCAGATTCCATGAATATCACATAACTATCCAAACTTTCGAAGTTCGGGTCTCATGGAAGCAAACATATTGCACTTTGACTGAAAAGGAATTCTAGCTTTTGGATCGAAGGACGAGAGTCACATGAACCATAGCATTAGCGGGAGAATACCGAAAGCATGCGATAGGACAAAGTCCTTCTCGGCACTCTTGAGGACAATCCTCACATTACGTTACCAACCATAAAGATTTAACCAGATATTTACCAGCTTATTCAATTTTAATAGGGAAGGTGGAAACGCGAGCCATTATTCTACAACTATTTTGCAAATCACACTTAGACAGTGTTCAAGATTTAATTGCACTGAGAATTAAACAAGGTAATTCTATAATGCGCTCCCACTCAAATCAATATCTCTCATAATTGATTGTGAGCGATTCAAGATCCAAATTACAATTCAACGCCAAGGATGTATCCATCTCAAGTGACGAGAATTGCAATCGGTAGGCCAACTTGCCAATCACATCTCTATGTGACTCTTGTTCATCTTTCGATGCGTGTGTTCCGAGCTCATGACTTTCATGCCTGAACGTCAAGACAACCAAGTGATCTCGCTGCGAGGTCTCAACTCACCCGCCTCACACATCCCTAATCGTTCGTACCCATGTATCCATGTGATACCCCGAAAAGTTAGGTGCCGTGACGGTGCTACACTTGGGAGAACACTAACTACTTGATATTTTTGTGAGAGATCACCCTAATAAAAGCGACTACCGCGCAATCAAAAGGGTGCATCATAAGGGATAAACATCTCAGGCAATTCATAATAGCAAGATATGGTATAGCCCTTTCTGACGGAGAACTCTTGTATTTCTTCGTCTCCGGCATTCGCGTCGGTGTTCACCTTCGCGAAGATTGCCACCACCTTGTCGATGCACCAGATAATATTGCTATCTCTATAGCTAATAAAATAAGTGCATTACTTAAGGTTGACACGCAGGTCATTAAAGTGACAATCATATGGCTCCAGCCATCATGCCGAATCATGACACGCAGGTCATGTTAATTTACATCATATAGTCATCTCATACATAATCGAATTAATATGAGCACTGCTATACCACATCATATGCACATGCAAACCATCCTGCAAAACCAAGTTAGACGCCTCTAGTTGGTTTATGCAAATTTCATTTTACGTGGCTTCTAAGGTTTCGAAACAAACCGAAGCTACCAACGTATTATCATCAAGTGTGATAATTCAAGTCGCTAGATTAACATCGCGGGGTGTATGAAACACGAGATAATTAAATCTCGAGCACGATACTAAACTTCGTCATACGCATGACCCCCGTGCAGATCATATCTGCAATGCCCTTTCATCTGCGAATTTCATCTTTCTTTTGACTATGGCGGAACCCAAAGAACTGAAGCACTTCGTTGATCAATCAGGATCGCGGATTGCCAGAACTTTGTGAAATTCCACCATACTGTCTCGAGATTGAGCAAACGCAAATTCTAGGGAAGCAACAAGAACATCGGGTAACAGACTTCATCTGTCACCCGCACAAATAATTTTCAGCAATAGATCTCATCTACTACCTAATTATATTGTGCAACACCCATACATCTCTATGTATTCTAGATCGCAACCTGCATCTACGCATAGCACGGCTCTTGATGCCACTGTTGGGGAACGCAGCAGAAAACAAAAATTTTCCGACCTACGCACCAGCCCAGGATCACTATGGAGACTACATACAAGGTTTGATCTGTTTCGTTACCGACTCGTAGCGCAGCGGAAGTAGAGTCGATGACGATCGGCGGTGCAGATCCCCGCAGCTAGGATTTACAACCTCCCAACCGCGAGGATGTACTCCCACGTCAGCTCACCGGACGGATCTCCGGGCAGCCCTTCGGGAGGCATCGGGACAGTCCCTCGGATAGTCCCACCGGACGGATCCTCGGACAGCCCTCCGGGAGGCCTCTGGACAGTCCTTCGGATAGTCCCACCGGACGGATCCTCGGACAGCCCTCCGGGAGGCCTCTGGACAGTCCTTCGGATAGTCCCACCGGACGGATCCTCGGACAGCCCTCCGGGAGGCCTCACGGACAGCCCTTCGGGCGGGTCACTCGGACAGCCCTTCGGGAGGACACCCGAAACTCAAACTGTAACTCGGACAGCCCTTCGGGAGGCACTCTCGAACTAAGACCGAAACTACGATCTCTCTACAGAGTTGCACACATACGGTGTCATCTATCCGGCAGGGCTTCGCCGTCCAGAACTACTTCCCACCGGAACCCAGACAGCCTTTCGGCTCTACGAAACTATTTCGCTGGGAGGGAGAGAGAAGCCAGAAATGTCATGGCATGTGTATGTGAGAGCAAGGATGTGGCCTATGGGGCTGCCTCCTCCCCTCTATTTATAGGAAAAACAAGGGGTAGGATGGGCATATCCAAAATGCCATGTCATCCCAAAATATCTTGGGAAGATATTTGTGGAAAGCCAACTTCCAACCATATCCATAAATCTGATTTCACTATTCACGACGACATTTTTCAGCGTCTGATCGAACTGAAAATATTCATGTGGGCTTAGAACATTTCCAGTACCCACCAAAATAATTTTCATTGCGAGCCGGAACAATTCCGGTTTAGTGATTTTCATCTGCGAAAAGCATCTGAAGCGGTTTCGGCAGCTCCGGAACATTTCCGGTTTTCATTCCGGAAAATTCCAGAAAGTTTCCAGAATGATTCTGGCACCCTCCAAGAATTATCAGGCATATGCCGAAACCAATTTGACTTTATGGTGTACTCCGAAACAACTTTTCGGTTTAGTGATTTTCATCTGTGAAAAGCAACTAAAGCGGTTCCGGCAGTCCGGAACATTTCCGGTTTTTGTCTCTGAAAAATCTCAGAAGTTACCGGAACAATTCTGGTACCTTCCAATAATTTCCAGGCATGTGCCGAAACCAATTTGACTTTATGGAATACCCTGAAACAACTTTTCAGTTTCACCGGAACTATTCCGATATCCTCTCCGGAACGTTTCCGTTTCGTCCGAAACTTTTTCGGTGAATTTCTCTCAGACTCCCCGTCTAGTATTCAGCAGATAGATGACCCTTAAGCGTGTGACCCTATAGGTTCGGTGAAGTATAGACATGACCCGGAACACTTTCCGATCAATGATCAACATCGGAGCCGTGGACACCCATATTGACCCCTATACCCACACGAATGAATATTCGAGTGAACCTCCAGTTGCCGTGTGCTATTCCTGTTGCTTCGCGATATGTTACAAATACCCGAGGTGAGACATGTAGGCATCCCCGTGGATCAACAACTTGTCCACTATGCCAGTTACCTCGTTACCGGTATTGTTCTCTTTTCTCGTTCCCGTGTTCCGGCATCCCCGTGATCAAATCACAAAGTGTCTGGCCAGACGATGATGGATACCGTAACACCGAGAGGGCCCAGAGATATCTCTCCATCGTCGGAGGAGCAAATCCCAATCTTGAGCTATCAAGTTACTTGACATACTTTTCCATGAACCCGTAAGCCGCCGTAATAGCCACCCATTTACGGATGACGTTTAACAAACCCCAAAGTTCATGAAGCAAGCATGAAGAAACTCGATACTCTCATGGTCTAAGGAATCATGCAAACATTAACCATCTCTGTGTTATAAACCATTAACTAATGACGAATGTATCTCATAGCATAACATCAATTCGGGTCGATTCAACACAAGTGTTCTACCAACAATTGTGCCCTCAAAATTGCCGGCATAGTCATGCCCATGATCAGGAAAACAAGATCATCATGCAATACTTGAGCCAGTCATAGAGGCTTGACTAGGAATACTTTTTACCGTTTATTATCCCACACGTGCACATGAGTTTCCCTCCAAGCCTCGTTTTATTTGCAGACTCGAGAATCATTGCAGTTATAGCATGGAACATAAACATAATTATGAACAGGGAGATAATCAATAACATTTATTATTGCCTCTAGGGCATATCTCCTACAGACTCCCACTTGCACTAGAGTCAATAATCTAGTCAATGCTAATGCACTTTACACCTATGGCATACTGGTGTAAAATATGCTTCGCATGTGGTATAGCCTGATGTCCAACGGATCTGACGACTTCAGCTCCGTGTGTAACTTTGCATATCCCCGCGTTTTCACGCTTTCACAAAATTCATATTTTGTGTGGACTTGGCTTTGCATATGTGTGAATCATTGGTCGAAACCTGATTCCTCAGACTGAGCTATGGAGCAGCTATCTGCAATAGTGTCCCATAGACCAAAGCCATCTTGGAACCATACTAAGTTCATGAATGAACTATATGATTCAACAACTTCTTTGTCGCTTCTTAAGCGTCAACATACTTAGCCTTTATTATAGAATTCGCCACAGTATCTTGTTTGGAACAATTTCCAACTACCGTGCCACCATATTGTGTATTACACAACCCTCAACTTAAATCGAAAATCGCATGGAGCATCGATGAAGACTGTATAGATGTAACCTTTTACAACGAACTCTTCATGATCTCCACTTGCGAGAAACCATGTCATCGGTACTACTCTAGTACTTAATGACATCTTTCACTGTTGTCCCATGATCAGTACTTTGATCACTATGGTATCTATACTCGCACAACTTTGGAGTATTGGACATATCTGGTTGTTTTTACATACCATGGAATACATGATTAATCCAAACACAAGAGTGTGTGGAATCACCATCATGTATTTTGCTCATCAGTGTTTTGAGACACCGAGTCTTGCAAAACCCTTTCCATGTGACTTCGGCAAGAATCACTCCTTGGCGTTTTAAATGCTAAAAGGTTTTAGCACCTTGTCAATATGTATTCATAGCTTAGCCCCATTAGGTAAATCTATCTCCATAGATCATCATGCCTAATATTAAGGCTATTTAGCCTAAGCACTTCATCGAAAAACTATTTTCAAATGAAGTCTTAATTCGTGTCAAGAAATTTATTTCCAATTAACAATGTGTTAAGTACACAAGGTTTTTAGAAATATTATTATGCTCCCACTTACTTTCTTGAATCACAAGCATCTTCGATACCCATTTGATGAAGTCAAAAACCCTTTTGACCATTCCATCAAAAACGAAGATTCCAACTCCACTTTGCTCTCTTCTGTCCATCGCTGGAACTCTGAAGTTTGCATACTTACTAGCATCCTCTGGATCGACAAATTACTTTGGACTGTATCACATACAAGTCCTAGGTTTCATTTCCATCAGATGGAAATCCCTTTGTCATCCATGTTTCATATCTCATGATTGAAATATGTATTAATTGCTAGTTCAACCCGAACCGACATCAAGCATCGCTACGGTGAGACAATCTCATCGTAGTCAACTCCTTGAACTTGTTTATTGCAACAAGTCGAGCTTTATGGATAAAACATTTTATCCGTATCAGTTTTTAGTTTCAATAAATATTCGTTAGACTCTAAGTCTTCTGAAAGGTGTATCAAGATCTTAAAATACTCGTTCAATATTTTAGTACTTATTCAACATTTTTCAAATACTTATTCAAAAAAATTCAAATACCCCTTCAACATTTATTAATACTTACTCATCATTTTGAAATACTTGTTCGACATTTTGAATAATTATCAACATTTTCAAATACTCATTCAACAATTTTTAATACTTATTCAACATTTTGGCAAATACTTGTTAGGGCACGCTACGCGTCGGCCGGCAGATCTTCTATAAAGATCCGCCGCCTCGGCAAAGATTTTGTGCCAACAACGACCCAGCCTCGTCCTTACAATTGCAACATCGATGGTGTTGCAGAATGTTTTGCAACAGAGGTCGTGTTGTACAAACTTTTGCATCGAGCTTATGTTGCAGATTTTTTTGCAACCAAGTTCCTGTTACGGATTTTTTTTTTGCAACAAAGGTCATGTAGCGGTATTTTCTGAATCTTTTTCTTTTGCAGAATCTTTTTGCAATATAGGTCCCGTTGCATAATCTCATTGCAACAGAGCACTAGTTGCAAAAGCCTCGTGTGACAGTTCACGGCAGCGACACATGTTGCTTCTTGGTTGTAGGGAGATAATATTGAGTGTGCGCTCTAAAAAGGCACGTGGCAAGTGGAGCAGGCGGCGGATGCGGCCGAGCGATCCGCCGACTGATTAATATCGTTTCCCATACTTGTTCAACACTTTTAATACTTTTTTTGACAAATTAAACAGCAGGAGAGGCACTTACTGTTGCTTCTTTAAAAGAAATATATTACAAAGTATTTACAGAGCCATGGGTCAAGAAATATTTTTAATACTTATTCAAAATTTTCAAATACTTGTCCAACTTTTTAAAATACTCGTTCAATTTTTTTTAATACTTATTCAACTTTTGGCAAATACTTTTTCAACATTTTTCAAATGTTTTTTGAAGAGTATTTTTTGTATATATATGTATAATATTTTAAAGTATAAAGAAAAATACAAAAATAAATAAAAAAAGAACAGAAAAAGAAAGAAAAACACGGTCTCCCGCACGGCTGGGCCGGCCCATATGGGCTTCCCCCTTAAAGCGAGACATAGGGGCGCCCGATTCGAACGCCGGTGCGTTGGGATATCTCGCCCCTTAAGTCGAGTTTTTTGTATCAGACGCAGAGTTTGGATTTTACCTAGATGATGAAATATGAGTTGCACTACACTTGGATAGTTTATATGAGTTAACTTGTTACAGATATTCGTGAGCTCTGAAGAATATTCACCCATGCAGGAGATAGCAAAATCTATACCTACTAATAAAGCAAGGTGATATTCTTGATTTCGTCCCACATCTGATTTTACATTAAGTGTATTATACACGAGGTGGTACTAATTCTTGCGTCACGCGTCTACATCGTTCCCGGATCTTCGTACGTCATCGGATGAAACGAATTGTCACGCGCAGCTGCGCTTAGCCTCATGAAGCCGGCCCATCTGTCTTTTCTGGTTACAGCCCGCACTAAATCGAATAATGATTGGATGATTCTAGCCCACTGCGGCCAGGCCCATACTGCCTCGGAGAGAGGCAAAAATATACTGTAATCAACAGAACCAGGGATCGATCTCCCAACCTACCGATCAGTCCTACAGGCTTAACAAGCTGATCTATAATAGGGGTTCGTTTTAGGAGGGAAGATTTGACTTCATATTTAATTGTACCACCTCGCTCCTTTTCATCCCGTTTCATTAATTTATATATGTTTGCAATCTGGAATCAACAAGCCGCCTCAAAAGTCAACGAACGGAATTAACGAGCCAGAGCAAACCGAGAAAATAAAGAAGGAAACAAGACGCGGCTCGAGAGGAACACGCCTCGAGGCATGTGGGAAAGTGAACTACGGAATAGGTGTGGGACTCCTCGGATGGAAAAATAGATAGTACAAAGTTGAGTCATTTTTGAATCATTTAATTTGGGACGGAGGGAGTATATTTTAAATTTGGTACATGCAAAAATGGAATTACTTGTTTTCGTAATCTCCAAACATTTCTTTAACAGTGGTCCTTTTTTATCTCGGATATACCTATTTTCATATATTTCTTATTCCTAAAATACAAAACAAATTAGAAAAAGGTTAAGTTTCATATTTCAAATTATTAGCAATGACCTCCCTTTTAAATTAATAAATATGTTATGGCCTGAATATTGGGCATGCGCCTCGAAACATGCATTACATTAACTATGAATGAGCCTATCTCTCTTTTAATAGGATGATGTAGGAATACGTTTCTTTCTGTTGCAACGCACGGGCATTTTTCCTATCTCTATCTAATTCTATACCTACTAATAAACGGGCTATCGCTTCTGCATGTCCGTCGCCGTTCTTTTTTAAAAAACCTCTCTGGTAATTAACCCGCCGTCCAACTTTAAATGGCAAAATAAACCATTTTTTTTACAGTTTTACAAAAAGAACCCTTACTTTTCTGATAAATAACCCGCACTCCATGACAGAAAACGAATCGTTTTTCCATGTTTTAGCGGAAAAACCCTCCCATTTCTGTAATTAACCCGTTGTCCATCTAAAAAAGCAGTACATTTTTAAAATATTCATATCTTTTAAACCATAACTCTAATTTTTAACATGCTGCATATGAATTTTGTTTAGAAAAATTTATAGAATACGAATATGATATTATTTTACCTATTAAACATTAAAAAAGTGTTGTTTAGGGTGCAACCTTAATCAATTGCGCACGGCCCATTTTTCTTTCATACCGACAACGACCCGATTGCAAATGAACACCTCATCAAAGCCAAATTAGAGACGAAAGAAACCATCGCTAACCATGCGTGCATGCCTTGGCAAAATTTTGCATCGGAAGAAAGCATATTTCTCATCTTATGCCGAGAGAGACATTTTGGCAAGTCCTATTAGGGGGTCTTCAGCAATGGTTATTGGGTTAGGGTCGTGCGATATTCTCCCGTTGCAACGCACGGGCACTTTTGCTAGTCATCCTAACTCACGATACTACCTTCTCACTTGTTTTCGGAAGCTTCTGAATGGTTTTTTTCTTCTCATTTTTCTTTTTTGTGTTTCTTTCTACTTCATTACTGGTTTTCTTTTAGGCTTTTTCCATGTTCATTTTTTTAACCTTTTTATTTTATTGTTTAAATTCATGACATTTCAAAATTTGTAAATTCTTGAATCTTTCTTTAAACTCCTGAACCTTTTTAAACTTCACGATAATGTTCAAAATCTTGAACGTTTTGCTAAATATGTGAACATTTCCAACATTAAAATTCATGAACATTTTTTAAAAATATTTAATATTTTTTGAATTACCGATCTTAGATAGTACCTGAGCATCACATAGATCTATGTTGAGAGTTCTCATGCCTACTATTCTTGACAGCCGCTAACTTTCTGTATGGTTAGACGTATATCTGAGTGACTTAGAGTAATTATGGTTGTCCAAGACAAAGTCTTTTCAAGGTTTCAAGACCGCCAAGAAGAATCTACCACGAGTAAATTCAACTTAAATTCAAGGAACTTCATGTTGAGAAGAATAGGATGGAGAAATGTTTGCTCTTGTGTTCAATCACAAGTCCCTCGAACCGGACATAGGTTTCTGTTTGCAGAAGAGTGAACTGTTCTACCAAATCTCATGTCGCCTTCAAGCAACACTGGACAATTCTATCTACATCATTCCTTTTAGTTATACTATCAAGTTTTCTATCTGTGTTGTTCATCTGTATGAGTGCACAGTAGTTTCTTTACTTCGACATATTTGTCTTTGTATTCCAATAAGTTGTACTGAGGGTGATATGTTTGCTCGTCGGTTCTTTATCTACTGTTGCCTTATGATTCTTCTTAGCAGGGTCGGGCCCATAGGTGTGCTGAGTGTGCGGCCCGCACAGGGCCCATAAATTGGGGGGTGGGCAAATTTTTTGATAGGTCTAGTATGTATATTTTTCAAAAAACTAATGTGGGCCGTCGGGTGCTGGGCCTATGGGCGTTGCATCTGCCACGCGTGCCAGCTGCCAGGCCGCTGCTCCCGAGTCTCGTTCCATGGGCACCTAACCGCTGCTCGTTCTTTTCTCGTCGGTTTTCCAGCGACCAGCGCACCTGATCCCACGAGCAGATGATTGACTCACACCCCACCTCAACTCATAAATGAAAAACATGGATCACGGGGAGTCTCGGGAGGGGAATTAGATGAGATTGATCACAAACAGCCAGCGTTTTAGCAATCGGGGAGCGCATCGCCATCGGCCGTCGCTGCTTGGCTTTGGCTACTTACTGCTGCCTAGTGCCTACATGAGGATTGATCGGCGATTTGACGACAATTCACAGGACGTTCCACGACTGGAAACGGGATCGGCCGCTCGATCGGTGACCGCGACAGTTTCATCCTCCGGCTCTCACCGTCTCACGGCTTCCATCCTTCAGGGGCTTCACGGCTTCAAAACAGTCTGCCGTTGGCGGGTCCTCCTTTCTAAATATTACGCATCCAAGAGTTAAATAGGTATATTTTTTTATATACCCAATTATTATGTAAGACATTATATTATATAAATTTAAAAAAATACTGCAAGATGTATATACTTTATAATTGCTTGTTAGTTCATTTTTTCTAGTGAGATAGGGTTCCATTTTTTAGTTTCGCACAGGGCCCTAGATTTTCCTGGCCCGACCCTGCTTCTTGCTCGAAATAGGCTTGCGCCCCGCTTTATATATAAAGCAACAACATCCAAGTTACACGGCGAAACGATACAAAGTGATGAGGTAGTCCTCTGACACAGCAGATCCCTAAATAACTGGTCACCATAATCACACATGACTATGGTGCCGAACAACTAAGCACAGGACGATCAGATTACACCGCCACGACACGACCTAGAACACCTAGCCTCCACGACAACGCCCTCAGGAGGGTAACGCACACCGCCGCTGCCGAGCCCAAAAGGACAAAGATTTTCACCCGGAGACTCGTCACGGAGAGGAGAACCACAACGGCGTCTTCAAGAAGATAACGGCACCCGCAGATGTCGTCGCCGCCGGCTCCAAAGCGCGGAGCTTTAGCTCGGCAGCTCACCGTGACACAATGAGGCACCCAGATCAATCATGGCGAGAACCGGTCTCCAGATCCGGATCTGGGCAACGCTACTGCCAAGGGCAAAAAGTGTGCCCGAACCACCCATCGCGACACCCCTCGCCGTCCAGACGACCAAGAAGCGTGGCCATCACTACCGCCATGGGGCCTGTCGGAAAGCCACCATACGGACCGCCATCCGGGGCCGCCGCCCCGGCATCCATGTCCCAAGTCACCGCCAACCGTCGACTTCACAACGCCCAGCCACGGTGGATGGAACGAAAGGGACCTCCTTCCGCTCCTAGCCCGGCATCAGCCACCTGGCCTGGGTGGACGCCTCCACAGTAGGAGGCATCCACGCCTGCATCCCCAGTCAATCCCTGTGGATCGAGGGGGACACGGCCTAGTAGCTACCGACGGCCACCGCCGAGCCAGCCCCAACACTGGTCCCTGACCTTGGTCGAGACGAGCTCACACGCCGCCACACACATGACCATCGGCGCTGCTCCGACCAACGGCATAGCAGCCACAAGGGCGCCAACTCGGACCGACGCCACAACGGAGCCACACGACAAACGGGCACTAACGCGATGGACGGAGCCACCACGGACTAAGTCGGCCACCTGCCTTGCACGCCGCCGAACCCCATCCACCGCCACACGCCAGATCCGCACCGTCCATCGGGGCCAGCCTGCAGCATCCACGCCCGACCGCCGACGCCACGGATCGAGCCGCCACCAGCCAAGGGAGCAGCCCCGCCCCACCGCCGCCAGGGGATCCCCAGCCGTGCCACCGCGCCAAGCGAGCGACGCCCTGTCGCCCCTGCACCAGGAACAAACCGTGGCCGCATGCCCACCGCACCCAAAGCACCAGGCCCTGCGCTGCACACCAGCCCCCGCGCCAGATCTGGCCGGGAAGAAGGGTACCCGCACCCACCCGAGCAGACTCACCGGCAGCCACCGCGCCGCAGCCAAGCCCCAGGGAGACGCCGAGCCGCCACCTGACGACGCCGCCGCCAGCATGCGAGCTTGCTGCTGCGCCACCGAGCCCCGCCATAGCTCAGCACCTCGAGTGGCCAGCCGTCCCGCACCGGCCAGGGAATCCGCGCGGAGGGGGAGGAGCGGCCCCGCCGCCGCCTACGCCGGCCGGGCTTCGCCCGGCGGCGCCTCTAGGCGGCGGCGAGGGAGGGGTGACCGGAGGGGAGGGGCGGCGGGGAGAGGGGTTCCCCCGTCCGCTCGCGGGAGCGGCTCGGGGGTGGGGAAAAGTTCCGTAATCAGAATGGTTAGATCAGTTGTTGCGCCAACTGATGCAGATACCAACTGCAGGCAGAAAGTTACACGAACTATCTAAAGATATTTTTTTCTCAACTGTATGCAAATGACTACGCTCATACTACATTATTATTTGCCTTGACGGTGATCATTACCCATACTTTTCCTTGGCGGTTATTTTTGCTGACATGAGACTTTGTTTGTAATGGACTTAATTATTTCCTTAACTGTCAGCAACTGCACAAAGACCAACTACAATCAGAAACTAAACAAGTGCCCGTTGGCACAAAGACGAACTTGACCCGTAAATTAAGTTAGCTGCTTGAAACACAGAATAAAAGTCAAGTGAACCATTTGAAAAGACCAACTGCAGCCATCGGCTTAAAGATCATCGGACCAAAAATTTAGATGAATTATTCGAAGGACGTTTCTCGTGAATGACCTGAAATTCATTATGTTCGTATTGTTCGAAGACCAACTGTAGACATATACACACAGATCAATTGCAGCCAAAAAGAAAAGCAACTAATACAACCAAAAATCTTGGTGAACTGTTTGAGAGATGTTTGGCATAAGTAGTCTGCAAGTGATCATGTTGGTAATGCGTTTGAATCCGCCCTGCTCATGCCCGCCTCTAGCTAACAAGGGAAACCTCACGATTGGGTTAATAGAAAGGCCGACCACAGTTCCTTACGGTCGATGAACTGAAACATCGAAACCTCCTACTCGGAACAAAAAAGACGACTAGAGACCATTAGCATTCCCATTTGAGCTCCGACACAAGAATACCAAAGCGCTCCAGCTTGCCATCAAGCTATCGGAGTGCAAGGAAAGGGCAGAGGCAGCGGCCAAGGCGAAGGCGCAACGGCAAACCAAGGAGCAGGAGCGGTTGCTTCGGAGGCTGGCCAGGCAAATCTCCTCAGACGGCGTCTCGGATGTCAGCGACGGATCCTGCTCCGACGACGACGAGCCTTTGCTGCCGACGCCTACACGGATGGCCAAAGCAGCACCACCAACCGCATAGGGAAGGCGCCGGTGAGGAAAAATGGTGATTTCATACGCCCTTGTCCATTTAATTTAGTTTTCCTTATGTTTAAGTGTTGTCCGGCCCGATGCAAACATGTTAATTTGATTGCCTGATGACCGCTTATATGTGAATTATGCCTGATTTTAAGTTCATTTGTTGCTAGCTAGTTCGTTGATCTACGTAGATTAATTTTTTACGTTGTGTGTGCTGCATGAATATGAAAGGCTGAATATGAGATAGATGACTGCGGACACAACAACATAAGGGGTACCCTGTCAGTGCATGCCGGCGCATCCGCGGACTTTTGAGGAACCAGATTTGATGTATGCTCTGACAAGACCACTAGTGGAGGAGCAGGGGAAAGCCGATGTGCGCCCTTTAGTGTCCACGGCTACAAGTGTACAGAATCTTTTCTTCCTCGGTTTGGAAAACAAAATCCTGGCAGCAACATGTTTGTCTATACTCCATGATTGTGACGTCCGAAGCAGGTGGAAGGAGCACCGATCATTTCTGTGCATTATTGTAGGGCCATATATAGATTGAGACATCATCCGGCCTGCAGCTCCATCCGTTTCATGTTATCTTCTTCCTCTTGCTTTCTCAGGCTAGATATCAAACCTCTTGCTTCCCCGGTTCCATTAACTCGAGTGAAACCGAACAGTTGTGACTGTTGGGCAGCTCCCAAACGAGGGTATCAGATATAAAACCTCCTTTCGATCTTTCTGTAAGAAGAACAGAGCCATGGACTCCACGAATCAGTTTGACAAGAGCCCTCTGCTAGACGGACACAGCTCATCACAAAAGGTTTGTACTCTTTCTCTCTCTCTTCCGGCAACAGTGTCTAACCAAGAGTTTTTTTTAGCATGCTTCCTCTTACCTCCTCTTTTCACATGAGAAGTAAGAGTATAAAATGAATCGGAGCAGTTGATTGCATTAATTAGTGGTCTGATTAACTCTTATCTTCTTACCTCTCATCTAAAAAGAGGGGGTTAAGAGGGACCATGTCAAAATTGCTCGTCTAAACAAACGTAATTTCCATGCTTAGTTATCTGAAGCATGACGTACTAAATTTCAAAGAAAACGTGAGCCTATTCCCTTTTTTTGAACCATGAGCCTATTCTTATTTCATACTCCCTCCTTTATTTTTTTACTTTGCATATAAGATTAATCCTAAGTCAAACTTCACAAAGTTTGACCAAGTATATATGAAAAAATATAGACAATCACAATACCAAACCAATATCACTATATGAATAATGGAACTATTTTTTATATTCTACTGTAAATGTTTATAATTTTTAATACAAGGTTGGTCAAACTTTATGAAAAAACTTATATGCGTAGTAAAAAGGGAAATGAGGGGTATAATCTATATTAGAAGGGTTGGGTGCCCTTTGCTGCGCCGTTTGTGTTTTTTTTATATCACTCACTCTGTATGAAAATATAAGGTGTATTACTTTTTTGAAAAGTCAAACCTGTTAAGTTTGAGCAAATTTATAGAGAAATATATCAAAATCCTGTAATATCAAATATGTATGATTAGATTCATCATGAAGTGAGTTTTCATACTTCTATTGTTTAATATCTTGGATGCCGATATTCTTTTCTATGAACTTGGTAAAATTTATAGTATTCGATATTCTTTGCTGTGAACTTGGTTAAAGTTAAAGAATTTTGACTTTTCAAAAAACTAATACTCCATATATTTTGGAACAGATGGAATATTTAGTTTGTTGGGTACGGCAAACGATGGACTGTGTTTTATTTTTATTTATAATGTGGTGATTTAATGAGCCTTTCGTGGTGTGGTTATATCCATGTTATCCGATAACCAACATATATTTATGTGAGGAAATATCTGTATTGATGGCAGCATGTGCTATATTGGTGCTACAGTATCATGCGCTTGTTTTTTTCTAGATTGTAGGAGGGTGTGCGGTATTGATATGTATTTGTAGGCGGGTTGCTGCTGATTGATTTGACAAATCATTGGCCCGTTCAAAATCGTAAATCAAATCCACAATTAAATACCTCAACTGAATGAAGAGTTACAAAATTAGAAAACATATTGTTGACCATGTTAAAATCAGGTGACACAATTCTCAATTGAATACCTCAAATAATTGTGAGGCTTTATAAATTATTAAGCATAGTGTATAATATAAAGAATCGAATGAAAAACTTCAAAAATTATTGACACGGTCAAAATTGGGTGACCCAATTTCATTTGAAGACCTCAACTAAATGTGGGCTCTTTAAAACTAGAGAGCTTAGTGTTATAGAGGATAAATAAAGGAAGTGTACTCTCCTTAGCCATACTTACATGGATGCAGTCTATTGTGACTGCGTTGAAATACACAGGTGATGGCTCATGGTGTTCAAAGCACATTGGTTTTGAGGCTAACTACTCCCAATTTGTAACTATAATAGTACCTTTATATTTATTGAATACCAGCCCTCCCTCTGTTCATATTAATTTACCTGTGAATGTGCAATTATATTGCCTTAATGTACATTTCGCTATTGGCAAATCTTCGGAAAATTTGATGGGCAAGATTTATCATTATGGTTACTTTTGCTTTACTGTGAAATGCAGAATACAACAAAATATACAGGTGATGGATCTGTTTGCATCAGTGGGCATCCTGCTTCCAGAAAACATACAGGGAATTGGAAGGCCTCTTCCTTAATCATAGGTCAGTCAGTACAGCACAATGCTCATGCATAATTAACCTTGTGTTGGAACACGATGGAAATGTAATGGTTAGATACTTGTATGCATTTTTTAAGAATATAAATATTTGAACAGTGACACTTATACTTCACACTCAAACGTTCATATATTATTCATCCAGCATGATCCCAACAAAATTTGTGAAGATAATTTGTCTCTTCAGACAGTGAACGAACTCTAGTTGAATTTGACACTAGAATTTTCTGGTCGCTTTCTTTATTCAATATACAAGATCTAACAAAAGGCAAAATACTTTGTTGCAGTCTGTTCATTCTGCTGTTATCTGGCCTATTCTTCAATTGGAAAAAACCTAGTCAGTTATCTCACAAAAGTCCTACATGAAACAAATTTGGATGCTGCAAGACATGTTGCGACTTGGCAAGGTACTAGCTATCTCGCACCTCTGGTTGGAGCCTTCGTTGCCGATTCATATCTGGGGAAGTACCGGACAACTTTGATCGCCTGCACGATTTTCATTATTGTAAGCGCTACAATAAATTCATGCCTATTTATGATTCAAAATAACCACAAAAAATCAAAGACTACCCTTATTTTGAGTAATCACTGTCAAAGGAGACCCTACTATGCTGAAAGAGTAAGACCTTTATTTTTAGTACATGATATCATGACTGTTCTGATGGATGAAATACACAAACGCCATCGGCTTCTGGTGCTACGTCTTCGGATGCACTTATGCACACCCATTCAACACTTTATTTTATCTTGAACATGCATCTAACTGTGTGTCATTTTGTATTGGAAGAAGAAAATGCATCTAACACGTGCAAAAACATAGCCATAAAGGTGGCACTTTTTTTCGATAAAAGGAATATATTAATATCGTGAAGATACCAATTACACCCGGCCTCTGCAACAACACAGTATAAAGGTGGCACTTACCAAAACAAAAGAAAAGAGAAGCTATAAAAAACAAACAGCCCAACAAAACTACCAACCAACCTACATGCCTGATCACAAGAGATCAAAAGATGTTTATTCACCTTAACATGCGCATCCAATATCTGACTTCAGTTTTCTTAACATGTTTGCTTACGTTCTTTTTCTTCATTCTGTTGTTTAGGGAATGATGATGTTGCTTCTATCAGCAGCACTTAGATTAATCTCAGTCGGTCCTCACGCTTGGACTGTTTGGGTACATCTAGTCTCTTCTCAGTACACCATATTCTTGGTTGGGTTGTACATGGTGGGTTTAGGCTATGGTGCACAGCGTCCTTGCGTCACCTCTTTTGGAGCCGATCAATTTGATGACACCCATGATGTGGAGAAAACCAGAAAGAGCTCCTTCTTCAATTGGCACTATTTCGCAATCAATGTTGGTTCATTGATCGCTGGGACTGTTATTGTCTGGGTTCAAGAACATGAAGGATGGCTCTGGGGTTTCACTGTTTCTACACTGTTTGTGACTTTAGGTGTATGTATTTTTTTCTTGGGCTCCATTGTGTATAGATTTCAGAAGCCTGGAGGAAGCCCTCTCGAAAGAATATGCCAGGTTGTCGTTGCAGCTACTCGAAACTTCGATCAAGTTTTGCCATGTGATTCCTCGACTCTTTATGAGTTTATGGAGCAAGGCTCGTCAATCGAAGGCAGCCGGAAATTGGAGCATACAACTGGACTTGAGTAATACTCTGCTGAGATTTTGACTCTGAAGTTTACAATTTATGCATTCATTCTTTTTTGAATTTCCATTCAAGCATACTTGATTAGTTTATTTGCTAGTAGTATGGTATTATAAGCTATACATTTTAACTTATATTCGAATCCTTGGAAAGGAAAAAAAATATTTCACACTTTTGTGAAACTTCTATGGTGGTAAAGATGGATCTGCTGAAATTCCTACAAATTCTCTCTTCTATTTCAGTATTAAGGGAAGTTGAAACACAGTCTGATCAAGTAGATTTCTATAATATGGTAACATTTTTCTTTCCATTCAGGTTCTTTGATAAAGCTGCAATTGTGACATTAGCTGACTGTGAATCTCCTGGCCAACATAACAAATGGAAGATTTGCACTGTCACTCAGGTAGAGGAGTTAAAGATTCTGATCAGGATGTTTCCAATTTGGTCAGCAATGGTGTTGTTTGCTGCAGTTCAGGAACAGATGTCTTCAACATTTGTCGAGCAAGGGATGGCAATGGATAAACACATCGGGTCTTTCGAAATACCTGCTGCGTCCTTCCAGTGTGTAGATACAATTACTGTCATTTTTCTGGTTCCAATTTATGAGAGACTCATTGTTCCAGTAATTAGAAAATTTACTGGCAGAGCGAATGGCATTACGTCACCACAGCGAATAGGGATTGGTTTATGTTTCTCGATGCTCTCAATGGTGTCAGCAACATTGGTGGAGGGTAACCGGCTACAGATTGCACAGGCCGAAGGTTTGGTGCACCGCAAGGTGGCTGTTCCGATGAGCATCCTGTGGCAAGGACCCCAGTACTTCTTGCTAGGCGTCGCCGAGGTGTTCTCCAATATTGGGCTAACTGAGGTTTTCTATGACGAATCTCCAGATGCCATGCGAAGCTTATGTATGGCATTCTCGCTCGTTAACATGTCGGCTGGAAATTACCTTAGTTCATTTATCCTTTCCCTTGTGCCAGTATTCACAGCCGGAGGAGGCAGCCCAGGGTGGATACCTGATAACTTGAATGAAGGGCACTTGGATAGATTCTACCTGATGATGGCTGGGCTGAGTTTACTGAATATATTACTCTTTGTATTCTGTGCTATGAGGTACAAATGTAAGAAGGCTTCCTGAGCCTCATTGACCTCTCCAATATGGAGAAGGGTGTCAAGAAATTGTACAGTGTACCATCATGTGCAAAGATAAACTATGTCGCATATCTCATGTAAAAGCACCCTTCGCCTGAAACCTACATTATACTATTTGTTATGAATAGATCTGAAACTGTACTGTACAGTAGGCGGGCTTATCTGCAACTAGGCCTCAGTTTGGTGTTCGAATTATTTTTTCGACAAAGGGTGGATTTTATTGGCTCAAAATAAAGTCGCAAAGAGCACACACCCGGACTCTGCATAGCTAAGATGCACACAATCCACACCAACACATACAAAACATGTCGGCAAATAGCAAAGTCATATAAGACCAAAGCTATGCTTAGGCAAGGAAAAAAAGAAAAAAAGAAAGCGTTCAGATCCGCGATTGGCAAACTACAACAATGACCATATCCACACCAACTATCTCATGGTACGACAGAACGAAAAGGTCCTTCAACAGTAAAACCTTCAGGAAGGGATCGATGCTCAAGCGTCGTAGTCACTGGATCCAACGATCCAAAGTTAGAATCAAGGTTTTCACCCTGAAGGACCAACCTGACCATATCCGAACAATGCCTTCAACAAGGTAACGATATAAAAACATCGTCATTGCCAGGTATAACCAACACGGGTCGGGCCTAGCTTTTAACCCCGAAACTCAAGACCGATGTCACTTCTATGTTGTCGCCACCACTTTTCCGCGATTTCAGTAGTCTCATCCAACGTGAACTATCGCCGCTGTACAACCACCCCTCTGTGTCAAGCCATCATCCGTAGTTTGCAATTCTCGCCAAAGTCAAAGACTGGATCTGGAGAGATGAACCCTCATGAAGACCTTTTGGTGGCCACCGTAATCCGCAACGAGTTCGCCGCTGCAGGCCAGAGTGGTCGCAATAAGGACCAACACCTATGGCGAAGCGCACCCTGCGGACTACCACCTCGCCGAAGAGAGCCCTGCCTAGACCCGTCTGCATAGGGCCGGCATGACCGGAGCCAGAGCACGAAAAGCATATCGATATCGCTCTCGTAGAGCGCAACTGCCGCTAGATTAGGACCGCACAACCGCCGCTAGATTATTGAGCTTGATGCAAACACCGCTTATGAAATTTTGGAAGGGATATTGGGGGTTCCTCCATCCAAAAAGGGGCTTTCTTTTACACAAGAGGGGGTTCAAATTTGAGACAAATTGGGTGATTTACATAAACATTTGGTCGAGTTGAAAAAATATAATGAACCTCTTAAATATATTAGTGGAAACCTCAATCACATGAATACTTTGATTACTCTTTGCAATAAGCGTTTGGATATTTTAGATCTCAAGATGGTCTCTTCTCCTGAAAATTTGGGGAAGCGCAAAGAACCCCCGGGTTTGAGAAAACCCTCACAAAAGTAGCAAAAACCAAAGATGATAATACTTGAATCTATGCTTTATGCCTAGCTAGGGGCGTAAAACGATAGCGCTTGTTGGGAGGCAACCCAATGAATAAATTTATTTTTATCTTTTTCTTTCTGTTTTTGAGTGTTGACACAATTATGCCTTTGTTATGATTGAGTTTTTATGTTTTAATTAGTTTTTGTGCCAAGTAAAGCCTTTAAGATGATTCATAAGATGAGTAGAAACAATGTTGAATCTGAAACAGAAACTTTGACTCCAGTGCGCGAATTTTCATTTTTTACTGGAGCATGATAATGATCTGAAATTTTAACACAGTGTTTCCATACAAATTCTTTACGTTGTTCTAATGTTTCAGAATTTTTAGAATTAAATAAGTATGGTTAGAATACAGATTACTACAGACTGTTCTGTTTTTGACAGATTCTGTTTTTGTTGGATTGTGTGCTTCTTTTGATGAATCTATGGTTTGTATTGAAGGTTATAAGCCATGGTAAAGTGAAAATACAGTATGTATAATGCAATAATAAAATTTGAATGTGTTTGCAACAGTACTTAAAGTGGTGATTTGCTTTATTATATAACGGATCTCACGAAGGTTTTGTTGAGTTTTGTGTGATTGAAGTTTTCAAGTTTTGGGTGAGATCACGATGGATGAAGGAATAAGGAGTGAAAATAGCCTAAGCTTGGGGATGCTACAGCACCCCCAAGATAATATCCAAGGAGAAACAAGCAACTAAGCTTGGGGATGCCCCGAGTGGCATCCCCTATTTCTTTTAACGACCATCGGTATTTTACTTGGAGCTATATTTTTATTCGTCACATATCATGAGTTTTGCTTGGAGCGTCTTGTATTATTTGAGTCTTTGCTTGCTTTACTTTTTAGTTTGTCACTAGTATCCTTGCTGGACACATCTATTTGAGAGAGCCAAAATTTTGCTATGATTTGTTAGAATTGCTCTATATGCTTCACTTAAATTTTTTGAGCTATGGAATTGCTCTAGTGCTTCACTTATATCTTTTTGAGCACGGTGTGCTTTGAAATTTTGAAGAAATACTCTCATGCTTCACTTAGATTAATTTGAGAGTTAGTAACTTTTGAAGAAATTCTCTCATGCTTCACTTATACTATTTTGAGAGATGAAATCTTTATGCTCATGTTCTTCACTTAAATTTGTTTGAGCTTGTCAAAAGCAATGGAAATATATGAAACTAGTCCCAAAGTGATAGATATTCAAGAGGGATATAATAAAAAAAATCATAAAGATCATTGGACAACTTAAACTTGATTCCTTATAATAGTTTTGAGACATGATGATAGTGTGAGTCATGTTGATGAGTAATTATGCTTTAGTAAAAATATTGGTGTTAAGGTTTGTGATTCCCTATGCAAGAACGAAGTCAATAGTTATGGAATGAAATTACATCCTACTTATGGTGCATTATACGGTGTTAGTTATGCTCAATGCCCGTTTATGTGAATTTTCGTTTCTTGGTCTGTTGCTTCTCAATCTATTTGCTAGCCTCCACTTGTACTAAGTAGAAATACTACTTATGCATCCAAAATCCTTAAACCCAGTTTTGCCTTATGAGTCCACCATACCTACCTATATGCGGTATTTCGATGCCGTTCTAAGCAAATTTGTATGTGACATCTCTAATTTTCAAAATAAATTTCCTTTTTTTGTGTGCTCGTACCGCTCATGAAACGGTAGTGGGTATCCAATATTTTTCCATGCTAGATGTGTTATTCTCAAGATGAGTGTTTATTCACTTGTCATTGCACGAGAGTACGGCGGTAATAGGGATGCCCAGTCCCGAAATGAAAAAGAAATTTACTTTATGTTGTCAAATAATAAATTCCTTAAAAAGTGTTGGTATCACTACTGGAATCAGAGAATTTGCCATCTGCCTGATCTTTGCCGTCTGCTGACAGATGGCAAAGAAACTCTTTGCCGTCAGCTGCCAAAAAACAGACGACAAAGAACGCACTGATGGCAAAGATATTGTTTGCCATCAGTGCGTTCTTTGCCGTCCGCTGGCAGACGGCAAAGATACGCCAGGCAGACGGCAAAGAGACCAGGCGGGCCCCACTGCACCATGGACGACATGGTTGCCGTCAGCTGCATCTTTGTCATCTGCCGCAGCCTCTTTGCCATCTGCCTCCCTCTCTTTGCCATGGGCACTTTACGGTCACAGCGTCCGGCCCCCTCCAGTAGTGTCCCTAAAAAAAAACCTCTCTCTCTCCCCCACTCCCCACCTCTCTCTCTCTCTCCCCCCCTCGGCCACTCCCCACGATCTCCCCATCTCCCCCGACCTCGATCCCCCATCTCCCCGCGCCGCCCGCACACCACCACCACCGCGCCGCCCGGCCCCTCCCCGCGGCTCCCCCCTCCCTGCGCCACCCACCACCGCGTCGCCCCCTCCCGCGGCTCCCCCCTCTGCGCCCCCCACCACCGCGCCGTCTGCCTGCGCCGCACCAGTTCACTCGGTCGACAGCACCAGTTCACTCGGTCGACAACACGCCGTCGTCCCCGCCGGATTCGTTCTCGTCCGCTGCAGCCTTTCGCCGGATCTGCCCGCCTCTTGCCGCCTCCGCTGCAGATCGAATCCCGTGGCACCGCCTCGGTCCGCCCCCACCACAGATCCCGACCTCTAAGCCAGGGCCTTCGTCCACGTCCGGCACCTTGCAAGGTACGCTCCGTCCATGCCTTGTGGCTACTTAAAGCTCTTGGATGTTGTCGTGAACATGGAAAATCATGGCTACAAGCAGGGCGTGCCTGCATTTTTTCACGATTTCTGAACTCTGCGATTGCACACCGTAACTAGCTGTATCACGTGTACTGCGTGAAACTTCTGTATATTTCATTTGTTAGTAGCTTATGCTACATCAGGAATCATGCTAGAAATACAAACATGCTGGTCACTAAAAAGTATGTGAGCATCATCAGAAATATCATTGAGTACATGAGAATTAATTCGTCCACCACTTCAAGTAAACATAGATTTCAAACTGCACGATCACAGCCATGAAACAACAAAAGAGACATACATACATATCAAGTGTTACATGCAGAAGTGGTACATCATGGGCATGACTGACTAAAATAAATCAGAACTCAACAAGCAGTGTCATTAGAAACTGCACCGACTTTGCTTGAATGATGTTACAGAACAGAAAAGCTACAGGCTTTTGCCTTCAGTTCTAGTGCTTTCTGCTCACCAAGCTTCTTGTGCTGGGAGAGATCAAACCTAGCAAATACAATTCAGTTAGCACCGGTCCGTGTAAGTGGCATATGTTCACACTTGATGAAGTTTTAACATAGCCTCAAGCAGATTACAAGTTTGAAGGACCACTTAAGATTCAGTATGTGAAACGCCATGCATATGTTCACTAAAAAGTATGTGAACAGCCATGCATATGTTTACTAAAAAGTATGTGAACAGCCATGCATAGACTTAAGATTCAGCATATTACAAGTTTCAAGGACCACTAAATAGCAGAAATAGAGATGCCAAAAAAATGGCAATGAACAAAAAGGCAGTTTAATGACCACCCTGCAGAGGCAAACTATTATTCTAGGCACAAGGATCAGATAAAGACGCAGCCTATGGCAACAGTCTTTGAGTCAGAATATATACTAGGACACTTCCAATTATTTGACCCTGAGTATTCCGATGCATAAACTGTTGACCCTCAATGCCACCATCTTTGGGAATCATAATTCATATATACTGGGACAGTTCTTACCATTTCCTGTTAAAATATATCAATTTTCAGCGGTGAATCATCTATACACGAATCAAACATTTGATATCCTAACATATGGACCAATTTCATTTTTTGCTTAGCAGAATCATTTTAATTCCTCTCCAGCTTTTCAAGCTATTGACTCTCTATAAGGAACTGCAGGTACTGAATTTTTTAGTGAATTGTCCTAGACTTCGAGCCGCTGAGATTATCTAACCACCCTCAAGCTTCCAACTTGATCCTTCAGAATGCTAATTAGTGAAACAAAATGTTCAAATTAGAGTACTAAAACACCTAGAACAGTGGCAATGCACCATCAAATCGGAGTTGTTAAAATGCATCATTCACACGACATGAACAAGTAGAGAGATGCAACACAAATCTACATAACTAGCGGGGTGACCCACACGTTTGCGCGGCTAGATTTACTATATGTAGCCATTGGTGTTTTGTTCTTGTTCTGTTGTTTAGGCTCACCACAAACTATACTTTGAGGTTATTTCTTGTTACATCTACATTGATGTATGGAAACCATGGAAAAAATATTAATCTTTTACTTTGGAACCTACTTTTGTTATAAAACATCGTTGCAACTATCTTTTTGTTATTTTGTCATTAGTTCAACTATTAGTATTTGCTCAGTGGCCAAATTTTGAATGATTCAATTCTATCTCCTCTTAGCATCAATATTATATCCTAAATGTGGGTAATGAATGTATATGATGGGTACTTGGCCTAAATTTTCATATTTATTGTATATCATTTGTGTTAGAAACATTATCATGAATGACGTATGTCTAACCGGCACAAAGGTAAGACCCAGCCATGAAAAACAATCAATTTGCCGCAATCTACTCCATATATGCTCATCATCCATCTTTTTTATGTTGACACATATAAACTATTCAGTAACTTTCTTCCATGAATTAAATATAAAACTCATAGCTCATAATATCCTACATAAACATTACATTTTCTTGTCTATCTCTTAATTAATAGACATTGTGGGAGTTACGGTACTCAGTTAACAGAATATCATATCGTATGCATCCAAGTGAGCTCATCCTACTCTAGCTATCTATTTTAGTTGACCATCTAAACAGATGTAATAATTTGTATAATTTTATTGAAAATGCTGAAACATTTCTCACCACTCATACACCTTATAATTTAATTGTGTGAGTTAGATTTTACCACATGAATTGGGATTGCTAACTTTGTTTAAAATTATATTCTAATCTTATTTGTTGAGTTACATCAGAATTTATATAGAAATTCTCGTCACGTTAGTGTATCATTCGGTGCCAGCTTGATGGCTGCAAGATTTAATGTTTGCCGGGCATTTGGATATCTGGCTCTTCTAGTTGGGATGGCATTCTTTCCTAGGCAATGGTCTAACAGGACTGTGGTGTGAAGTGGTTGCGACATCGCGCCAGGGTATGCAATATAATATATTCATTTTGAATGTTGTTTGTAAAACTGATTTGGTTAATATATTTGAGTAACTTTTTATTTATAAAAGAAGAAAAATTGTTGGCCTTGTACCATCAATTTGTCAAAAGAACAGAAGCCCAAGGCGCCTCTATATGGTTCGGCCACCGTTTTTCTTGCATCATTACAACCCCTCGTGTTCCATGTGTTTGAGTCCTGCTGTTAGTTACAATGTTTAGATTTAGTTATGCCGTGTATATATTTGGCGACTTTGTGGTCACGTAAAAAATTATATGACAAAAATATTACATATCAGTCAAAATGTCATCTCCGTCAATTTAATTTTAGTGGCTTCTATGTGTCCTTTTTTTTACCACATGGCTTTCTTTAAAAAAGTTATATATAAAATATTACGTATCTGTACAAACATTATCTCAGCCAATTTTATTTTAGTGCCTTCTATGTGTTTTTTTACCACATGGCTTCCTTTTTTTTAAACGGGAAAGCATAGGATTGCAAAGGGCTTGTCCGTGTCTCTTTTTAGGAAAGGTCTAGTCCGTGTGCTAGTAGGACATGGCCTTTTTTTTTGGAGAAAAAGGAGATGGTTGTCTGTACGTGTCTTATCTGATATGTGGAGGATTATGACCAGTTATCCATAAATGGTAGACATCTTTGTCTGGGATACGCGTGATTTGGACTGCCTATTATCTTTCTTTTGTAATCTGTATACATGAGCCCATGTGTGTGCCGTTTGTGCACATAACACAGCAGATATGAACATGGTTTGTGCTTGGACCATCTATATATGCGTACCGGTTCATCTTTCTGTATATACATATTAGTAGGTTTACGGAAAGGATCATTTTGCTAATGGCATCCATAGTGTCATCATGATGTGAGCACATGCATGTTGTCTGGCCTGTCTATTTTTCTATACTGCATATAGTCCGGCATGTACTCTTTTCTTGCAAGGACGTGTGGTAGTCGGTCTCTTATTTATTTTTCCTTTTTTGACTCGATCTGAACTATCCTTTTATTCTTGCATGTGGTGAGTTCCGTTAATTCTATTTCAGGGGGATATCCCACTTCAATACGTGTATTTTGCTCGGACTCATCTTTTTTTGCAGCGTGCATGGAATATTTTCTACAGTAAACTTGTACTCTTTGTTAGTTGGCTGTCGTAAGTTGCAATGCTAGCATAGGTGTCGGACGGATCTTTTAATAGGAAAAATCCATGTCAGTTTGATGAGACGTGACATGTTAAAAGCAATTTGTACGTCATACAACAATATATGTATGTAACGTTGTATCTTTTAATCTCAACCATTAATATATAAAATTAACGGCCAATATAATTTAATCTATGTGGACAAACATAATAGCTCGTGGGGTTGTATACCGTGAAAGGAGTTGTCTCTTTTTTTTCTATTTGTTTCTATTTTTACGGGGAACTGGAACCATTTGTAATAAGAAGCCAACCCTGAATTTTTCAAACTCAACTGAGTGCATAGGTTTGTACTCATGCTGAGGTTTGAAGGGTTTCCCAATCTAATATTTCATTCAAATATCACTTCTTGACAGGTTATTCTTCCTTTTTCTCTTCTTTCTTTTTCTCCATCTTCTACTCCTTCTTCTTTTAGTCTTCTTCTAGTCTTCTTCTTCTACTACTTCTTCTTCTTCTAACTTTATTAATTACTCTCATTTTTGCAGATTTGATTCACTTCATGGAAGCTGGCATTGATGGAGTGCTAGTGTTCAGTTTTTTTTTCATTTGTATTGACGAACAATGTGAAACTTATGTATGTATATATGGATGAACTATGCAAAACTATGTATTGTGCTAGCCTATGTGTTCTCTAGCTTGTTAAATATTTCACGATGATGTTGGAAATTTATGTGTTGAAGATGTCTGAAAATATATATATCATATATGTGCTGTGAAAATGTAGGGAAATAAAAGAAAACAGACAAAAAAGGGGCACTACCTGTGCAACCTGGGAGCACCAGGTCTGGGAGCACCTGGTAGATGGCAAAGGGCTTGGGGTAGGCTGATGGCAAATGGCTTAGGGCAGGCAGATGGCAAAGGGTTAGGGAAGGCAGATGGCAAAGGGCTAGGGCAGGCAGATGGCAAACTTTGCCGTCAGCTTGCAGATGGCAAACTTTGCCGTCAGCTTGCGGACGGCAAAGTATGGCGTTAGCCACTAACGGGGCTAACAGCCATACGTTGCCGTCCACGTCCTTTGCCGTCTGCCAACTGATGGCAAAGATTCTTTACCGTCCGCTATGGCCTGGCAGATGGCAAAGAGCCGCATTGCCGGCGCTAGCAGTGCCGAGACTGTTGCCATCTGCCGGCGGACGGCAAAGACCTTTGCCATCAATGAACTGTGCCTTTGCCGTCTGCCATGGCAGATGGCAAAGAACCCGATTCCTGTAGTGTATGGAAGGCAACCGTGGATACGGCTAGCCATGGATTGTGAAAGAATGGTGGAAAAAGGAATAAACTTTACTTTATGTTTGGAAACCGCCTATGATATACTCCCTCCGTCCCAAATTAAGTGACTCAAAAATAACTCAAGTTTGTACTAACTTTAGTACAAAGTTGAGTCATTTTTGAGTCACTTATTTTGGGACGGAGGGAGTATCTAGCAAGGAAAGTATTGAGAATTGCTTTGTCGTTTTCGTTGACAGGAAAGGCATGCCACCCAAAATATTTTTCTCTCCCAATTTAAACTTTGAGCTCTAGCACATCTACAAATCCCTACTTCCCTCTGCGAAGGGCCTATCTATTTACTTTATGCAATTTTTATTTTTAATTTGAGTCTCCATCTTCTCTTATAAAGCACCAACTAGGGGGCACTATGATCATACTTGAGCATTGGGTGTAGTTAATATTTGAGTGTGTTTCATGAATGGATCAATGATTGATCATGATGGGCGAGGGATAACTTTCTTTAGTGTTGATATTTTGAAAGACATGGTTGCTTGTTAGCATGCTTGAGTATTAAAGTCTTTATGTCAAAACTAGATTATTGTTTTGAACCATCTAAGAGTCCAAATGTCCATGCTACAAAAGAAAAGAATATGTGATGAACATGTCAGGAAGCATTCCACATCAAAAATTCTGTTTTTATCATTTACCTACTCGAGGACGAGTAGGAATTAAGCTTGGGGATGCGGATACGTCTCCAACGTATCTATAATTTTTGCTTGTTCCATGCTGTTATATTATCATTCTTGGATGTTTTACAATCATTTTATAGCAACTTTATATCATTTTTTGGGACTAACCTATTGACATAGTGCCAATTGCCAGTTGTTGTTTTTTGCTTGTTTTTTACTTCGTAGAATATCGGTACCAAACGGAGTCCAATCGCGACGAAACTTTTTGGAGAGTTTTTTTGGACTAGAAGAAGGCCAGTGGGCCAAAGAAGTAACCAGGAGGGAGTCCAGGCGGCCACAAACCACCAGGGCACGAATATCAGTACCAAACGGAGTCCAATCACGACGAAACTTTTTGGAGAAGTTTTTTGGACCAGAAGATGGCCAGTGGGCCAAAGAAGTAACCAGGAGGGAGCCCAAGCCGCCCACAAGACACCAGGGCGCGTCGTGGTGGGTTGTGACCGCCTCGGGAACCTTCTCCACCGTCTCTGAGCTCTATAAATACCCAAATATTCCATAAACCCTAGAGGAGTCGACGAAAAATACATCCAGCCGCCGCAAGTTCCAGAACCGCGAGATCCAATCTAACACCATCACAGAGGGGTTCATCATCCTCATTGGTGCCTCTCCAATGATGCGTGAGTAGTCCATTATAGACCTACGGGTCCATAGGCAGTAGCTAGATGGCTTCCTCTCTCTTTTTTGATTCTCAATACAATGGTCTCTTGGAGATCTATTTGATGTAATGACTTTTTGCGGTGTGTTTGTTGGGATCCGATGAATTTTGAGTTCATGATCGGTTTCTATCCATGAATATTATTTGAGTCTTCGTTGATCTCTTATATGCATGATTACTTATAGCCTCGTATGTCTTCTTCGAATCTTTGGTTTAGTTAGGCTAACTAGATCGATTTTTCTTGCCATGGGAAGAGGTGCTTTATGATGGGTTCGATCTTGAGGTGTCCTCTCCAAGAGACAGAAGGGGCAGCGAGGCACGCACGTATCGTTGCTATTAAGAATAACAAGATGGGGTCTATTCCTACATGAATAGATCTTGTATACATTATGTCACCGTTCTTATTGCATTACTCCGTTTTTCCATGAACTTAATACACTAGATGCATGCTGGATAGCGGTCGATGTGTGGAGTAATAGTAGTAGATGCAGAATCGTTTCGGTCTACTAATCTTGGAAGTAATGCCTATATAATAATTATCGCCTTGGATATCGTCATGATTATTTGATCTTCTATCAATTTTCCAACAGTAATTTGTTCACCCACCGTGTGCTATACTCATGAGAGAAGCCACTAGTGAAACCTACGGCCCCCGGGTCTACTTTTCCAACATATTGCTTTCCGATCTATCCTTTTGCCGCTTTTGTTTTCAGATCTATTATTCCAAAAACCCAAAAATACCTTGTTGCACTCCTTATTTGCCTCTTTTATTTTGTGTTCTTGCGAGATCTATCTATCCAATCTATCACAACCTAATCTATCTTTTTACCGTGGAGAGATTGACAACCTCTCTTTCGCGTCGGGTTGCAAGTATTTGTTCTTTGTGTGCAGGTGCTGTTTACATAGGGTTGCGTGATCCTCCTACTGGTTCGATACCTTGGTTTCATAACTGAGGGAAATATTTACCGTCGCTCTGCTGCATCATCCCTTCCTCTTTGGGGAAATACCGACGCAGTCTCAAGCCACATCAAGAGTCACAGGCCAGGTGCTATGACTGCTGCTCTGCTCCCCAAAAGGAGTCATGCCATCTCTACTTATACCAAACCATAAGTTCCTTGCGTCATCTGCAAAGTTCGGCCAATTTTCTCTCGATTTTTCTCCACTGCGACCCATCAGCGGGTACTCTCAACATCCCATCTTTCTTACGGTCTTCTTTCTGGTATCGCATAAACTTGGCATGCTCTTTGTTTCTGAACATACGTTTCAACCGTGGTATTATAGGAGCATACCACATGACCTTCACAAGAACCCTCTTCCTGGGGCGCTCGTCTGATCTTATACCGCAATGCACCGCATACCGGGCATGCATTCAAATTCTCGTAATCCTCACCGCGGTAGAGGATGCAGTCATTAGGACATGCATGTATCTTCTGCACCTCTAATCCTAGAGGGCAGAGAACCTTCTTTGCTTCGTACGTACTGTCAGGCAATTCGTTATCCTTTGAAAGCTTCTTCTTCCTCAGTTTCAATAACTTTTCAAATCCCTTGTCAGATACACCATTCTCGGCCTTCCATTGTAGAAATTCCAGTGTGGTACCAAGCTTTGTGTTGCCATCTTCGCAATTTGGGTACAACGATTTTTTGTGATCCTCTGACATGCGCTGCAACTTCAACTTCTCCTTTTCACTTTCGCATTCTCTCTGTGCATCAACAATGACCCAACGAAGATCATCAGCGGGCACATCTGGTGCCTCTTGATCTTCAGCTTCCCCCATTGCAGTATCACCGTATTCAGGGAACATAGGATAGTTGTCATCATCCTCTTCTTCATTGTCTTCCATCATAACCCCTCTTTCTCCGTGCTTGGTCCAACAATTATAGCTGAGCATGAAACCGGACTTAAGCAGGTGGGTGTGAAGGACTTTCGAGGAAGAGTAGTCCTACCTATTCTCACAGTGAGCACACGGACAACACATAAAACCATTCAAACTGTTTGCCTCAGCCACACCGATAAAATTATGCAGGCCCGTAATGTACACGGCAGTGCGTCGATCACCGTACATCCATTACCGGTTCATCTGCATTATATAATTAAGTATATCTAAAACCATTACAGAACATCATGAATAGAGAAATGGCCAAATTAATACAAGTTCATCATATTAAAACCAAAGTACGGTAGCGATCAAATGTTATTATTGCAAAAATAAATACATAAAGTTCATACATAGTTCTCATAAAACAACATACAACTATCTAGAGCATCTAAAACATACATTGAAACTAACATACAACTATGTAAAACATTTAAATGCAACAACAAATACGATCAAAATCGCAACTAAGGTAACAATTGATCCAACATCATAATGATACCAAACCTCTCTATCAATGGCATATTTTTTAATCTTTCTAATCTTCAAGTGCATTGCATCCATCTGGATCTTGTGTAGATCTACGAGATCGGCAACATGCAACTCCAATTTCATCTTCTCTTCTTCAATTCTTTTTATTTTTTCTTTCAAATAATTGTTTTCTTTTTCGACTAAATTTAACCTCTCGAGAAGAGGGTCGGTTGGAATTTCCGGTTCACATACCTCCTACGTAAAAATATCTATGTCAAGTTGTCGGCATAATTGTCATAAAAACTAAATGAAACAAATAGTTATAAAAGATAATATACCACATCCAAATCATAGACCGGACGAGAGTCGACGGGGGCGGATATCAAAATCATGGCACTATATAATAACAAACAATAATACAAGCAAGAAAATTATACAAGTAACTATATCTAAATCATACAAGTAAGATTTAAAAAAAAAGAGATAAGAACAAGAGGCTCACCACGGTGGTGTCAGCGACGAGATCGGCGCGGGCGATCGACGGCGGTGAGGGCGGGGACGAGAGCTTGGAGGACAGTGGAGAAGAAAGCTTAAGTGTGGCTCGGGCACCTCATATCAATGGCATCACGCTCTCAGGCATTTCATCGAACACCTCTTGTGCATAGGAAGGGAACACAAAGTAGCACACACCTCCCACCTTCTATGAAGGCAAAAACAAAGGAGAGGGTGGGCAGGGTCGAGGGTATATATAGGCAAACTTGTAGTCCCGGTTGGTGTCTAAAACCGGGACTGAAGAGTGACCTTTAGTCCCGGTTGGAGACACAAACCGGGACTAAAGGGGTGCCGATCCTTTAGTCCCGGTTTGTGTCTCCAACCGGGACTAAAGGTCCCACTCGAACCGGGACCGGTGCCATCCGAGCCTTGTCCGGCATCCTAGCCTCTCGAACTGGGACTAATGCTTGTTGGAAATATGCCCTAGAGGCAATAATAAATTGGTTATTATTATATTTCCTTGTTCATGATAATCGTTTATTATCCATGCTATAATTGTATTGATTGGAAACTCAAATACATGTGTGGGTACATAGACAACACTGTGTCCCTAGTAAGCCTCTAGTTGACTAGCTTGTTGATCAAAGATGGTTAAGGTTTCCTAGCCATGGACATGAGATGTCATTTGATAACGGGATCACATCATTAGGAGAATGATGTGATGGACAAGACCCAAACTGTAAACGTAGCATATGATCGTGTCAGTTTATTGCTATTGTTTTCTGCATGTCAAGTATCTGTTCCTTTGACCATGAGATCATGCAACTCACTGACACCGGAGGAATACCTTGTGTGTATCAAACGTCGCAACGTAACTGGGTGACTATAAAGGTGCTCTACAGGTATCTCCGAGGGTGTCTGTTGGGTTGGCATGGATCAAGACTGGGATTTGTTACTCCGTATGACGGAGAGGTATCTCAGGGCCCACTCGGTAATACAACATCACAATGAGCCTTGCAAGCAATGTGACTAAAGTGTTAGCCACGAGATCTTGTATTACGGAACGAGTAAAGAGACTTGCCGGTAACGAGATTGAACTAGGTATAGTGATACCGACGATCGAATCTCGGGCAAGTAACATACCGAAGAACAAAGGGAACAGCATACGGGATTAACTGAATCCTTGACATAGAGGTTCGACCGATAAAGATCTTCGTAGAATATGTAGGAGCCAATATGGGCATCCAGGTCCCGCTATTGGTTATTGGCCGTAGAGGTGTCTCGGTCATGTCTACATAGTTCTCGAACCCGCAGGGTCTACACACTTAACGTTTGGTGACGATTAGTATAATTGAGTTATTATGTTGGTGACCGAAAGTTGTTCGGAGTCCCGGATAAGATCCCGGACATGACGAGGATCTCCGGAATAGTCCGGAGGTAAAGATTGATATATGTGATAATAGTGTTTTGATCTCCGGAAGGGTTCCGAAGTTCACCGGAAGGGGTTCCGGATGTTTACCGAAGTGTTCGGGTGCAGCAACACTTTATATGAGCCAAAGGGATAAAGCCCACAAGGTATTGGAAAATGCAAAAGTAGTTTTGCTGCCGCGTAAGCGGTACTACCGCTTGGTGAAGCGGTACTACCGCCGGAGCGGTACTACCGCTTGTGTGAAGCGGTACTACCGCCCAAGCGGTACTACCGCTTGTGTGAAGCGGTACTACCGCTTGTGCGCGGCTGTGCACGATTCGGCAGGGTCCGAATTGGACTCTTTTCCTGCGGGCCAAACCGACCTTGTGCGGGCAAAACCGACCCGGAGGAGGCTTTTACTCCAAGTTTAGACCCCAAGGCTCAACATATAAAATAGAGGGGCAGGGCTAGCACACGGGATACATCAGGATTTCCCAAGCCGTGTGCCGGCAACCCTAGCCCTCTAGTTCCTCCGTCATAATCTCCGTAGCGCTTGGCGAAGCCCTGCAGAGATTGTTCCTCACCACCATCACCACGCCGTCGTGCTGCTGGAACTCAACCACTACTTCATCATCGCTCGCTGGATCGAGGAGGTGAAGGCGTCATCAAGCCGTACGTGTGTTGAACGCGGAGGTGCCGTCCGTTCGGCACTAGATCGGAAGGATCGTGATTGGATCGCGGGACGCTCGGCGATTTGGATCGCGAAGACGTTCGACTACATCAACCGCGTTTATTAACGCTTCCGCTTAGCGATCTACAAGGGTATGTAGATTCACTCTCCCTCTCGTAGATGCTCATCACCATGGATAGATCTTGCGTGTGCGTAGGAAAATTTTTGTTTCCCATGCAACGTTCCCCAACAGTGGCATCATGAGCTAGGTCTATGCGTAGATGAGATCTCGAGTAGAACACAAACGAGTTGTGGGCGTGGGTGTATACATATTGCTTGCCGTTACTAGTTGATACTTGATTCCGCGGTATTGTGAGATGAAGCGGCCCGGACCGACATTACGCGTACGCTTACGCGAGACTGGTTTCACCGCTGCGTGCACTTGTTGCATAAAGGTGACTGGCGGGTGTCTGTCTCTCTCACTTTAGTTGAATCGGTTCAATGAAGAGGGTTCTTTTAGAAGATCAAAAAGCAATCACTACACCACGTTGTGGTTTTGCGTAGGTAAGAATCGTTCTTGCTAGATACCCGTAGCAGCCACGTAAAATTTGCAACAACAATTAGAGGACGTCTAACTTGTTTTTGCAGGGTATGTTGTGATGTGATATGGCCAATTACATGATGAGATATATGTGATGTATGAGATGATCATGTATTGTATAGAATATCACGACTTGCATGTCGATGAGTACGGCAACTGGCAGGAGCCATAGAGTTGTCTTTAATTATTGTATGACCTGCGTGTCAATCATTAAGCGCTATGTAATGCTTTACTTTATCGCTAAACGTTAGCTATAGTCGTGGAAGCAACAGTCGGCGCGACAACCTTATGGCGACACGTTGATGGAGATCAAGATGATGGAGATCATGGTGTCATGCCAGTGACGATGGAGATCATGCCGGTGCTTTGGAGATGGAGATCAAAAGCACAAGTTCATGGCCATATCATGTCACTTATGATTTGCATGTGATGTTAATCCTTTTATGCATCTTATTTTGCTTAGGACGACGGTAGCATTATAAGGTGATCCCTCACTTAAATTTCAAGATAAATTGTGTTCTCCCCAAGTGTGCACCGTTGCGAAAGTTCGTCGTTTCGAGACACGCCGTGATGATCGGGTGTGATAGACTCTACGTTCGCATACAACGGGTGTAAGCCATGTTACACGTGCGGAACACTCGGGTTAAACTTGACGAGCCTAGCATGTACAGACATGGCCTCGGAACACAAGAGACCGAAAGGTCGAACATGAGTCATATAGTAGATATGATCAACATGAAGATGTTCACCATTGAAACCACCTCAACTCACGTGATGATCGGACTTGAGTTGGTGGATTTGGATCATGTTACACTCGAATGATCGGAGGGATGTCAATTTGAGTGGGAGTTTTTAAGTAATATGATTAACTAAACTCATTATCTAAGAACAATAGTCTAAGTTGTCTTTGCTATATTTATGTTGTAGATCATGGCTCGCGCGGTAGCACCCCTGAATTTTAATGCGTTCCTAGAGAAAGCTAAGTTGAAAGATGATGGAAGCAACTTTGTGGACTGGGCCCGTAATCTAAGGATTATCCTTACGGCTTCCCAGAAGGCTTATGTCCTTGATGCACCGCTTGGTGATCCACCCGCTCCAGTTGAGTCTCTAGACGTTGTGAACGCCTGGCAGGCTCGTTCTGATGATTACTCAATAGTTCAATGTGCAATGTTGTATGGCTTAGAACCGGGACTTCAAAGACGTTTTGAACGTCATGGAGCATATGAGATGTTCCAGGAGTTGAAGTTTATCTTTCAGAAGAATGCCCGGATCGAGAGATATGAGATCTCCGATAAATTCTATGCTTGCAAGATGGAGGAGAACGGGTCTATCAGTGATCACGTGCTCAGAATGTCTGGGTACTCCACCCGTCTGGCTGAGTTAGGGATGCCCCTTCCGCCAGAGGCTATCACTGACAGAGTTCTTCAATCATTACCACCTAGCTACAAGAGCTTCGTGTTGAACTATAACATGCACGGGATGAACAAGTCAGTCGCCGAGCTGTTTGCGATGCTGAAAGCCGCTGAGTCTGAAATTCAGAAGGAGCATCAAGTGTTGATGGTCAATAAAACCACTAGTTTCAAGAAAAATGGCAAGGGTAAGAAGGGTAACTCCAAGAAGAGTGGCAAAGCAGTTGCTCCTCTCGTGAAGAAACCCAAGGCTGGACCCAAACCAGAAACTGTGTGTTTTCATTGCAAGGGAACTGGACACTGGAAGCGGAATTGCCCCAAGTATTTGGCTGACAAGAAGGCGGCCAACAACAAACAAGGTATATGTGATATACATGTTATTGATGTGTACCTTACCAACCCTCGTTGTAGTGCCTGGGTATTTGATACCGGTGCGGTTGCTCATATTTGCAACTCAAAACAGGAACTGCGGAATAGACGGAGGCTGGCAAAGGACGAAGTGACGATGCGCGTGGGAAATGGTTCCAAGGTTGATGTGATCGCCGTCGGCACGCTCGCTCTTCGATTACCGTCGGGATTAGTGATGAACCTAAATAAGTGTTATTTGGTGCCTGCGTTAAGCATGAACATTATATCTGGATCTTGTTTATTGCGAGACGGTTACTCATTTAAATCAGAGAATAATGGTTGTTCTATTTATATGAGTAATATCTTTTATGGTCATGCACCCGATGTGAGGGGTTTATTCTTATTGAATCTCGATAGTAATGATACACATGTTCATAACATTGATGCCAAAAGATGTAGAATTGATAATGATAATACCACTTTCTTGTGGCACTGCCGTTTAGGTCATATTGGCGTAAAACGCATGAAGAAGCTCCATGCTGATGGACTTTTGGAGTCACTTGATTTTGAATCACTTGACACATGTGAGCCATGCCTCATGGGCAAGATGACTAAAACGCCGTTCTCTGGAACAATGGAACGGGCAAGTGACTTATTGGAAATCATACATACTGATGTGTGCGGTCCGATGAGTATTGAGGCGCGCGGTGGTTATCGTTACTTTCTCACCTTCACTGATGACTTAAGTAGATATGGGTATATTTACTTAATGAAACACAAGTCTGAAACATTTGAAAAGTTCAAACAATTTCAGAGTGAAGTTGAGAATCATCGTAACAAGAAGATTAAATTCCTACGATCTGATCGAGGAGGAGAATATCTGAGTTATGAGTTTGGCAGTCACTTAAGACAGTGTGGAATTGTTTCACAATTGACACCGCCTGGAACACCACAGCGTAATGGTGTGTCCGAACGTCGTAATCGAACCTTATTGGATATGGTGCGATCTATGATGTCTCTTGCCGATTTGCCACTATCGTTTTGGGGTTATGCATTAGAGACAGCTGCATTCACTTTAAATAGGGCACCATCGAAATCCGTTGAGACGACGCCATATGAACTTTGGTTTGGCAAGAAGCCAAAGCTGTCGTTTCTTAAAGTTTGGGGATGTGATGCTTATGTCAAAAAGCTTCAGCCTGAAAAGCTGGAACCCAAAGCGGAGAAATGCGTCTTCATAGGATACCCAAAAGAGACAGTTGGGTATACCTTCTACCTCAGATCCGAAGGCAAAGTGTTTGTCGCTAAAAACGGAACATTTCTTGAGAAAGAGTTTCTCTCGAAAGAATTGAGTGGGAGGAAGATAGAACTTGATGAGGTTGTTGAACCTTTACTTCAACCTGAGAGTAGCGCAGCGCAGAAAGTTGTTTCTGTGGAGCCTACATTAGCTGAAGAGGAAGTTAATGATGATGATCATGAAGCTTTGGATCAAGTTGCTATCGAACCTCGTAGGTCGACAAGGACGCGTACTGCTCCCGAGTGGTACGGCAACCCTGTCTTAGAGGTCATGTTGTTAGACAACAATGAACCTACGAGCTATGGAGAAGCGATGATGAGCCCGGATTCCGAGAAGTGGTTAGAGGCCATGAAATCCGAGATGGGATCCATGTATGAAAACAAAGTATGGACTTTGGAAGTATTACCTGAAGGGCGTAAGGCCATTCAGAACAAATGGATCTTTAAGAGGAAGACGGACGCGGACGGTAATGTCACCGTCTATAAAGCTCGACTTGTGGCAAAGGGTTTTTCACAAGTTCAAGGAGTTGACTACGATGAGACCTTCTCACCCGTAGCGATGCTTAAGTCCGTCAGAATCATGTTAGCAATAGCTGCCTTTTTCGATTATGAAATTTGGCAGATGGATGTCAAAACAGCGTTCCTTAACGGTTTCCTTAAGGAAGAGTTGTATATGATGCAACCAGAAGGTTTTGTCGATCCAGAGAATGCTGACAAAGTTTGCAAACTCCAGCGATCCATTTATGGACTGGTGCAAGCATCTCGGAGTTGGAATCTTCGTTTTGATGAGGTGATCAAAGCGTTCGAGTTTATACAAGTTTACGGAGAAGCTTGTATTTACAAGAAAGTGAGTGGGAGCTCTATAGCGTTTCTAATATTATATGTGGATGACATATTGCTGATTGGAAACAATATAGAAATGCTGGAAAGCGTAAAGGAATATTTGAACAAGAGTTTTTCAATGAAGGACCTAGGAGAAGCTGCTTTCATATTAGGCATCAAGATCTATAGAGATAGATCAAGACGCTTAATAGGACTTTCACAAAGCACATACCTTGATAAGATTTTGAAGAAGTTCAAAATGGATCAGTCCAAGAAGGGGTTCTTGCCTGTTTTGCAAGGTGTGAAGTTGAGTAAGACTCAATGCCCAGTGACTGCAGAAGATAGAGAAAAGATGAGTGTCATCCCCTATGCTTCGGCCATAGGCTCTATCATGTATGCAATGCTGTGCACAAGACCCGATGTCAGCCTTGCCATAAGTATGGTCGGAAGGTTTCAAAGTGATCCAGGAATGGAACACTGGACGGCGGTCAAGAATATCCTGAAGTACCTGAAAAGGACTAAGGACATGTTTCTCGTTTATGGAGGTGATCAAGAGCTCGTCGTAAAGGGTTACGTCGATGCAAGCTTTGACACTGATCCGGATGACTCTAAGTCGCAAACCGGATACGTATTTATTCTTAATGGGGGTGCGGTTAGCTGGTGCAGTTCCAAGCAAAGCGTGGTAGCTGATTCTACATGCGAAGCGGAGTACATCGCTGCCTCGGAGGCGGCGAAGGAAGGTGTCTGGATGAAGGAGTTCATGACAGATCTTGGAGTAGTGCCTAGTGCACTTGACCCAATGACTCTGTTTTGTGATAACACTGGTGCCATTGCTCTAGCCAAGGAACCAAGATTTCACAAGAGGACCAGACACATAAAGCGACGTTTCAATTCCATCCGCGATTACATCAAGGAGGACGACATAAATATTTGCAAAGTACACACGGATCTAAATGTTGCAGATCCGATGACTAAACCTCTTCCAAGGGCTAAACATGAACAACACCAGAACTGCATGGGTGTTCGATTCATTACAATGTAAATCACATAGTGATGTGAACTAGATTATTGACTCTAGTGCAAGTGGGAGACTGTTGGAAATATGCCCTAGAGGCAATAATAAATTGGTTATTATTATATTTCCTTGTTCATGATAATCGTTTATTATCCATGCTATAATTGTATTGATTGGAAACTCAAATACATGTGTGGGTACATAGACAACACTGTGTCCCTAGTAAGCCTCTAGTTGACTAGCTTGTTGATCAAAGATGGTTAAGGTTTCCTAGCCATGGACATGAGATGTCATTTGATAACGGGATCACATCATTAGGAGAATGATGTGATGGACAAGACCCAAACTGTAAACGTAGCATATGATCGTGTCAGTTTATTGCTATTGTTTTCTGCATGTCAAGTATCTGTTCCTTTGACCATGAGATCATGCAACTCACTGACACCGGAGGAATACCTTGTGTGTATCAAACGTCGCAACGTAACTGGGTGACTATAAAGGTGCTCTACAGGTATCTCCGAGGGTGTCTGTTGGGTTGGCATGGATCAAGACTGGGATTTGTTACTCCGTATGACGGAGAGGTATCTCAGGGCCCACTCGGTAATACAACATCACAATGAGCCTTGCAAGCAATGTGACTAAAGTGTTAGCCACGAGATCTTGTATTACGGAACGAGTAAAGAGACTTGCCGGTAACGAGATTGAACTAGGTATAGTGATACCGACGATCGAATCTCGGGCAAGTAACATACCGAAGAACAAAGGGAACAGCATACGGGATTAACTGAATCCTTGACATAGAGGTTCGACCGATAAAGATCTTCGTAGAATATGTAGGAGCCAATATGGGCATCCAGGTCCCGCTATTGGTTATTGGCCGTAGAGGTGTCTCGGTCATGTCTACATAGTTCTCGAACCCGCAGGGTCTACACACTTAACGTTTGGTGACGATTAGTATAATTGAGTTATTATGTTGGTGACCGAAAGTTGTTCGGAGTCCCGGATAAGATCCCGGACATGACGAGGATCTCCGGAATAGTCCGGAGGTAAAGATTGATATATGTGATAATAGTGTTTTGATCTCCGGAAGGGTTCCGAAGTTCACCGGAAGGGGTTCCGGATGTTTACCGAAGTGTTCGGGTGCAGCAACACTTTATATGAGCCAAAGGGATAAAGCCCACAAGGTATTGGAAAATGCAAAAGTAGTTTTGCTGCCGCGTAAGCGGTACTACCGCTTGGTGAAGCGGTACTACCGCCGGAGCGGTACTACCGCTTGTGTGAAGCGGTACTACCGCCCAAGCGGTACTACCGCTTGTGTGAAGCGGTACTACCGCTTGTGCGCGGCTGTGCACGATTCGGCAGGGTCCGAATTGGACTCTTTTCCTGCGGGCCAAACCGACCTTGTGCGGGCAAAACCGACCCGGAGGAGGCTTTTACTCCAAGTTTAGACCCCAAGGCTCAACATATAAAATAGAGGGGCAGGGCTAGCACACGGGATACATCAGGATTTCCCAAGCCGTGTGCCGGCAACCCTAGCCCTCTAGTTCCTCCGTCATAATCTCCGTAGCGCTTGGCGAAGCCCTGCAGAGATTGTTCCTCACCACCATCACCACGCCGTCGTGCTGCTGGAACTCAACCACTACTTCATCATCGCTCGCTGGATCGAGGAGGTGAAGGCGTCATCAAGCCGTACGTGTGTTGAACGCGGAGGTGCCGTCCGTTCGGCACTAGATCGGAAGGATCGTGATTGGATCGCGGGACGCTCGGCGATTTGGATCGCGAAGACGTTCGACTACATCAACCGCGTTTATTAACGCTTCCGCTTAGCGATCTACAAGGGTATGTAGATTCACTCTCCCTCTCGTAGATGCTCATCACCATGGATAGATCTTGCGTGTGCGTAGGAAAATTTTTGTTTCCCATGCAACGTTCCCCAACAATGCTAACATTAGTCCCGGTTCGTAACGCGACCGGGACTAATGCTCCGATCGGGCTAGAACGAAAGGCCGATTTTCTACTAGTGTGCCTCTATCAAATGGTATTAGTTTTCAGGTTGCTCGGTGAGATATTCCCAGCTTTTCATAGTCTAGATTGCATCTGTTATTAATACTTAGAGTCCAAGAAAAAGCCAAACAAAAAAAAGTTAGATTAGTTCATCCGTGTCGAAAACAATCTGAGCCTTTTCGCCATTCCACTTAGTTTTTGAATTGTTGAATTTTTGGTTGCATCGTGTGTTGAGTTGTTGGTTTTGATGTCTAGTCCTTTAGGGTTTCGAGTTCTAATCACGTTTTGTTCACGCCGTATCCGCATCCACATACACCACCATTGTCTACTTCATTGACATGTTCCGCTGCCACTTATATTATGCACCGCCATCACCACCATCCATCTGCCATTGTCATACGCTGCCATCATCTTCCGTTTTTGGAGCTTGATTCCTCTTAGAGAAAAAAGAAAAAAAAAAGAGATTCGGTTGGAGTTTGGGAAGTGATCCACATTGGTTGTTTGACTTTGGAAAGGAATCAAAGAGAGAGAGAGATTCTATAGTCACCATGGCATTGCCAAATACTAGTCCAGATTTTTTTGGGCAGGTAAAGGCGAGAGACAGAAATACCACATGGTCAAAATTTACTGATCTGCAAGCCCAAGGATCAAGGGGGTCTTCGGGTTATCTCCTCCAAGCATATGAATATAGCACTCCTATCCATTATCCAAATGGCTATGACGTATTGCCAGGAGCGAGGGTGGGCAGTGTTTGGACATCCTCCGTGCCAGTGGTATTTGCCCAACGAGTTGGAGGATCCCAACTTTGACAGTTCATGTAAAAAAACGGCCGTCCAACAAGCTACAAAAAAATCGGCCCTGCAACACAGTCACCGCCCACCATCGATCCAACCCACCGTTCCATGTCTTCCTCTCCTCTGGAAGCAAGCGTCACTTCGGTATACTCTATTGACCAAGCAAAACAACTCAGTTGCCGAGCGCAAGAGACAGATGCCGTTCCGTGGCGTGGTACACGCGCAGCCGTCTCCTTCCTTCTCGACGGACATTCATGGAATTTCCACCATGGAAACTACTTAGTACGTACTACCAAGTGAGGTGATCGCCGTACATGTACCTATCGCGACGACAGGTCAGGAAAGATACCTGCGGGCTGGCTACGTCCAGCCATACAGCATCTACCATCTGTACGTCGTTACTGTGGTCCACAATTAATTCTCGCTTCTCTCATCAGCGTGTGGCTCGAGGCCTTTGAGTGGACCAGGCCCAAGAAGGCCTAAACGAGTGCCTTCAGGCGACGCACAGAGACTGCTTTCGGCCCAAAACTGAAAATTTTCATACCATGCATACACGTATATGGACCCTAATTGGGGGCCCCTGGATTTTGGGGGCCCTGTGTGAGCGCACAGCTCGCACATTGCCTTCAACGGCCCTGCATGGCGGGGAAGGGGAAGTAGTAGTAGGTGGCGGTGGCGCTGCCAAGGATGAGTATCACGTAGCCCGCGGCGTGCCTGAGGAGGTCGGCTTCGGAGGAGACGGGGAGGGGGCGGAGGAGATGGCGACGAAGAGGCGAAGGTAGAAGAGTTGGGTCGTGATAGTGGTGGGGCGACGGGACTGAACATGATATATGGGGGGTTATCTCCAAATGTGTTTTGCAAAATCGCCACAGATTGTCTTGCATGCGCTGGATGCATAACCGACAGTCGTAAGTTGAGGATGACTGACACGGCATCATGACCAACTCAGCTTTTTTACATTTACAGGAGTAGAGACATACAGAAGAAAAGAGAACGTTGGGGCCAGCCGGCCAGGCCCATGTAACATATGACCTGCAGCACACAGTTACAGCACCGGATTCCTCCTAGAACCGGTGGATAATCTCGAAACACTGTTTGAGAGGGGCGAAAAAAAGAGAGCAGCGAAGCGGAGGCGACCCAGCCCGATCCCCTGCCGCTTCCGTTGGCGTTGCCGGATGGAGTAGGCCTGGGAGAGGTGCTCGGGATCCTCCTGTATATAGTTTGCTTTTAGGTTGTGTTGTGCCCCTGTGGCGATTGGCGACATGCCGATGTGGACTGCGCCGCCGCCGTGTGCGAGCAATGGTCGGTGGCTTGCGGTGATGCTCTTCCTGCTGGTGCTGGCTGGTAGCCAGCTGCTGCTGTGGAGCGCATCGTCGGCAGCTCCACCAATAAGCTCGCCTGGATCCCTGTTCTGGAGGTGCTCCGCTCTCTCTCTCTCGCTTCTTTGGTTACCATGGTGGTGGAGATGAAGCAGGGGAATGGTGGAGATCCAGATCGGGTCTGTGCTCATCCCCGATGGCTGCTTGTGAATGGCTATGGCGCCAGCCATGGTGCTTGGCTGCCGGCCGGTTCCACCACGCCATCGAATCCGCTGGCTGAAGGGCAGCCTTTCTTCTTCCTCCCGGCTATGGAGCCAATTGGGAGGCAGCGCATCTTCTTCATGGAGTCTGTGACGTGGTGTCATGGAGGCTCCGTCGCACCAAGTGGTGTCGTCCCCGGCGGCGGCGTGGTTATGCCTGTGAGGAAGGTGCTAGGGACCCGATCGCGTTTTCCATCTAGATGTTGGGGTCCTCTTTGTAATATGCAGGGACCAGTTTGTTATTTAGGTTTAGTTCTGGGTCCTTTTGCAAACTGCTGTGTACTGCTGTTTCAATACTAATGCAGTTTTGGGTCCTTCTGGACCCTCTCTTGTTCGAAAAAAAAAACAGTTACAGCACCGGAGTGCCCACCACCATATCCATCGACCCACCGTTCCATCCTCCCCTCCTCTGCTCCAGACGAGTCCAACACCAGGCGACGGCGACGGGACGGTGACGGTGAGGGTTCGAACAGCGGGCAAGGACGAGGAAGCTTCGTCTTCGAGCCCAGCCTGCCATCTCCTTCGTTCTCTCCTCTGGAAGCAAGCGCTACCTGAACAGAGGCCGTTCCGTGGCGTGGCGTGGTACACGCGCAGCCGTCTCCTTCGGTCTGTCCTTCCTTCTCGGCGCATACATGGAATTTCCACCGTGGAAACTAGTACTGTACTACCAAGTGAAGTGATTCCCATACATGTAGCTATCGACGAAAGGTCAGGAAAGATACCTGCAGGCGGGCGACGTCCAGCCATACATCTACCATCTGTACGTCGTTGCTGTCTCTTGTCCACAATTCTCCCTTCCCTCATCAGCCGTAGGATTCCTTCACATAGGTACCAGCATTCTGAAAACGAAGGGAGCTGCATGTTGCATGTGTGGTTAGCCAAGTCAAGTCAAGGAGAATATGCTCATCCTCTTGCACTGGCACTAGTGCATATACAATGGGTTGGTTGATCTTAATCCTGTCATGTAATCTAGAGATGACAAAAAACATGATGTACAATGGGTTCTCTCCTAATCTTATCTGTACTGACTAGACATTCCTAAAAATACGGTGAGAGATTTGTTGCTGAGAGATCTTTTCTTAATTAAGAGAAGGCAAAACCTTTTTCTAGTAATTTCTCTTTTCTCCATCACCTCAACTTTTAATCTAAGTGTGTATTGCTAAGATAGGACCATTGTACATGTCCTTAGAGCCTTTTTTTTTCTTTTTTATGTGGAAGATGTCCTTAGAGCATCTACACCAAGAAACACAAAAAGTGAGCCATCAAACGCTCGCGGTCACCTTGGGACAGCGTCCCTTTCATGCCTTTATTTATGCATGCATGCAATCATGACCCCTATTTTGTTTCCAAATTGTTCCGTCAAATGCATGTGATTGGTGGGAAAGAAAAGGGAGGGGGGAATGAAAGAATAAAAAAAAACAAGAAAAAATGTGGTTCAAGGTGGGCCAAATCCTACATGAAGGACTGCTCGGACAAGTCCGGACATCCACATATCCTTCTCATATATGCCTTGGATATGGAATTTATGAATAGCACGGACATATGAAGACTGGTGAACCTCTGTGCAAAGGCTACCGTTGCTGTATGTTTAGTATTATTAGATCAGCTTCTACATGGCTTGTATCTTGATTTGTACAAACACATACTACCATAGGAAAAAGAACAAGCACAACCACTGCCCGGCAGGTGATGTCACTCAATAGAAAGGCAGATGATGTCACTCACTAAAAAACAACAATGTAGGGCCCGCTAGAGATCGATTGGACTTGAGTCCGCGCGTATAAATGTTTGCTGGGGGCGAGCAAGCAAAGCACCTACGACACATAAATTACAGGTCCTCTGCATGGCGTCCGGCTCGATGGTGTCCGTCTTTCAGCCCTCGGCATGGAGTGAATTCTTCCTGAGATACGAGCCGAAGTCACCCAAGGCATGCATGTATTTATACATTATTAATTATGTGCTACTCTCTCTTCGTGCAAACTTCTTTTCTTTTTTAAACACTAATTGGCTTAGCTGGGGTTATGTACGTGGAGTTACTTAGCAAGGAGTTGGTCTAATAATATTGAGTTACTTTTCTAGTTTCACTCGTAAACACCAAGGCTCGATACGATCCTTTTGGCAATGAACCCCCGTGTCGCGTGATTGATCTACGTACACCCGGCCGTATACGTATGTGTTGCTGACCGAGGTAAGTTAGCTTCTTCACGTGTACGAGGGGACGTGATTGGTGCATACTATCACATCATGCTTTTTGGACGTAATAGCTTCATGTGTCAACTTTTGCAGAGGCAGAGTTTACCCTCAGTGCAATAGTATCACCTTGATCCGACGATTGAATAAAACACATTTCTATACCTAATATTAAAGGGAGGATTGTTTCTCCACTTTTTTCGTCATCAGGCTTTTTTCTAGGTTTCGTACGTCAAAATCGTCCGCCACCCCGCCCGTCATCATATCTTTTTTTTGAATCCAACCACGTAACTTAAAAAATAAATTGTCCATGTTGTGACTCGAACACAGGCCACAGCCTCTACAGGTGCTATGCACAACCAACTCACCTATCACATGTTGATGCACAAAAAGAGCTCCGCCACTTTTTGTTCGCCCATCAGCTTTCTCCCGATCCCACCTGCGGGTGCTCACCCATCGCCCGCGTGGGCCTGAGCCCGCTGCTCTATGGCCCAAATAAATCCATGCAAACAGGAGGAGAAAACAATGCTGCAGATGGGGAATCGAACTGCGCACCTGTGAGTATTCACAAAATATATGATCAACCAGGCTATAACATAGTTACATGTAAAGTAGAAGATTCATTTCTATATTAAGTACTCTCACCTCGCCTCCTTGCATGTTATCCCACCAATTTATATATGTTTTGTGATCTAAAAATTAATAAGCTGCCTCAACAATCATAGCAGAAGCCCCTAGGAAGGAAAGAACTAAAAGAAAGAAATATCTCCATGCCTCGGGAAGGGAATAAAATAAAAGAAGGAAATCCGGCCTTGCCTCAAGAAGGAAAGAAATCCGGACTTGCCTCGGTAAGGAAAACGAAAATTAAAAAGAAATAAATTCAGCCTTGCCTCAAGAAGGAAAAGAATTAAAAAAAAAGTTCACCTTGCCTTTGGAAGGAAAGAACTTGAAAGAAGGAAAAAAATGCCATTGCCTCTGAAAGGAAGGGAATTAAAAAAACTTGCCTCAAGAAGAAGAGGATTAGGAATTACAATAAAAACCGAGTAGTCCTGGACACGTACGGTCAGAATTATACTACGAAGAGGTGATAAAGATATGTGGGTGTGAACCTGGTCATATGAAGCTTGGGCCTGTGCATACCTCATGATCACTTGCACTCTAAATTCAATTGGTATTCACAATAAGATTTGGCATGAAAAGTTTTAATTTCTTAATGTCATTGAAAAAGCGCTCTGCCTTTTGAAAATTGCTATGTGTTTTTTTCTAAACCGTTCACGCATCTTAAAATAGTTGTGTATTATTAAGAAACGTATTCATGTATTAAAAATATTGTTTATATAATTTAAAAAATATTTAACCTTTCTAAAAATCTTGTAATTCTAAAAAGTGTTCACGTGCTTAAAAATATATTCGCGATATAAAAAATATTCATGCTCTTCAAAAAATTCCATGTGATTTAAAAAGTGTTTGCGCTTTAAAAATAATGTTGATGCATTTTGAAAAACAAATATGCAATCTTAAAGTGAGTCGGCGCAAGAGGGATGGTGTATGGACTATGAGTAGGCAGTAGTTGAGTGACGGGTGTGAGTGCGGTGGTCGAGATCATCATCTTGGGATTGACTACGTTCGGACGCATTGTGATCAGATGGACACTGTAACTATGGTTGGTGAAGACGGGAAGGAGGATAAAGCACAACACCGATGAGACGCTATGTTCAAATAGATAATGATGATATGTTCAAATAGATAACGTGGACCTGTGAAGGGTTCTTGAATCATGCTTATTGTGCTAGGAGTATGCGATTTATTCTCCCGTTGCAACGCACGGGCATATTTGCTAGTTATCCTAAAAGGGATTTACTACTCCGTACTCGCAATAAGGAAGAGATAGGATGAGTGTAAAAACGTGTGCGCACTAGATTATGGGGTTGTAAAAACCGCCACACCAGTTATAAAAAGGCGTCCTAACAAAATTAATTACGAGCTGCTGGTTACTAAATTTGAACGGCAGTTACAAAATATTGAAGGATGACAAATTCAAGACATATGGGCTCACACATGCATTAGGAGGTGGCTCCTCTAACCTAGACAAAGCCAATCACACCATATCAAACGGTGCCAAGATTTTGTCTATACTTATTTTCTCTGCAAAAATTGGACTCCCCGGCTCCTTCCATGGTGCCAGGCCTATGGCCTCCACCTGACTATCAACACCACTAATTCTCCTCGAATAAAATCAAAGGATATGTTTAATGTTACCCGACCTTTTGCTATAGCCGTAAATGAAAAAAATCTAATTAAGCTGTGAAATGTATTTCTTCAATTCATATTTGCAGGTTGTTAGCTTTAGCAAAGTAAAAATGCTCCAAGAGGCAGTACAATATTTGACATCTAGTTATGCAAAGACAACGTTTACACTCGGTACACATCAAAATCGTTGAACTTCCATCAAATGGTTGAATCATCATTTACTGTGATAGTATGCTATAAAGCTACCATATTGTCCCGTACATTTAATTGATAAGTTAACGACTAGTTTGGATAATTATAACCAATAAATTTATGCAGAGGTCAGGGGAATGGATGAAGATGAGAATCGATAAACTGAAGGAAGATGTTCACATGTTGTTTAAGACTTGCAGTAATAGTTTAGAGACAATGAACTTGGTGGATACAGTCCAACGCCTAGGAATAGAACACCTCTTTGAAATACAGATAGAGAGTGCACTAAGTGACATACATGAAAGTGAACTCAGTAGCTCCAGCCTCCACGAGGTAGCTCTTCGGTTCCGCCTTCTCAGGGAACATGGCATTTGGGTATCTCCAGGTATCCATCTACACATTTCAACATTGAATACCTTGCAACAACACTTTATGAAAATGAATTAACATGAATATGGCTTGCAGATGTATTCAAAAAGTTTAAGGGCGAAGATGGGACCTTCAATGAGTATATAACAAACGATCCAAAGGGACTCCTATGTCTCTACAATGCAGCATACATGTTAACCCAAGGCGAGTCAGAACTCGAAGAGGCCATCTCTTTTGCAAGGCATCATCTAGATTCATTGGCACCCAGCCTTAGATCCCCTTTAGCAGAGCAAGTCAAGCGTGCCCTTCATGTACCACTACCAAGGACCTATAGGAGGTTGGAGGCGCTGCGCTATATGCCAGAATACAAACAAGAAGCAGGGCACAATACAATCCTTCTAGAGCTCGCAAAGCTGGAATTTAACCTCCTCCAGGCTGTCCACTTGAAGGAGCTCAAAGCTATCTCTGAGTATGTTCATTGATAAATACCCAGCCAACTATATCACTATATATACGTACGTTTGTGTACATGCTTGATTGGGACTACCTATCAATTTTGATAGTATACATGGAATTTTTTTCCAGGTGGTATAGTGATCTTAAGGGATACGTGGGGCTAAGTTTTGCTCGGGATCGTGTGGTGGAGTGCTACCTTTGGGGCTACTTTTTGTTCTACGAGGAAGAGCACACACTCCCACGAATGATTTTTGCCAAGTTATTTTTTCTGCACATACTGTTGGATGACATCAATGATGTTGGTGCCACCTTGGAGGAGTATGGGAAGCTCGACGCAGCCATACAAAGGTTATCTCTCTCGCTAATCTTTGTACCGTGGTGAACAACTATTAATTCTAGGGACAATAGATGAATTGGTGGTGCTTGTTTGAACTAACTAATTTGTCACGCAGATGGGAGGAGAGCGCCGTTTCTCTTGTTCCGGGATATCTGAAGAAATTCTATGATAAACTGCTAATCTGCTTTAAGGAGTTCGGTGATGAATTGAGACTCAGTGGGAGATATTCGATTGATCACATCAAGAAGGAGGTACAAAATTGTGTATCTCAGTAACATCTTTGATTTAGAAGACATGTATTGATTGCACATGAGCATAACAAATGTCCAGTCACAATCATGTCGTAAAAAGCTTTCTGGTGGCTTTTAAACATGTCTAATTAATTTTAGCCCGCAATGATCGTACATTATATTTTTTTTTTGTAAAACTAGGTTAGGATGATTCTTTTTCAACCAAGGAAAATAAAATAGAAAGGACCAAAACACGCCTCACGGTTTTATTTAACAGAGTTCAGATATTACTCTGTGGCCCCATCCTCCCCTAAAGGAGGCACTCGATGAGTTTTTGAGGTAGTACTGCCCACGGGAGACTAGTAGTGGATGATGCTAAAGCGAAAGAAAATGTCTCTCTGCTTGCCTGACCATTTGCTTCTTCGAATGAGCAACTTCTTCAACTAATGTACCTCTCTCTGTGGGACATAGAATTTTTGTGATCTACTAATGATACGAGATGTAAGTAGAAAGTGTAGCCATTGAGAGACTCGTTGCTTCGGGCATGAGGATCGTTGGGACGTTGTCGTCGGGAAAGCATATAAGTGAATACATTATTTATGGTCTGTTACCAAACAACAGAAACCTTACATATAGTTCCTTGGTCACAAAACAGTCAGTGTTATAAAAATTGACCAGTACTAGTTTGTGCAAAAGGCACATGGATTGATCGTCAATTCGCATAAAAATACATGTCATCCTGTTTATCTTGGGAAATCATTTCTATATCTATTTTTTAAAGCATATTAACATAAAAAAATAGTTATGTGTTTAATTAATCGCTATCTTTGCTCGTGCGCACGCATGCAGTTCCAGCAGCTGTCTAGTTGTTATCTCCAGGAAGCTCAATGGTTGGACAACAACCACAAGCCCAGGTTTGAAGATAGATTGCATTTGGGTGCCATGTCCATAGGCGCGACAGAGCTATGCGTGTATGCGATGGTTTGCATGGGTGATGAAATGCCCAAGGGAGCACTGGAGTGGGCTCTTGGATACCCTGATGTCGTCATGGCATGCGCCAAGATTGGGCGCCTAATGAATGACCTTGCTGCTTCATCCAAAGTACGTTGGTAAACACACATATGTGACCATGTTTATTTGTAATTAGTTAATCTCTAGCATAGTATTGAATTGGTTAAGTTAACGGAAACCTGCATGCAGGCCCGAAACAACAGGGACGTGGCCAACTGTGTGGAGTGCTACGCCAGTGAGCACGAGGTCACAGAGGAGGTCGCCTTTGCTGCCATCGACTCGATGATAGAAGATGAGTGGAAGACCACCAACCAAGCTCGATTCAAACATGGCCGTCAGCTGCTGCCTGCGGTGCAACGGGTCATCAACTTCACTCTCAGCGGGCCGGTGTACTACGGTGATAGGAAAGATGCCTTCACCTTCAGCTCGCATCTTGAAGACATCATTAAGAGCCTCTTCGTCAAGCCCATTCCCATCTAGCCAGTACTCTGTGTACCTCGTGCAGGCATGCATTAAGTATTTGTTATCTTATGTATCATCCATTGCTGTTTGTTTTCCGTATCCCATATTTAATTATGCCGGTAATGTGTCATGTGTGTACTGTGTACATCTAGGATGCGGAGGACCGGGAAAAAAAATGTAGGCGTCCACAAGCTCATGTTTCAATGTGTGTGACATGTACGTATGTGTTTCATGTCAGATGAGCCGAAATGTTTGCATGTATGCATGGTGCCTGATTTATAAATTAGTAGTGTGTTTGGTTTGCTAATCCACGGGATCCCGGGAAATTGGATAAACTGCAAGAACGGACTTAGGCAGGGCGACCCCGCATCTCCATATCTGTTCATCATCGTTGCCGATCTCTTACAACAAATGATCCAGCAAGACTATGATTTACTGCATCTCTGCCACCCGCTGTTCTGACACCTTCCTCCGACTGTCCTACAATACGCTGACGACACCCTCATCATAGCAAAAGCGTCAAATGACGCTGCCCTGCAGCTAAAAAACATCCTCCACAACTTTGCTATGGCAACCGGTCTCACCATCAACTTCACAAAAACGACGTTTGTTCCTATACACGTCCAACCTGCCATGGCGGACTCCATTGCCACCCTATTGCAATGCACAACCTCATCCTTCCCTCAGATCTACCTAGGACTACCCTTAGCACCCACAAGACTCCCTGCAAACGCCTTCCTACCTATTATCGAACGATGCCGAAAATTCTTGGCGGGATGGAAAGCCAAAATTCTTTCCAAGGGAGACAGACTAATCCTACTCTCGGCAGTACTCGACTCCATCTTGATATACTTTATGTCTGTCTTCCTCATCCCAAAAAGCGTCCTGAAAACCCTAGACTCCATTCGTAGAGCCTTCTTCTGGGCCGCGGAGGAAACATGCACTAGTGCACAATGCTTAGTTGCCTGGAAAAATATTTGTAAACCAAAAAAGTTGGGTGGTTTGGGTCTGAAAAATCTTCACCAACAGAATAATTGTTTACTAATGAAATTCGCTGTAAAAGCTATCCGTCCAGAACAAACACCATGGCTATACTGGATCGCCTTGCAACATCCAAATGCTTTCATTGCTCCACAAAACAGCCGGTCCTTCCTTTGCCGTACTATAAACCAACAGATACCAGCTCTGCATACCATTTCTTTTGTCATAACAAATTCTGGTACAAGTACTTACTTTTGGTTAGATACCTGGCTACACCAAAATTCCCTCGCCGCACTCTTTCCATGCCTCTACTCACACACCACTGCACCTCTCATTCGTGTGGCTGCTGTTCTGAATCATGGTTTAGAATCAATCCTTCGGAATCGCCTAACGTCTAATGCTGCTTCAGAGTTGTGTTCTTTGTTGTCTCTCCTGCAGGATTTTCAGGTATCGCCAGGACCAGATGAGCGCTACCTCAACGGCGGCCTATGCTTCTCCACCAAGGCCGCATACCAGCTATCCATGGGCAATCACGATGAGGACATTCACGCCATGTCCATATGGTCTTCATGCGTTCCTAACCGTGTGATGATTTTTGCATGGCTTCTCTTTCGGGGTCGGCTCAACTCTAAGAGCAACCTCCTTCGCAAGAAAATCGTCACTGACTCACTCTGTCCAAGGTGTGGGTTCGATGGCGAAACCAGCTCTCACATCTTCATCCATTGCCCGCTTGCTCAGCGGATATGGCAACGGATTGGACTCTGTCCCTCTGAGAGCCTCGTTGATCTTTGGGGATGCCGCTTGCCCCACAGGTCGACGCGATCATATGGCACTCCATCCTACTCATTGTTCTCTGGAAAATCTCGGACTCCAGGAACGCTATGGCCTTCAGGCAACAAAATCACCATAGCATATTCACCCTCAAGTGAATCATTGATGACCTCATGCCCTGGACGCATCGGATGAAGAAAACAGAGCATAAACATGCCGCCTCCTCATGGCGTTCCAATCTCCTATCATGACTACACGTGCTTATGTAATTCACCTTGTAATCGAACAAACATTGGGTTACAATCAGGAGAAATATATTCAGGTGGGGAGCTCCCCCCCCCCCCCCCCCCCCGGTGATTTTTCAAAAAAAGAGGCTCTTCTCATATGTGATTCGGATTTTCGGTGACTGGTTGGTACAGTACGTAAACGAGACCTTGAGTCAATTCAGTTCATCAGTTGATTCTTTTACATTGGAGAAGTTATATTATCTCCTTTCTTGTTTGCCAAAAATAATTTTGAACTCCAAATAGTCTTTTACATTGGAGAAGTTTTATTATCACCTTTCTTGTAATTTTCCCAACAATACTTTTGATTTCCAAATAAATAATCCAATAACATGTAAACATTTATAAATCTTTTGCGATGGATAAGTTCTCTTATCTCCTTTTTGTAACTTTTCCCAAAAATGATGTTGACCTACAAATAAATAATCCAATAACATTTAAACAATTTCCAACTCTTTTACACTGGACAAGTCTATTATATCCGTTCTTGTAACTTTTCCAAAAAATAATTTGAACTCCAAATAAATAATCAAATAATATTTCAACCATGCCCAACTCTTTTACATTGAAGAAGTTGTTGGGGAACGTTGCATGGGAAACAAAATTTTCCTATGCACACGCAAGACCTATCCATGGTGATGAGCATCTACGAGAGGGAGAGTGGATCTACATACCCTTGTAGATCGCTAAGCGGAAGCGTTAAGAAACGCGGTTGATGTAGTCGAACGTCTTCGCGATCCAAATCGCAAGCCGTCCCGCGATCCCATCACGATCCGTCTCGCGATCCAATCACGATCCATCCCGCGATCCAATCACGGTCCTTCCAATCTAGTGCCAAACGGACGGCACCTCCGCGTTCAGCACACGTACAGCTCGATGACGATCTTCGCCTTCATGATCCAACAAGAGGGAGCGGAGAGGTAGATGAGTTCTCCGGCAGCGCGACAGCGCGGCGGCGGCGGTGGTGGAACTATTCCGGCAGGGCTTCGCCTAAGCACCGCCGAAACTAGACTAGAGGAGAAACGATCTAGAGGAAGAAGAGGGCAGATCGTGGCTATTAGGGTTAGGGCTGCCCTCAAATCCTCTAGTATATATAGGAGGGAGGGAGGAGGAGGCAGCCCCCAGGGTTTCCGCTAGTGGCTTCGGCCGAACCAAGGAGGAGGTGGAGGAGTCCACCTCCAATCCTACTCCAAGTAGGATTCCTTTCCTACTTGGAGTTTCCCTTCCCCACTTGGGGTTTTTTCCTTTCCCCTCACCCTAGCCGCATGGGCCTTGTGGGGCTGGTTTGCCCAGCCCACTAAGGGCTGGTGCACCACCCCTCAGGCCCATGTGGCCTCCCGGCGTGGGTGGCCCCTCCCGATGGCCCTCCGACACTCCCGGTACACTACCGGAAATACCCGAAACTTTACCGGTGGCCAAAACGGGACTTCCTATATATCAATCTTTACCTCCAGACCATTCTGGAGCTCCTCATGACGTCCGGGATCTCATCCGGGACTCCGAATAACCTTCGTTCATCACCATACATAACTCAATACTACCGAAACGTCACCGAACGTTAAGTGTGCAGACCCTGCGGGTTCGAGAACTATGTAGACATGACCGAGACACCTCTACGGTCAATAACCAATAGCGGGACCTGGATGCCCATATTGGTTTCTACATATTCTATGAAGATCTTCATCGGTTGAACCTCTATGTCAAGGATTCAGTTAATCTCGTATGCTGTTCCCTTTGTTCTTCGCTATGTTACTTGCCCGAGATTCGATCGTCGGTATCTCTATACCTAGTTCAATCTCGTTACCGGCAAGTCTCTTTACTCATTACGTAATACAAGATCCCGTGGCTAACACTTTAGTCACATTGCTTGCAAGCCTTATTGTGATGTTGTATTACCGAGTGGGCCCTCAGATACTTCTCCGTCATACGGAGTAACAAATCCCAGTCTCGATCCATGCCAGCTCAATAGACACCTTCGGAGATACCTGTAGAGCATCTTTATAGTCACCCAGTTACGTTGCGACGTTTGATACACACAAGGTACTCCTCCGGTGTCAGTGAGTTGCATGCTCTCATGGTCATAGGAACAGATACTTGACATGCAGAAAACAATAGCAATAAACTGACACGATCATATGCTACGTTCATAGTTTGGGTCTTGTCCATCACATCATTCTCCTAATGATGTGATCCTGTTATCAAATGACATCTCATGTCTATGGCCAGGAAACCTTGACCATCTTTGATCAACAAGCTAGCCTACTAGAGGCATACTAGGGACACAGTGTTGTCTATGTATCCACACATGCAATTGAGTTTCGAATCAATACAATTATAGCATGGATAATAAACGATTATCATGAACAAGGAAATATAATAATAACCATTTTATTATTGCCTCTAGGGCATATTTCCAACAGAAGTCTATTATCTCCTTTCTTGTAAATTTTCCAGCCCTTCAGTCTACTTTTGAACATAGTAGCTGGAACCGTTTCACGACGGAGCTGCCACCAGCGGCGCGGCGACTTTGAGGAGGGTGCCGATGCGGCCATGCGGGGAGAGCGGGGCGGTGGCTTTTCTGCAACTGCGGCAACAGCTCACGGCGGCGCAGTCACCAGCGAAGAGCTGTACCATGGTTCCTGCTGAAGATCACATCAAATCTTTGGTGATGTATCCAAATCCAATCCAATCGTTCCTGTTGAAGATCACACCGTCTAGGTCATCCATCATCCATCTACTCCGAGGTTGAGGCCGTTCATCTCTTTGCCACATGTTTTCTTAATTAATCATGAAGAAGTTTTTTGTTTTGCCAATTTATATATTTAAGTTGTACTACTGATTAAGTTGATTGAACTTCATTGGAGATGACTTCTATACACAGATAGTTTATCTGTAAGCCCTTTTTTCCTTTTTTCGGGGATATAAACCCCCTTTTCAAAACCATAGTAAACAAAACACACAATTTTGAAAATAATGTTGCGTTTGCGATGTGCTTGAAAATAATGTTGAGTCACAATAGCAAAACATTTCTGTAACCTTGTAGGCTTTTCAAGAAAATATATCCCTGTATATGCATGTGCCTGACAATTTTGACATACATGGCATTGCTTATAAGTAAGCTAAAATAAAGCCGACAAAAGTGACAATGAGTATGCATTGTATGTGTAGATGTCATCATTTTAACTCCTCACCAATAATGCCTCGCGCCGCCACCCCAGGGCGGCGCCAGGGGGATCAGATCCTGGCGCCTCCAGCCCCACACCTCCCAACAGATCCTGTCGCCGCTGCCGCCGGTGTTGGCCGCGGTGGCGGCGGCACCCGGTGCCAAGGCGCTGAGGCGGGAGGAGGAGGCGGAAACCCCTCGAGGCGACTGGGGCACCTCGGGCAGAGGGCTTCGCGCTGTGGCCAGGGCAGCTCCCTGGTCATGCGGCGGCAAACGACGACCCCATGGCTGGTGGTGCTGGTGATGGTGGGCATGGCGGCGGCCGCGGATCTGGATCCCACCCAGATCCGTCTTCGATTCTTCACGTGGATGGTCGGTGGCGGGATGAGGGCTCCGATTAAGGGATGGAGGACCTCTGCGAGAGTACCGGCAGCGGCATATGTCTTTATGGCAAAGCTCCACGCGGTTCCCGCCAGCCGTGAGATCGGGACGATGCGGCTTCCGGTGAAAACCGTGCCTGACTACGGTCTTGGCGGATGATGGTGGCGTATCTTACGTCTCCTTCATGAGGCATCGTCGTTGCGCATCATGTCAAATCGATCGGGATGTTGGGGGGAAACCCTAGATTTGGGTCTATCGGGTCGGACGATGATGGCTCCTTCGGTGTCGATCTCCCTCCCAGGGGCATCGTTTTGGAGCAAGTGATGGCTGGAGGGGACAAGTGGATGAGCGGTGTTACATCTACCGCAAGGCCAACGGCTGATACAGGAGGCATGGCGCTGCAGAGATTCGGCGTCAGGCGCGTGTGGATGGATACGTGCAGGATGGTGGCACTGTCTGACGCCATGGTGGCATCGACGGCATGCCTGACAAGGTCGGTGCGTCAGTACTTGTTCTGAAGATGGATCAGTGGAAAAATGCGGCGGTAGTCTTTAAGAGTGTGCCTGACCGGTGTGTGACCCAGTCCTGACATTGTGGCCTAGCTAGAGCATCCAGCCTTAGATGTTAGGCTTTAGTGTGATGTCTGTTTGGTATTCGGCTCAGACATTCGGCTTCAAACTGTCGTGCAACAAGCCCATCGGAGGGGGTAGGGATCACCGTTGGGATGGAGGGCGCACCGTTGGTGGAAGCGCCCCAACGGAGGATGGGAAAGCTCCCCCACATGTGGTCGTGCGATGTTGAGGTGTGGCGGTTTGTAGCCTTGAAGTTTCTACAGAGCACCGTCGACATTAACATTTGGTGTTTCAGCCTCCTGAATAGCCCATAAGATGAGCTCCACATTTGAGCACCCATCCTTCCTGGTGAATCTCGCCCACTCCTCGAGCGAGGACACGCGGATGTTATCGACGCAGACCTGTTGCCACATAGACGGATTAGGAATTTGTCCTTGACCATCCCTTCCATCTCTTTGCATTGCCTTAGGTGAGAGTCGATCGATGGGGTGAGTTGGGGCGGGTAGTGCCAACTATGGGGTTTAGGAGATATGCCCTAGAGGCAATAATAAATGTTATTGATTATCTCCCTGTTCATAATTAGGTTTATGTTCCATGCTATAACTGCTATGGTTCTCGAGTCTGCAATAACCACGAGGCTCGGAGGAAGACTCATATGCATGTGTGGAATAATAAACGGTAAAATGTATTCCTAGTCTGGCCTCTAAGACTGGCTCAAGTATTGCATGATGATCCTGTTTTCCTGATCATGGGCATGGCTATGCCGGCAATTTTGAGGGCACAATGTTAGAAGAACATTTGTGTTGAATCGACCCGAATTGATGTTATGCTATGAGATACATTCGTCACTAGTTAAATGGTTTATAACACAGAGATGGTTAACGTTTGCATGATTCCTCAGACCATGAGAGTATCGAGTTTCTTCATGCTTGATTCATGAACTTTGGGGTTTGTTAAATGTCATCCGTTACTGGATGGCTATTACGGCGGCTTACGGGTTCATGGGAAAGTATGTCAAGTAACTTGATAGCTCAAGATTGGGATTTGCTCCTCCGACGATGGAGAGATATCTCTGGGCCCTCTCGGTGTTACGGTATCCATCATCGTCTGGCCAGACACTTTGTGATTTGATCACGGGGATGCCGGAACACGGAACGAGAAAAGAGAACAATACCGGTAACGAGGTAACTGGCATAGTGGACAAGTTGTTGATCCACGGGGATGCCAACATGTCTCACCTCGGGTATTTGTAAGATATCGCGAAGCAACAGGAATAGCACATGGCAACTAGAGGTTCACTCGAATATTCATTCGTGTGGGTATAGGGGTCAATATGGGTGTCCATGGCTCCGATGTTGATCATTGATCGGAAGGGGTTCCGGGTCATGTCTATACTTCACCGAACCTATATGGTCACATTCTTAAGGGTCATCTATCTGCTGAATACTAGATAGGGAGTCTGAGAGAAAGTTTCCGGAAAAGGTTTTTCGGAGACAGCGGAAAAGTTCTGAAGAGAGAGGTCACCGGATGAGTTCCGGTGAAACTGGAAAGTTGTTTCAGGGGATACCATAAAGTCAAATTGGTTTCGGCACATGCCTGATAATTCTTGGAGGCTGCTAGAATCATTCTGGAAACTTTCTGGAATTTTCCGGGATGAAAACCGGAAATGTTCCGGAGCTGCCGGAACCGCTTCAGATGCTTTTCGCAGATGAAAATCACTAAACCGGAATTGTTTCGGAACGCGTTGAAAATTATTTTAGTGGGTACTGGAAATGTTCTAAGCCCACATAAATATTTTCAGTTCGAACAGACGCTGAAAAATGTTATCGTGAATAGTGAAATCAGCTTTATGGTTACTTTTTGGAAAGCCACCTTTTGGGGCTTTTGCTCCAAAATATCTTGGAGATGACATGGATGGATGTGGCTGAAATTTCAGCCCCTCCACCCCTCCTTATCCTATAAATAGAGGTGGAGGGGGCAGCCCAAAACTCATCCCTTCTCACAAGTGCCATGCATGATCTGGCTTTCTCTCTCCCTCCCAGCGAAATAGTTTCGTAGAGCCGAAAGGCTGTCTGGGTTCCGGTGGGAACTAGTTCTGGACGGCAAAGCCCTGCCGGATAGATGACACCGTATGTGTGCAACTCTGTAGAGAGATCGTAGTTTCGGTCTTAGTTCATGAGTGCCTCCCGAAGGGCTGTCCAAGTGACTGTCCGAGTTTCGAAGGTCCTCCCGAAGGGCTGTCCGAGTGACTGTCCGAGTTTCGAAGGTCCTCCCGAAGGGCTGTCCGAGTGACTGTCCAAGTTTCGATGGTCCTTCCGAAGGGCTGTCCATGACACCGTCCGGGGGACTGTTCGACCGCCTCCCGAAGGGCTGTCCGGGGGCAGACGAGGGTATACATCCTCGCGGTTGGGAGGTTGTAAATCCTAGCTGCGGGGATCTGCACCGCCGATCGTCATTGACTCTACTTCCGCTGCGCTACGAGTCGGTAACGAAAATGATCAAACCTTGTATGCAGTCTCCATAGTGGTCCTGGGCTGGTGCGTAGGTCGGAAATTTTTTGTTTTCTGCTGCGTTACCCTATAGTGGCATCATGAGCCGTGCTATGCGTAGATGCAGGTTGCGATCTAGAATACATAGAGATGCATGGGTGTTGCACAATATAATTAGGTAGTAGATGAGTTCTATTACTGAAAATTATTTGTGCGGGTAGCAGATGAAATCTGTTACCCGATGTTCTTGTTGCTTCCCTGGAATTTGCATATTTCTGATCTTGATAACAACATGGTGGAGTTTCAATGTTCTGGCAATCCGCGATCCTGATTGATCAACAAAGTGCTAACAGTTCATTGAATTCCACCGTAGTTAAAAAGAAAGATGAAATTTCGCAGACGAAAGGGCAATGCAGATATGATCTGCACGGGGGTCATGCGTATGACGAAGTTTAGTATGGGGCTCGAGATTTTATTATCTCATGTTTCATACACCCCGCAATGTTAATCTAGCGACTTGGATTATCATGCTTGATGATGGACGTTGGTAGCTTCGGTTTGTTTCGAAACCTTAGAAGCCACGTAAAACAAGTTTTTGCATAAACCGATTAGAGGCGTCTAACTTGGTTTTGCAGGAGGGTTTGCATGTGCATGTGATGTGGTATAGCAGTGCTCATAATAATTTGATTATGTATGAGATGACTATATAATGTAAATTGATTAACATGACCTGCGTGTCATGATTCGGCATGATGGCTGGAGCCATATGATTGTAACTTTAAAAGACCTGCATGTCAACCTTTTGTAATGCACTTATTTTATTAGCTATAGAGATAGCAATATTATCTGGTGCATCGACAAGGTGGTGGCAAACTTCGCGAAGGTGAACACCGACGCGAATGCCAGATACGAAGAAATACAAGACTTCTCCGTCAGAAAGGGCTATACCATATCATTCTATTATGAATTGCCTCAGATGTTTATCCCTTATGATGCACCCTTCTTGATTGTGCGGTAGTCGCTTTTTATTAGGGTGATCTCTCACAAAAAATATCAAGTAGTTAGTGTTCTCCCAAGTGTAGCAACGTCACGGCACCTAACTTTTCGGGGTGCGCCATGGATGCATGGGTACGAACGATTAGGGATGTGTGAGGCGGGTGAGGTCAGACATCGCAGCAAGATCACTTGGTTGTCTTGACGTTCATGGCAGGATCGTCCTGAGCTCGGAACACACGCATCGAAAGATGAACAAGAGTCACATAGAGATGTGATCGGCAAGTTGGCCTACCGATTAAAATTCCCGTCATGAGATGATGATTCTATGGCGATGAATTGAAGTATGGATCTTGTATCACTCAAAATCAATTATGAGAGATATTGATTTGAGTGGGAGCGCACTGAAGAATTAACTTGTCTAATTCTCAGTGCAATTAATTATGAACTTTGTCTAAGTGTGGTTTGCATAATAGTTGTAGAATAATGGCTCGTGTTTCCACCTTCCCTATTAATATTGAATAGCTATTAAATATCTGGTTAAAACTTTACGGTTGGTAACGTAATATGAGGACTGTCCTCAAGAGTGCCGAGAAGGACTTGTCCTATCGCATGCTTTCGGTATTCTCCCGCTAATGCTATGGATCATGTGACTCTCGTCCATCGATCCAAAAGCTAGAATTCCGTTTTAGTCAAGTGCAATATGTTTGCTTCCATGAGACCCGAACTTCGAAAGTTTGGATAGTTGTGTGATATTCATGGAATCTAAAAATCATTTTCAGAGACAGACAAAGGCTAAAAGATATGAGATATCCAAAGCAATGTTTGTTTGCAAACTATTAGTAAAGGAGTTTACTATGCATTAGACTGATAAGAGAGGGATCCAGAAGAACGCCTGTCAAATGATGAAAGGTGAATAAAACAAACAACTTAAAGAGAAAGGAAGTGTCCGAAGGGTGTTAGTGAAACTTTCATGCCTAGGAAGTCCGGGGCTAATGCCACTCTTAAGTTGGATGCTTCTTCTGAGAGTAGGAGAAATACTGAATGTTAAACTGTCAGAAGTATGAAGGCAAAAAGAGAGAAGACTGGAATATCCAGCTCATGTATGAATGTCATACAAGTTTTTGATGTATAAAAGGCTGGTCAAAGATATAGTTCTTGGGAATTATGGTTAAACATGTTAATCACTAATTCTTGGGTATTGTGAGTTGATCACAAAGATACCCGCTCGATTGCATTCTGTTGCAACTCGATGTAAGAACTACTATGGCCTGAAAGACTAGCCAGGGATGAGGTTTTTATACGCGCTGGAAACATAGTAAAAGTTACTATACCTTCCATTGGTGTATTACCTATGTATTTACTTTCATAATTCATTTTAGAGTTTTACACACTCTAGCCCATTGCATAAAGTATCTTGCAAGAAGGTTGTTCATAAAAGAACTTTTGATGTTCGGAGTTATGAATAACAAAAGGGCCATACTTTCATTATGAATGAGAAGTATGTTATGAATATTGATAATAATACATTACCTCTGTATTTATTTTCATAATTCATTTAGAGTTTCATACACTCTAGCCCTTTGCATAAGGTATCTTGCAAGGAGGTTATTCATAAGAGAACTTTTGATGTTCGGTGTTATGAATAACATGAAGGGCCATGCTTCCATCCAGGATGGGATGTATGTTATGAATATTGATGGTAATATGATACATCCATAACACTGACACTAAATGTCGCAAGACTAAAAGAATACCACATATGTGTGGCACTCCATTTGGTCACATTGGAGAAACCCGCATGGAAAATTCCATTATGATGGATTTTGAAGTCATTTGATTTTGAATCATCTGACACTTGCAACTTTCCTCCGAAAAGTGAAGTGACTGAAATACCGTTCACATGCCATAAGGAACGAGCAACGAACTTATTGGTGATCATACATTTTGATGTGTGTAGTTCAATAAATGTTGTTGCAAGTGGTGGATTTATCTATCTTCAGAAATGACTCAAGTAGATATATTGATATTTACTTGATGAGACGTAAGTCTGGATCTTTTGAAATCATTCGAAAGGTTTTCAAAAATGAAGTAGAAGTTATTGTAACAAGAAAATAATGTTTCTGCAATTTGATTGCGGAAAGGAATATTTGAGTTACAAGTTTAGCGAATGTCGGATGAGTTGTGAAAAGAGTTTCATAACTTGCACCTCCCGGAACACCACTGCAAGTGGAAAGTCCGTGAAGATGTAATCGAACCATTTATGACATGGTAAGATCAAAGATGACATAAATAAATTTGCCATTATCCCTTTTAAGGTGATGCTTTAGAGACTGCGGCTTTTACACTGAAAAGAGCTCCATCGGGTCTGTTGAAATGACGCCATGGTATGGTACGCCCAACCATGTTATATCTTTTCTTAACATTTGGAATATGGGGCTTGTGTAAAAGGTCACAAACCTATTCCAAATCAGACAAGTGCTACTTTGTAGGCTATCCCAAGTCATTGGGTATTCCCCCACCACTATACCGAGGCAAAGGATTTTGCCACAAAACGGTATGCTTTTAAAGAGAATAGTTCTTACAAAAGGTGAGTGGGAGGACAGTGCAACTCGACGAGATAACCAGTATCTTCGTCATCAGGTCAATGGAAAGGAACCTTGGAAGTGATTCCGGAGTTTCCTACTGCGACTGATACGGAAGTCTCTACAATAAAATGTATGGACTTCGGTCGAACTTGCAGCTGAACCACGTAGGCAAGGCTCGTGCAAAGCTCTCAGGTGCGCAAACGAGATATTGTTGTTGGACAACAGTATACCTACGATACACAAGGAAGCGGTGATGGGCCCTGACTCCGGAATTGGCTAAATGCCAATACAATCCGAGATAGTTTCCATATAAATGTTTCAAGATTAAAATCTTGATACACCTTTCGGAAGGCTTAGAGTCTAACGAATATTTATGGAACTAAAAACTGATACGGATAAAAATGTTTTATCCATAAAGCTCGACTTGTTGAAATAACAAGTTCAAGGAGTTGACTACGATGAGGTTGTTTCACCGTAGCGATGCTTAAAGTCGGTTCGGGTTGAACTAGCAATTAATACATATTTCAATCATGAGATATGAAACATGGATGACGAAAGGATTTCCATCTGATGGAAATGTAACCAAGGACTTGCATGTGTTACAGTCCAAGGTATTTTGTCAGTCCAGAGGATTCTAGTTAGTATGCAAACTTCAGAGATCCAGCGATGGACAGAAGAGAGCAAAATGGAGTTGGAATCTTCGTGTTTTGATGAAATGGTCAAAAGGGTTTTGACTTCATCAATGGGTAACAATGATGCTTGTGATTCAAGAAAGTAAGTGGGAGCATAATAGTATTTCGAAAAACGTTCTGTGCTTGACACATTGTTAATTGGAAATAAATTTCTTGACACGAATTAGGACTTCATTTGAAAAGGGTTTTTCGATGAAGTGCTTGGGCTAAATAGCCTTAATATTAGGCATGATGATCTATGGAGATAGATTTACCTAATGGGGCTGAGCAAAGATACATATTGACAAAATACTAAAACCTTTTAGCATTGAAAAACGTCAAGGAGTGATTCTTACCGAAGTCACATGGAAAGAGTTTTTGCAAGACTCGGTGTCCCAAAACACTGATGAGCAAAATACATGATGGTGATTCCACACACTCTTGTGTTTGGATTAATCATTTATTCCATGGTATGTAAAAACAACCAGATATGTCCAATACTCCAAAGTTGTTGCGAGTATAGATACCAAAGTGATCAAAGTACTGATCATGGGACAACAGTGAAAGATGTCATTGAGTACTAGAGCAGTACTGATGACATGTTTTCTCGCAAGCAGAGATTATGAAGTGCTCGTTGTACGTAATTACATCGATACAGTCTTCATCAATGCTCCATGCGATTTTCGATTTAAGTTAAGGGTTTTGTGTAATACACAACATGGTGGCACGGTAGTTGGAAATTGTTCCAAACAAGATACTGTGGCGAATTCTATAACAAAGGCTAAGTATGTTGACGCTTTAGAAGCGACAAAGAAGTTGTTGAATCATATAGTTCATTCATGAACTTAGTATGGTTCCAAGATGGCTTTGGTCTATGGGACACTATTGCAGATAGTTGCTCCATAGCTCAGTCTGAGGAATCAGGTTTCGACCAATGATTCACACATATGCAAAGCCAAGTCCACACAAAATATGAATTTTGTGAAAGCGTGAAAACGCAAGGATATGCAAAGTTACACACAGAGCTGAAGTCGTCAGATCCATTGGACATCAGGCTATACCACATGCGAAGCATATTTTACACCAGTGTGCCACAGGTGTAAAGTGCATTAGCATTGACTAGATTATTGACTCTAGTGCAAGTGGGAGTCTGTAGGAGATATGCCCTAGAGGCAATAATAAATGTTATTGATTATCTCCCTGTTCATAATTAGGTTTATGTTCCATGCTATAACTGCTATGGTTCTCGAGTCTGCAATAACCACGAGGCTCGGAGGAAGACTCATATGCACGTGTGGAATAATAAACGGTAAAATGTATTCCTAGTCTGGCCTCTAAGACTGGCTCAAGTATTGCATGATGATCCTGTTTTCCTGATCATGGGCATGGCTATGCCGGCAATTTTGAGGGCACAATGTTAGAAGAACATTTGTGTTGAATCGACCCGAATTGATGTTATGTTATGAGATACATTCGTCACTAGTTAAATGGTTTATAACACAGAGATGGTTAACGTTTGCACGATTCCTCAGACCATGAGAGTATCGAGTTTCTTCATGCTTGATTCATGAACTTTGGGGTTTGTTAAACGTCATCCGTTACTGGATGGCTATTACAGCGGCTTACGGGTTCATGGGAAAGTATGTCAAGTAACTTGATAGCTCAAGATTGGGATTTCCTCCTCCGACGATGGAGAGATATCTCTGGGCCCTCTCGGTGTTACGGTATCCATCATCGTCTGGCTAGACATTTTGTAATTTGATCACGGGGATGTCGGAACACGGAACAAGAAAAGAGAACAATACCGGTAACGAGGTAACTGACATAGTGGACAAGTTGTTGATCCACGGGGATGCCAACATGTCTCACCTCGGGTATTTGTAAGATATCGCGAAGCAAGAGGAATAGCACACGGCAACTGGAGGTTCACTCGAATATTCATTCGTGTGGGTATAGGGGTCAATATGGGTGTCCACGGCTCCGATGTGGATCATTGATCAGAAGGGGTTCCGGGTCATGTCAATACTTCACCGAACCTATAGTGTCGTGGATTTGTCCCGGCAGATGTCCGGGTTAGCGGACTTTAGGTTCGAGGCGTCGCAACTATCTGGCGGCTTGAAGGGGTTGATCGGAATCGAGAGACGCGAGGCGGTTTACCCAGGTTCGGCCCCTCCGATGGAGGTAAAAGCCTACGTCCTGCTTGTCTGCATTGATGATGAGGAAGACCTCTTGGTTACAAGGGTGATGTCTAGCCTCTAATCTGTCTATTGTGGCGTCTAATCTGTCTATCTCAACTTGTCAATTGAGACCTCTAAAACTTGTCTCTCTAGGGGCGCCTTACCCCTCCTTATATAGGTGGAAGGGGTAAGTTTACATATAGAGTCCTACTGGGAGTAGGACTAGGACTAGTCTTTCATGAATCCTAATCCGGGCCTTGTTTCCTTTGTGAGGGAATCCTTTCTCTCCTTTGGGCCTTCTCTGTAAGCCGCCTCCGACAGCTTACACACTGGGCCTTCTCTTGTGAGCCGCTCCTCCAAACCCGTCCACGAGCCGCCTAGCGCCGGCTTGCTCGCTGGGCCTTGGGCCTTGTCACTCGTCTGACCCGCCTGCCGGGTTACCAATGAACCGCCAAGTCTCGACCGGGTCACCAGTGAGTCGCCAAGTCCCCGGCCGGGTCATACTTCCTGCCGGGTTATATCGCGGGGTAATATCCCCGTCATTAGCCCCCAGCTTAGCTTGAATTTATTCAAGGTAAGCTCCTGAAATAAAAATAGTAAATATGTTAAGGGACCGGCTCGCTCCCCTGGTCGTCTTGTTTTGATGAAGTGGCTCCTTGAAAATCCGGGTTTCTTTTCCATATCAACGAGCCGTCTTCACCATCGTCTTGCAGGTATGTGTCCTTTGAAATAAAATATTGGGAATACAACACCCATATGCCGCTGAGTCGGCCTCCAATACTCCTGGCGGGTCTTCACCGCCGGGTCATAACCATTGATGATGCCGGGTCATGATCGTTGGCGACGCCGGGTCAAACAACTAGACTCCAGCTGACTTGATAAAATATTGGGATGGAAATCCATCTGATGCTAAGCCGGACTTTTAATGCTTCGGCTAGATAAAAATATGTTGAGCCGGTCTCACTCACAATTGACATCCTGAAAGTTCTCTTCAATTTTTGATATATCCATATTACCTGTAGCCCCCAAGCTCCAAGTTTATCCATGATGACTTGGTGCTTTGCAATAATATCTTTGATTGTGTAGCCCCCAAGTATCATGTTGTCTTGCCTACAGCAGCCTGGGACTTGTAGCTGTCTTATACTTTATAAAGCTTCGGCGGGTGTAGCCCCCAAAGACCGGGTTGTTTTGCTTGCAACAACCTGGGACTTTTGAACTTGGTGTTGAATGTTCAGAAATCTGGGTTGTCATCTGAGTCGCCAGATATATACTGAGTGTCTTGTATTTCACAAGTGTAGCCCCCAAGGGCCGGCTCATCAGCATGTGATGGGCCGGGTCTTTCAATTTGGACCTTATAATCTGCTTGAACAGCTGAATAGTGTAGCCCCCAAGTGCCGGATCGCACGCCTGCGGCGACTTGGGACTTTAGCAATTTTGATCTGGGTAGTGTATGTAGGGTAACGCAGCAGAAAACAAAAAATTTCTGACCTACGTACCAGCCCAGGATCACTATGGAGACTGCATACAAGGTTTGATCTGTTTCGTTACCGACTCGTAGCGAAGCGGAAGTAGAGTCGATGACGATCGGCGGTGCTGATCCCCGCAGCTAGGATTTTACAACCTCCCAACCGCGAGGATGTACTCCCTCGTCAACTCACCGGACGGATCTCCGGGCAGCCCTTCGAGAGGCCTCGGGACAGTCCCTCGGATAGTCCCACCGGACGGATCCTCGGACAGCCCTTCGGGAGGCCTCTGGACAGTCTTTCGGATAGTCCCACCGGACGGATCCTCGGACAGCCCTCCGGGAGGCCTCTGGACAGTCTTTCGGATAGTCCCACCGGACGGATCCTCGGACAGCCCTCCGGGAGGCCTCACGGACAGCCCTTCGGGAGGACCCCCGAAACTCGGACAGAAACTCGGACAGCCCTTCGGGAGGACCCTCGAACAGCCCCTCGGGCAAAAAGATCGAACCTACGACCTCTCTACGGGGTTGCACACATACGGTGTCATCTATCCGGCAGGGCTTCGCCGTCCAGAACTAGTCCCCACCGGAACCCAGACAGCCTTTCGGCTCTACGAAACTATTTCGCTAGGAGGGAGAGAGAAGCCAGAAATGTCATGGCACTTGTATGTGAGAAGGAGTGAGTGTGGAGGCAGCCCCTCCACCTCTATTTATAGGAAATCCAAGGGGTAGGGTTTCTTGGCCCCCAAGTCTTCTAGAAACCTTTTGGGAAAATATCCCAAAAGGTGACTTTTCCATAAATATCCCAAAAAGCACTTTCACTATTCACGACGACATTTTTCAGCGTCTGATCGAACTGAAAATATTCATGTGGGCTTAGAACATTTCCAGTACCCACCAAAATAATTTTCAACGCGAGCCGGAACAATTCCGGTTTAGTGATTTTCATCTGCGAAAAGCATCTGAAGCGGTTTCGGCAGCTCCGGAACATTTCTGGTTTTCATCCCGGAAAATTCCAGAAAGTTTCCAGAACGATTCTGGCACCCTCCAAGAATTATCAGGCATATTCCGAAACCATTTTGACTTTATGGTGTACTCCAAAACAACTTTTCTGTTTCACCGGAACTATTCCGATATCCTCTCCGGAACGTTTCCGTTTCGTCCGAAACTTTTTCGGTGATTTTCTCTCAGACTCCCCGTCTAGTATTCAGCAGATAGATGACCCTTAAGTGTGTGACCCTATAGGTTCGGTGAAGCATAGACATGACCCGGAACCCCTTCCGATCAATGATCAACATCGGAGCCGTGGACACCCATATTGACCCCTATACCCACACGAATGAATATTCGAGTGAACCTCCAGTTTCCGTGTGCTATTCCTGTTGCTTCGCGATATGTTACAAATACCCGAGGTGAGACATGTAGGCATCCCCGTGGATCAACAACTTGTCCACTATGCCAGTTACCTCGTTACCGGTATTGTTCTCTTTTCTCGTTCCCGTGTTCCGGCATCCCCGTGATCAAATCACAAAGTGTCTGGCCAGACGATGATGGATACCGTAACACCGAGAGGGCCCAGAGATATCTCTCCATCGTCGGAGGAGCAAATCCCAATCTTGAGCTATCAAGTTACTTGACATACTTTTCCATGAACCCGTAAGCCGCCGTAATAGCCACCCATTTACGGATGACCTTTAACAAACCCCAAAGTTCATGAAGCAAGCATGAAGAAACTCGATACTCTCATGGTCTAAGGAATCATGCAAACATTAACCATCTCTGTGTTATTAACCATTAACTAATGACGAATGTATCTCATAGCATAACATCAATTCGGGTCGATTCAACACAAGTGTTCTACCAACAATTGTGCCCTCAAAATTGCCGGCATAGTCATGCCCATGATCAGGAAAACAGGATCATCATGCAATACTTGAGCCAGTCATAGAGGCTTGACTAGGAATACTTTTTACCGTTTATTATCCCACACGTGCACATGAGTATCCCTCCAAGCCTCGTTTTATTTGCAGACTCGAGAATCATTGCAGTTATAGCATGGAACATAAACATAATTATGAACAGGGAGATAATCAATAACATTTATTATTGCCTCTAGGGCATATCTCCTACAGACTCCCACTTGCACTAGAGTCAATAATCTAGTCAATGCTAATGCACTTTACACCTATGCCATACTGGTGTAAAATATGCTTCGCATGTGGTATAGCCTGATGTCCAACGGATCTGACGACTTCAGCTCCGTGTGTAACTTTGCATATCCCCGCGTTTTCACGCTTTCACAAAATTCATATTTTGTGTGGACTTGGCTTTGCATATGTGTGAATCATTGGTCGAAACCTGATTCCTCAGACTGAGCTATGGAGCAGCTATCTGCAATAGTGTCCCATAGACCAAAGCCATCTTGGAACCATACTAAGTTCATGAATGAACTATATGATTCAACAACTTCTTTGTCACTTCTTAAGTGTCAACATACTTAGCCTTTGTTATAGAATTCGCCACAGTATCTTGTTTGGAACAATTTCCAACTACCGTGCCACCATGATGTGTATCACAAAACCCTCAACTTAAATTGAAAATCGCATGGAGCATCGATGAAGACTGTATCGATGTAACCTTTTACAACGAACTCTTCATGATCTCCACTTGCGAGAAACCATGTCATCGGTACTGCTCTAGTACTTAATGACATCTTTCACTGTTGTCCCATGATCAGTACTTTGATCACTATGGTATCTATACTCGCAACAACTTTGGAGTATTGGACATATCTGGTTGTTTTTACATACCATGGAATACATGATTAATCCAAACACAAGAGTGTGTGGAATCACCATCATGTATTTTGCTCATCAGTGTTTTGAGACACCGAGTCTTGCAAAACTCTTTCCATGTGACTTCGGCAAGAATCACTCCTTGGCGTTTTAAATGTTAAAAGGTTTTAGCACCTTGTCAATATGTATTCATAGCTTAGCCCCATTAGGTAAATCTATCTCCATAGATCATCATGCCTAATATTAAGGCTATTTAGCCTAAGCACTTCATCGAAAAACTATTTTCAAATGAAGTCCTAATTCGTGTCAAGAAATTTATTTCCAATTAACAATGTGTTAAGTACACAAGGTTTTTAGAAATATTATTATGCTCCCACTTACTTTCTTGAATCACAAGCATCTTCGATACCCATTTGATGAAGTCAAAAACCCTTTTGACCATTCCATCAAAAACGAAGATTCCAACTCCACTTTGCTCTCTTCTGTCCATCGCTGGAACTCTGAAGTTTGCATACTTACTAGCATCCTCTGGATCGACAAATTACTTTGGACTGTATCACATACAAGTCCTAGGTTTCATTCCCATCAGATGGAAATCCTTTTGTCATCCATGTTTCATATCTCATGATTGAAATATGTATTAATTGCTAGTTCAACCCGAACCGACTTCAAGCATCGCTACGGTGAGACAATCTCATCGTAGTCAACTCTTTGAACTTGTTTTTGCAACAAGTCGAGCTTTATGGATAAAACATTTTTATCCGTATCAGTTTTTAGTTCCATAAATATCCGTTAGACTCTAAGCCTTCCGAAAGGTGTATCAAGATTTTAATCTTGAAACATTGATATGGAAACTATCTCAGATTGTATTGGCATTTAGCCAATTCCGGAGTCAGGGCCCATCATCGCTTCCTTATGTATCGTAGGTATACTGTTGTCCAACAACAATATCTCATTTGCGCACCTGAGAGGTTTGCACGAGCCTTGCCTACGTGGTTCAGCTGCAAGTTCGACTGAAGTCCATACATTTTATTGTAGAGACTTCCGTATCAGTCGCAGTAGGAAACTCCGGAATCACTTCCAAGGTTTCTTTCCTTTGATCTGATGACGAAGATACTGGTTATCTCGTCGAGTTGCACTGTCCTCCCACTCGCCTTTTGTAAGAACTATTCTCTTTAAAAGCATACCGTTTTGCGGCAAAATCCTTTGCCTCGGTATAGTGGTGGGGAATACCCAATGACTTGGGATAACCTTACAAAGTAGCACTTGCCTGATTTGAAATAGGTTTGTAACCTTTTACACAAGCCCCATATTCCAAATGTTAAGAAAAGATATAACATGGTTGGGCGTACCATACCATGGCATCATTTCAACACACCCGATGGAGCTCTTTTCAGTGTAAAAGCCGTAGTCTCTAAAGCATCACTCTTTTAAAAGGGGTAATGGCAAATTTATTTATGTCATCTTTGATCTTACCATGTCATGAATGGTTCGATTACATCTACACAGACTCTCCACTTGCAGTGGTGTTCCGGGAGGTGCAAGTTATGAAACCCCTTTCACAACTCATCAGACATTCGCTAAACTTGTAACTCAAATATTCCTTTCTGCAATCGAATTGTAGAAACATAATTTTCTTGTTACAATAACTTCTACTTCATTTTTGAAAACCTTATGAATGAATTCAAAAGATCCAGACTTACGTCTCAACAAGTAAATATCCATATATCTACTTGAGTCATTTCTGAAGATAGATAACTCCACTACTTGCAACAACATTTATTGGACTACACACATCATAATGTATGATCACCAATATGTTCTTTGCTCGTTCCTTATGGTCTGTGAACGGTATTTCAGTCACTTCACTTTTCAGAGGAAAGTTGCAAGTGTCAGATGATTCAAAATCAAACGACTTCAAAATCCATCACAATGGAATTTTCCATGCGGGTTTCTCCAATGTGACCAAATGCAGTGCCACACTTGTGTGGTATTCTTTTAGTCTTGCGACATTTAGCGTCAGTGTTATGGATGTATCATATTTCCATCAATATTCATAACATACAACCCATCTTGTATGGAAGCATGGCCCTTCATGTTATTCATAACACCGAACATCAAAAGTTCTCTTATGAATAACCTTCTTGCAAAATACCTTATGCAAAGGGCTAGAGTGTGTAAAACTCTAAAATGATTTATGAAAGTAAATACAGAGGTAATGTATTATTATCAATATTCATAACATACTTCTCATTCATAATGAAAGTATGGCCCTTTTGTTATTCATAACTCCGAACATTAAAAGTTCTCTTATGAACAACCTTCTTGCAAGATACTTTATGCAATGGGCTAGAGTGTGTAAAACTCTAAAATGATTTATGAAAGTAAATACAGAGGTAATGTATTATTATCAATATTCATAACATACTTCTCATTCATAATGAAAGTATGGCCCTTTTGTTATTCATAACTCCGAACATTAAAAGTTCTCTTATGAACAACCTTCTTGCAAGATACTTTATGCAATGGGCTAGAGTGTGTAAAACTCTAAAATGATTTATGAAAGTAAATACATCGGGAATACACCTATGGAAGGCATAGTAACATTTACTATGTTCCCTGCGTGTATCTAAACCTCATTCCTGGCTAGTCTTTCAGGCCATAGTAGTTCTTACATCAAGTTGCAACAGAATGCAATCGAGCGGGTATCTTTGTGATTAACTCACAATACCCAAGAATTAGTGATTAACATGTTTAACCATAATTCCCAAGAACTATATCTTTGACCAGCCTTCTATACATCAAAAACCTGTATGACATTCATACATGAGCTGGATATTCCAGTCTCCTTTCCTTTTGCCTTTATACTTCTAATAGTTTTAACTTTCAGTATTTCTTCTACTCTCAGAAGAAGCACCCAACTTAAGAGTGGCGTTAGCCCCGGACTTCCTAGGCGTGAAAGTTTCACTAACACCCTTCGGACACTTCCTTTCTCTTTAAGTTGTCATTTTATTCACCATCATCATATGACAGGCGTTCTTCTGGATCCCCTCTTATCAGTCAAATGCCTAGTAAACACTTTTACTAATAGTTTGCAAACAAACATGGCTTTAGATATCTCATATCTTTCAGCCTTTGTTTGTATCTGAAAATTAATTTTCAGTTCCATGAATATCACATAACTATCCCACAACTTTCGAAGTTCGGGTCTCATGGAAGCAAACATATTTCACTTGACCGTAACGGAATTTTAGCTTTTGGATCGAAGGACGAGAGTCATATCATCCATAGCATTAGCGGGAGAATACCGAAAGTATGCGATAGGACAAAGTCCTTCTCGGCACTCTTGAGGACAATCCTCACATTACGTTACCAACCGTAAAGTTTTAACCAGATATTTAACAGCTATTCAATTTTAATAGGGAAGGTGGAAACGCGAGCCATTATTCTACTTATTATGCAAATCACACTTAGACAGTGTTCAAGATTAATTGCACTGAGAATTAAACAAGGTAATTCTACAGTGCGCTCCCACTCAAATCAATATCTCTCATAATTGATTGTGAGTGATTCAAGATCCAAATTTCAATTCAACGCCAAGGATGCATCCATCTCAAGTGACGAGAATTTCATTTGGTAGGCCAACTTGCCAATCACATCTCTATGTGATTCTTGTTCATCTTTCGATGCGTGTGTTCCGAGCTCATGACTTTCATGCCTGAACGTCAAGACAACCAAGTGATCTTGCTGCGACGTCTCAACTCACCCGCCTCACACATGTCTAATCGTTCGTACCCATGCATCCATGTGATACCCCGAAAAGAAAAGTGCCGTGACGGTGCTACACTTGGGAGAACACTAACTACTTGATATTTTTGTGAGAGATCACCCTAATAAAAGCGACTACCGCGCAATCAAAAGGGTGCATCATAAGGGATAAACATCTCAGGCAATTCATAATAGCATGATATGGTATAGCCCTTTCTGACGGAGAAGTCTTGTATTTCTTTGTCTCCGGCATTCGCGTCGGTGTTCACCTTTGCGAATATTGCCACCACCTTGTCGATGCACCAGATAATATTGCTATCTCTATAGCTAATAAAATAAGTGCATTACTGAAGGTTGAAACGCAGGTCATTAAAGTGACAATCATATGGCTCCAGCCATCATGCCGAATCATGACACGCAGGTCATGTTAATCAATTTACATTATATAGTCATCTCATACATAATCAAATTATAATGAGCACTGCTATACCACATCACATGCACATGCAAACCATCCTGCAAAACCAAGTTAGACGCCTCTAATCGGTTCATGCAAAATTTTATTTTTCGTGGCTTCTAAGGTTTCGAAACAAACCGAAGCTACCAACGTCCATCATCAAGCATGATAATCCAAGTCGCTTGATTAACATTGCGGGGTGTATGAAACACGAGATAATAAAATCTCGAGCCCCATACTAAACTTCGTCATACGCGTGACCCCCGTGCAGATAATATCTGCATTGCCCTTTCGTCTGCGAAATTTCATCTTTCTTTTTAACTACGGTGGAATTCAATGAACTGTTAGCACTTCGTTGATCAATCAGGATCGCGGATTGCCAGAACATTGAAACTCCACCATACTGTTATCAAGATCAGAAATATGCAAATTCCAGGGAAGCAACAAGAACATCGGGTAACAGATTTCATCTGCTACCCGCACAAATAATTTTCAGTAATAGAACTCATCTACTACCTAATTATATTGTGCAACACCCATACATCTCTATGTATTCTAGATCGCAACCTGCATCTACGCATAGCACGGCTCTTGATGCCACTGTAGGGTAACGCAGCAGAAAACAAAAAATTTCTGACCTACGTACCAGCCCAGGATCACTATGGAGACTGCATACAAGGTTTGATCTGTTTCGTTACCGACTCGTAGCGAAGCGGAAGTAGAGTCGATGACGATCGGCGGTGCAGATCCCCGCAGCTAGGATTTTACAACCTCCCAACCGCGAGGATGTACTCCCTCGTCAGCTCACCGGACGGATCTCCGGGCAGCCCTTCGAGAGGCCTCGGGACAGTCCCTCGGATAGTCCCACCGGACGGATCCTCGGACAGCCCTCCGGGAGGCCTCTGGACAGTCTTTCGGATAGTCCCACCGGACGGATCCTCGGACAGCCCTCCGGGAGGCCTCTGGACAGTCTTTCGGATAGTCCCACCGGACGGATCCTCGGACAGCCCTCCGGGAGGCCTCACGGACAGCCCTTCGGGAGGACCCCCGAAACTCGGACAGAAACTCGGACAGCCCTTCGGGAGGACCCTCGAACAGCCCCTCGGGCAAAAAGATCGAACCTACGACCTCTCTACGGGGTTGCACACATACGGTGTCATCTATCCGGCAGGGCTTCGCCGTCCAGAACTAGTCCCCACCGGAACCCAGACAGCCTTTCGGCTCTACGAAACTATTTCGCTAGGAGGGAGAGAGAAGCCAGAAATGTCATGGCACTTGTATGTGAGAAGGAGTGAGTGTGGAGGCAGCCCCTCCACCTCTATTTATAGGAAATCCAAGGGGTAGGGTTTCTTGGCCCCCAAGCCTTCTAGAAACCTTTTGGGAAAATATCCCAAAAGGTGACTTTTCCATAAATATCCCAAAAAGCACTTTCACTATTCACGACGACATTTTTCAGCGTCTGATCGAACTGAAAATATTCATGTGGGCTTAGAACATTTCCAGTACCCACCAAAATAATTTTCAACGCGAGCCGGAACAATTCCGGTTTAGTGATTTTCATCTGCGAAAAGCATCTGAAGCGGTTTCGGCAGCTCCGGAACATTTCTGGTTTTCATCCCGGAAAATTCCAGAAAGTTTCCAGAACGATTCTGGCACCCTCCAAGAATTATCAGGCATATTCCGAAACCATTTTGACTTTATGGTGTACTCCAAAACAACTTTTCTGTTTCACCGGAACTATTCCGATATCCTCTCCGGAACGTTTCCGTTTCGTCCGAAACTTTTTCGGTGATTTTCTCTCAGACTCCCCGTCTAGTATTCAGCAGATAGATGACCCTTAAGTGTGTGACCCTATAGGTTCGGTGAAGCATAGACATGACCCGGAACCCCTTCCGATCAATGATCAACATCGGAGCCGTGGACACCCATATTGACCCCTATACCCACACGAATGAATATTCGAGTGAACCTCCAGTTGCCGTGTGCTATTCCTGTTGCTTCGCGATATGTTACAAATACCCGAAGTGAGACATGTAGGCATCCCCGTGGATCAACAACTTGTCCACTATGCCAGTTACCTCGTTACCGGTATTGTTCTCTTTTCTCGTTCCCGTGTTCCGGCATCCCCGTGATCAAATCACAAAGTGTCTGGCCAGACGATGATGGATACCGTAACACCGAGAGGGCCCAGAGATATCTCTCCATCGTCGGAGGAGCAAATCCCAATCTTGAGCTATCAAGTTACTTGACATACTTTTCCATGAACCCGTAAGCCGCCGTAATAGCCACCCATTTACGGATGACGTTTAACAAACCCCAAAGTTCATGAAGCAAGCATGAAGAAACTCGATACTCTCATGGTCTAAGGAATCATGCAAACATTAACCATCTCTGTGTTATTAACCATTAACTAATGACGAATGTATCTCATAGCATAACATCAATTCGGGTCGATTCAACACAAGTGTTCTACCAACAATTGTGCCCTCAAAATTGCCGGCATAGTCATGCCCATGATCAGGAAAACAGGATCATCATGCAATACTTGAGCCAGTCATAGAGGCTTGACTAGGAATACTTTTTACCGTTTATTATCCCACACGTGCACATGAGTTTCCCTCCAAGCCTCGTTTTATTTGCAGACTCGAGAATCATTGCAGTTATAGCATGGAACATAAACATAATTATGAACAGGGAGATAATCAATAACATTTATTATTGCCTCTAGGGCATATCTCCTACAGTGTAGCCCCCAAGTGCCGGGTCAGTAAGAAGTACTGGGCTGGGACTTAGAAAAATATGGAAAGGCCGGCTCATCTCCTGGAGACAATAAGATCTATTGACCATGTAATGATTTGATAACCAGCTTGCATTAGCCCCCAAGTGCCGGGTTGTCTGTCTGCGGCGACTCGGGACTTGTATACCTGATATAAACTGGATTTTGAACAATGTAGCCCCCAAGTGTCGGGTCGTCTGCCTGCGGCGACTCGGGACTATGTGAGGATAATATGACTCACCACAATTTGTTGAATGAGTCCTTGACCGTGGTTGTAATATAACCCAGAATGAATATCCTGGAATAATTCCTTTGTCTTTGATATGAAATCCCTGCCCTTAGTTGCGGTGCAACCCGGCAAATATGTTGAGAAAACCATGAGTGTTGTAGTTATACTACAGAGCACAGGTTGAAGAAATCCAATAGTTGGTCAATTAAATGACACAGCATTATATCTGATAGGGCGGCTCATCTTAAGAGACAAGACCTGCAAAAATAAACAAGACAGAATATTCTGCATTGTTGTAAGGGCGGCTTGAAAAAGCACAACCCGGAGATGTTAAAATCTTGTATAGCCTTGCTTCTTCTTTCATAATCTTGCTCTGACCCGGTTTGGCAAAACCGGCATGATATGTATGTATGATGCAATGCATGATGTAATGTATGATGTAATGTATGATGTAATGTATGATGCTCTTGCTTTCTGTTCAAAAACTCATAAGCCGGTTCTTCTGGGTGGACTCACTACTTGAACTCTTAACAGTACAGGGTCTCTAGTGAGAGTGACCGTCAATTCTTTGACCGGCTCAGGGTCTCTAGGCGAGATTAACTGATAAGAGCGTAGCGAACCAGAAAGAGACGCAGCAGGGGGTGAATACCCTTAGAGCCCATAAGCTACTTCTCACGTGACGTAAATCCATCGTTTGAACCTCAAGGGTACGACGGGCCACTTAGCGGAGAGTACGCAGCAGATGGGAGAGTTTGCCTCGCCGCTGTAAGAGGCCCTTGCAGGGGGTAAGTTTACAACTCGCTGCACCCCTGGCAAAGCGGCAGCAACTTACAGGCAGTTATAACCCGGCCTTGCAGATCGAAAAGGGGGTAAGTTCACAACGCGCTGCACCCCTAGTGATCTTTGTTGACGGAGTCAACTTTTGGGTCCACGACCCGCCTTACGGTGGCTGAAGAGCCTGATCGAGAGGGTTGAAGCTTAACCCGGTGGGTTGAAAGCCCCCAAACGACCTTGTTGACGTAGTCAACGTTTTGGGTCTACGACCCGCCTTACAGTGGTTGAAGAGCCTGATCAAGAGGGTTGAAGCTTAACCCGGTGGGTTGAAAGCCCCCAAATGACCTTGTCGATGATATCAACTTGCACACCATCTTGTAAGCCGCCGTCATTTGGATCGCCAGCTTGTAAGCCGCCGTATGGTTTACTATTGTGGCTGAAGAGCCGATCAAGAGGGTTGAAACTTAACCCGGCGGGTTAGAAGCCCCCAAATGACCTTGTTGAAGTATCAACATTATTGCAGCATCTTGTAAGCCGCCATCTTGTATGAAGAAACAGCAGAAGCCCCCAAGCTGAACGGTGCACCATAGCGGCTCGTCTTCTTGGGTAACTTTTAATTCTTCCGCCAATAATATAGTAGCCCCCGAGATCGGGTTAACTTCCTTGCAATGACCCGGGGTTCTCGTTGAAAACGACCAAATGAGCCATGTCTGTAGCCCCCGAGTCTTAAGTTGACTCGAAGAGGCGGCTTGAAAATCTCCATTGAAGGTTGAGTTTGACCATGGCGGGTTATAAACGATCCCGTATGAATTGTTTCAATAATCCGGTCGATGGTTCGTTCCGGCTGGTTATTGAGGTGAACCAAACCGCAGTGGCGGCGACTTGCGCGCCCGTCCGTTTGGGCGGCTCGTATAGACGAACACTGCACCGATATGCTGATGTAGAATCAGACTGTGGGCGGCGTCTTGCGCGCGTCCATTGGGCGGCTCGTACAGGCGAGCATTGCACCTGATATGTTGATGTAGATCAGACCGCGGGCGGCGTCTTGCGCTCGTCCGTTGGGCGGCTCGTACAGGCGAGCATTGCACTTGATATGTTGATGTAGACGTAGAAGTCGGCCGCAGTCGCGAGAGACGGCCGCGGCGTTGTAAGCCGGCGCAAACAGTGAGTCGCCCGTGGCGTTGGAAACCAGCATGGACGGTGAATCGCCGTAGTATTTGTAACCCGGCGCAGACGGTGAGTCGGCCGTGGCGTTGTAAGTCAGTGCGGACGGAGAGTCGCCCGTGGCGTTTATAAACCGGCGCGGACGCGCGGGTCATTTGTGACATGTTGAAGTAGCCTGGACCGCCGGGCGGCGGCTCACGAATATCCATTGGGCGGTTTGAGTGAGCATGCGCGACACCAGCGTGTCGGTGTAGACTGGACCGCGGGGACGGCGGCTCACGTGCTTCCGTTGGACAGGTGGCGGGACAAAGCAGCACATGGGGTGGCGTAGACTGATGGTATTGGCACGAGCTCCGTGCTCGCAATATGTCGTCGCCTTTGTACTGAGTAATTGTCCTGCGTACAAAAATACCATAGGACCAAGTAATTTGTTCTTTGACAAAAAACAATATGTACTAATAAAATAGACTTTAGATGGATATCACATGACTTTTTTTTTTTACATCTGTCCCTTTCTTTCTCTATCCAGCTGGGTCTTTTTCTCTTCTCCCGCGAACAACCAGCAGGTGTGCACGGGATGCATCAACCAGCCCTGGGGGGTTTGGGGGGCCAGCCGGCGTGGGGCTGATTGGCTCACGGCGACGCGCGAGCGCAGAAGTGCAGACGCGCGGTGGCCGGCCGGAGCTGCGGCAACAGGGCGGGCGCACACATACTGCTATGGAGCAAGGCGAGGCGGATTGGGGAGGGGCGGAGCCGGCGGCGCCGGCAGCAGGGCGGCTTGAGATGACGCGGAACCGGCGGGACGCCGGGTCTCGCGCGCTGCGGACGCGCGTGGCGGGTCGAGGTGGAGAGCTGGCCGCGGCATAGGCGGAGCGGGGCAAAGGCGGCGGCGGGTTGCGGCGAGCGTGGCAGCAGCAGAGGCGCGGCGAGGGAAGCCTGGGCGTAACAGAAAGCCGCGGCGGCTCAGCTGCACCGGATCGCGGCAGAGGCGGGGCTCGCGACGGCGGCTCAGAGGAGCAACGTGGCGGGGCGGTCCGGCTCAGGGCGCGGAGCTGCAGCCTGCAGGGCGAGGCGGCTCGCCGCGAGGCCGCGCGGAAGCATGCGCGCGTTGGAAAGGAGCCCCCGGCTGCTGCGGCCGGCGGTTGCTGCGTGCGCGGCGGGTCGGAACAGCGCGAGGGGCGGCGCAGACGGCAGAGACCCGGCGCGTGGAGGTGACTCGCTGCGCGAGAGGCGGACGAGCTCGAGGTCGCCTCACCATGAGCAATGCGGCGAGGGAGCATAGGAAGGCCGGCTTGAGGCGGTGGCGTGGCGGCCCGCGGAGGCAGAAGCTTTGGCGGAGGCGGAGCCGGCGTTGCTCGGACGCACAGCGCAAGCGGAGACGGTGCAGCGGGTGCACAGCGAGGCGGCCAGGCGGCCTGTGCGGCGGTTTCCGAGCAGGAGGCAAGGCGACCCCGGCGCGGTGGGCAGGAAAGGCCGAGGTGGACACGGCGCGACGTCAACGTGCGCGTGTGGCTCCCCTTTTTTCTTTCTTTGTTTGTCCGACTCTGGCCAGCACGTTCGAGATTTTATTTTCCTTGGAACTTGAGCCTGGCGTGACCATGGCTTGGGTGATTTTTCCTTTTTCTTTTTTCGATGCAGCTGCTGGAGTCGTATGCATGTGGCTTCGGCCTTGTGCTTTGAAGAATTGGCCACGAGCCTGAGCCAAAAGTTGTACTTGACCGCGACTCGAAAGTCTTCTCTCTTTTTGTTTTTTAACACGTCGGGACGGGAAAGTGCAGCAACAGTCGGACACGTCCGTCACGCAGATTGAATCTGTGGTGGATATCTTCGATAACCTCGGTAGAATTGCTCTAGTAAATTGGGCCCCGTGGAAAATCCTTGACCAATGAAATTTCCGCGCTGGTTCTTTATCCGGCCAATCATGAGTTTCTCGATCCCTGAAGAACGCCCTCCAAGAACAACATTACTGAGCCAATCAGCCTCACGGTGGGCGCCAACTGTCGTGGATTTGTCACGGCAGATGTCCGGGTTAGCGGACTTTAGGTTCGAGGCGTCGCAACTATGTGGTGGCTTCAAGGGGTTGATCGGAATCGACAGACACGAGGCGGTTTACCCAGGTTCGGCCCCTCCGATGGAGGTAAAAGCCTACGTCCTGCTTGTCTGGCATTGATGATGAGGAAGACCTCTTGGTTACAAGGGTGATGTCTAGCCTCTAATCTGTCTATTGTGGCGTCTAATCTGTCTATCTCAACTTGTCAATTGAGACCTCTAAAACTTGTCTCTCTAGGGGCGCCTTACCCCTCCTTATATAGGTGGAAGGGGTAAGTTTACATATAGAGTCCTACTGGGAGTAGGACTAGGACTAGTCTTTCATGAATCCTAATCCGGGCCTTGTTTCCTTCGTGAGGGAATCCTTTCTCTCCTTTGGGCCTTCTCTGTAAGCCGCCTCCGACGGCTTACACACTGGGCCTTCTCTTGTGAGCCGCCCCTCCAAACCCGTCCACGAGCCGCCTAGCGTCGGCTTGCTCGCTGGGCCTTGGGCCTTGTCACTCGTCTGACCCGCCTGCCGGGTTACCAATGAACCGCCATGTCTCGACCGGGTCACCAGTGAGTCGCCAAGTCCCCGGCCGGGTCATACTTCCTGCCGGGTTATATCGCGGGGTAATATCCCCGTCATATAGGGTCACACGCTTAAGGGTCATCTATCTGCTGAATACTAGACAGGGAGTCTGAGAGAAAGTTTCCGGAAAAAGTTTTTCGGAGACAGCGGAAAAGTTCCGAAGAGAGAGGTCACCGGATGAGTTCCGGTGAAACTGAAAAGTTGTTTCAGGGGATACCATAAAGTCAAATTGGTTTCGGCACATGCCTGATAATTCTTGGAGGGTGCCAGAATCGTTCTGGAAACTTTCTAGAATTTTCCGGGATGAAAACCAGAAATGTTCCGGAGCTGCCGGAACCGCTTCAAATGCTTTTCGCAGATGAAAATCACTAAACCAGAATTGTTTCGGAACGCGTTGAAAATTATTTTAGTGGGTACTGGAAATGTTCTAAGCCCACATAAATATTTTCAGTTCGAACAGACGCTGAAAAATGTCGTCATGAATAGTGAAATCAGCTTTATGGTTACTTTTTGGAAAGCCACCTTTTGGGGCTTTTGCTCCAAAATATCTTGGAGATGACATGGATGGATGTGGCTGAAATTTCAGCCCCTCCACCCCTCCTTCTCCTATAAATAGAGGTGGGGGGGGGGGCAGCCCAAAACTCATCCCTTCTCACATACAAGTGCCATGCATGATCTGGCTTTCTCTCTCCCTTCCAGCGAAATAGTTTCGTAGAGCCGAAAGGCTGTCTGGGTTCCGGTGGAAACTAGTTCTGGACGGCGAAGCCCTGCCAGATAGATGACACCGTATGTGTGCAACTCTGTAGAGAGATCGTAGTTTCGGTCTTAGTTTGTGAGTGCCTCCCGAAGGGCTGTCCGAGTGACTGTCCGAGTTTCGAAGGTCCTCCCGAAGGGCTGTCCGAGTGACTGTCCGAGTTTCGAAGGTCCTCCCGAAGGGCTGTCCGAGTGACTGTCCAAGTTTCGATGGTCCTCCCGAAGGGCTGTCCATGACACCGTCTGGGGGACTATTCGACCGCCTCCCGAAGGGCTGTCCGGGGGCAGACGAGGGTATACATCCTCGCGGTTGGGAGGTTGTAAATCCTAGCTGCGGGGATCTGCACCGCCGATCGTCATCGACTCTACTTCCGCTGCGCTACGAGTCGGTAACGAAAATGATCAAACCTTGTATGCAGTCTCCATAGTGGTCCTGGGCTGGTGCGTAGGTCGGAAAATTTTGGTTTTTTGCTGCATTACCCTACATGGGGAACCACACTCTCCTAGTCCTTGCACCACGCTTGTTGGATCCTCTCACCATGAGGAACCGAGGCCGTGGTGGCGATGGGGGATGTGGTCGAGGAGGCGAAGGTGAGGGCGGCAATGGGGCAAGAGGGGGTATGAGATAGGGGAAGAGTCGGTGATGTGCTATCATGTTTCACTCGTCGCGTCACTTGCATATGCTAAATGTGTCTTGTTAACCTCTCATACGTATTTTAATATAGTGAAATCAACAAAAAAAAGTTTAAAAAATTTGGATACTCTAGAAACTATGCTAAAAAATACAACTTTGACCAAACTCATTACCTAGATCGGAAGAGGATGCTGATATGCTAAAAAATACAACTTTGAACAAACTCATTACCTAGATCGGAAGAGGATGCTGATATGCTAAAAAAAAATACAACTTTGAACAAGCTGATTACCTAGAGGAAGAGGATGCCGGTATGCTAAAAAATGCAACTTTGAACACTATAGCTAGAAACTATTCCCACCAGATTACTGAAAATTGTCGTTTTAGGCATTGAAATGGTGTTGATAAATATTATTACTCTGACCACTAGTTTCTGTTCCAATACATGCACCACCATATACATATTCGAATGAGCACCACAAGATTTTTTGAATATTCAGTATTTCATTTAGGTATTGCAAACATTTCAAACTTTGAAAATAAGTAGTTTCAATATACTGAAATCAACCAAAAAAGAAAACAAAAAATCAAAATCTGGATACTCGAAAAGACTGCGTTGGTATCTTAAAGTCTTCAACGGGATCGATACCTTAGAATTTTGTATGTTAGGCAGTCTTCAACCGGATCAAGTGCAATTCATAATAAGTCTAGTACGGATATTATTGGATGAAAATAAATGACCATGTATTTGAAGTTTTGAGCAGACCGTGTATTTAAATTAGTAACACGGGTTGTGCAAATAGAGAAAAAAAACCACATGTTCTTTTAAAAAAAAAATAGAAAAAACAGATGAGCCAAGACGGTCAGGCCCATGTAGTCGGCAAGCGTGCAACAAAATGAGGTAGAGACGGGAGAGGCCCAGCAATCCATGGAGCAACCTAGCATGCGATGCGATGCGTTGGTCCGGTGCTCTGTTCCCGGCGACGCGAGTTGTCAAGGGTAGATGATGTTGGCGACGGCGAGAGCGACGACGAAGGCGCGTCGTCCTCCGGGCCGGGATTGTGTTCTCCTCCGCCGCGCTGGAGCTGGAACTGGAACCGGAACCGGAAGCAAGCCGCCGGGTTGGGTCGGGTCAGGTCAGTCTTAACTCTTATCTCATCCACCTGCGGCTGCGGCCTGCCTGCCATGTGCTCGTGCGTATGCCCACTCTGTCACTGCCACCTATACTTCATAGCTGGATCGCCGCGCTGGTACTGGCTAGGAGGGCGGGAGAATATCATACGGAAACCAACATTCAATGAAAACTTCGTGGAAACCATATTTTAAAGTTTTAAAAACATCTGAAAAAAATATGGGATGTTAAGAGGGTGATGTTTTATTGCCACGCAAAATTTCAAATTGAAACACATTACGTGATGTGATCTATGAAAAAGACAAATTTCAGCCATGAATAGTGACATTACTGTTCGGCACTATTCAATGCTGATTTTGTCTTTTTCATAGCTCACATCTCGTAATGTGTTTCAACTTAAAATTTGGCGTGGCAATAAAACATCATCCTCTTAACATCCTGTATTTTTTTCAGATTTTTTTGAAGCTTTTCAAAATCTTTTTTTCGTGGTTTTCACCGGTTTCCACCGAATGTTGGTTTCCGTATGATATTCTCCCAGGAGGGCTAGGAGGATACAGTGTAGTGGTCTCTTCTCCCTGTTTAATGCTCACCAACAAACGCACAAGAGTGGCCACTCAATCAATGCTCGGTGCCTCGGTGAGCAGACTAGAAATTAACTACATGTACTACCTCTGTTCCTAAATATATAAATGTTTTTAGAGATTCCACTACGAACTACTTATGGAGTAAATCTACACTCTAAAGTATGTCTATATACATTCGTATGTAGTCCTCTAATGAAACCTCTAAAAAGACTTATATTTAGGAACCGAGGGAGGGAGTACCGGAGAGCTGAGAGTGAGGGAGGGAGGGATGCATCCAAAGTGTTTCTTCCCTCCATCTCTGATTCATGCATCTTTCTTTCTGAAGCAACACCATTCATGCATTGAATTGCTACATCAGAATCCCTTAATAAGTTCGGCGAGAGAGTCTGTATTGTGTGTTCTGGCCAAGTTACCAATCCCGAACTCCCATCTCCAACATAACCACACAAATTCAAACTCAAATGAGACAGACACACCCAACACTTTTTGGACGACCAATTCAAACCAAACCAATAGTTACCGGCGTCGTGGTGTGGACTCCATCCATAGTAATTGAGACGAGTTCGGTTTACATTGTTATTGTGAAGAAAAGAAAAACAAAATATGTTTTCGGCCAATAGGTTACATTCTTTCATGGATCCTTCATTATTTTTTGTGACACTTTATTCATAGTTTATTTCAATTTGAAATATTTTTTGGTCAATGTTAATAAGTTCCCCAAAATTTACAAATATAATTCGGAGTACTGAATTTTTCATTATTCAAGTGACATTTCATTCAATTTCAGAAATATTAAGTGACATTTAAAATAAACTTTAATTATTTTTTAGTCAGTTCCAGAAGCATTTCATACAAGTACCAGTTTTTTTATTGGTTAACAAATGTACAAATATAACTCATATTTTTTTCAAATATTTCAATTATTATTTTTATGTTTAATCAGTTCTACATACGTTACACACACATTTCATTTATTCAAGGCACATTTCAATTTGTAACTGAAGTCGTATTTTTTTGTAAAAATTATGAAGATTTATTTCAAAATTTTGAAAGTAGTTTGAATTTTCTACAGTATTTGATTTTTATATATTGCCGAAAAGTAAATACATTTGAAACTATTTTGAGTCACCGTGTTTAATTGAGAGGTTGCCAAGTAGGCTGGTCGCACGGGGATACGATGGTGATGTTAATATTGGTGGATCCTTGGTATTGCGAGGAGCATCATCGTGCGGGGCCGCATTAATGGTGGAAATAAGGACCCAAAGAAACACCCCCCTCCTTTTCATCCTTCGATAATCGTCACCGAGACAAATATTGTACCATGGGATTGCCTTAGTTTTTTCTATTTCAGTTAATTCGTCAATTCAACGACTAAGGCTTCATCTTCCTACTCCTTCGGTTTCTTCCTATCCATCGGCACGATCTCCATCGCCACGATCTCCATCGCCAACGAACTCCCCGCCTTGAGCTTGTTAATCTCCGACAGCCCTCCATCGGCGAGACCACTGCCGCGTCATTCCTGCCTCCATGCCGTTCCTGGTTCGACCTCGCCGGCAACCCCATGCCGCGTTGTCGCTCACCTCGACACTCCTTGTTCGCCTCATGATCACCGTAAATAGAAATTTCAGTTAAATGATGAACAGAAAATGCGATATAAATTACTATGCTACATGGTAAGGATGAAAAACAAATCATAAGCAAAGACTTTGGTAGGTCAAGTCAAGCAAAATAATGAGTGTGCGTCCAGATCCATTCGAGCACTTATTGCACCAACGACTCTCTCTCACTCTCACACTGCTGTCACTCCACTGCTCTGTTTCTTGTTTCCCCGGGCGGGCGGCGCTCCACTGCTCTGCTCTGCTCTCCACTCCCCGGCGAACCCCAAGCCCTGCTGCTCTTCATCTCCGCCTGGCCGGCCGGCAGCGCAGCGCAGACCACGCCGGAAGCACCGTGCTGCCGCCGCGCATAGCAGCAGGTACCCAACACAGCCCTCGCCATCTCCCCCTCCCTCCCTCCCTATCTCTCTCTGTCTCTGTCTCTGACTCAACCCAACACAACCCTCGTTCGCAGCAGCAGGTCGCAGCTAGCTAGGCATCAGCGGCACCGGTGGCGGTCACCGACGGCAGAGGCAGGCAGCGTGCATCACCGGCGGTACGCACTCATCTCCTTTTTTAACTTTTTTCCATTTGAGCTAGCCTATCCTATACAAGCAGGAAAAACAGACTTCGAACAGCTCTTTTGAATTACTACTAGTATTTACTTTTGATTCGTGTTCCTGCAGCGGCTCAACCCAAGAGAATCGACAAGGAAAAGCTTTTGCAGCTAGCTAGGCCTTTAATTTGCGGCTACCAGCAACCAAGATTTATCTACAATCACATTTGAATTCGATTGGTTCCTGGATATGTAAGCTGTTTTCCAGTGCTCCTGCAATCAGCATTACTCAACCCTGTTTGCAGCCAAGCCAGGCGTGGACCTGATTCGCACGCATCAAGGTACGCATTACCTACTCCTATCCTTCAATTTGCAGCTATATACCAACTACACACGCCTATCAGCCGATGTACGCCGCCCTCAGCGTACATCACATTTGAGTGATTGCTGACGGATAATACATCCCGGATCGATGCAGGTGCAGCCACGAACGCCCATCAGACGATGTATGCCGCCCTCAGCACGGCGCAATGGGTGGTGGGCAAGGCGCTGGCCCCCGTTGCGGATGGCGTGCTGGGGGCCTGGGCAGCCGCCAGGAACTTTGGTCCTAATGTCGAGGCCCTCAGCACGGAACTGTTGCTCGTGAAGGCCACGCTCGAGCAAGCTGCCCTCAAGGAGCTCGGTGGCCTCGCCATGGAGACGCTGCTGCAGAAGCTGCGGGATTTGGCGCACAATGCCAAAGACTTGCTGGATGAGTTGGACTACTTCCGCATCCACGACAAGCTGCACAGCACATATGATGCAGCAGACCAGCATGGCGAGGGTGGCGTTCGTGACGTTGCCCTCAATGCTCGCCACACCGCCAAAGCTGTTGGCAAAATGGTCAACTCTTGCCCTTGGCAGCCTGCCAAGAACCGGCAGAGGTCTGGCAAGGGTATCTCCTCGGCTCCAGACACCAATCAGGAGGTCAGCAGATGTATGCCCAAGCTGATCGGTAAACTCCTCCCTTGCTCATCTTCTCCACATCAACATGTCCGTGGCGAAGATTGTGGCAGTGGTGAAGATTGTCGTAGTGATCGTCGAAGTGTTCAAGATTGTGGCAATAAGCAAGAAATACCAAAGCTTGAGTTTAATAGGGTTGATTTCTCTCAAAGGATGAAGGACATTGTAGATAAACTACAGCTTATGCGCAATGAGGTTAGCAAGATTCTGATACATTGTAGCCCTATAAGTGTCCCAGACATTGCCCAGATTCGTCCCATCACCAAAGGTCGAATTCATGAGCCCAAACTGTACGGGAGGGACCATGTCATGAATAGCATCATACATGATATCACCAAGGGTCAATACTGTGACAGGGGTCTAACTGTTCTGCCGGTTGTGGGTCCGGGGGGGGGGGGGGGGGGGGGGGGGGATGGGAAAGACAACTCTGATGCAACACATATATCGCAACCAACAAGTCCAGAATCATTTTCCAGTCATGATCTGGATATGTGTGTCTCTTGATTTCAATCTGGATAAGGTGCTAGAACAGATTAAAACATGTACACAACAAGTTGAAGGAGAAAAGGAGGGTATTACAGCAGAAGATATGATTGAACAAAGATTAAAATCTAGTAGATTCTTACTTGTACTGGATGATATATGGCGGATTAGTAATGGGGATGATTGGGAAAAACTATTGTCGACACTCAATCAATCACAAGAAAAGGGTTCCATGATTCTCGTCACAACTCGGTTTCAAGCAATAGCTCAGAAGGTTAAAACAATTGGCCACTCAATAAAGTTGAACGGTTTAGAATCTGAAGAGTTTAGGAAGTTATTCCTTGCATTTGTCTTTGGTGATGAGCAATGTCCAAGGGATAAACATTTTTTGCTTGAGACTGGAGATAAGATAATGGAAAAACTAAAGGGCTCTCCTCTTGCAGCGAAAACTGTTGGTAGATTACTGAGTAAAGACCTTCGTTTGCTTCATTGGAAAAGGGTGCTAAAAAGTAAAGGATGGGAGAAGCAGAATGATGACAATGAAATTATGCCTGCCTTGAAGCTTAGCTATGACTTTCTTCCTTTCCATCTGCAACAATGTTTTGCCTATTCTGCATTGCTTCCCGAAGATTGCAATTTCAGAAGCCACGATCTCATCAATCTGTGGATCGGACTAGATATTTTGATACCCAGTGGTCAAAACCAAACATGTGAAGATATAGGTTTGAGCAATTTAAATGAGTTAGTCATTCATGGTTTTTTCAGAGAAGAGGAAACTGATGGTGTTATGTTATATGTTATGCACGACTTACTGCGTGATTTGGCATTGAAGGCTGCATCGCATGATTGTCTTAGTTTACGTCTCTCTGATGTTGGATCAGCAGAAATTCAGCCGTACGTCCGTCACTTGTCTATAAGCACAGATGACTTAGCTGAATATGATGCAGTATCTGTTGAGAAATTGAAAAGTGAATTGGAAGAGCTGAAGACAAGATTGAAGGTTGAACGTTTGCAAAGTTTGATGTTACTAGGAGAAATGGATGAAAATTTTGCCAAGATATTTGGTGATTTTGTGTGTGAAGCAAATGCTCTTCGCGTTCTTTATCTGCCTGGCATGATGTATCCCATGGAGTCCATGTTACATAACTATTCAAGACTTGTCCACCTACGATACCTATGTCTAGGGACAGAAGACAACGAGATGCGTTTTCCACAGAACATCTCTAAATTTTATCATTTAAGGATTCTAGATCTTGAGTCGTAGGATGGCAGTCGTGATTTGCCTGAAGACATGAGCAACCTTGGCAAATTGTGCCATTTTTATGCCCCAGGTGGTTATGAGATTCATTCTGATATTTGTAATGTGGGGAAACTTAAACTCTTAGAAGAGTTAAAAGTCAGTAAAAAAAGTCAAGGATTTGAATCAAAGCAACTAGAGCATTTGACCAAGCTAAGGGAGCTTGGCATATACAACCTTGAGAAGATACATACAGTAGAAGAAGCAGCTCAAGCAAAACTGTTGGAGAAAAAAATACTTGAGGAGGTTAACATTGGTGTGGGATAGTGAGCGGTCTAGTATTGAACCTGGTGTGGAAGCGGCGGTTCTTGAGAGCCTTCAACCACATGGAGATCTTCAAGTATTGTGCATTAGAGGGCATGGAGGCCCTTCTTGTCCAACATGGCTGGGTGATGAATTCTCTATTGAAGCTCTACAATCTCTTTGGCTTGATGGTGTTTCTTGAGACGTTTTCCCTTCTTTAGGGAAGGCATGGGATCTTCGTAAACTGAGGTTGGAGAATATTGCTGGACTGAAAGAGGTTATCATGGAGAAAAGTTTTTGCATGCTAATAAAGCTTGAACTCACTGGCCTAGGAAGTTTTGAAAAATGGGTTTATCCAGCTGAACAAGAGTCTTCCGTTGGTGGAGACTTGTTGCGACCGGATGCTCATGTGCTCCCTCTCTTGCAAGTGCTTAGTATTAGAGCGTGCCCGAAATTTTTGGAGTTTCCAATTTCAAACCACATTCTTTACCCAAATTGGCTTCCCAAACTACAAGAGCTTGAGATATTAGACTGTCCAGAATTCTCGTCAGTTATTCACATCTCTTGGATTGAAAGTTTGCGTCATGTCAGGATACGACAAGTAAAGTTGCTAAAGCAGTTTACGTACTCAAAATCATCTGATGGAGCAGAATTGGAAATTGTCGGAGAGGGTTATCAGCATAGCTTAGGCCAAGTGTTAATTTTTGATAAAGGAATAGGATACCCCAAGCAATCCCTCCAGAGATTAAGGATACGTAATTCCCGGGCGTTTCTATCCTCGTTTTCCAGTCACCTTTTCCCTTCCTCCCTTCAGAGCTTGGAGCTTACGGGTGTGGAAGGCATGGGGACACTGGAGCCCCTCTCAAACCTCTCCTTTGTTACTGAATTAACAGTGTGTTGGTGTGGAGAGGATCTGAAATGTCAAGGCTTGCAGTCTCTCCTTACCACCGGCACCGGGGGCCATCTCAGGGAATTAAAAGTCTTAGGCAGCCCTGGTTTCTTTGCTGAATGGGATCCCAATCCCAGACGGGCTCTGGAGGACGTTCAAGGAGGTGAAGAGCAGCATACACAGCTTGTTTCATCCACACTGCAGAAACTCTGGACGGATGATGCAGCGGGGCTCCTTTCTGCACCCATCTGCAGCTTCCTCTCTTCCTCCCTCATCAAGCTAGAACTTAGTGGGCATGTTACTGAAGGGATGGAGCACTTCAGCAAGGAGCAAGAGGAAGCCCTTCAGCTCCTCTCCTCCCTCCAGGAACTTGCATTTTTGTGTTTGCCCGTTCTTCAGCAACTCCCTGTAGGGCTGCACAACCTTACCAACCTCAAGGTTTTATCAATCTCCGAGTGTCCAGCCATCTCGTCATTGCCCAAGGACGGCCTCCCCAAATCCCTGCAAGAGCTACATGTGACCTATCTCTGCAGTAGGGAGCTAAGAGAGCAGTGCAAGGGGCTAACGGGAACCATCCCAACAATCAGAACACACTGCTGATCCAAGGTAACACAAACGTACTTTTTTGTATTTTCCACTTTGCCCCTTTCCTGCAATCCTACTTAATGACATCGCGGTTGTTCCCATTCACTGTGCAGGATTCTGCCTTGGACTTCCCTTGTACATTCTTCTAGCCTTGTAAAGCTCAACTCTTTCCATACAAACATGCTTGTCACATGCATGACATCTAAACTGGAAGGTCTTGTGACTGTCTGTACATAAATCTAGTGAGCACATCTAAACTGGAACTTCACTCCTGCTGTAGCATAACAATTATATCAACTTCTGCTTATACTCGCCGTAAAAAATATATCCACTTATTCTTGTGCTATATTAGATTTCTCAATGGTAGTGAAAATATTTAAGATTTGCTTCTCATCGCCCCTTATCTTTCCACAAGTCGAGAAAACCAACGTAATTATCTGTTAGTTCCTTTTGGAAGTCTCTCTTCTCTTTCCTAGATGTAATTACCAATGTAATCTGTGATCACCATTTAATAAGGTTTGGTCTTTCCACAAGTGAGAAAACCAACATCATTATCAGCCAATGCCTCCTACCAGTCTCACTTCTTTTTATCTAACGAAACCTTTAATCAACATTGTTTTCGGTTTCTGTGCAGGTGTTTTTTGAATGTTACGGGCTTCTTCCTCTTTGCAGTTAATTTGTGTTATTATCTTTCATTAAAATGTCTTAGTCTACTTTCCTATTTCGAGTGTCACAATCAAACTATCGCTACGGCATCAATATGAAATAAACGAGACTTTGGGTCAAGGTACTGATATTAAGGTGGTCAATTTTTTTGATCCACTGCTATGTTGCTATCAGTACCAGGTGTTCCTGCATTCCTAATTTCTGTTTGCTTGCTGTTCAGGTGCTCTAGTGTTTGTTACTTTGTTTGGTAGGCTTTTCTGTGCCCTGAGCTGTTCAGGTGTTCTAATGGCATATAAGATCTTCAGAAGAATAACCGGAATACCATATCAGTGCATCGTGTGGAGCCGGTTCAGATCATAAGCAGTAGTAGCAGTCTGAAGGTAATGCATTGCAGGTCATGCACATTTGAAATTGTAAAATTCCATGAAGGCACTAAGGTGCATGATCGAAACCTATTTATAATTGACACATACTGTCAGACGCTCACCTCAGTTACCAATTCTCTCTCGTCAGTCTAGTTAACACTGTCAGATTAGGTGTTTGCTCACTGTTGGAAACGAGAGTTTTGGCAATGCTTCACGATGTATTGATCGGTGCATAGCGCACGTATATATGGAGTACAAAGTGGGCCACAACCTCAACTATACAATGACTAGGAGGTGGGCTGGGCTATACAATATACATGCACAAACCATATATTCAACACCCCCCGCAGTCGAAGCGTCGCCGGAGACGCAAAGACTGGACCTAAACTCCTCGAAAACAGAAGTCGGCAGTCCTTTTGTCATGACATCGGCGAACTGTTGCGCCGTCGGGACATGGAGGACCCGGATGCGCCCAAGAGCCACCTGCTCGCGAACAAAGTGTATGTCGAGCTCAATATGCTTCGTTCGTCTATGGTGGACCGGGTTGGCGGAGAGGTACACGGCGGAGACGTTGTCGCAGTAGACGAGCGTGGCCTTGTGGACATCACAAAGCAACTCCTGGAGCAGCTGCCGAAGCCAAGAGCATTCAGCAACGGCGTTAGCCACGACCCGATACTCTGCCTCGGCACTCGAGCGGGAGACGGTGGGCTGGCGCTTGGAGGACCAAGAGATCAGAGACGGCCCAAGGTAGACACAGTACCCCGAACTGGAGCGGCGTGTGTCCGGGCATCCAGCCCAGTCCGCATCAGAGTAGGCAACGAGGTCGGTGGAGGTGGAAGCCGTCAGCGTAAGTCCCATGGACTGGGTGCCGCGTATGTAGCGGAGGATACGCCTCACCAGAGTCCAATGAGAGTCACGTGGAGCATGCATGTGAAGACAAACCTGCTGAACAACATACTGCAAGTCGGGACGCGTCAGGGTCAGGTACTGCAAAGCACCCACAATGGAGCGATAGAAGGCCGCATCTGATGCGGGAGAACCCTCCAGAGCGGAAACCTTGGCCTTGGTGTCGACAGGCGTGGGAGCAGGCTTGCAGTTAAGCATGCCGGCTCGATCGAGAAGCTCATGGGCGTAGCGCTGCTGGTGCAGGAAGAACCCATCTGGCCGTCGAACCACCTCAATGCCAAGGAAGTAGTGCAGGGGCCCTAAATCCTTCAGGGCAAACTCATCACGAAGACGAGCGGTGAGCCACTGGAGGAGCGCGACAGTGGATGCCGTCAGAATGATGTCGTCGACGTATAGCAGCAAGTAGGCCGTGTCAACTCCGTGATGATACACGAAGAGGGACGCATCGGAGCGAGTCGATGTAAATCCGAGCGTCTGCAGGAATGCAGCGATGCGCTGGTACCAGGCCCGGGGCGCCTGCTTCAACCCGTAAAGGGAACGGGAGAGCAAGCACACATGGTCTGGATGCGTGGCGTCGACGAAGCCGGTGGGCTGCTCACAGAACACCTGCTCAGCGAGGCGGCCGTGCAAGAAGGCGTTGGAAACGTCCAACTGATGCACAGGCCAAGCACCGGAGACGGCGAGCTGAAGCACGGTGCGGATCGTGCCTGGTTTAACAACCGGGGCAAAAGTGTCGGTGAAGTCCACGCCCGCACGTTGCCGAAAGCCCCGAACCACCCAGCGAGCTTTATAGCGCTCGAGAGTGCCATCCGGACGAGTCTTGTGCCGGAAGACCCACTTGCCCGTGATGACGTTGGCACGAGGCGGCCGAGGAACAAGCTGCCAGGTACGGTTCCGCTAGAGCGCGTCGAACTCTTCCTGCAGCGCAGCGAGCCAATGAGTGTCCCGAAGGGCGGCTCGAGCGGATGATGGGAGAGGGGACGGCTCAGAGACAGAAGCAGCGAGAAGGTACTCATCGCTGTTGTACCGCGTGCTCGGGCGGAAGGTGCCAGCCCGAGAGCGAGTCATCGGGCGGGGCAGCAAGTCCAGGGTGGTGGCGGGCGATGACGAAGAAGAGCCCGCCACCTCCGAGACCGCGGGCGAGGCCGCAGGAGGTGTCACGGGCGCCGGGGAGGCCGACGACGGCGCAGCCGCCGGAGAGGCCGACGGCGTGGTCGGGTCCGGGGACGCCGAGGGCGTCGCGGGCGCCGGTGGAGGTGCAGCCCCTAAGGTAGCCAGCCGGGGAGAAACTCGACCCGTGGCGCGCGGGGCACCCTCAAAGCCGGGAGGCGGCCCAAGAGAAGCACGCGGGCGGCCGTCACCGGGAGCGGGCAAAGCCGCAACATCCGAAGGTACCTGCTGAAATGGAAAAACCAACTCATCAAAGTAAACGTGTCGGGAAGTGATCACCCGATGTGAGATAGGATCATAGCAGCGGTAGCCTTTGGTGTTGGGGGGATAGCCGAGAAAGATGCAGGCCACAGACCGAGGTGCGAGCTTATGAGGAGTAGTGGAAGCGATGCTAGGGTAGCAAAGGCAACCGAAGATGCGGAGCTAAGCATAGGAAGGTGGCGTGCCGAACAAAAGGTGATGAGGTGCAAAATTCCCGCGAGTGCGACAGGGACGAATGTTGATGAGGAGTGATGCGGTGGCAAGCGCGTCGGGCCAAAAACGTGGTGGCACATAGGCGTGAAAGAGGAGGGTGCGGACGCAGTCATTAAGAGTGCGAAGCATGCGCTCAGCGCGGCCATTTTGTTGCGAAGTGTACGGGCAAGTGAGACGAAAAGTCGTGCCGTGTGTGGCGAGAAGGTTGCGAATCGCAAGGTTATCAAACTCCTTCCCGTTGTCTGTTTGCAACGCATGGATGGGACGTCCAAACTGCGTGGAGACATAGGAGTAGAACGCGGTGAGAGTGGCAACAGCATCCGACTTTCGCCGCAACGGGAAGGTCCACACATAGTGCGAAAAATCATCGAGTATGACAAGATAATAAAGATAGCCCGTGTTACTTGCGACAGGAGATGTCCAAACATCACTATGAATTAGCTCAAACGGGTATGATGCAACATGCGAGGAAGTGGTAAAAGGAAGACGAACATGTTTGCCGAGACGGCAAGCATGACAAGTGTGATCATCGATCTTATTACACGTAAATGAAAAACTCCGAAGAATATGACGAAGGGTGGCGGTGTTGGGATGACCGAGACGAGCATGCCAAAGGTCCACTCCAGCGGAAAGCGCCATGGGTGCAGCGACGGAGGAAGTGGACGAGTGGACCGGGTAGAGATCGTCTGGGCTGTTACATCGGTGGAGCACCATCCGGGTACGGGCATCCTTGACAGAGAAGCCAAACATGTCAAATTCAACGGTGACAGGATTTGTACGTGTAAGATAACGAACGGAAACAAGGTTTTTAATGATGTCAGGAGAGACAAGTACGTTAGAAAGAGATAATGGCATGGAGTTAGAAGGAAAAGCAGCATGACCGACATGAGTAATAGGCATGGAAGAACCGTCATCCACGGTAATGCGAGTAGCGGTGTGAACGGGGTGAGCGGTAAGAAGGTTACCGGGGTTGGCGGCCATATGAGCCGAGGCTCCGGTGTCCATATACCAGTCGCCACCGCCAGTGTACTGCTGCGGTGTGGGGGCGGTGTGGAGGGCCGCTAGAAGCATGGGTCCCAAGGTGCCGGCGGGAGGGCCGGGGCCGACGGCAGCGGCTGTGGCGGCGGCGCGGCGAACCCTCCGGCCGAAGGCAGCCCATAGGCCGCAGAGGGGCCGTAGGGCAGCGCGGGCGGGTACGGCTGAGGAGCCGCATGAAGCGCCTGATGGGAGGCCGGACGAGCACCGAAGAAGCTGGGGACGGGGGCGCGCGGGACAGGCATGGAGTATGCGTGAACGACCCCCATCCAGGGGTTCTGGGCAGCCTTCCAGGGCGCCGGCGGGAGCTGCTGCTGCGGGTGGCGCGGCGCCCCGCCGTGGGCAGCCGGCTGCTGCTGCTGCTATTTGCGGCCACCGCGGCCACGGCGGCCACCGCGGCGCTGCTGATGCTCGGCGGGGGGCGGCGGGGGGGCCTGCGGCGGCGCCGGGTAGGGGAACCCGGACAGCGGCGGCGCCTGGAAGGGCCCCGGTGCAGGCCGCGGCGGGGGAGCCGGGGCGGTGGGCGGAGCGCCGCCGCGGGTACCGGCGATGAGGGCCGTGTGGGTGGCCCGGGTACGCGACATCCGCAGCCTCCTCTCCTCCAGCTTCAGGTACGCGACGATCTTGGGAAAGGTGGGGTTGGTGATGAGGGGGATGTTGGAGGCGGCGTTCCCGAAGTCGTCGTTCAGGCCGGCGATGAGGGTGCTGAGAAGAAGCTCGTCGGAGACCTTCTCACCGAGGTCACGGAGCTCGTCAACAAGCTTCTTGAGGCGCATGCACTAATCGTCAATAGACGAGTCAAGCTGCTGGCACCCAAAAAACTCACCGTGCAGGAAAACCTTGCGTTGGAGCGCGTTGTCGGTGAAGAGGCCGTTGAGCTTGGTCCAAACGGCGTGAGCATCATCATCGGCGGAGACCACCGTGTGGAAGAGGTCCTTCGAGATGGTGGTGTAGAACCAACGGATGAGAGTGGCGTCGATGGACGTCCACTCCTCATCGTCCTCCATGAAGCGGGAATCCACGGAGCCATCGATGTGATCCCGGAGGTTGTACTCACGGAACACAAGGGAGAAGTACGTCTTCCAGGCATAGTAGGTGGAGGAGAGGTGATCGAGAACGACGGGAACCCGAGCAAGGATGTTGAGATCGCGGATGACGACGGGGTCGGGACCGGCGAACGGGTTGGTGTGGCACGGCTTGGGGCGGCGCGGCGTGATGAGGGCGGAAGCGTGGGCGGCGGCGCGGCAGCGGAAGAATGCGGCGGCAGCGGCGGCGCGTGGTGGCGGCGGCGGCAGGTTGCGGCGACGGCGGCGGCGGCGATGAGATCGCGGCGGCGGCGGCGGCGGCAGGGTTAGGGTTAGGATCGCAGGTATGATACCATGTTGGAAACGAGAGTTTTGGCAATGCTTCACGATGTATTGATCGGTGCATAGCGCACGTATATGTGGAGTACAAAGTGGGCCACAACCTCAACTATACAATGACTAGGAGGTGGGCTGGGCTATACAATATACATGCACAAACCATATATTCAACACTCACCAACCATAGGCAAAATGCATCTTACAAATTCAAAAGGCCTCCAAATTAGTGCAACGTGTAAGGCATATTTGTGCTCAAACTGTGAATCTGTGCAACACGTTACATTGCAGGTAATGCATTGCAGGGCATGTGCAATTTTGGAATGGCAAAACCCCATTAAGGCACTAAGATGCATGATCACAACTTATTCATAATTAACACTAGTTCCATCTCGGTATAAAATTTATAAGCAAATCACCTTTATTAAGTTTTCATTTTCATTCCTCACTAAAGTAAATACCCGTCAAAAAATATATATTTTCGTCTCAAAAGAATGCCTTGCCCCCCAGCCCATGACATTGTAGGACCTATTAATACTCAACATTAGTTTATCATGTTGTCCATGGCATCTCGGTATAACATTAAATGGAATTGCCTGTGTTAGGTTGTCATTTTCTCTTGTTAGTCTAGTAAGAACCGTCAGACAACCAGAGTCATTTTCAAAGCACTATGTTCTATCTTTATTCCGAGTTCTGTGCTTACTTTTTTTATCTTCCCATCACTATCCAGTACAAACAGGGGAATTTGTTCTGATCAGTCTACAGTGAATCAGCAAGTCAATTTATTCTGTAGATTTAATTGCTGCCCCCAACTGCTTACATGCAAAACTTGCCTCTTGCCTAATTAGTTATAGTGCTTTTTTTTTGGAGATAAATCTGCTTGGAAGCAACAGATTGAGTTTGCGAAAGGTGTGATTGACTGAGGCAGTCTTCTACCACACAAGAATGGTGCTGCTCGGTGGATGCAGTTTCAGCTGTTCCTTGGGACATCCTAACCATGCCAAGTACATCTATTCTCCCCCTCATTCTATTCCTCCTCGGATGCAGTGTACCAAATATGTGCTAACCAAGTAACCATGCCAAGTATTTACACATCTCATTTGCTGCTGATTTGCCAGCAGATGTAACATGGAATGGAGGGTACCAGCTTGCTGGAGAAATGGTCAGCTTGTTCCTCTCAGCAAAGGAATGCTGCTCACCTGGCAAATAACTCGGCTCTCTTTCATCCTACTCTAGCTAACCAATGCAGACAAGGAATGGTTCTGTTTTTACTCTGCAAAATTAAGCTTATTTTCATGATTATGTAAGTCTATCTGGTGTTTATCAGTGCATGATCCAAGCATTTACTTTTTAGGTTTCGTTCTCTTCACCATACTCAGTTGTCAGTTGTAGACAAGTTACACTGATCTTTTCATGCCATTTTGTGAATACATTATACAACACCATGGACGAGTCACCAGGCACAGTGTATGAAAACTGACTGAAGATACGGTTCCATGTAAGAATTATGGTATGTTCACAAGACCTTGTTAATGAAAAAAACAAATAGAGAATGCAGTATGGAACTATGGACTGAACTGGGAGAAGGAAGCAGCAGCTAATAGTTTGATTATAAATGAGAATCCCATATGTGAAGCTGACAGAAAAGGGGTCAAAGTTGGTAGTCTTGGAGTCCTGAATCAGGTGCGTTTCTTGAGCTATTCAAACTTGATACTAGTCTTTATCACCAGTTGGCATGATCATCAGTTGATGACTTGATGTAGCTACTGTTGGTCAAACTGCATGTGTTTCTTGAGATATCTAGCAGGACTGAAATCGGTCATTCTTCCTTCACCAGCTGAGTCATAATGCTGGGGGATTTGTAAGCCGTTTCTTGGCTTGTTGAATTTGGCGACGACAAGACGTGGGAAGTGATCATTGAGGGAAACCGAAAAATTAAAGCTGGTGCTGCGAAGGTGAGAAGGAGATAATGCGTCTCTGCTCTGAGTAATCAGCTATAACTGAATGGCTTGTTGAATTTTGCAGGTGTGACAAGCTCACTGGAGAAGGAAGGTTTAGATGCCGTGGAACAGTTGAGGGCACCGAAAGGAAGACTGTCAAGAAGGGCATACACCTGCTCGATGACTCCCATCATTTAATGGGTGTGCCGCCATCCCCCACCAGCTGAGCGCCACGGCAGGGGGCTTTCAGAGCGGCGACATGTGTGATGAGGTGCACAATTTGCATGTTAAGATATTAGAGCATCTCTAACTGGTGATGTAAAAATTTGGAGCGCCAAAAAGTGCTTTTTACATCTCTGAAAAAAGCTCAACATCAACAGATGGTCCAAAACGAAGATGTAAAAGAGCAACTCCAACAGACAGTCCAAAACAAATATGTAAAAAATCGGCCGGCAGCTGCTGTTCAGCCACTGTACAAACGCACATATTGCAAAACATCTAAAAACAACATAAAAAAATTATACATCTCCACGATATGGAATTATTACATAGTTTTTCAAATCCACGAGATCAAATGCAACACAAATACAACATAGTTTTGCACAATACATCATAGTTTTTCACAAACAAATAATGAATCTATGCGGCTCTTTCACCATGCCATTTCCAATGCTCTTCCATCAAATCTTTCTGGAGTTGATCATGCACATCGGTATCTCTAATCTCGCTATACACCTTCATGAAACGCCTGATCCGCTGTTCTTTTCGCATGGGCTTAACAGGAATGCCAATCAAGTGATAGAAGTTGTAATCTAATTTTTTTCCACGCTCGTTCTCAATGATCATGTTATGCATAATCACGCACGCAGTCATGATGTATCAAAGGATCTTTTGATCCCAGAATCTAGATGGTCCTCGCACAATAGCAAATTGAGATTGCAAAATCCCAAAAGCCCTCTCAATATCTTTTCTAGCAGCCGCTTGCGCATCAACCGTTTGTGTGCATCAATCCGTTCTCTCCGAATGAACGCACGACCATAGACGGAACCACCGTGCTTCGGCTTCTTCCCCTTGTGCATGGCCACTAGCATAGCAATGTCCTCTTCTTCATGCAAATCAAATTCCTCGTCCGACGATGAATCGTCCACGAATAAGGAGTCAACCGAGCTCATCTACAATGCAGACAACCACCGTTAAACATACTATCCAATCCCAATTTAAATCATCAAGTTTCGTCATTTTTCTACCTTGGGGATTTCCGTCAAACACCTTGTGCGCGGGGTGGAAGAAGATGGCCAGCGGTTAGATTGGTAGTCGGTCGCTGCTGCGGACGACGGCGTAGAGGAGAAGGGAGGTCGGGGGCGACGGAGGAGCTCGAGGGTGACGGCCGGTGGTTGAATCCCGTCGCGGCTGCTTGGGGAGCTCGAGGGCAGCGGACGGCGGGCGGGGTGGCTACGAGAGGCCCTCCGGGGGGGAGGCGACGCTGGCGAGGGCGGCGGCGGCGATTTGGGGCGGTGGCGGCGGCGATTTCCGACGGCCGGTGCTCGGGCGGGCGAGCGGGAAGGGAAATGAACAGGCGGTTGGTCGTTTCGCGGGCGGCCGCGTTTTTACATTAGATGTATCTCGTGATGTAAATTTGCATCACCAAGTGTTGCATTTTACATCTCCGGGAGGCGATGATGTAATTTTTTTTACATATGAACTATCTGTTGGAGCAGCGTTTTTTGCTCTCGAAGCTTCAGAAGTTGGTTATTTTTACATATGGACCGTCTATTGAAGATGCTCTTAGATATATAGGATTCAGGTCAACAAGACCGCGTGCAAGAGACAGCAACCTGTGTGCAAGTTGATTGCAACAGCAACGAGCATGCCATGTCATGCCATGATAATTAAATGAACGCTATTTTTCCTTTCAATTTTCCTGTTGCAAGAGCAACGACGAGGAGGGCATCGCCGGCTGCTCCGCCATGGTCGTGCCTCGCCGCCATGACCATGAAGCCGGCACGTCCGAGGGCACCGATGGCAGCAAGAAAGAGTAGTGCATGGTAGGTCGCCGTATGCTTTTTATTTGTCCGAAAAAGGGCAGCGATGCATGCTAGCTAAGAGGCTAGGCTTGCTGCAGATTTACATGCACATGCTTTTTATTTGTCCGAAAATCCTTCCCATACAGTAACTCCCTTTCCTAATACTACCTCCATCCCAAAATTCTTGTCTAAAATTTGTCTAAATACGGATGTATCTAACACTAAAACGTGATTAAATACATCCATATTTAGACAAATTTAAGACAAATTTTTTGGAACAGAGGGAGTATGTATTTTATCCAATCTTGTATGCGTCCATGTTGGATTCGGCCTGTACATGTTATGTGTGCTTCTTCTTTGTTCCTTCGAATAAACCTTCCCACCTTCCCGTAAGTTTTCTTTTCTAATTAGTTTTTCTTAATCTAGTTTTGCACTCACATGTTAGACTATGTAACCTTTGGGGTTTTGCAGATTTACGTGTGCATGCTTTTTATTTGTCTGAAAATTCCCATATAAATCCTATATGGGGTTTCTGTAGATGTGAAAATTTCCATATAAAGACATATCTGTTTTTATGCGATCTATATTGGATATTGAGGGAGAAAGATCAGACGCACCAAAAAGGGAAACAAATAAATGCATGCTATAAAATCAGTGAGGCGATAAGTATGCATCTGTATTCAAGGATATGCAATAATTGTTCCATTAATTCCAACCTAATATTAGGGTACTATTTAATTACCACCATAAAACTCAATATGACTTAGCGTGCTCGCCCTATATAAATGCTAGCAAAAAAGATTTACTCATCAGCACATTTGGTAGATCAGACCAAACGGTTAAGAGGAGAGAGGATACGATTACATAGCTAGCATTGTATTTTGTGATGGCGATTAGTAAGAGCAATGCAAGCTATGTATGCTTGGCGGCCCTAATGTTGGTGATGGCTACTCTGATGTTGTCATGTGATGCTGATCCAAAAGGTTAACATCCTGTTTTCTTCTTCATACCGTGCATATACTTAAATTTTTCCTTGCATCCATGTTTGTAGTTGATAGCACCCATCAACAATGATTGATGAAGGAGCCCATATTATATTTACGATGGTAACTCATTTAATCCTTTTGTGTAGGACCATGTGATTTGGTTGAAGATGGATGCAACGAAGCCCAATGTGATGCCGATTGTAGGATCACTGGTCACATCAAGGGATCTTGCCGGGATTATCAATATTGTTGTTGTTTGACTGCCGCAAAGCCCAAGGTCGACGTCGTGCATCGTCGTGATTGAGCTTCCATGAACATTGTTTTTATTTATTAGATATATAGCAAAAGAGCCCGTGCGCTTGCAACGGGTACAAAATAAATAAATTTAATACATAAACATCTAGCACCTCCCATCACCGTTGCATAAGGTGAGTCATCAACGTGCCACTTTGGCCTGGATTGGGGACACCCCCTCCTTTTATCTTCTGCCATGATTGCTCCAGCATTTTCTCAAAACCATGGTTACGCCTCTTGTGTCATGAATGTGGAACCATGGAGGCATGGATCATGTGTTGCCTCGCCTCTAACTCAACTCCTTATATGACAAGAAGTGGTAGAAAAAAAAGTAAATATGCTTAAGTTGCACCAGATTCTTAAGTAGCTCTCTGGCATCATAGAAAAAATGAGCTTTCTAACTCTACTAGGTGATACCCCGCGCGTTGCTGCAGTAAAGTATGCTATGAATTTTCTTTAAAAATTAAATAACATGTGAACAGATAGCATCAAAATGGGTAGTTCAAGGTTCTGAATGGCAGCAACAAAGATAAATTGGCAACCCTACAGAGACGATTAATGTGCAAAACAAATAGCAATGATAGTATGACACTTGTTTGATTCTCACATCTGTGTGCAACGACAAACACCAATACGATCTACTCCCTCCGTTCCTAAATATAAGTCTTTTTAGAGGTTTCACTAGGGAACTACATACGGATGTATATAGACATACTTTAGAGTATAGATTCACCCATTTTGCTCCGTATGTAGCCCCCTAGTTAAATATCTAAAAAGACTTATATTTAGGAACGGAGGGAGTAACAAATAGTTACTACACTATATATTCCACAGTGAATGCTATTGGGAAGCTAATATGGCGAGCCGGATATACCTTGGTGCCAATCCAGTCCTCTAAGATTACATGTGTGAGATACCAAAAGAAGGACAAAAATGTTGAGCGATATTTAGCAAAGTTATCACTACATGGACCTAAAAACATCTAGAAAACCACATAATAATAAGTAATGTAAAATATGGACTATATTCAGTTTCCATTTAAATTCAACAAATTTTGTTAATTGGAAGATTAACGACCAAGTTCATTTACCACCTATACATAGTTGTGACCTTCACAAGCAATGAAGTATGAGAACCGTGTTCAACTGCATATAGTACGTATATGCCAATAAAAACTACAAGAAATGTTTAAAAATTCAGGTTTAAATATGTAGATGGTGGCTAAGTGTAAGAATTCTAGTTATTTTTCAGTTCTACTGCATTCTTCCAAGCTCCACGTTCCTATACACATGAGTTAATTCGAAACAACATAGGATTGTATGAACTGTAGTACAGCCGGCAATGTTTAATCATGAAAGAAGATAGACCATAAGTTGAATGTCCAGTGTGAGAACTAATACATCGAGAATACATAAAATGGAATTCGTAAGGCATAGGTGATCAGAGAGATAGAAAACAGATGCTGCTCCATGGGTGAGATCTTGAGATGACCACCAGTACACTTCCAGTCGGTGCCAATTCTTCGAAATTAAGAAACATCTACACGAGAAAGGTGTGATAGCTCCCGGGTGCCTAGGCACCCTCTATGAACAGTAAAATCAAAAAAAAATAGAAAACAAAATCAAAAAAATCTGAAACTTTGCAGCATCAAAGATGAACAAAGTTTGTAGGTTCTTGCAAGTTTTCATGCCAAAATATCATGTAGAGAAGGATGTACAAACGAGTTTCAAATTTCAGTGCTAAAAGTGCTCAAAACTTCAAGCACTGAAATCTTTTTCGTGTGTAGAGCTCCTCGAATAGTTTTTTGGCATGAAAAGTTGCAAACACCTACAAATTGTGATTATCTTTGATGCTGCAAAGTTTCAGATTTTTTTGATTTTGTTTTCTATTTTTTTTATTTTACTGTTCATAGAGGGTGCCTAGGCACCCGGGAGCTGAAAATCCACTCTCACATCTACACCGATATTTTTTCCCTTCAAATGTCCTGGAGAGACTTCACAATTTTCATTGGTAAACAACAATGTTAACTTGTGAGCATCATAACTTGAACATGCCGACAGAGACAAATGTTAGCTCGTCGGCATCATAACTTGAACATGCTGACAGAGATAACCCTATATGGAGATAAAAGAAGGGTTAATTAATGTGAGTGACTGAAACTCCAGAGACTGTGTCTATTCTTAGTACCTGTCAAATACAATGGCCCTTTTGCAAGGATAAAGTAAATTGGCCAGCAGAATTTGCAAAAAAAGGGGTAGTTAACTGAATTTTTTGCCAGCAAAATCTGCAAAATTCAGTTAACTGTTAATGAGACCAAATGTAAGAACTTAGATTGCAACAGATATTGATTTGACTTCTTAACTACAGTAAGATCTTAGACCCACTCCTTAGTGTCATCATCTCATAGTAGGTGAAGTAGAGGAAGGAAAAGTAGGAGACGAAGAAGAACCAAAAGAACTTGACAATAGTCAACGGATGAGTGAGGTAATTGCCCCTTGAATCTAGTACATGAACAAATTGAATGGGTAGAAAGCAATAGTCCATGGATTGTGGATTAGTAAACACATCATTAGGCTAGAATATTGAGCAGCTAGTAAGGTAGGAAGATGTACCCGTAGATGGATATTGGCGGCCATGACAAGGGCTCCCGATTTGTGCTGCAAGACAAAAAGAGACAAACAGGGGCGAAACCCTAGACCAGCAACGAATCAGATTGAATCTGGCCTACCTAGGCATGGTCCGAGGGAGGCGGGGATGGAGCCGACTTACGTGCAGAGCTGAACTGCAGCACCAGCATGCGCTCGAGGATATTGATGAGCTTGTAGGTGATGCCCTTTTGCTTGAAGTTTCACCCATCCTGCAGATCAATTGCTTTGTGCTCCTACCCTTGCCCCACCGTCGCCGCCATAGCTGATTTCGGATGCGTCTGTCCCCGCGTGAGTGTCGTTTGGGGAGAGGAAGATGGGGAACGGGAGATACGGGGCGACCAGCTTAATAAGGAGGATTTCGTTGCACGTTCGCTTCCGCTTCCGTGGGTCCAGGGTGGAGTGAACCGAATGGGCAAGGAGCACGGGGGAAACAACTACAGATCTGAGCCATACATAGTCGATCAAACGGCTGAAAATAATTGTAGTGACGTGGACGCACGTGAACGCAGGAAAATCAGGTAGTGGGGGTTCCTATTTAGATATAGAAGATGTGTGCTTCTTCTTTGTTCCTTCAAATAAACCTTCCCACCTTCCCGTAAGTTTTCTTTTCTAATTAGTTTTTCTTAATCTAGTTTTGCACCCACATGTTAGACTATGTAACCTTTGGGGTTTTGCAGATTTACGTTTGCATGCTTTTTATTTGTCTGAAAATTCCCATATAAATCCTATATGCACTAGTAGAAAACAGGCCTTTCGTCCATAGCATTAGTCCCGGCCGTGTTTTGAACCCGGACTAAAGGTAACATTAGTCCCGATTCAAAAGGCTAGTCATTAGCCCCGGTTCATATGGGACCAATAGTCCCGGTTTGAGATACAAACCGGGACTAAAGGGGTGTTGGCAGGCTGGTGTCAGTCTGGGGCCCCCACGAGCCCCTTTAGTACCGGTTTGTATCTCAAACCGGGACTATAGGTGGATCTTTAGTCCTGGTTTGTTATACAAACCGGGACTAAAGATGTCCCTATATAAACCCTTCGTCCAGCCCGAGCCCATTTCTCTGTTTTCTTCTTTCCCCTCTCTGTTCTTCCCCTTTTCCTCGAGCTCATCCTCCATTTTTGCCAAAATTTGTCAAGATTTGGAGGCACCCCATCCATCCAAGTGTTCACAAAGGTTAGCAACTTTGTCCTTTCATCTCTCATTGCTAGATTAGCTCTTGCAATGCTCTATAAGTATAGTGATTTGTGGGTTTTAGTTTGGGAGTATTTATATGTGGTAGTTCATTTGGTTTATATGCAATTTGAGCTCAAATTAACTTCTTACTTTGCATGTGTAGGTGTGGTTTACTTAGTGCCTTCCCGTCCCCGTCCTAACCACCGTCGATTGCCCTCACCGTCCCGTCGCCGGCACCACCTTGGTGAGCCTCTTGTTCTTATCCTTTTTATAAAAAAAATTCATGTTTGTAAGATTTAGCTATTTACTTGTATAGTTTTCTTACCTATATGGTTGTTTGTTATATATAGTGGCATGGTTTTGATATCCGTCCCCGTTGGCCCTCGTCCGGTTTATGATTCGGATGTGGTATATACTCTCTTTTATAACTATTTGTTGCATTTCGTGTTTATGACAATTATGCCCATCAAGTTGACATAGATATTTTTATCTAGGAGGTATGTAAACCGGAAATTGCAACTGACATAGATATTCTTGTCAAGAAGTTAAATTTAGTTGAAAAAGAAAACGAATATTTGAAAGAAAAATTGAAAAGAGTTGAAGAAGAGAAGATGAAACTGGAGTTGTATGTTGCCGATGTCGTCGATGATCACAACATCAAGATGGATGCAATGCGCTTGAAGATTAGAAAATTTAAAAAATATGCCATTGATAGTGAGGCTTGGTATCACTATGCTGTTGGATCAATTGTTACCTTAGTTGCGATCTTGATCGCATTTGTTGTTGCATTTAAATGCTTTAGCTAGAGAGTTTGTATGTTGTTTTATGAGAACAAGTGTGTATGAACTTTATGTATGAACTTGTATTAATTTGGTCTTTTCGGTGTTGTGTAATGAAGATGAGCCAGCAATGGATGTATGATGACCGATGCTCTCCCCAGTTCATTAATGGCGTGCATACTTTTCTAGTTGCGGCTAAGGCAAAAAAGCGGGCGGATGGTTTTATGTATTGTCCATGTGCTGGCTGTAAGAATGATCGAAATTACTCTAACTCAAGAACCATTCATGTCCACCTGTTTGAGTCCGGTTTCATGTCCGGCTATAACTGTTGGACCAAGCACGGAGAAAGAGGGGTCCTAATGGAAGAGAATGAAGAAGAAGAGGATGACGACAGCTATCCTGGCCATGGGTTCCATGAATACGATGGTACAACAATGGGGGAAGAAGCTGAGCCGGCAATGCGGGAAGGAGCTGAAGAAGAGGCATCAGATGAGCCCGCTGATGATCTTGGTCGGGCCATTGCCGATGCAAAGAGAAACTGCGCAAGTGAAAAGGAGAAGCTGAAGTTGCAGCACATGTTAGAGGATCACAAGAAATTGTTGTACCCAAATTGCGAAGATGACAAGAAAAAGCTGGGTACCACACTGGAATTGCTGCAATGGAAGGCGAAGAATGGTGTACCTGACAAGGCATTTGAAAAGTTGCTGAAAATAATGAAGAATAAGCTACCAAAGGACAACGAATTGCCCGACAGTACGTACGAAGCAAAGAAGGCCGTCTGCCCTCTAGGATTATAGGTGCAGAAGATACATGCATGCCCTAATGACCGCATCCTCTACCACGGTGAGTACAAGGATTTGAATGCATGCCCGGTATGCTGTGCATTGCGCTATAAGATCGGCCACGATGACCCTGGTGATGTTGCGGGCGAGCGCCCCAGGAAGAAGATTCCTGCCAAGGTGATGTGGTATGCTCCTATAATACCACGGTTGAAACGTTTGTTCCAAAACAAAGAGCATGCCAAGTTGATGCGATGGCATAAAAAAGACCGTAAGAAAGACGGGAAGTTGAGAGTACCCGCTGACGGATCACAGTGGAGAAAAATCGAGAGAAATTGGAAGGACTTTGCAAAGGACGCAAGGAACGTATGGTTTGGTTTAATTGCAGATGGCATTAATCCTTTTGGGGAGCAGAACAACAATCATAGCACATGGCCTGTGACTCTATGTATCTATAACCTTCCTCCTTGGTTGTGCATGAAGCGGAAGTTCATTATGATGCCAGTGCTCATCCAAGGCCCCAAGCAACCTGACAATGACATTGATGTGTACCTAAGGCCATTAGTCGAAGAACTTTTAGAGCTGTGGAATGGAAAAGGTGTACGTGCGTGGGATGAGCACAAACAGCAGGAATTTGACCTGCGAGCGTTGCTGTTTGTAACCATCAATGATTGGCCTGCTCTCAGTAACCTTTCAGGACAGACAAACAAGGGATACCACGCATGCACGCACTGTTTAGATGATACCGACAGTATATATTTGGATAAATGTAAGAAAAATGTGTACCTGGGGCATCGTCGATTTCTTCAGAGCAGGCATCCCGTAAGAAAGAAAGGCAAGCATTTCAAAGGTGAGGCAGATCACTGGAAGAAGCCTCGCCACTATACTGGTGATGATATACTTGATATGGTCAAGGATTTAAAAGTAATCTTTGGAAAGGGTCTTGGCGGACAATCTGTTCCGAATGACGCTGACGGACGCGCACCCATGTGGAAGAAGAAATTTATATTTTGGGACCTACCCTATTGGAAAGACCTAGAGGTCCGCTCTGCAATCGACGTGATGCACGTGACGAAGAATCTTTGCGTGAACCTGCTAGGCTTCTTGGGCGTGTATGGGAAGACAAAAGATACACCGGAGGCACGGGAGGACCAGCAACGTATGCACGGAGAAGACGGCATGGATCCAAAGCAGTTTCAGGGTCATCCCAGCTACGCTCTTACCAAAGAAGAGAAGGAAATCTTCTTCGAATGCCTGCTCGGTATGAAGGTCCCGTCTGGCTTCTCATCGAATATAAAGGGAATAGTAAATATGGAGAGAAAAAGTTCCAGAACCTAAAGTCTCATGACTGCCACGTGATTATGACGCAACTGCTTCCGGTTGCATTGAGGGGGCTTCTACCGGAAAACGTTCGATTAGCCATTGTGAAGCTATGTGCATTCCTCAATGCAATCTCTCAGAAGGTAATCGATCCAGAAATCCTACCAAGGTTAGAGAATGATTTGGTGCTATGTCTTGTCAGTTTCGAGTTGGTGTTCCCACCATCCTTCTTCAATATCATGACGCATGTCCTAGTTCACCTAGTCGAGGAGATTGCCATTCTGGGTCCTGTATTTCTACACAATATGTTCCCCTTTGAGATGTTCATGGGAGTCTTAAAGAAATATGTTCATAATCGTGCTAGGTCAGAAGGAAGCATCTCCAAGGGCCATGAAACAGAGGAGGTCATTGAGTTTTGTGTTGACTTTATTCCTGACATTAAGCCGATTGGTGTTCCTGAATGGCGGCATGAGGGCAGACTGGGTGCAAAAGGCACGCTAGGAAAGAATTCAGTAATATGCCGGGACGGGCATTCTTTGGTGCAAGCACACTACACAGTTCTACAAAGTTTCGCCTTGGTGGCTCCGTATATCGAGCAACACAAGAATATTCTACGCTGCAAACACCCGGAGCAGTCTGACGACTGGATTACACATGAACAAACTGTGACTTTCGCCGGTTGGTTGCAGACACGTCTCATGCATGACGACACTGTTGCAGATGACCTGTACTGGCTGTCCAAGTTACCATCTTCGACTATATTGACTTTCAAAGGGTACGAGATAAATGGGAATACATTTTACACGATCGCCCAAGATAAAAAGAGCGCCAACCAAAACAGTGGTGTTCGCTGTGATGCAGCAAACACCAATAGGCCAAAGGACACATATTATGGTTACATAGAGGAGATATGGGAACTTGACTATGGACTTGGATTGAAGGTCCCTTTGTTTCGGTGCAAATGGGTCAATCTGAGAGGAGGCGGGGTAAAGGAAGACCCGCAGTATGGAATGACAACAGTGGATCTCAACAATCTTGGGTACGCAGACGAACCATTCGTCCTAGCCAATGATGTGGCGCATGTTTTCTATGTGAAGGACATGTCTACCAAGCCGAGAAAAAGAAAAGATAAGGAAGCGAATACGTCATACGATGAGCCAAAGCGCCACATAGTTCTTTCAGGGAAAAGAAACATCGTGGGAGTGAAGGACAAGACAGACATGTCAGAAGATTATGAAAAGTTTCATGAAATTGCTCCCTTCACAGCGAATGTTGACCCGAGCATCAAGTTAAATGATGAAGATTGTCCATGGTTACGGCGCAAATGGACACACGCGAAGAAAAAGTTTTATACCCGAAGATCCCACTCTGGGATGTGACCAGCTTCTCTAGTTAGTTTCCGGACTAATATATCTGGAAAGTCCCACTTCGGACAAACCGGAGGGAATCTTTGTAATAGTAGTGTACTTATGTGTTTTGGCATTTGAAACGCGGAGAAATATTATGTCCAAAGCCACGTCATCAATTTTCAACCCTTTCTGACTTCATTTGCTATTTTTCATGCATTTACTGATTTTTTGAGCTAAATGACCCTGAAATTGAATAGCACTACAAATCACAATCAGAAAAGGTTGAAAGTTGGCATGGTATCATCATTTCACCCACATAGCATGTGCTAAAAAGTTGAGAGGGTTACGGCAAAAACTGGATCCACTTCGTGTACAAAATGGACAATCTCTTTCGAAGTATCAGGGTTTCAGACGAAAACTCGTCTGTTACAAAGGCATTTCATTTTTTTAAACTTATTTCAACTCCAGACTTTTTGTGTGTTCAGTATGCACCATTCGAAGCCACGTCATCAATTTTCAACCCTTTCTGACTTCATTTGCTATTTTTCATACATTTACTGATTTTTTTGAGCTTAATGACCCTGAAATTGAAAAGCACTACAAATGAACTCTGAAAAGGTTGAAAGTTGGCATGGTATCATCATTTCACCCACATAGCATGTGCTAAAAAGTTGAGAGGGTTACGTCAAAAACTGGATCCACTTCGTGTACAAAATGGACAATCTCTTTCGAAGTATCAGGGTTTCAGACGAAAACTCGTCTGTTACAAAGGCATTTCCTTTTTTTAAACTTATTTCAACTCCAGACTTTTTGTGTGTTCAGTATGCACCATTCGAAGCCACGTCACCAATTTTCAACCCTTTCTGACTTCATTTCTTTTTTTCATGCATTTACTGATTTTTTTGAGCTTAATGACCCTGAAATTGAAAAGCACTACAAATGAACTCTGAAAAGGTTGAAAGTTGGCATGGTATCATCATTTCACCCACATAGCATGTGCTAAAAAGTTGAGAGGGTTACGGCAAAAACTGGATCCACTTCGTGTACAAAATGGACAATCTCTTTCGAAGTATATATTAGGGTTTTAGACGAGAACTCGTCTGTTACAAAGGCATTTCATTTTTTAAACTTATTTCAACTCCAGACTTTTTGTGTGTTCAGTATGCACCATTCGAAGCCACGTCATCAATTTTCAACCCTTTCTGACTTCATTTGCTATTTTTCATGCATTTACTGATTTTTGTGAGCTTAATGACCCTGAAATTGAAAAAGCACTACAAATGAACTCTGAAAAGGTTGAAAGTTGGCATGGTATCATCATTTCACCCACATAGCATGTGCTAAAAAGTTGATAGGGTTACGGCAAAAACTGGATCCACTTCGTGTACAAAATGGACAATCTCTTTCGAAGTATATATTAGGGTTCAGACGAAAACTCGTCTGTTACAAATGCATTTCATTTTTTTAAACTTATTTCAACTCCAGACTTTTTGTGTGTTCAGTATGCACCATTCGAAGCCACGTCATCAATTTTGAACCCTTTTTGACTTCATTTGCTATTTTTCATGCATTTACTGATTTTTTTGAGCTTAATGATCCTGAAATTGAAAAGCACTACAAATGAACTCTGAAAAGGTTGAAAGTTGGCATGGTATCATCATTTCACGCACATAGCATGTGCTAAAAAGTTGAGAGGGTTACGGCAAAAACGAGATCCACTTCTTGTACAAAATGGACAATCTCTTTCGATGTATCAGTGTTTCAGACGAAAACTCGTCTGTTACAAAGGCATTTCATTTTTTAAACTTATTTCAACTCTAGACTTTTTGTGTGTTCAGTATGCACCATCCGAAGCCACGTCATCAATTTTCAACCCTTTATGACTTCATTTGCTATTTTTCATGCATTTACTGATTTTTTTGAGCTAAATGACCCTAAAATTGAAAAGCAGTACAAATGAACTCTGAAAATGTTGAAAGTTGGCATGGTATCATCATTTCACCCACATAGCATGTGCTAAAAAGTTGAGAGGGTTACGGCAAAAACTGGATGCACTTCGTGTACAAAATGGACAATCTCTTTCGAAGTATCAGGGTTTCAGACGAAAACTCGTCTGTTAAAAAGGCATTTCATTTTTTAAATAACCTAAGAATTACCAAATTGAATATAATGATAAAACACGCTAATATTAAACAGCAGAAAAAAAGAATCACTGCAAAATCTATTTTTAAAATAAAGTTATTCACAAAGTAGTGATTCACACAAATTTCAAATAATTCGAATTTAAACTATTCAAATTTGAAAACTACTGCCTTTAACAGAAAGTTGATAAATTTTTTGACCTAACGCAAAAAGATTCACTCATTAACTCTAAATAAAGCAAAAAAAAAACTCAGAAACAAAAGAAAATAAATAAAACAGAAATTAAAAAAACTGAAAAGTAAATAAAAAAAGCCCGCCTACTGGGCCACCACGGCGTATTGGGCCAGGATGCAGGCCCAGTAGGCCCAACAAGGCAGCACAGGTGCGGTAGGCCGAGAAGGCCTGCATTAGAGAGGAGCTCGACACGGTAGCCGCGGCGGGGCTTATATGCCGGTGCGAGCTCCTCTCAACTAGCGAGGTGAGACAAAACATTCGACACGGGAAGCCAGACCTTTCGTCGCGGTTGGTGGCTCCAACCGCGGCTAAAGGCCCCCCTTTAGTCGCGGTTGGAACCACCAACCGCGACTAAAGGCCTGCGCTTCCCGCCGCTTGGGCTGGCGAAATCGACCTTTAGTCGCGGTTGGTGGCTCCAACCGCGACTAAAGGTGCCTCCTATATATACAAACACTTACGAAATTTTCCCCAAATCGACGACGCCGAGTGTACCACCACGCCGCCAGGCTGCCGAAGCTCGCCATCGCCGTCCGTCCGCGCGCCCGTGCCCCTCGACGTCGCCGTCCGTCCGTTCGCGCCCCTACCGCACCTCGACGCCGCCGTCCGTCCGCGCGCCCTTGCCCCTCGACGCCGCCGTCCGTCCGCGCCTCTGCCGCACCTCGACGTCGTGGCCGCCGCGCCCCTGCACCTCGCCATCGCCGTCGCCGTCTATCCGCGCCCCTGCACCTCGACGCCGCCGTCGCCGTCCGTCCGCGCCCCTGCACCTCGACGCCGCCGTCGCCGTCCGTCCGCGTCCCTGCACGTCGATGCCGCCGTCCGTCCGCGCTGTGAGCTCGCGCGGCCGCCCCCTCCGGCGATTTTTTTGACTAGTTTATTTTATACATGTATGCATGAATATTTGATGTTTTATTTAGATGTTTTAGTTGTTTTAGATGATTATTTAGTATATATGTATGTATAGAAATATATGTATGTTTTTTATACATCTAACATTTCATCTAATACACACACACACACACATTTTCTTAAGTTAGATGATTTATATGTATTTTTGTATGTTTTAGTATATATGTATAGCAAGTTTGACATTTTTCAGAAGAATTTTGACATTTTTTTTTCACTAGATGATTAGATGTATAGAAAAAAGTTGAGGAATTTTGACATTTGAGGAATTAATTAGTATAATGTATGTATAGAAATTTTGAGGAATTTAGTATAATGTATGTATAGAAATTTTGAGGAATTTTGACATTTGAGGAATTTTGACATTTTTTATACTTTTAGATGAAATGTTAGTTTTTTATACTTTTAGTTATAGAAATGTTAGATGAATGTTAGATTTGCAATTAGTCTTTTAAGGGATTTATCAGGAATGACCCCATTATGGATGTGTACAAGTTGATCCATTTTTTTCTGATCTCATGCATCTACTCTTTTATGTGTCACGTTTTGTCTAGTTAGTGTCAAAAGGATTCAAGAAAACCTTGGCTTCATCATTAGCCGGAAGTAACAGGCGCATGATGGTACGAAGCTTTTCAAAGTTGTTTTGGAACGGACTTCTTGATAGAATAATTAGTTTTTTTGGTACGAAGTTCAGCAAAGGCCTTCCAAATAGCGATATTCGGAAGGCTCTTGCTGAACTTCGTACCAAAAAGCTAATTATCCTATCCGGGACTCCATTCCAAAACAACTTTGGACAGCTTCGTACCATCATGCGCCTGTTACTTTCGGCTAATGATGAAGCCATGGTTTTCTTCCTTTGACACTAGCTACACAACGTGACATATAGAAGGGTAGATGATATCAGAAAAAATATGGACCATTTTCTGCACATCCACAATGGCGCCATTTTGTTAAATCCCTTAAAGGTTAAGAGAATCCGTTATGATTCCGAAGGTTCCTCGTATATAAGAAATCACAATCAAGCATTTAAAAAAATATTAAATTTGCATAGAATTTCTTCTCGGAGTCAACGATGCCCGGCCCGCATCCTCATCGTGGACTCGTTCGCGACGACGTCCTGCTTCAGAGGGGCAACGTTCGGGACTGGGCTCCGCCGGGCTGGCACTGGGAGGTGCTACCTTCAGGGGCGCGCAGCTTGGTGAAAAACCCGGCCCCGGGTCCCGTCGTCGACCCGGAGCTTCTTTGGTGGCGTTCGCGTGGGCCACTTTCGGTGCGGAGGCAGCCGGCCCCGCTGGAGGTGGTACGTCGCCGTGTCAGGGAGGAGGACGAGCACGTCCGTCGCTACATGGATGCGTTGGACGTCAGGTTCTCCAATACCTGGCAGGTTCTTCAGGGATCTCATCGAGCTATGATCCTGTGATGGTTCCTTCTCTTTGGGTGTCCACCGCCCGCGCCTCAGGAACCGCGAGTGAACTAGATTCTTCGATAATATTCGATCTGTATTAGCTAGTGATAATACTCGAGATGTATTCGAGATTATATTCGATAATATTCGAGACGATTTATTCGAGATTATATTCGATGATGCATATTATATGAATTATTCGAGATGCATATTATGTACTATGATTTAGTTTTTCCTTATTGATTGCATGCATTCTAATTTGAATAGTAAATTGTTTTATCTTTCTTCTGGATTAGTTAAATAAAAGCTATGGACAATACCGGCAGAGAAGGAGAAGAGACTCTATTCGACATCATACGCTCCACGAGCCCAGAGCATGAACCTGAAGATGATGACGGCTCGCAATATCTGAACAATTCCGGTGAGGGTTGTATGATATTTGATGAAGACGAACGAATAGATGAAGGTGATGACAACGATGTTGACAAAGAAAATGTTCTTCAAATAACAAAGACCGGCGAGGTATATTTAATATATAAGCCATCCGGTGATCATTACATGTCTTAATTGATTTGTATGTATTAACGAATCGACTTTCTTCTTTTAGGCCTCCGGATCGAGCAAATCTTCTACAAGCGACAGGGTAGTTCGAGGCCCGGCCAAAAAGTTGGACAAAGGCGTAAAGTTCAACATCGATTCCATCAAAACATCAACTGGTGAACCGCTTGAACCTAGGAAAAATGCGACCAAGTTCAGGAATCAATGCGGAGTTATTGTCAGGGACCAAATCCCGATCTCCGTTCAAGAATGGAAAAAGCCAGCAAAGGGAGATCGAGCAGGAGTTACTTTTGTCGACGAAAGAGCAAAAGATGTGCTTTGGACTATGCTCATGGAACATTTCACCCTACCAGATAATTTGACAGATGCAGATATGAAGAAAGTCAGAAACTATGCTCTTAAAAAGATGGCGATCGCATTCAACACCTTCAAGAAAAATACATGGACTAAGTACGTCAAATAAAAAAAGAAGACTCCAGAATTCACGGGAGCACTGGTGCAGGCAAAAGATCACTGGGACGCTTTCGTGAAGTTCAAGGAATCGGAAGAAGCTAAGGAACGGTCGAGAAAAAACAAGATTAATGCTGCGAAAAAGAAGTGGCACCATCATCTGGGGCCAGGTGGCTACCAGGTGGCCCTGCCTAAGTGTGATCAATCTGAGCAAGAGATGATTAGTGCAGGGGTCAGTCCAGTTATATTAACGTGTTTTATCATTATATTCAATTTGGTAATTCTTAGGTTATTTAAAAAATGAAATGCCTTTGTAACAGAGGAGTTTTCGTCTGAAACCCTGATACTTCGAAAGAGATTGTCCATTTTGTACACGAAGTGCATCCAGTTTTTGCCGTAACCCTCTCAACTTTTTAGCACATGCTATGTGGGTGAAATGATGATACCATGCCAACTTTCAACATTTTCAGAGTTCATTTGTAGTGCTTTTCAATTTTAGAGTCATTTAGCTAAAAAAATCAGTAAATGCATGAAAAATAGCAAATGAAGTCAGAAAGGGTTGAAAATTGATGACGTGGCTTCGAATGGTGCATACTGAACACACAAAAAGTCTGGAGTTGAAATAAGTTTAAAAAAATGAAATGTCTTTGTAACAGACGAGTTTTCGTCTGAAACCCTGATACTTCGAAAGAGATTGTCCATTTTGTACACGAAGTGGATCCAGTTTTTGCCGTAACCCTCTCAACTTTTTAATACATGCTATGTGGGTGAAATGATGATACCATGCCAACTTTCAACCTTTTCAGAGTTTATTTGTAGTGCTTTTCAATTTTAAGGTTATTAAGCTCAAAAAAATCAGTAAATGCATGAAAAATAGCAAATGAAGTCAGAAAGGGTTGAAAATTGATGACGTGGCTTCGAATGGTGCATACTGAACACACAAAAAGTCTGGAGTTGAAATAAGTTTAAAAAAATGAAATCCCTTTGTAACAGACGAGTTTTCGTCTGAAACCCTGATACTTCGAAAGAGATTGTCCATTTTGTACAAGAAGTGGATCCAGTTTTTGCCGTAACCCTCTCAACTTATTAGCACATGCTATGTGGGTGAAATGATGATACCATGCCAATTATCAACCTTTTCAGAGTTCATTTGTAGTGCTTTTCAATTTCAGGGTCATTAAGCTCAAAAAAATTAGTAAATGCATGAAAAAGAGCAAATGAAGTCAGAAAGGGTTGAAAATTGATGACGTGGCTTCGAATGATGCATACTGAACACACAAAAAGTCTGGAGTTGAAATAAGTTTAAAAAAATGAAATGCCTGTGTAACAGATGAGTTTTCGTCTGAAACCCTGATACTTCGAAAGAGATTGTCCATTTTGTAGACGAAGTGGATCCAGTTTTTGCCGTAACCCTCTCAACTTTTTAGCACATGCTATGTGGGTGAAATGATGATACCATGCCAACATTTCAACCTTTTCTGATTGTGATTTGTAGTGGGATCTTTGGGTATAAAACTTTTTCTTCGCGTGTGTCCCTTTGCGCCGTAACCATGGACAATCTTCATTGTTTAACTTGATGCTCGGGTCAACATTCACTGTGAAGGGAGCAATTTCATGAAACTTTTGATAATCTTCTGACATGTCTGTCTTGCCCTCCACTCCCACGATGTTTCGTTTCCCTGAAAGAACTATGTGGCGCTTTGGCTCATCATATGATGTATTCGCTTCCTTATCTTTTTTTTCTCGGATTGGTAGACATGTCCTTCACATAGAAAACCTGCGCCACATCATTGGCTAGGACGAATGGTTCGTCTACGTACCCAAGATTGTTGAGATCCACTGTTGTCATTCCGTACTGCGGGTCTTCCTTTACCCCGCCTCCTCTCAGATTGACCCATTTGCACCGAAACAAAGGGACCTTCAAACCAAGTCCATAGTAAAGTTCCCATATCTCCTCTATGTAACCATAATATGTGTCCTTTAGCCTATTGGTTTTTGCTGCATCAAAGCGGACACCACTGTTTTGGTTGGCACTCTTTTTATCTTGGGCGATCGTGTAAAATGTATTCCCATTTATCTCGTACCCTTTGAAAGTCAATATAGTCGAAGATGATAACTTGGACAGCAAGTACAGGTCATCTGCAACAGTGTCGTCATGCATGAGACGTGTCTGTAACCAACCGGTGAAAGTCACAGTTTGTTCATGTGTAATCCAGTCGTCAGACTGCTCCGGGTGTTTGGAGCGTAGAATATTCTTGTGTTGCCCGATATACGGAGCCACCAAGGCGGAACTTTGTAGAACTGTGTAGTGTGCTTGCGCCAAAGAATGCCCGTCCCAGCATATTACAGAATTCTTTCCTAGCGTGCCTTTTCCACCCAGTCTGCCCTCATGCCGCGATTCAGGAACACCAATCGGCTTAATCTCAGGAATAAATTCAACACAAAACTGAATGACCTCCTCTGTTTCATGGCCCTTGGAGATGCTTCCTTCTGGCCTAGCACGATTATGAACATATTTATTTAAGACTCCCATGAACCTCTCAAAGGGGAACATATTGTGTAGAAAGACTGGACCCAGAATGGCAATCTCCTCGACTAGGTGAACTAGGACGTGCGTCATGATATTAAAGAAGGATGGTGGGAACACCAACTCAAAACTGACAAGACATTGCACCAAATCATTCTCTAACCTTGGTAGGATTTCTGGATCGATTACCTTCTGAGAGATTGCATTGAGGAATGCACATAGCTTCACAATGGCTAATCGAACGTTTTCCGGTAGAAGCCCCCTCAATGCAACCGGAAGCAGTTGCGTCATAATCACGTGGCAGTCATGAGACTTTAGGTTCTGGAACTTTTTCTCTGCCATAATTATTATTCCCTTTATATTCGACGAGAAGGCAGACGGGACCTTCATACTGAGCAGGCATTCGAAGAAGATTTCCTTATCTTCTTTGGTAAGAGCGTAGCTGGCATGACCCTGAAACTGCTTTGGATCCATGCCGTCTTCTCCGTGCATACGTTGCTGGTCCTCCCGTGCCTCCGGTGTATCTTTTGTCCTCCCATACACGCCCAAGAAGCCTAGCGGGTTCACGCAAAGATTCTTCGTCACGTGCATCACGTCGATTGCAGAGCGGACCTCTAGGTCTTTCCAATAGGGTAGGTCCCAAAATATAGATTTCTTCTTCCACATGGGTGCGCGTCCGTCAGCGTCATTCGGAACAGATTGTTCGCCAGGACCCTTTCCAAAGATTACTTTTAAATCCTTGACCATATCAAGTATATCATCACCAGTACGGTGGCGAGGCTTCTTTCGATGATCTGCCTCACCTTTGAAATGCTTGCCTTTCTTTCTTACGGGATGCCTGCTCTGAAGAAATCGACGATGCCCCAGGTACACATTCTTCTTACATTTATCCAAATATATACTGTCGGTATCATCTAAACAGTGTGTGCATGCGTGGTATCCCTTGTTTGTCTGTCCTGAAAGGTTACTGAGAGCAGGCCAATCATTGATGGTTACAAACAGCAACGCTCGCAGGTCAAATTCCTACTGTTTGTGCTCATCCCACGCACGTACACCTTTTCCATTCCACAGCTCTAAAAGTTCTTCGACTAATGGCCTTAGGTACACATCAATGTCGTTGCCGGGTTGCTTGGGGCCTTGGATGAGCACTGGCATCATAATGAACTTTCGCTTCATGCACAACCAAGGAGGAAGGTTATAGATACATAGAGTCACAGGCCATGTGCTATGATTGCTGTTCTGCTCCCCAAAAGGATTAATGCCATCTGCAATTAAACCAAACCATACGTTCCTTGCGTCCTTTGCAAAGTCCTTCCACTTTCTCTCGATTTTTCTCCACTGTGATCCGTCAACGGGTACTCTCAACTTCCCGTCTTTCTTACGGTCTTTTTTGTGCCATCGCATCAACTTGGCATGCTCTTTGTTTTGGAACAAACGTTTCAACCGTGGTATTATAGGAGCATACCACATCACCTTGGCAGGAATCTTCTTCCTGGGGCGCTCGCCCGCAAAATCACCAGGGTCATCGTGGCCGATCTTATAGCGCAATGCACAACATACCGGACATGCATTCAAATCCTCGTACTCACCGCGGTAGAGGATGCAGTCATTAGGGCATGCATGTATCTTCTGCTCATCTAATCCTAGAGGGCAGACGGCCTTCTTTGGTTCGTACGTACTGTCGGGCAATTCGTTGTCCTTTGGTAGCTTATTCTTCATTATTTTCAGCAACTTTTCAAATGCCTTGTCAGGTACACCATTCTCTGCCTTCCATTGCAGCAATTCCAGTGTGGTACCCAGCTTTTTCTTGTCATCTTCGCAATTTGGGTACAACAATTTCGTGTGATCCTCTAACATGCGCTGCAACTTCAGCTTCTCCTTTTCACTTGCACAGTTTCTCTTTGCATCGGCAATGGCCCGACCAAGATCATCAGCGGGCTCATCTGATGCCTCTTCTTCAGCTCCTTCCCGCATTGCCGGCTCAGCTTCTTCCCCCATTGTTGTACCATCGTATTCATGGAACCCATGGCCAGGATAGCTGTCGTCATCCTCTTCTTCTTCATTCTCTTCCATTAGGACCCCTCTTTCTCCGTGCTTGGTCCAACAGTTATAGCCGGACATGAAACTGGACTCAAACAGGTGGACGTGAATGGTTCTTGAGTTAGAGTAATTTTGAGCTTTCTTACAGCCAGCACATGGACAATACATAAAACCATCCGCCCGCTTGTTTGCCTCAGCCGCAACCAGAAAAGTATGCACGCCATTAATGAACTGGGGAGAGCATCGGTCATCGTACATCCATTGCCGGCTCATCTTCATTACACAACACCGAAAAGACCAAATTAATACAAGTTCATACATAAAGTTCATACACACTTGTTCTCATAAAACAACATACAAACTCTCTAGCTAAAGCATTTAAATGCAACAACAAATGCGATCAAGATCGCAACTAAGGTAACAATTGATCCAACAACATAGTGATACCAAGCCTCACTATCAATGGCATATTTTTTAAATTTTCTAATCTTCAAGTGCATTGCATCCATCTTGATCTTGTGATCATCGACGACATCGGCAACATACAACTCCAGTTTCATCTTCTCTTCTTCAACTCTTTTCAATTTTTCTTTCAAATACTCGTTTTCTTTTTCAACTAAATTTAACTTCTTGACAAGAATATCTATGTCGGTTGCAATTTGCGGTTCACATACCTCCTAGATAAAAATATCTATGTCAACTTGATGGGCATAATTGTCATAAACACGAAATGCAACAAATAGTTATAAAAGAGAGTATATACCACATCCGAATCATAAACCGGACGAGGGCCGACGGGGACAGATATCAAAACCATGCCACTATGTATAACAAACAACCATTTAGGTAAGAAAACTATACAAGTAACTATCTAAATCTTACAAACATGATTTCTTTTTATAAAAAGGATAAGAACAAGAGGCTCACCAAGGTGGTGCCGGCGACGGGACGGTGCGGGCGATCGACGGTGGTTAGGACGGGGACGGGAAGGCACTAAGTAAACCACACCTACACATGCAAAGTAAGAAGTTAATTTGAGCTCAAATTGCATATAAATCAAATGAACTACCACATATAAATACTCCCAAACTAAAACCCACAAATCACTATACTTATAGAGCATTGCAAGTGCTAATCTAGCAATGAGAGATGAAAGGACAAAGTTGCTAACCTTTGTGAACACTTGGATGGATGGGGTGCCTCCAAATCTTGACAAATTTCGGCAAAAATGGAGGATGAGCTCGAGGAAGAGGGGAAGAACAGAGAGGGGAAAGAAGAAAACAGAGAAATGGGCTCGGGCTGGACGAAGGGTTTATATAGGGACATCTTTAGTCCCGGTTTGTATAACAAACCGGGACTAGTACTAAAGGGGCTCGTGGGGGCCCCAGACTAACACCAGCCTGCCAACACCCCTATAGTCCCGGTTTGTATCTCAAACTGGGACTAATGACTAGCCTTTTGAACCGGGACTAATGTTACCTTTAGTCCGGGTTCAAAACACGGCCGGGACTAATGCTATGGACGAAAGGCCTATTTTCTACTAGTGAGCTGCGACCTTCTTTATTTTGACCTCATGTTTTCAACAAACTGGACATAATACTACCAATCCTCTTTGTCTTAGTTATGCAAGTACAAGAAAACAACAAGTAAGAGTCCTACAATTACAACAAAACGGTGACGATTGTTTTGTTCAAAGGATAAATAGTTTTTACGAACAAGAATGTGGGCTTAAATGGGCTGCAATGTCCTATTTCCAAGGACCAGCGGGCGGCTGATGCGGGTGATCCATGCATCTGGCTGGTCAATGGCAAGCGTTTCGGGGCGGACGAACGGTGGCGAAAGGAGGGGAAGGGACCGGGCGACAAGGCGAGCGGCCGAGGGGAAGGAAGCACGGGGAGCGGCAATGTCCGAAATGCAGACGAGTAGTCGAGACGGGTGATTAGGTTTGGATGGCTGGCTCCCCGCATTCGTGTCCCTGGACTGGTCCCCATTTGTTCATGGACGGGTGCGGGAGAAACTTTGCGGGTTAACGTTGAAAATATCAAATCTTGTTATACCAAGCTTTTCTTTCCCCTCTCGCAAGGCGATTAGGGAAAGCCTTCCTCCCCTCGATCTTCACCGGCGAGTCCGTGGATTCGCTTCCCCCCCCCCCCCCCCCCCCGCCAGCCGCTCCAGCGGCAGGTGGCGCGGAGGGGATTTCTGGTGTCTCGGATCCGACGAGTAGATAGGTAGGGTTTTAGTCCTCGTAGGGGCGGCATTTGGACGGATGGCGGCGCTTCTTCTTCGAGTCAGTCTTTCGGGCTCTGATCCTCCTCAAGTTCATCCGTTTGGACGGATTAGACAGAGCTTCGGCGTAGATTCCTGCCAGCTCCTCGGGACGGCGAGGTTAGAGTATCTGGTCGTGCGCACACAACGGCGATATTTGGTGTCAGGTTCTTAAGATCTATTCAAGGATTCAACGGCGACGACTGCGGCTCCGGGGCGCTGGTCCTTAGAGGCACGTGCACGAAGACTTCCTGGCTGTCATCGGCAAGGTCAGGCCGGCTCCGGTAGGGGAGCGGCGACAACGGCGCGTCGGCGACTCCTTCTGGAGCGGCGACAATGTGGTAGATCGAAGTTGTCTCGAAAAATAAAGCGGTAGATCGAAGATTCCTAATTTTTTTTTCGTTTTTTCTGTTTGCAATCTACACGAGTCGCAGCTAGTTTGCGTCGAGTTGATCGATGGAATTGATCTAGCTAGCTTCTACCGGGCTCATGTATGTACAGGAGTCTTTGGCTGGACACACTTAGTGCTGCTAGTAGAAAAATCAGTCAAGCTGCTTCTATGGTTTGCTAAGTTTGCATGTACGTGTACAGCTTCAGGTGAATTAGTTCTAGTACTGTCAAACCAACAAAATCAGAAAAAGATGGCATATAGTGAAAAAAATCTGCAAAATGCTGGGTTTGCCCCGGGCCCCCGGCACACCCTCTAGTTCCGCCAATGGTATGAAACATGGTATAAAGGCATCGAGACATAATATTTTCCACCATTGTATGAGACTAGGTACGTGTCCCATACATTTCTATGGAATATAAACATGGATTGTATAGTTGCTTTATTCTGTTAACATATGTGCCGAGAGAGATGTGCTGCAGTTTAGGACCGCTTTGATAGCAGCCAATAGCTGGTGTACTCCTGTCCTGAGCGTGTGTGTAATTAGCAAGCATAGCAGCAACGAAAGCAATATATATCTTTATTTTGCAGGCGTGCTGCAAAGGTAAGAAGGAGATAATGCGTGTCTGCTCTGAGTAGAGGGACATTATGTGAGAGCGGCGTTGCAGAGGCCGAGCGTCAGGTAGCTCGGTATCCTCTTCGTGGGAAAGGGCTTCGCGATTCATTTCTGTCAGGCGTTTCCGAGGTATACGGGCCAATATACATCTGTGTGAATAGTGCAGCCGTATGGGAGTTGTACATTGTCAGGCACTGCTCCCACGGGTTAAACGAATAGGGCACGTCCGGGTTTTTAAAATAGCACATGATAAGCCTGCCCCGTTTGCAGAGTCGCAGCACCAATAATTGTTGCACTGGCCCAACGAAAATGCAACTTCAAAAAGTATCAATTTTCTATTCGGCTATTTTTTGTATATGTACCGTCGGAGCATTTCTATTATTATATATAAACTAATCTTCAAATTATTGTGCAATTAGCTACTGTTTTTTTAGCAAACAAATAACTAACTGTGCGCTTCTTTTTTTTTTAAAAAAAAGAGCTCTCTTAAGATGGTCCCTCTTACCCCTTAAGAGGCAAGAGAAATATTTGATTTTTCCATTCATCAAGGATATATTTGACAACACAAAAAATTGTAATATGGCAATTACTTGTCGAAAACTAATGTTTAAAAATATTTCCCACATCTCCTTTTAATATAATAAAAGTTCACATTTGACCCCCGTACGTATGTTTTGTATCTACCATATGAAGATGAATAATTCTCGTGTTGTAAAATATGGTACATATCCATGTGATCCTAATGAATTATATACACACTACAAAAGACATTATTATAATTCATCTAGATTGCAACGTAATAATCATCAGTACGTGTATTCGCATCATTCAAAGAGAGCTAGTAAAGGAAATAAATGTACACATGCCATGCTAGGAACGTGTATGACTTTTTTCTTGTGCGAGAATTATACAAAACGTTCTCCGTTATACATTATCTTCTCTAACAAAAGAAATGTGTTAGCCCTCAAAAAAAAGTGCAAGAACACTGGTACATATGGTTGCTTTTACAGAAAAATTCTGATGGTATTTTGACTGCTTTTTGCTATGATTTGGTCAAGTAGTATTCTTTCTTGGTGTCTTCTAAAATAAATCTATGTATTTACTATTGTTTAGCTCCCAACCGACAAAATAAAACAAGCATAGACATATATGACAGAACATGACAAACTTCTTATTTCATTTGTTAGACATGATGATAAGGTACGTTAAGCAAAAAAAAAGTTGGAAACAAAATCTGGAATTAATTAGCTCTGTTTATTTTATTTTCTTATATACTCACGGTTTAAAAGGAAATGAATAAATTATAATAATTTATTTTCTTAATTATATTGCAACAATGTCCATACTAACCCCCACGCAATCATTATTGGTCTATTACCTCATATTACCTACTAAGAGGTACTCCCCCATTTTTATTTACTCCGCATATTAGTTTTGACTGTTGTAGAAAAGATAACAACACTTACAATAACAAATCTATATGATGTGAAAATATATTCAATTATGAATCCAATGGTGTATATGTTATTATATTTTTCTACAAACTTGTTGAAAGTTTATAAGGTTTGACTTTAGACAAATCTAATATACGGAGTAAATAAAAACGGAGGGGGTAATAGTTATATGAACCATTAGATAATTAAAATTTAATGGTCTATATTGCTTTGGACCACCTTGAAATTTCTCTAAAAAATTGTTGTGCCGCTGTTTGGGTGCTAATAACACACGTTCACCGCTAATTTCTCTATTTCTATAAAACTAATTCTCAAATTAGTGTGCAATTAGCTACTGTTTTTTGAACAAATATTTAGCTAATTGTGGCTCTTTTCTTAAAAAATGTTGTGCCCCACTTCGGGTGCTAATAACACACGTTCACTAGATCATGATAGGCGCGCGTTGCCGCGCCCGTCCATTTTTCGATAAGATGATAGGAAATTTCATACATTGATGGCATGAAACACATAGCCTGTTGACAAAATAATCAAGGACAAACTCTGAATTGTCAATAATCAACCAACATATAGCCATAATTTCTAAGTCATTCAACAACCAGGTTGAACTACCAGCTCTTCACTAAAATGGTATAGACATCAACTCACCTAGTGTCCCAGTGATATACTTCAATACTTTATAATGTTACAACAGATGAGACATCGTTGGCCATATCCCAAATGAGAGTACAAACATGGATCCTCTGATAAACAACTACTCCTACAATCATAGGAAACAAAAAACATCTCCACTGATCTAGAAGTTTCATTTCTCTAAAAAAAACTTGCAGGTGACTAAACTACACCTGCAGAAAAGATGCATGTTTAATCGAATGCATGGAATAGAATGCGACGTGCAAAGATGACATGTGTTGTTTTACAGTAAATTCATGGGTTGTTTTACAGTAACTTCAATGGGTTGTTTTACAGTAACTTCAATGGGTTGTTTTACAGTAAATTCAATGGTGTCACATATGAGGGCTTGGTCTATGTAACCTTGTACTTTACCACAACTCCCAACTGGAGGACCAGGGTGATGCATGAAATAAGAGTGACAAATTGATTTATATGTAAGAAAAACCAGCAAACCTTGCGTGGACATCGATTCAGATGCACAAAAGCTTTTAAATCAGGACAACCTATGTAAAACACCGAGTCATCTGAAAGTACAAAATTAGCTATGAAGCAAGACATAATGGCTAAGTTTATTTCAAAGAGTGCAAAACATATACTATGAATCGAATAATATCACTTTACTAATATGGGACTACAGAAAAGCACATGTATTAATAAATATATTCGAAATGGGGTGATTGCCCCGTGTATAAGAAATGCCATGAAATTGTACAATCATCACCCTTTTGATTATAATCATGTTATTTAGACCTAACCAGTCATTGCATACCAGCTAACGAAAAATAAACAACATGTCGTCTAGCTTCAAAGTAAATAACAATGTTAATGTGATATAGTCAGATGTTCATGAGTAACAATGTAAAGTGCATTTAAATATATTATAGAATTAAAAAAATCAAGTAACTTTGAATTAGCAAAGTGAAAAGCAAACTATACACTTGGAACTTTAAGGTCATATTTGACTCTTCCAGCAAATATAGTTTACGGTCTAAACTATTCTCGTTTGAGACACTTCCTTGAACATTACGAGTACAGTACATCGTTCCTTTTGACTTTGTTTCTACCGAAATTTGGAACTGCATTTGTATGTACTGATTTTATCATTGCATCTCTGCATCAATTCTTTTGACTTGATTCTTTATAATTCCACTCCCTGGATCCTTGTATATTGCCATGTCCATTGGTATAGAAATTATTGACATCAATATATCAATAATAAGTTAATAACACAGAGAAGTGAATGAGAGCAGGGAGAGGGAAAGCAAGATAAGCTTGCAGCGAATAGAGAAAAAAAGTGATCGTTAGGATCTCAATAATTTCATCAAGCTGCCGTCAAAAAGTTTGATGAGAGCTTCTGTCTAGACATTTCTCCATATAGAATCTCACCATCAAAATTGGCCGCATTAATTCTCCCACAACAACATCCATTCTTCATCAATTGACAATAGCAAAGACGGAAGGACAAGCAGTACCTTGGCGGAGGGAAGGCATCATGGTCATATGAATTTTCATAGTGGGGCCAGAAAATATTCTCATTATAACGAACTCAACCTGCATATAATATATAGAAAGAAAAGCACAGGCACCGCCTTGACTTAGCCATTAGAATATTATATTGCTATAAGAATGAACATGTTTATATAGGCATTAAGCACCCAGAGAAGTGCTTGCTCATAATCTAAACCACAACTTGTATCAAACTCAATGAAGCAGTGCCGCAGTGTCAGCCATGGAGAAGCAAAGCAAACCTGAAAGTGAACTCTCGTAAGGAGATTGTCCATCAAACTCAGCTCTACAATAACTACATCTGTGTTCAAAGTAGAAAGAAAAAGAAATCAATAGCCAATCAGCCTCATACGAGTACATCATCACATCTTATAATATGTATCACTGAAAAAAATAGCACGCTATAACGCCGCTAATAGCACATTATAGCGTGTAGAGAATCATCACGCTAAATTGATCAGTGTACAACTTCTCGCTATAGCGTGGTATAGCACGCTAATAGCATATTTTCAGAGGCGACGCAATTCTGTATAGCACGCTATTTTTTTTCCTTGATATGTACACTTATATTCAATCATCGAAAGGTCAAAAGTGCAATTCTATTTATTCGGCACCCTGTCTAGTTGCATCACATCATTATCCTGCAACAACTTAATCAAAGTGATAATTAGTACGGTAACACTTTTTCAGAAATCAGCGGCATATGGCAATAAGTAGAACCTCCAAATATTTCCATCTTGTATATACCCTACTGTAGCTCCAGTCATAACGGTACTTCTGACAGGAATTTGGAGTGGAGAGAGAGCTTGGGAAAAGCAGGGAGGATATGATATACATTCAGGAAGTACCACGACAACCGCATTCTGGAGATTCATTACTGGGCCAATCCAGCCACGGAAAACTTCTTGTAATCTGCACGTTACCCTCTCAAAGAAGAAATATACTCACAAGATCACCATTTACATTGTGAAGGTACCACCGTACTAAGTCACTTCGAAGCAGGAAACATCATCAACGATGTTGTGTCCTTTGGAGGGATGCCTTGTACAACAAAGGGGCATCCTTTCCTTATTTTCCATGTGTTTCTGTATACGCTCTGCATTTACAAAGTTGATCCATGTTCTGTGCTCTTCTCTTCTCTTCTGCGCCATTCACAAAAGTATCCATGTCTGTAATAGCAACATGGTGTGTTCATTTTTGGTGTAAATGCTATACGGACATGAATGAAACCTTACCAAGATTCATGGTATGCTACTGAGTACTGACCTTGATTAACTCCGTTTCAGTTCCATAGAAAATGATGTCGCGGTGAAGATGCTCGTTATCCTGCGTATCAATTGATCTTACCAAAACTACAGGAATGCAATTTATGAACAAAAAGAGATCCGAGTCCTCTATATTTTCCAGCAATCTTCAGATCGGAGGAACCAAATCGACCAGGAGGAAGAAGGAGCGGAAATAACAAACAATTGAATCGTTTATACCGCAGATCGAAGTGGCGATTGGCGAACCAATGGCCGCCGGCCGCCGCTGCTCCAGGAAATAGATGAAATGATAGCGAACGCCGAGCAAACCAATAACACCATGCCGCCACCAGGAAATCAATCCAGTGCCAAGGAGGAAGGACACTTAGATGGCTAAGGAGCAGGGGCGTGAGTGCAGCCACCGCCGTCTCCATCACGGGTGCTGGGACAGCCGGGTGCTGGGAAAGGCAGAGGGAAAGGAGACCGACATTGAGGAACCACGGTTTCTAGTGGGTTTGGTAGTGCGAGAGCGATGGGTGAAGAGGGGGATGAAGACAACAATAGCCTGACTCATGGACGCGAAGCGGAGGGCAGGGGTGGGAGGCGAGATCTGCGCAATGAGGAAGCGAGCCGCCAGGAAGGAGGAAGAACGCAGCCAGGAGGAGTCGCTAGTAGCGATGTCGGGGATCCCTTTGTATGTATGTATTGTAGCGATGTCACAGATGGGCCAGGAAGGGCTGCCGGGCCCAATTAACCAGAGAAGTCCAAAACTGCCACGGGAGTAGCTGCCCCTCGGACAGCAGGCCAGGTTGTGGCCAGTTTGCAGCACAGCGACGTCTCATGTATATGCATCCAACGGACACAAACGTTCAGATCGACAAAATGGACGGTCAAAAATGCGAATCGCTGAGAGAGCTCGGTCTCGGACAGCAGGCCAGGTTGTGGCCAGTTTGCAGCACAGCGACGTCTCATGTATATGCATCCAACGGACACAAACGTTCAGATCGACAAAATGGACGGTCAAAAATGCGAATCGCTGAGAGAGCTCGGTTTAGGTCCAGTTTTACTGTCCTTAATTGCGGATTTCTCTGTTTCTACAAACTAAGCCTCAAACTAGTGCGCAATTAGCTATTATTTGCTGAACAAATAATTTGATAACTGTGCCTCTTTTTCAAAAAATGTTGTGCCCCACTTCGGGTGCTAAAAGCACACTATCATCATGGCGTTTTCCCTCGTTAACAAAACTCGCCTTAATCCATCGTCTGCGAAAAAATATGAACCACAGCAGTGGCATGTGCCTGTCGCCGACCTGCCTGGAATTGTGTTTAAATCCATCGCCCTAAAAGCACACATTCCAAAGATTAAACACAAACAAGTACATGTGATGTGTCGTTCTGCGAAAAAATATGAACCACAGCCACAGCCACAAACAAATACCAGTGCCAAGGAGTGGCATGTGATATTTTAAGATTAGTTTTTTAGGTTAGTCTGTGATATTTTAAGATATTCACAAAAGGAGTATTTGATACGTCCACATTCATATAACTATGTAGTCATGCATATTTCATCTCTTTTCCTGATTGAATGAAGCAATGGTCTTGGAGATAAGTGTTATGTAATCTCCATTGCCAACTGGTCAGCTATGTTCTGGTTTATGCCTTGATGCAGTATACCACTTTCCCAATAATTTCTTGACCACTTTTCAGTTTAAGTAAACCATCGAGATAATCAGGATTTATTTACCCTATTCAGTGTTTCCGTTGTACCGTGTTCTTGTTTGAAGGTTTGGGATGGAATAGTTGGACATTCAAATGTCTTTAGATCTTCCTTGATTAATCTCTTGCTAAAACGAAGAATTTGTCCTGCAGCACCTCGATAAGGTGTCACAAGAGAACTGAAGTGAGTTACTTTGCTGCACATGTTGTCTTAGCATTGCTAGCTATTGTCCCTAAAAAAACATTGGTAGGTGTATACAGATACTGTAGTTTATCTTAGTAGGAAATAGTGTGATGTTTTCTCTATTAAAATTGTAACATTTCAATTGAGGACAGGGTGGCTATCCCTACATCACAGGTCTGACGGTACATCAGAAATTGCCATGTAGTTGCATGGCTGTCCAGAGAGGTCTGAGCTGATCTGTATAAGCATGTGAAAGTTGGGTGAATGGGTAAAAAACCACATCAATGGTTGTTCGTCTAGATTAAACACCCAAGTATAAGAATGCAATCATATTATTCATAGTCACCTATGGTTGCTATATTGTACATTTTTTGACGAAACTATATTGTACATTTGATAACCTGACTTCTTCAGGGTCATAGCGCTACATAGAGGTTTAACTGCGTGAGATGGGGTTTAGGGACAATAAGAGGAGCCAGAGGCGGGTGATCTTGCGGCGCTCGGGTGGTTCCAAGACCAAGAAGAGGAATCATGGGACACCATTGCATGTCGTTGCTGAACATAAGCAGGATGCAACCATGAAGATTTTGTTGGATCACCATTCAGATGTAAGTTCCATTACACGTCTCTTTATTATTATCTAAATTTACATTCCTTTACAGTTTTCTCATTGTAATATTTGATAATTTTTGGCTTTCTGCTTTCTCCATTTTCCGTTTAGTTGAATCTCGACCGTAAATTAGTTAGTATTTTGTTTTATCTCTATTATTATGTGCTACACTAGGACCCCTCACTAGAACCCCTCACTATTATTAGATGCAGAATCTTGAGTTCCCCTCTTCCCATTTGTTTGCTCATTACGACATGCATCTACAAAAGTTTTGTACAGCGAAGATATCACTGATTTGCCAGGACTCCAAAGTCTTCTTGTTATTTTTAGTCATGTCTGATCTTGAACACTGATCGACACATAATTATGACTCTTCGACATCTGAAAATACTTCAATTTATTTTGGAGTGGATGTTATTGTGGCATCAATACAGATTCATTCCACTTGATCCGGCGCGGCACAGGTCAATAACTACTTCCTTTGATTTCTTCATCATGAATGCCTATATGCATTTATTAATAACCTTTACTGTTTGTATTTAGTGAATAAGAAGTGCAGTAGTTTCTAAATGTCGACCTCACTTGAAATCCTTTTTTTATTACGAGAAGTTCAAGAACTTTGATATGAGGTGGAGAGGATATTTGCAAACATGTAGTAATTTTATATGAAGTATTCCTAATTTACATAACTTTTGTTCAAGTCCTATCTAGATTAGAATTGTAATCATACATTTTGTTTTCGACATACTATATATATATAAGGTCTTGGATAAGATAGAAGACCTCTAGGTTTAGGAACTTTACGGAATAGTTGGTCCATGCCAAGGTATATGATTGGTTTATCCGCTTCTATTTGTATGGATTTTTGTTCACCTTTAAATTATTTCTTGCATGTCTCATATGTACTCACGTGTGAGCTTGTTTTGTTATGGAGTTGAGTTAGTGAATTGGTTGGTGATGTTTAGTTGGTAGTCACTCAGAGCCACTCTATTGTTGAATGTGAGATTTCTCCAGTGATGCATTAAACTTCATACAATCATATTTCAGTGTTCAAGATGCGGTTTCCCTGCTCCGCCAGCGCCGGCTCATCATCTTCATCAACTGGAGGCATTTATGTCGGACCATGTGTCCAAACCTACCCATCTACCGCGCTGGAATGTCCACCTCTGTCTGGGGCCGTCCTTTTTGCTCCTGTCGAGGTCGCATGTTCGTCGAAGCATCAAGTCACGCCGATTTTCTTTTCTTTTTCCCTATTTCAGTTCTTGCATTTGTTTCTTCTTCTCGTTTTTTCTTCTCTTTGTCCGCTACTTTAAGCTTGTTCAAACATCTATAGTTACTCAACAAAATACTTGTCTTTCTGCAATTTATTTATGTGATTTCAGAAAGAAAAGGAAACTCCACCCCATATTCTAGCTACAAATCACCAGAGTAGTTACCATGGTTCCTTGTTCGAATGAGTTCTTCTATTTTGCGTTGCAGGGTGTATTATCTTGGAGGCTGTTGCTTCTTTGTACTGTGGATTAAGGTTTCTTGTTTTCCTTTCTAGGTGCCTCTGCTGCATTTGTTTTGTGTCATATGTGCTGTCATGATCCTTGTTTCACAAATCGTGTTGATTTTCCAGATTTGATCGGGTGTTGTCTTTTGTTTTGCCCCATGCCATTTATATTTTGTGCTTCCATCTGGACATGATGTGCACCCTTCTTTCCATTGTGATACATGTTTTGCTGCCCCCATCGACAACACACTGAGCTTTGGTAGTTGTTCCTGAAACCTTACATTTAGTTTTAGCAAAGGAGAAACCCATGTCCAAATTATAAAATTGTGTTTCTCGGACAACCACTCAAGGGTCCTACATAAAAACACTTGCGTTGGAAAAGTGGCAACCCAAAAATTAGTGCTACAGGATTACTCTGACTGCCATTCTTTGCTATCGTCATAGATACAAGGCTATGATTTTTTTATTCTGAATTTATTCTACCATGGATTTCGTTTGTGGTATGTGCATGTTTCAGAACTGAGTATATAAGTATGAGAAACAGAGAGCTAATATCTCTACTCCTAAAGGGGCACTTGGTAGCTTTTTGTCTTTGTTTTTTTCGTCATCCCTCCCACCTTCGTCAGGTTTTTTTTCGTCCTTTTTTTCCCTCACCTCTCACCACCACCCCCGCCCACTGATTTTTCATCGGGTTTTTTTCGCCGCACCTCCGGTCTTTTCCAATACACATGCGACAGTCCATTTTAGCAGGCATGAGTCATCTGGGTACTGTTTATGAATTGATGGCGCACCTTGCTTAAATCCTACTGACAATCTTCTCAAGAATTCATACTAACATGTGTCTTTGCTTTTTGTTAGATGCATTTAACATGTTCAGGAAGCATGTTTCAAGGGCTTTGTTTGTCGATCTGGAACCCACTGTTTAGAAGATTATGGCAGTAAATTATAGTCAGTTTCCTCATCTATCCTTCATCATAGCCTCATAGGTACTATTATATGACTGTTGCATTTCAATTTTTTTTGCAGATAGTTCATGTTGTTGGACGTGGGCGGGCTGGCGGAGGGTGTGTCCGCGGCCGACCTGGAGGTCGTGTTCGGCTCCATCGGCCGTGTTGCCAGCATCGAGTTCGTGAGCACCAGCGGCTGCAGCTTCGCCTAGGTCGACTTCCACTGCCCCTTCCACTAGGTCATGACCAAGTTGTTCTCCACCATAAGCATCCACCACCCCATAAACAATCTCATTGTAACTATGTTTCTACACTTTGGCAGCAATTAATAGTAGCAGATTGGGGTTTTGTTGATTCTCCACATTAGCCGTCGAGCTCCGCCGCCCCATGCTGCAAGACTGGCCCTGATGACCTAATCAGAGCAGGTTAGATCCAATCTACCCTTTGTTTCCATGGCCTTCCCACCCCCATCATTAATATTTTCTTAGTGTGTGTTTTGGGAAGATCAGGCTTCATGTTGTTCTATACTTATTTACCTTTTAAAAGTTCTTACCTTGGTTTTGATACATAATTTAGCATGGGTAAACTAATGAAGTTTAATCAGGTTTAGATGATGTAATCAGCTGGAGAAGTACATGAGCTTACACAGAGTTTTTAGTAGAAAACGACATAAATTGTGGCATTGGTCGCAATCTGGAAGTTCTTCAGGTGAGTGACATGATTTAATTTGGAGAAGCATGAGCTAGGATGCAGTCACATATTTTTTAATGGTTCTTGCCTATTTCTTGTGATATTATCAAGATTTTCTAATTGAACTGAAGTTCTATTGAGAACCTTCCAAATCCAAATCCTACTTCAGAAAGTGTATATGAAGCAAAAGTATGCACCTAAACGTTATCAGAAGTCAGGTCTTAGACAAGGTAATGTTTTTCTATCTGATGAACTAGACAAGGTAATGTTCGAACTTAGAAGTGATCAAATCATATGCTTTGGTATGGAAGAGTGTAAACTAACTATTGCATATACATATTAGCTCTAGATTTTCAGTTTGTGCTTGTCTTATGTAGAAATTGTTGTCCATGAGGCATGGCCCAAAGGTCAGAAAATATCATTCCTCCATGTGTTGTGGTAAAATATATCTCTTCATTACAAAAATATTCCCTTTAGATTTGGGAGCAGTATATGCCGAGTATCTATACTCACCAGAGCCGATTTTTTTTTCTTTAAGATAATTTTAAGAGGCACTACTTAAGTTCCGCGTGCAATGTGTCGTAGACTAATTATTATGGTATAAACCATACTCTTCGGGATACTCCATGGATATATTGGTCGAATTCCTTTGTTAGTTGCTCTGATAGGAATTCTCATCTCGACAAAGTTTAGTACACCCTCCGATCCATATTACTTGTCACAACTTTAGTACAATGTGTCGTAGCCTAATTATTGGGTCAAAATCAGACTCAACCCATCCTCTTATGCATAAGCCGAGAAGCAAACTATTTGGGACTAACCTGAGAAAAAGGGGGGATGTAGTCCCAAATATTAATTAGATGCTTCTCGGGTTCATTATTTTAAGCGCAAGAGATGAACTACATCCCCCCTTTTTCTCAACATATTGTTTTCAAGTCAAAGGGGGGATGTAGACATCCATTGCTTTCAAAACAATAGACTCAAGCATGGTTAATTTGACTTGAATGAAGCAGGTATTCTGATTCCATCTGATTATCTGCTTTCATGCACATAGCCCACTTGATCCTGGTAAGCTTCGGGAGATTGCTGTAAAAACTGTACGAGTTTGTGAACGTGAGAAATCAAGCTCTCACATGTGAACATTCCTTGTACCGTTGGATATGACCCAAGCAGGCAATATGATTACCATGCGAATGAAGCGAAAGACAACATTCCTGATGTTTTTGTTCATGAATATCTCAAACGCATAAATATGTCTTAGTTTGTACCAGATAGTTGCCATTGATCTCTTTGTATACATTGTTGATTACATTGCAAGTGGACTGAATTTCAATTTTTACATACATGTCAAATTTTGGTAGTGAGTTATATTTATTATTTGGATGGGGTACTACAGCGAGCTTTCACCTGCCTGAGCTATATGCATTATATTTATATATGTAAAATCAGAAAAGGAAGAAGCCCGTGGCAACGCACGGGCGTTCTACTAGTTATATTAGGTGATCAAGTTTGCTTTTGTTTGGTCTTGTGGTGCTGCGATCCGTTGGGCTTTTTTTGGTTTTAAAAGAAAAGAGGTATGACATGTTATTTTGATACTATATAAAGGAGGCCCAATCATGTGTCCTGGTGCTCTTCCTGTGCGGAGTTTTTTTTATCTTGCCTCTTCAAACCAGTTGCACATTTTTTTTTCTTGCACCGCTTTGACTTGTTTGATCTGGTGCCACGTTTCCTTTTATCACTTTGACCTGATGTCGCTTCGTTCGCCACGTACTCCCTATGGTCCGCCGGATGAGTTCGTAGAAGGGGCGTCGGGCCCAGATTTCCGGCAGCTCCGGCAGCGAGGAGGCTATAAGGGCTTCCGTGGGGGTCGTCGGCCACCTCAATTCCGCCGCCGTCCGCCGACCCCACCGGTGGCAATGGATGCAGAGCCAACCGTCGAGCCGGGGGCTCCTGCGGCCGCGGCCGTTGCTCCACCCTCTTCGACGTTGTCGGAAGTGGCCCTAGAGGTGGTGACCGCACTTGCAGCGTCGAAGGTACCGGAGGCCGAGCCGGTTGCCTCTAACAACGACAAAAGCAAGTCAGACGGAGATAGAGCAGCTAAGTGGGCGCGCAAGAAGGAGAAAAAGTTATGTTATCGTTGTGGTGAGCAGGGACACTTTATCGCAGAGTGTACTACTGAGCTTTGTGATACGTACCTCAAACCAGTGCACGCTACGGGAGAGTGTCCGCTGTTGCGTGAGCCGTTGCCGGGAGTCACCATCTATGGAGTATGCTGCCCCGAGCTGATGTTCTTTGAGTCTCATTGTGCGATGACGGTACCAGAGGTGCCGTAGAGTGCGACCACGGGGGTGGTCAAAGTGACTAAAGGTGACGTGTTGGAGACACAGATCTTACAGAGGTTAAATGAGCTTGCTCCCGGGAACTTTCAGTGGGAGTTTATTAGACTCGATGCCAATGTGTACAAGGTAGACTTTCCTTCAGCAGAGGACCTGAAGAAGCTCCTGAGCTTTGGTATGTGTAGGGTGCCTGGCACGGAGTGCATCCTTGAGTTTGACGAGTGGAAGAAGGTCGAGCCAAAGGGTACGACCCTGCCTCAGGTTTAGTTACGTTTCTCGGGGGCACCGTCGAAGCCTCTGAATGATGTTCGGGTTGCGGCAAGCTTGGGGACACTCGTTGGGAAGACTGAGCGGGTGGACATGCCGTTTACCCGAGCACACGGGGTGGCGAGGTTGCTCGTGAGTGTACTGGATATTGAGTTTATACCGGAAGTGGTTAGATGGACGCATGCGGGCAGGATCTACAACCTTGAGATTGAGCTTGAGGACCCTGGTCTATTCGCGGAGGCCATGGCAGGAGATGATGTGGACATGACTGATAAGGATGACGGCTCGGGTAACAAGGAGCAGCGTGAGGAGGACAGTGCTCGAGATAAGTCTCACACCCCGAGTGTAAAACGCACCTCGGCTGCGCCAGGGAAGGGTGCGATTTTACCTTCATCTACGCCCATGAACTCGTTGAGATTTGGCTCTTTTGAGGCTGCCTCCGCACCTCCTAGACTTTGGAGTGATCGCGTTGAGAGTGACGATCTTTTCGAAAATTTGTTACCTCCGCTTGAGTCTGTTGGGCCTGAGATTGTTGCTTGCGGTCACTCGGATATGGTTGCTCGAGGGGAGATCTTGGTGGCGCATGCACCTTGCCCAATGGGACCTACGGCGATGCTTGTTAAGGATGCCAGGTTAGGCGTCGAGGATGGGGAGAAGCGTAGGCTGGAGGCTCCCGTTTCCCCCGTTGTGCACTCTTGGGGCCATGCCTCGCCACCTAGGATGAGAGGGTCAGTTTCAGGCCCTGCTGGTGGCGGTAGGGACGCCAGGATGGGCACCAGGTCTGGTGGGGGTGGGTGCGGGCAGGAGGCCCTCGCTTCAGCCTCCCCCGAGGCGCCTCTTCGGTGCTTGGCCGGTCTGATGGGGGGCGGGCCAGCGGAGCAGGAGGCTCTGCGCGCACGTCCTCCCATTGTGCATCCGCTGACGGCTGCCGCTTGCAGCCCACGGTCGACGCTTCCGGTTTCTACGACACTTGTGCAGGTGGAGGCGGGCACAGCTTCTCCGATCGGGCTGATGACTGATGGCCTTCCCTCGACTGGACCGGGAGAGGTTGGCCCACTTGGGGGTTGGGCGGGAGGCCTTACCCCAAGCGGGCCGACGCGGGACGAGGTCGTCGCCTTCGGCGGGATCCCAAATCCCGTCTCTGAAGGTCGACGGATGAGCTGCCATCTACAGGATCAGCCGGATGTTGATGACTTGCAGCTAGGGCGCGCCATGCGGGCGGCCAAGCTTCGTGACATTGAGGTCACCACCGGTATGGCTGTCAACATTTCCAATTCCATTTTGCATTTTTCCGATGATGAGATTGTACATAATGCAAACCAATTGGGAGTTTCACTAGGTAGTAATGAACAAGAAATTGCTAAATCTGCTAATGATATCCTTGATCTTGAAGCGGAGCGAGCTTTAGAGATGATTCGAAATTTAGCGGCTGTTAAACCTATGAACGATTCAGATATAGGTGCTTTGGGTGTTAGGGTACTTGATAGCTTTTGTGCGGATCTTGCACCCTCACATCCCGAGACAGAGGAGGATGAGTGTTCTATGTCTCCACAGGGTTCGAATCGTGTAGATTCTCAGGCGGTTAGGCCCACTGAGCTCGGTTGTGTGGACCGGGTAGAGGACCAAAACATGCCTAAGCGCAAGTGGAACCGGAAGATTTATCCGGCTTCGGCTGTGCGCAGAAGTGCTAGGACCCGAACCAATAAAAAATTTCATGATGAAATATGAAAGGAATCTTTTGGAATAGCAGAGGTCTAATGGACTTGGCTAAACGAAGGTTTCTGGCGGATGCTTCTATAGAACACAAGTTGGATTTTATCGCCCTCTCTGAAACTGGAAGGGACAATTTTACCCCTCAGTTTCTTAGCACCTTATCGGGAGGAGTTGATTTTGATTGGCATTGCCTATCGACACGTTGGAAGTCCGGAATGTTGTCATGGGAGATTTTGCGGTTAAGTTTCGTGTCAGATCGAAGGTTGATGGTTTCCAATGGGCACTGGTGGCAGTGTATGGAGCCGCATAGCCTGAGCTCAAACCAGATTTTTTGGCGGATTTAGTTCATATTTGCGGTAGTGAAAACCTCACAATTTTGGTTGGGGGCGATTTCAACATTATTCGAAGAAGGGAAGAAAAAAAAATGATAACTTTGACGGCAGATGGTCGTTTATGTTCAATGCAATTATTGAAAGCATGGATCTTAGAGAGACCGAGCTTTCTAGTAGAAAATTTACTTGGGCCAACACGTTACCCAACCCAACATATGAGAAGTTGGATCGTGTCCTCGCCCGCGTCGAATGGGAGCAGAAGTTTCCTCTCGTGACAGTCCAAGCGTTGTCGCGCGCGATCTCCGACAATACCCCATTGCTTGTTGACTCTGGGGAGGCAAAGCATGTGGGAAATAAGAACATCTTCTCTTTTGAATTAGCATGGTTTGAAAGAGAAGGTTTCTTAGATCTGATAGCACGGGAGTGGGCTAAAGATTCAGGAGGGAGATCGAGAGTAGAAAGATGGCAGAATAAGATTAGGCACTTAAGGCAATACTTACGTGGTTGGGCCAAACATTTGAGCGGGGTATATAAGGTTGAAAAGGAAAGGCTACTTCACCTTATTAATTCCTTCGAATTAAAAGCCGAGTCCTCCATTCTAGATACCAGGGAGCTGGAAACTAAAATGGAAGCGGAGATGAGACTGAAAGAATTGCTTCGAGAGGAGGAATTGAAGTGGGCGCTAAGAGCTAAAGTACGAAAGGTCATCCAAGGGGACGACAATACTCAATTCTTTCATATGATTGCGAATGGCAAGCATCGAAAGAAGAGAATCTTTCAGCTCGAGCAAGATGAGGGGACGATCTTAGGACAGGAGAACCTAAAACTATACATCACAAATTACTACAAGCAGCTTTTTGGGCCTCCTGAGGATAATTTTGTGTCCTTAGATGAGTTGAGGGTTGAGGATATCCCTCAACTTGCAACGGATGAGAATGATATTTTAACCGCCCCATTTTCGGAGAAAGAGGTGTTTGAGGCAATTTCGCAAATGAAGAATAATAAAGCTCTTGGGCCGGATGGTTTTCCGGCTGAGTTTTATAAAAAGTATTGGCACATCATTAAGGGTGATTTGCTTCCAATGTTCCATGATTTGTTTTCTGGACATTTACAGCTATTTCACTTAAATTTCGGAACGATTACGTTACTTCCGAAGAAAACAGAGGCAGTGCGGATTGAGCAGTTCAGACCGATCTGTCTTCTTAATGTCAGCTTTAAAATTTTCACCAAGGTGGGAACTAACAGACTTACGCAGATTGCACATTCCGTGGTGCATCCATCTCAAACTGCTTTTACGCCGGACAGAAATATCCTAGAAGGGGTTGTGGTCCTGCATGAAACGCTCCATGAAATCCACACGAAAAAACTAGATGGGGTGGTTTTTAAGGTGGATTTTGAGAAGGCGTACGATAAGGTTAAATGGCCATTTCTACAGCAGGCATTGCGGATGAAAGGATTCGATCAGTCCTGGAGAAACCAGGTAGATTCTTTCACGCAAAAAGGGAGTGTCGGAATCAAAGTGAATGATGACATAGGTCATTATTTCCAAACACACAAGGGTCTGAGGCAAGGAGACCCGATGTCACCTATTTTGTTCAACATAGTAGTAGACATGTTGACAATCCTGATTGGAAGAGCTAAGGACAATGGCCAGGTAGGCGGGCTCGTCCCGCATTTAGTGGACGGAGGAGTGTCCATTTTACAGTACGCTGATGATACTATCATCTTCATGGAGCATGATCTAGCAAAAGCAAGAAACATGAAGCTTCTGTTATGCTTATTCGAACAGTTGTCGGGATTAAAGATTAACTTTCATAAAAGTGAGTTATTCTTCTTTGGAAGGGCTAAAGACGAACAAGAGGCTTACAAACAATTGTTCGGGTGTGAATTAGGTTCATTACCCTTTACGTATTTGGGCATACCAATTCACCATCGTAAGCTTTCTAATAAAGAATGGAAGTGCATTGAGGATAGATTTGAAAAGAAACTAAGCTGCTGGAAGGGCAAGCTTATGTCATATGGTGGCCGACTAATCCTCATTAATTCGGTGCTCACAAGTATGCCAATGTTTCTCTTGTCTTTTCTCGAGGTACCAGTTGGAGTTCGGAAAAGACTGGATTTCTATCGATCGCACTTCTTCTGGCAGAGCGATGAGTCAAAACGAAAGTACAGACTCGCTAAATGGGATATTATCTGTAGGCCAAAAGACCAAGGAGGTCTTGGTATTGAAAATTTAGAGGTGAAGAACAGATGTCTTCTCAGCAAGTGGCTGTATAAGCTATCTGTAGAGACCGAAGCCACATGGGCCCAGATTCTGCGTAATAAGTACCTACATTCTAAAACCTTATCCCAGGTGACGGTCCGACCGACTAATTCACCGTTTTGGAAAGGACTGATGAGAGTGAAATCAGCCTTCTTCCACAGAACAAAATTTATTGTTGGAAATGGTACTACCACGAGATTCTGGGAGGATACATGGCTAGGGGAGACGCCTCTAGCTATCCAATATCCTTCTCTCTATAATATTGTTCAGCGTAGAGATGCTTACGTTGCAACAGTATTACAGTCCAACCCTCTCAATATTGAATTTAGGAGAATTTTAGCGGGAAACCGTTGGGAAGCTTGGCTACATCTTGTGAGAAGATTGATGGATGTTCAACTTTCTCAAAAGCCAGATCAGTTGTACTGGAAACTAACCAAGAATGGAGTGTTTTCGGTTAAATCCATGTATTTGGATGTTATAAATGCTGGCGCTATCCCTCGATCGATGCATATTTGGAAAGCCAAAGTGCCCTTAAAAATTAAAGTGTTTATGTGGTTTGTACATAAACAAGTAATTCTAACTAAGGACAATTTGGCTAAACGCAATTGGACGGGATCTCGAAGATGTAGCTTTTGTGATCATGATGAATCTATCAAACACCTCTTTCTTGATTGCCCAATGGTAAAAATTATATGGCGGTCTGTTCACATAGCGTTTAACATTACTCCTCCGACTACCATCCACACGTTATTTGGGACGTGGCTTGATGGAGTAGAGTCAGAAACGGCGAAAAATATCCGTGTAGGAGTATGTGCGTTATTATGGGCAGTATGGAACTGCAGGAACGATTTGGTTTTTAACAGAACAACACATATTCCTTTCTTGCAGGTTATCTTCGGGGCCACTACACTGATCCGTATGTGGTCGTTACTCACTCCGACGGATGCCAGGGAGCGTATGGTTACTGGGTCTGTCCGGTGGGAGACGGTAGCACGGGCTATTTTCAACCGGTTTGGATGGCGGTCATGTAATAGGATAGGTGTTTAGGTTCCTATTTACTTTTATTCCCCCGGTTGTGGCTATCCTGTTTTTTGTTCTTCTTGCTCTTTGTGAACCTTTTTAACTTTTTTTGAGACCTGAAGACTTGGTTGAACCGTTTGCTTTTTAATAAAATGGCTGTATGCATCGTTCTGATGCAGAGGCCGGGGATAACCTCCTTTTCGAAAAAAAAAACGTACTCCTCTGGCTGCAAGCGAAGATTTAGGAGGCCACGTTCTCACCGCTTCATCGCCGTGGATAGAGATATTTTTTGTTTCGTTGGTCCTGGAAGACTCCCGTCAAATCCTGCAAGCAACACATGTCGCCGAGTGCTTCGCTGCTCTTCCATCATCTGCCGCGTGCCACCGCAATCTTGCCCGTATAGCCCTATAAAAGGGTTGCCCTCCTTTCTCATCGACATCCTACCTCACCGATCCTTCCCAGCTTCTCCCAAATCCTGCCTACGCCCTACCTCGCCGACGGCCAGCGCCTTGTCCTACCTCGCCGACGGCCAGCACTTTGCCAGAGCCCCCGGCATCGCCCCCCATTATCCTCCATGTAGTCGAGGTGGTGGCGCATACAGAAGAGACATCACACGGAAGGTGCTCATGGAGGCCATAATCGAGGTGAGAAGGAGTTCACCACCCAACAAAATCACAAGCCGACTGTCGGCAATGGCCTCACTCGGCTCTTCCCAATGCCTTCTATCTTGTAAAATTTCTCCTTTTTACCTTCTGTTGCAGGAGCGTTGCCGCTGCACTTGACCGACGACAGACCATGCGCGCAACGCGACCTGCCCAACTCAATTTCCACCGCTGGCTGATCTGGTTCGCCCATGGGGGTGGGCATCCATTGGGAGGCCGCGAGAGTCGCGAGAGGTTAGGTGGAGGCGCGGCGGAGCTTCAACGTTCTTGTCCGGACGGGACGGATGATCACCCGTGGCTTCTATGGCTCCACTGCCTGGAGGCGTTCGTCACACAACAAGGTCGGCCTTCTGCCACTGTCGTCCATGGTGGGATGGGCATGGCAAGCTGCGGCAACGGGAGGTGGTTTGGTGGCGTACTCAGGAGAGACGATGCATGGGAGGCGCGCGTGGAGCCGTGGAGGCGGCGACGGCCAAGGAGAAATAACCATGGCGGCGGGCGGGCGTGCGGAGCCAGAGGCAGAACTCAGGCCGCTGTAGTGCGCCGTCCCCGACCTCGAGCCCCAGCGACTTGAGTTCGCGACCCTCACCATCCTGTGTCACCGGAGCCCTCTGCGGCTCTGCCCCAGACCAACATTGTGAGGAGCTGCCGCCTTGGTTAGCTCAACGCCAAAGCCAGCGCGAGGACGCGCCCCAGCTCTGTCGCATCCGCGTCAAGTGCAGGACAAGGACAGCGAGCGCACCACGGCTGCCCCCCTCCCAGTCTCTTGCCCACGTATCCTGATCATAGTTTTAAATAGCCGGCTATAGCGTGAAGGCTATAGCCTTTTCAGCAGGGTGCCGCTAAATGATGCCATGTATAAATTGGCTGCTATAGCCCGCTATAGCCCGTAATAGCTCCGCTATAGCTTATTTGGAGGTCCGCCGCTATTTGACATAGCCCGCTATTTAAAACATTGATCCTGAGCTCCCGTGCGTTCGCTGCATCGGCCGCTGCTGCTACGTCATGTACTCATGTATGATGCGTCCGACGGAGGAGGATTAATTCATAAGTATGAAAGTATGATTTTAAGTTTGGTTGTTGTTCTTTTCATATCTGCTGCCGCCTCAAACAACAGCTTTACTAGGAGATGAAGTAGATTAGGATGTTAGGACGAACACGGGGTCATCAACAAAATTTGTTTGTCGTTCCCTCTGTGCTCTGCTTCAGAGATCCCAAAGAAAAATTCAGCTAGAAAAAATGGAAATTTTCTGAATGTTGTTCAGGAAAGTTCATCAAATTATGGCAACCTGTCGATTGTTTAATAGGCAGATTTTGTTTTTTGCTATCAATTCCAGACTCCTCTCTGAATTTCTTCATCTTCGTTTTATTTTTCTTATTTGGGTCTATACAGAAATGATTTATCTTTTATTGACCAAGAGCTTCTTAATTGACATGCATAAGTGAGTTTATAGTTCTATTAGTACCTCAGTACTCACCTTAGTACTCCATGTTTGTTTCCTTCCGTTCAAATTAACATCACATGTATTTTTTGTTTGTCAGAACATAAATCAGATTTCTGACTGCTCAATGTGTAGTGTAGGGTGCGACTGGACACTTTTGTTGGCAACACAAATCCTCACCTTTGACTGTTGGCATTGGTATTCTAATGACAAGGTTCCAGAACTGCACTACGGTTCACATCCTTATCTATAATCGGCAAGTCATCTGTGTCGTTGAAGCTAGCCATCTGTGTCGTTGAAGCTAGCCACCCCACGCACAACTTAAACACCTCACCAGTATTGACAATTTCTTCTAACTTGATGCTTATGAACCTCACCCAACCACACCCATTACGGCACAATGCGCCCACAGATTTAGGCGTGCGCGGTGATTAAGGAAAATATATACCTCCACAGTGAATCGAAAAAACCAATACATGAATGTACCAGCAAAACGAAAATGTAAAAACTATCTAGAAACTACTATTGCACGGGACTATTCTCTCGCTCTATAAAGATGCACACATGCACAATCTAGAACAAATTCTGAAAAACTCAATGAAAACAAATCTCAAACGAACCAATGGGGCGCTAGTGTATACTATAATCAGCTAATGGATGGATGGTCGAAGTTAGCAGGTGTAAGTAGCTGGAGAAGGTTAAGATGGTTAGTATTTTTCCCAACATTTAAAAATTGTTCACATTTTTTAAAATATTCATTTTTTAAATAAATATTTCCGTGTTAAACAGAATGAAAACAAATAAAAAACCCCTAGGAACTAGAACAGGAAATTATCATGCTACAGTACTTCATATGAGTCGCTGCCGTACCGAGTGCTGCTGAATGCCAAAACAATTCAAACGGGCCGTGTTTGAATTTCCACAACATTATTTTCTTCTTTGGAATCATGTTCACTCTACAGCACTCAGATGCTAGTGTTTTCCTTTTTGGCGGCTAAGCAAGCAAGCACTTCATCTGGTGGACCCAGAGGCGAAGAAAACAAGAGACGGTTCATTGGGCTTTGAGTTGTTTCGTAGTGGCCTGAAACTAACTAGTGGGCCTGGATAAAGAAAAGGAATTCACAAAGAAAAAAAAAAGGAGAACACCGAACACGGCCTCGTCCTCCTCCTCCTCCCCGAGAGATCTCCACCCAAATCGCAGAGAACGCCTGCGCCATCGCGGAGTATAGGAGGTGGCCGCAGACCGGAGAGGACGGACGAGGGAGCTGGAGGCCAGTGAGCAGTGCGCTAGCATCGGCAAGTCGCCGCCGTCTTTTCCCACGCTGGCGGCGCGTGCAGCACGGAAGGGCAGGAGTGGCGCCGGCACTAGCTGCTGAACTGTTTGTAACTCCCGTACCGCTAATTTTCATTTCAGTGATTTCAGCTAGCTAGTTTAGCACAGAATCCTCGCCTGCATTCACATCAGCTGATCAATCTTGTGCAGGCAGGCTTTGGAAGAGTACTTGACACTTCTTCTAGCCTTCTAGGAATGTTTGGCAAAACAAGGTAACTCAACTTCTTAATCTGTATGTATACCTTGTGCTTCCTTGCATCTTTGCTGCTTTGAAATGATTGAGATCCTTGCAAAAATTCAGACAATCTTTGCTCCCATCATTGTACGTTGTTCAACTATTTTCAGGGAGCAAGCATGGAGATAAGCAAATTCTATCGCCTGGTACTTGGTAGGAGGTGTTATCTGAAGTTAATTCTATGCTCCCCCTAGAGACGTCTCCTGGTCTGAAGGTCCGTTCTATATGCCATAAGCTACTTAATTCCCACTGTTGCAGTTTCCAGAATCACAAGCTGATCGAGCTGCAGTTCGAATGTTTTATACAAGTCCATTGCCTGCATTGCATATACTTTTACCGGTTTCCCCCGCTTTATATTATAAAGCAACCATCACCGATTACAACCGAGAGACCGATACAAACGCACACCACCACTGCACACAAACCACACACCCAGGGCAAGATACAAAGGTGCCGGGCACCGACACACCACCCCACCGACAACCAAGCAAACTACAGCTGAGCGAGGAAGACCGCTTGGAGCCGACGGAGACCTCCACAATAGAGAGGTGAGCCGGACAACAACGAAGTCAGGACTCCAAAGCGGTGCCTCCCAGAAGGGTACGACCATGGATAGCCGCTACCGCCCGATCTCGAAGATCAGGTTTTCACCCGGAGCAAGACGACAGGAGTGAGAACGCCACGACGGAGCCTTCAGGAAGGGTACGGCGACAACTGCCACCACCACCGTCGGCCAGTCAAAGGACTGGGCAAGTGGTGTACCTCGGCTCTCACACCCCTCCGTCGCACCTTAACTCCGTCAACCACCCGCAACCACGCCGCCCGTGTGGCCATGGTTGCCCGCCCGCACCAGAGACGCACGCTCCGCCCCCAAACGCCGCGCCTCCCACCGCCAGAGCTGCCGCCCTGCAATCAGACCACCCCGAGACCTACACAAAGGCCTCGGCTTTGGACCAACTGGCGGCCCTCGACCGGCAAATCCACCCGCAGGCGCTCCGCTGGAAGGCCCGCGCCAACCCACCCGCGGCGGAGGAAATGGGGAGAAAGGAGAACGACGAATCCGAACCGGCACGGGGGTGTGTCGGTGACAGGTGATGCGACCGCATCGAGGCCACCCATCCCTCCAACCAAGCTCCCCGCCGAACACGAGGAAAGGGGGAGAAGGAGGAGCGGACGCATCCGGACCGGCAAATGTGTCGGCGACAGGTGGCGCGACCGCATCGAGGCCACCCATCCCTCCTACCGAGCTCCCCATCGAGCACCCCCGTGTCGCCCCACCATGGTAGCTGGCACACATCTTCGCGAGGCCACCTGCAATCGCGCGACCGCCAAGGAGGGAAACCAAATCGACCCGCAGCAGCAGCCAAGGTAGCTCACTAGGAAGGCCATCCCGCGCCGAGCGCCGCCGCCAGCCTCAAGGGCCCGACTGGACGAGGGCCGCCCACCTCCACCGCTGCCGCGCCGCCCCCTCACCATCGCGCCACGGGGAGAGGGCCGCCCGCAGCCCGTAGCGACAGAGGCGGATCCGGACGCGCCGCCATGAAGCCGCCGCGCCGTCACCACCCGCTGGCCTGCACCACCAGCACCGCTGCACCGCCACCCCCCACCAGCAGATCGCCACGGCAGAGGGCAGCCGCCCGCAGGAAAGGTCGCCCACGACCCGCACCGCGTGCCGACCGGATCTGAGCGCCGCCGCCAAAGTCGCGCACGTCATCCTCGGCCTGCACGCGCGCACCACCACCGCGCCGCTTGTCACGCCGCCAGCTCGCATCATCGCCGCACCTCAGTGCCGATGAGCCGCCGCGCCGCGTCCACAACCGGCCGCCGCAGCCCGCGCCGAGGGCACCGCGCGAGGAGACGAGAGAACCCCGCCGCCGCCGGCGACGACCGGGCTTCACCCGGCCGCGCCCACGGGCGGCGGCGAGGGAGGGGGAGAGTAGGAGGGGGGACCCGGCAGCGGCGGCGGCGGCTAGGGCTCCCTCTCGGTCGCACGTGGGGCGACGCGAGAGGGAGGGGAGGGGAGAGGAGGAGAACAAACGAGTTTCTGTCAAAACATTTCTCAAGGCGGACAGGCACCTGGACCGCGCTATGCAACACGTTCTATCCAGGATGTCGCCTGAATAGAGGTGCTCTACCCTACCTGCTTTCTTTGTCATCTGATGTTGCACAGCTGTTTCTTTACTGATGAACAGTGCTCATTCCTTCCATTTTTCAGTAATTGTTAATGACCGCCTGCCATTTCGTGTTGGAAAGATCTTCCCATGCAAGCTGTCGGTCAGGTCGAATGATCTTGCTTTCATTCTTCTTATTTCACAGTAACTAGCTAGAGATTCATGTGTTAGTAAAATAGCATGCAGTTGCTCTCCAAAAAAAAAATATAGCATGCAGTTGTGCTGTTGGCTTCTCGGTTAGTTCACTCATCACGCTACATGTGTGTTTGCCAGACAATTGATGTTCAACTTGGGTGTAACCAGTGGCGGAGACAGGCCCCAGGCCGGGGGGGCCGGGGCCCGAGGCGTGAGGATTTATTCCTTTGTTGACTGTAGCGTTTTTGCACTGTTTCACACTGTATAACACTGTAGCGATGAAGCAGGCCCGGGGCCCAGTGCTAGCCTGGCTCCGCCCCTGGGTGTAACACCCCAGTGTCATGCTACAGTAATCTCCCCCTAATGATGCCATGTCATCATGCTTTTCTAATACAAATATGCCGTCCAAAATCCAATTCAAATTCCATTAGAAATGCAAGTCAAATATTCGCTTCCTCAAACATGCCATGAAAATAGTTCATAATATGGCAAATACTCTCTAAGTAATTGTCATGTTGAAACCTACCTCTTTTGAATTCCAAAAATGCCCCTGGGATTTATTTAAGTGGTCCAGCATATATAAACTTGGCCTTTGCATTTTCTAAAAATGCTTAAACTTTTCCAATTGCCTTGAAACTTTTTGTGCAGGCCTAGTATATTTCCAAATATTTATGTGCCAAGTTTCAGTTGTAACAAAAGTCCTTTGGTGCTCCATTTAAATGCAAACAGTAGCTAAATGGGAAAAAGCAGAAAGGGAAAAGGAAAACTGTCTAAAGCCCACTGTGCTGCTGGGCCTAAGTCAAACAGCGCCGGCCCAGCGCAGCACTGTCACCCTCAACCTCCTGCTCCGATGAAAATGTTTTATATATGAAAAACGCTCAGAAAAATATGACGAATCCGAATATGCCCTCCATGTAGCTGTTACATATGCCTCTAACACTGCAAACATGGAACCTTTCCCTCCGGATCCATTTACCGATAACAGTCCGGAGCTGGGGAAATATCCCCGTATAATTTCCCTCTCCGTCTTCAATGTGTAGTGCTGCATTAGGTCACCCCTAGCACAGCATACTGCCATGTCATGCATTGTGTTGCATTTGTTTGCTTTGTATTTATTGTTTCTTTCCCATCTTCTCTCCGGTAGGCTCTGAGACTGACGCTGCTCCCGAGTATGACTACGCCCCTGACGACCAGTCCCTTTCAGCAGAGCTTCCAGTCAAGCAAACCACCTTGATCATTCCTATATCGCTCACTCTTTCCCCCTTATGCTTGCATTGTATTTTGCCACTGTACTAGATAGCTCCTATTTCTGATGCATAGCCTGCTTTTGTAACCTACTGTTGTTTCTTTACCTGTCCCCCTAAACTGCTTAGTGTAGGTTGGGTTAGTGATCCATCAGTGACCCCTCACCCTTGTCCCTGTTGCCCCGCTTTGTTACCGGTGCCTCGATCAATATGATCGACGTGCAGAGACCGAGCACATCACCGCACCCCCCCTTTAGTTGTACGACTCTGCAGAGCTACTATCGAGTGCCGAGGGTGATACCTCGTACCTCACTCCTGATGTTGGCTCTGTAGCATAGCTAATCGTTATGGATTGCCGAGGGTGATTCCTCTTCCCCCACCTCCGATGATGACTTTGTCGTGCAACCCCTCAAGTGTGGACCATCGAGGGTGATTCCTCCAAGTCCACCTTGATGGTCACATCGAGTGGAATCCATCGAGGGTGATTCCTCAGATTCCCCCTTGATGTTTCGGACACACGGATACCCTAACGTTTACCTCAGTCCTTTGTTGAAGTCGGGTCGGCCCCGAGGGGTACCCACGAGAGATGTGAAGCTGGGTTGACCGTGAGGGTACCCGCGAGATAATTACGTGGCACGCCGTGCAGTCTTGGCCCTTGTCGTAAGTCCGCGAGACGGGGCGACGGGACCACAGATCGTGGAGCCCTGATCGTTACCGCGAGCTCCCAACGCACTAACGGATTTGGGTATGTTATCTGAGTAGGCCTTTGGCCTTTTCGCACTGACCACCACGCGGGAATAAGTATGGGCACTCGGCATCATATGCTTCTTCCGAAGTTCTTTCAAACGTCAGCTGTTGAGCGGCGCGCGCCGGGTTGGACTGGGAAAGCCTGCGTGTGTATACAGGGGCTAGGTCTGCTCACCAGCCGCGTTCGCAACGCGCAGGAGTGCGATGGGCGATGGGCCCGGACCCCTGAGCGCTTAGGGATTAGATCGGCGTGCTGGCCTCTTTGTTGAGCCCAGGTAGGGCTGCGGTGTGTCGATCAGCCGAGGCCGGGTATGACCAGCTTAAAGTGTGTCCGGCCGGAGTTAATCGAGTGTGTTGGGTACATTGGTGCACCCCTGCAGGGAAGTATATCTATTCGAATAGTCGTGTCCACGGTAAAGGACGCTCAGAGTTGTATCCCGATCTACTACAACTAAAACTGGTTACTTGTGATGCTTGAGTAATATGTTGGCTCCGGGATCACTTTCTCGCAGGGATTCGAGGAAGGATATTGTGACGCCCCCATTCTTGTCCGTACGCTAATCATGCACACAATGCGTACGACCAAGATTAGGGACTCACTGATTGATACCACAACACAACAAAAGACACAAATATAAAGTCATACAGCTTCATATTACAAGCCAGGGGCCTCGAGGGCTCGAATACAAAGCTCGACATAAACACGAGTCGGCGGAAGCAAATATATATGAGTACAGACATAAGTCAGACAAGTTTTGCCTTAAGAAGGCTAGCACAAACATAAACAGCGGATCGAAAGAGGCGAGGCCTCCTGCCTGGGAACCTCCTAACTACTCCTGGACGTCGGAGAAGTCTACGTCATAATAAGCGCCAACCTGCTAGTAGGGGCCTCCGTCGGGGTAGTAGTAGTCGACATCTCTAGCGTACTCCAACTCCTGGGCTCCATCAACTGAACGCAGCCTCGTATCGAGGGGGAAAAGAGAAAGGCATAGCAGCGTGAGTACTCATCCAAAGTACTCGCAAGACTTACATCAGAACTATGCTAGATATGCATCATTATCAAGGGGTGGGATTATATCTGGACTGACTGCAGAAAGCAAGAATAGGGAGAAGGCCTAGTCCTATCGAAGACTAGCATCTTCAGCATCTTGCAGCATTAGAAGAGAGTAGACCTGCATCTCGTATATAGTCATATTGTTGTAGCAAAATTTTATATAGTAACCTCGCCCAGAGATCCTTCATCGACTCCCTGCGAGGAAGCAATCCCGGGGCCACAATTCATTTCAAATTAAAGTCACAATTATAGTTGTATAAGGTCAAGGTACAACTCCAAGTCGTCCTGTTACCGTGGACACGGCTATTCGAATAGATTATTCATCCCTGCAGGGGTGCACCACATATTCCCAACACGCCTGAGTCACCTCCGGCCGGACACACTTTCCTGGGTCATGCCCGGCCTCGGGATATCATCACGTCGTCGCCCCACCTAGACTCATCGAAGAGGCCAGCCCGTCGGTCTAAATTCTATGCGCGCAGGGGTCATGGGCCCAATCACCCTTTGCACACCTGCACGATGCGTGGGCGGCCGGAAGCAGACCTAGTACACTCCAGTCCAAGAGCTGCACCGTCCAGTCCAATCTGGCGCGCGCCGCTCCATTGCTGACGTCCGAAGAGCTTCGGCTGATACAACGACGCTGAGTGCCCATATCTTTCCCACGTGATGGTTAGTGCGTATTAAGGCCAACGACCTAACTCAGATCAAGTACCCAACCCATTAGCAATTTATTAGTGGCCAATAACACTCGGGTGCCTTACCGGCGCACCCCACCACATTTCACTCTCGCGGGTACCCTTGGGGCCGACCCGTCTTCAACAAGTTTCAGTAACCCGGTCAAAGTAACTGTGTGTATAAAACATCGAGACGGAACCTGAGGAATCACCCTCATGGGGTCCCGCTCGATGAAACCGTCAAGGTGGACTTAGAGGAATCACCCTCGAGACTCCCACACTTGAGGGGTTGCACGACAGAGTCATCGTCGGGAATGGTGAAGGAGGAATCACCCTCGAGAACCACGACCGACTAGCTACACTACAGAACTAGCATCATGAGTACTTGACGAGGTGTCACCCTCAGTACTCGATAGTAGCGCTGCAGAGTCGTACAACTAAGGGTGTGTGTGGTGATGTGAGGGGCCTGGCTTGTCAGTCATGACGACTGAGTCTTCTGTCTTCAAGTCCTCGGTGTCGTCGATGAAAGCAGGGGCAACTGGGACTAAGGGGTCTCAGGGGTTCGCTGATCAACCTATGCTAAGCAGTTGGTATGATTGCAGGTAAAGTAACAGTTCATCAAAAACAGGCTATGCATCAGAATAGGAGCTATCTAATACAGTAGCAAAATCTCATGCAAGCATAAGAGGGAGAGAAATGGGTGATATCGGAATGCTCAAGGGGGTTTTGCTTGCCTTGCTGCTCTGCGGCAAAAGGCTGGTCGTCGGCGGTGTAGTCGATCACGGCAGCACCGTCAGCCTCGGGGTCTATCGGAGAGAAGAGGGGGAAGACACAATAAATATAAAGCACACAGATGCAACATGATGCATGAGTTGGCAATACGCAGGGCTAGGGGTGTTTACGGCCTATCTAGGTGCGATAGTTAATTTAGAAATTTATTTAGAATTATTTAAATAATGTCATGCACTATTCACCTATCCGAAACAGGCAAAAAGTTGCATGTTCCGATAGCTAGAGGCATGTGACAGATGAATGGATGACATATTTGGATTCGTGGGATTTTTGTGATCAATTTTCATGTATAAAGTTTTTCCATCTGAGCTACAGATTATTTTATATGATTTTTCAAAGTTTAAAACAATTTCTGAAATTAATTCTATTTATTAAATCAACATTATCCAGAACAGACATTTCAGAATCGTCTGCCTGCGATGAATTGACCGTCACTCAGACTGAAATTGCTGTGATGGTTATCAAAGTATTCTGAACCGTGTCTTCTCGTTTGCTGCAGCTTTGCCAGGGGGCCAAATGGTCGGCTTATTCTTCTCAGCAAAGGAACCCTGCACCTTTGCGCCCAGTCCGGTTCAGAAAGGCCATCATGAGCCGTGCAGTTCGATGTCGATGCCGTGGGCTTTCAGAGCGGCGAGCGCAGTTTCCATGATGCGAACGCGGCCACCATGGCGGTGTGGTGTGGTGTGGTGTATGCCATTTTCAAGGGACACACAGACAGAAGAAGCTCTGTCAGTCTACACAAGGGTCTGAATTTGGCGGTTCGGTTCACTCAAGACCCATTTTATCGACCGTCCTGGAGAGCGATTCGGCGACTGTGCGTGATCAACAACATTCGCTCGACTACTCCCAACTTCTCGGGCTGGTCTCGTTGGACGCCTTTCTGGAGATCAACAAGCTTTGCCTAGTTTAGTCAGATGATGAACAAGGCAGAGAGAAATAGCAACCCATCTCAGTTGGGTGGATGATACCTGGCACAACCCACTACCATTTGTTTTGTTTGACATGGCAGCCCACCTGTGTGCAACTCGAATGTAATGAACATGGCATGTCGCTTTTTAGGGGGAAAATGAACATACCATGTTGATTGATTTCCTCTCCAAACAATTATAACTTATAAGTACTTAAATTTCTTTCTTTGGAGGGGCATTAGAGCATCTACAACTAGGGATGGCACCCGCAGGGTATGGGTACGGGTGGAGTCACCCCATACCCTTACCCCCCCCCCCCCCTTGAGCTTACTCATCACCCTTACCCATACCCGTCAACGGGTACAATTTTTCCCATACCCGTTACCCGACAGGGTAGACGGTTACCCGCGGGTAAAATTATCCGCGTTTGCAAAGCATCAATGTAAACAACTCATAGTTATAAACAACAACATAAAGTCATAATTTACAACAATAGCTTATAACAACACATACTTATAAACAACAACACAATTAATAAACAACATCACTTCCTCGTAAACAAAAAACACATCAAAAGAACATCACATAGTCATAAACAATAACACATAGTCATACATTTTGAGTTCACAAATTCAAGACAAAGTGTAGAGTGTAGAGATAATTTTGACTTCACATAGATTTTATATGGGTACATGTGTATGTGGGTATGGGTGATACGATCCATACCCATACCCGCTCTGCCCGATGGGTTTTAGATTTCCCTATTTATATACCCATGGGTAACTTTTTGTCCCATACCCTTACCCTAATAGGGTTTTTACCCGCAGGGTACATGGGTAATGGGTACCCATTGCCATCCATATCTACAACCGCACCTCTATACCCATCTCAAACGCCCGGACGGCCTGTCCGATCAGTGCCCGAACGGAAAATCGCCACTCAACCGGCGTCCCCATAGCCGGCCCAACGCCCGGACTGACTGGTACTTCCCATATCCATCCAAAATCTGGGGCGGATATGAGGACGCGCCCGCCACGTCGAATTCGGCCCACGCTGGCCCTCCCGACCCCACAAAAATAGGACCATATCCGCACTCCAGCCGAAACCCTAGCCGCACTCCGTCGGTACTAAAACCGGCAGATCTCGGGTAGGGGGTCCCGAACTGTGGATCTTGGAGTCAATGGGTAACAGGGAACGTAGAGACAGCGTTTACCCAGGTTCGGGCCCTCTCAAAGAGGTAAAACCCTACGTCCTGCTTGGTTGTATTGATACGTTGGTGTAAGAATTACAGAGTTGATCTACCTCGAGATCAGACGAGCTAAAACCTAGGTGGGTATAATGATGATCCTTCGCCCCTCCACGGACTAAACCCTCTGGTTTATATAGACACCAGGGGTACCTAGGGTTACATATGGTCAGTCGCTACCAGGAGATAAACACACCTGTTACGCTAAACTTTTCTTGGAGGAGACGCCAAGTCTTCGGAGGTTTCCTGCTGGAGCATGGGGTCGCCTGTAGTCCGGCCTTCCTTCGATAAGTTAGGAGCGGCCCATGAGTACGGCCCACGAGAGACAGGCCAGCGGCCCGAGGACCCCTTAGTCCGGGACACCCTCAGTAGCCCCCGAACTAGACTCCAATGCCGAGGTCGATAATCTTTGTCAGCTCCACGCTTTCAAAGTCTTCGGCTTGAGGGGCGAGTTCCTTCCATCACCTATGTCCGGCTGATAATAGTTCGGCCGCCCACAATCCTTCGGTTAGCGAGGTATTGCGGGGCCTGTCGATCATTCTCTTCATTCAGAATTAATGATGCCCCTCGATTTCCGTGCGCCAGAGGGAGGCAGATGGTCCAATAGTTTTTTACGGAAATGCCCCTTTGGGCCAGGGGAAGATGCATATTTAACAGGCTAAGGGCGTGAAGGTTAGCGCACCTCATCCCCAAATCACCGAGAGACCGGAGTCAGCAAGCCTTGAATAATGGCGAGCGCCCCAGGCCCTTCCTCACGCCCTCAAGGCCCCCTTCAAGGTGACTGGGCGAGCTGCTCAGTTTCCGGCATTCGACTGGGCAGCCTCGAGACACAGGGGTATCTACCCGCAACAGATCTCGCGTCCATCCGCCCCGGATTGATTTCTATAAACAGCGAGGCTTTTGCGGAGAACTTCCCCGCCCCACACGGGGAGGAAAGGGTATGTTTCGTGCCCTTCCTCTTACGAGGTTTAGGCTTCCCCATCCATCCCTTCCTGAGGGGTTTACTAGAGTTTTACGGGATCCAGCTCCATCATCTCACCCCAGGATCAATTCTGCACATCTTGGGCTACGTTGCCCTTTGTGAGATGTTTCTGGGCTGTGAGGCCCATTTCGAGTTATGGAGGAAATACTTCTGCCTTGTCCCTCGCACCCGAGGAGGGACAATTTACGAGGTCGGTGGAGCCAAAGTGTGGCGCATCACCAGAATGGGGTATCCTATAGGGACTCCCAAGAAGGATGCCGAGGAGTGGACCTCGGAGTGGTTCTATATTGAAGACGTCCCCCTATTCGATCCAGCTCGGAGGGGTCTGCCCGAATTCTCACTTGCTTCTTCGAAGAAGCGGTTCAACTGGCGACCGAAGAGATCTTCCCAAGAGGAAAGTGCCGAAGTAGCATGCCTAGCCGCTCAAGTGAGGTGGCTAGCCCATAACGAGTTGACCATTATTGACGTGATGGCCGCACCCATTGCTCGGTGCGTTCAACCTCTTCAACAAAGGGTGCACCCCCTATGGTGTTACAACGGGGCGAATGACTCGACCCAATACACGCGGAAGGGACCTGCCGACCAGGCGGCAATGGCAGCCGTTCTGGCCGATCTCTTCAAGGGGGAAGAGCAAGCGTTTGCTCGACTAAAGCCCAAGGATGGCTTCTCAAGTTATAAACCCATCGAAACGGTGAGTCTAACCACACTTTATAGTTTGGATGGTACACTAATTTTCCTTAATCGGATATTTAATTTGTACGAACAGAGCTGGAGGTGCTGGATCGAGACAGTGAGTTACCCTGCTCCTCAACCGGAGAGTCATTCTCGTGACGATGACCCTGGGTTCCACGAAGATCCCGAAACGTCCATCGATTTCTGATACGTCTCCAACGTATCTATATTTTTTGATTGTTCCATGCTATTATATTATCTGTTTGGATGTTTTATATGCATTAATATGCTATTTTATATTATTTTTGGGACTAACCTATTAATCTAGAGCCTAGTGCCAGTTTCTGTTTTTTCCTTGTTTTTGAGTATTGCAGATAAGGAATATTAAACGGAGTCCAAACGGAATAAAATCTTCGGAATGATTTTTCTTGGACCAGAAGAAACCCAGCAAACTTGGAGATGAAGGCAGGAGATCTGACGTGGCGTCACAAGCCACCTGGGCGCGCCCTAGGGGGACGCCCCCCTAGCTTGTGGCCCCACGGAAACCCTCCTAACCCTATTCTTCGACCTATAAATTCCCAAATATTCCCTGGATACCAAAAAGAGCCAAGAAAATACTTTTCCGCCGTCAGAAGCCTCTGTTCCCGTGAGATCCAATCTTGGAGCCTTTTCCGGTAATCTGCCGGAGGGGAATTCGATCACGGAGGGCATCTACATCAACTCCATTGCCCCTCCGATGATGCGTGAGTAGTTTACCACAGACCTTCGGGTCCATAGCTAGTAGCTACATGGCTTCTTCTCTGTCTTTGTTCTTCAATACCATGTTCTTCATGATCTTCATGGAGATCTATCCGATGTAATACTCTTTTGCGGTGTGTTTGTCGAGATCCGATGAATTGTGGGTTTATGTTCAGCTTATCTATGAATATTATTTGAATCTTCTCTGAATTCTTATATGCATGATTTCATATCTTTGCAAGTCTCTTCAAGTTATTGGTTTGGTTTGGCCAACTAGATTGGTAATTCTTGCAATGGGAGAAGTGCTTAGTTTTGGGTTCAATCTTGCGGTGTCCTCACCCAGTGACAAAGTAGGGGTAGCGAGGCACGTATTGCATTGTTGCCATCGAGGATAAAAAGATGGGGTTTTCATCATATTGCTTGAGTTTATCCCTCTACATCATGTCATCTTACCTAATGTGTTACTCTGTTCTTCATGAACTTAATACTCTAGATGCAGGCAGGAGTCGGTCGATGTGTGGAGTAATAGTAGTAGATGCAGAATCGTTTCGGTCTACTTGACACGGACGTGATGCCTATATGCATAATCATTGCCTTGGATATCTACATAATTATTCGCTTTTCAATCAATTGCTCGACAGTAATTTGTTCACCCACCGTATTATTTTCCTTCATGAGAGAAGCCTCTAGTGAAACCTATGGCCCCCGGGTCTATTTTTCATATTATACTTTCAGATCTATAAACCAAAAATACCAAAAATACTTTGCTGCAATCTTTTTACTTTTAGTTTACTTTCCATTTTAGCAATCCTATCTATCTATCTCTATCTGATCTCATCCTTGCAAATAACCGTGAAGGGATTGACAACCCCTTTATAGCGTTGGGTGCAAGTGTTTGATTATTTGTGTAGGTACATCTATTGGGACTTGCTTGTATCTCCTACTGGATTGATACCTTGGTTCTCAACAACTGAGGAAATACTTATCTACTTTGCTGCATCACCCTTTCCTCTTCAAGGAAAAACCAACGCATGCTCAAGAAGTAGCAAGAAGGATTTCTAGCGCCGTTGCTGGGGAGATCTACATCAAGCCTACCAAGTACCCATCACAAACTCATCTCTTGCATTTACATTATTTGCCATTTGCCTCTCGTTTTCCTCTCCCCTACTTCTAAAACGATTTTAAAAAAAACAATTTTTTTTCCTTTTATTCGCCCTTCTTCCATTCGTCTTTTCGTTTGCTTTTTGTTTGCTTGTGTTACCATGTGCCTTCTATTTGCTTGCATCTTCGCTTGTTAAAAATCTATTGATATGGATCCTCATCCACTTGCTAAGCTTTTCAAAAGATCAAATTATGATGAACCAATTGCTAGTGAGTTGAGTGCACTTGATTATCTCTATGAAGTTTTGTTTGAAAATCATGAATCTAAATTTTTTGATGAAGTGTTGAAAGAAGAAATTTATAAGGTGATTCATGATAGTTCCTTGATTGAAAAGCATGATTGCAATGATGTTACTATAAATTCTATTAATGTCAATTATGCTAATGATATGCAAAGCCACAAGCTTGGGGATGCTATGTTTGATGAAGATGATATTTTTTGCATGCTCGTGTATCATGAAAAGAATGATTTATGTGATAGTTATATTGTTGAATTCCCTCTTGATGCTACTGAAATTTATTATGAGGGAGGAACATATGCTTGTAGGAATTGCAGTAATATCAAGTTTCCTCTCTATGTGTTCAAAGTTTTGATGTTATGCTTGTTTTGCCTTCGTCCTGTGCTAATTGATTCTTGTTCCCATAAATTGTTTGCTCACAAAATACCTATGCATAGGAAGTGGGTTAGACTTAAACGTGTTTTTCATGAGATTCGTGATGCTCTTTTGCATATTTCAATTATTACTTTTTATGTGAGCATCATTGAAATCATTATGCCTAGCTAGGGGCGTTAAACAATAGCGCTTGTTGGGAGGCAACCCAATTTTATTTTTATGCTTTTGTTTTTGCTTATGTTTTTGAGTTTTCCACACATTATTACCTCTGTAGTAATTGTGTTTTCTTGTTTAAATTAGTGTTTGAGCCAAGTAAGACCTTTGGGATGGTCTACGGTGATTGTTGATTTGATTTTGCTGAAAAACAGAAACTTTTGCGCTCAGTCCAGGAATTTTATAAATTCACCAGAGCGTCGAATGAATCTGTAATTTTTACACAAGATTGATATACAAATTTACCTGATTTTCCTAATTGTTCAGAAGTTTTGGAGTTACAGAAATATTCCAAGTCTATATATTGCTACAGACTGTTCTGTTTTAGACAGATTCTGTTTTTTTGTGTTGTTTGCTTATTTTGATGCATCTATGGGTTGTATCGGGGGGTATGAACAATGGAGAAGTTGGAATAAAGTATATATTACACCAATATAAATAAAGAATGAGTTCACAACAGTACCTAAATTGGTGATTTATTTTTCTTATACTAACGGATCTCATGAGTTTTCTGTTGAGTTTTGTGTTGTGAAGTTTTCAAGTTTTGGGTAAAGATTTGATGGAATATGGAATAAAGAGTGGCAAGATCCTAAGCTTGGGGATGCCCAAGGCACCCCAAGCCATATTCAAGGATACCAAAAAGCCTAAGCTTGGGGATGCCCCAGAAGGCATCCCCTCTTTCGTCTTCAATCCATCGGTAAATTTACTTGAGGCTATATTTTTATTCACCACATGATATGTGTTTTGCTTGGAGCGTCTTGTATGATATGAGTCTTTGATTTTTAGTTTGCCACAATCATCCTTGCTGCACACATCTTTTTGAGAGAGACACGCGTTAATCGTGAATTTATTAGAATACTCTATGTGCTTCACTTATATCTTTTGAGCTAGGCAATGTTGCTCTAGTGCTTCACTTATATCTTTTTAAGAGCACGGTGGTGTTTTATTTTATAGAAATTATTGGACTCTCATACCTCACTTATATTATTTTGAGAGTCTTCAAACAGCATGGTAATTGGTTTAGGTTATGAATTTAGTCCTAATATAATGGGCATCCAAGAGGGATATAATAAAAACTTTCATAGAAAGTGCATTGAATACTATGAGAAGTTTGATTCCTTGCATATAGTTTTGAGATATAGAGATGGTAATATGAGAGTCATGCTAGTGAGTAGTTGTGAATTGGAAGAAATACTTGTGCTAAAGTTTGTGATTCCCGTAGCATGCACGTATGGTGAACCGTTATGTAACGAAGTCGGAGCATGATTTGTTTAATGATTGTCAACCTTTGTGTGAGGGTCGGGAGCGTGCGATGGTTAACTCCTACCAACCTCTCCCCTAGGAGCATGCATCTAATACTTTGCTTCGATAACTAATAGACTTTTGCAATAAGTATGTGAGTTCTTTATGACTAATGTTGAGTCCATGGATTATACGCACTCTCACCCTTCCACCCTTGCTAGCCTCTCTAGTACCGCGCAATTTTCGCCGGTGCATTAAACCCACCTTCCTCAAAATAGCCACCATATATTTTCCTCAAAACAGCCACCATACCTACCTATTATGGCATTTCCATAGCCATTCCGAGATATATTGCCATGAAACTTCCACCGTGCCGTTGCGGTGCCGTTGCTTCCGCCGTTTGGTGCTTCTCGTCGGTTCTCTTGGCCTCGTGGTGGTGTTCGCAGTGAGGCAGCGTGGGTGGTGGCGCAACCGAGATGGCGCATGGTGGTGGGCGGAGGTTTGGCTAGTCGGCTCCGGTTCGGTTGGGCGGCGGGGTTTGGTGTACGGGAGAAATCCTTGCCGGTCTTTGGCTCCGATGCGGTGACGCCTACGGGTGCCACCATTCCTTCCTGGAGGGTGTCGGTGGTATCCATCCCCTACCTCCCTCCGCGTGCCGGGGGAAACCCTAGGACCCGTCCGGGCAGCAACGTCGTTGGCGTCGCATTCCTTCTTGGAGGTGCTGCTTGGGACGCGGAGGATCGGAGCCTCGTATGGTGGTTTGTTTCCGGTGGGCGCAGCGGTGGCGGATCATCCGCGCTTTGTCTAGCTGCCGCTGTTGGCATTTGTTTCTTCTTCTTTTTCTTTTGGGCTTGTTTGTGCTGGTCGCCCCAGCGATCTATGTATCGGTGTTGGTTGCTTTGTAATACAAAGCGGGGGAAACTAATTTTTGGCTATGAGCAGTGCAGCTGCCTTGTCCTCTCCCTGTCACCACGGCGGCGGCTCCCGGGTCTGAATCAGCCACACCACCGCTGCACAGCAAAGCGGGTACTCTCTCTCTCTCTCTCTCTCTCTCTCTCTCTCATTGTACTACTATCTTTTCCAGGATTTCTTACTTTTTATTAGTGACGGCAAATCAATGCATGCATATATGTACGAGTGATTGGATTCCCTTTGGTTTCTGGATCAATGCAGGTCGTACATCCCTGCATCTAATGGGGATGTACGTGGCGCTCCGCGTGGCACAATGGGTGGTGGGCAAGGCACTAGCTCCCGTTGCGGATGGCGTGCTGGGGGCTGGGGCGGCCACCAAGAACTTTGGTCCCAACGTCGAGGCCCTCAGCACGGAGCTTCTGTGCGTGAAGGCCATGCTCGAACAAGCTGCCCTCAAGGGGTTTGATGGGCCGGCCATGGAGAAGCTAATGTAGAAGCTACGGGACTCGACGCACAATGCCGAAGACTTGCTAGACGAGCTGGACTACTTCTGAATCCATGACGAGCTCCATGGCACGTATGAGGCTGCCAACAAGCATGGCAAGGGCCGCGTCCTCAACCTTGCCCTCAATGCTCGCCACACCACCAAAGCTGTTGGCAAAATTGTCAATTGTTACACTTGGCAGCGTGCTAAGGGCTGGCAGAGGTCACGCAACAATTCCTCCTCAGCGTCAAGCATCAATCAGGAGGTCAGCGGATGCATGCCCAAGCTCGTTAAACTCCTCCCTTGCTCATCTTCCACACATCCACATGTTGTTGATGACAATAGTGGCAATGAGCAAGAAACACGAAAGCTTGAGTTTAATAGGGTTGATTTCTCTCAAAGGATGAATGACATTGTAGAGAAACTGCAGCTTATGCGTAATGAGGTTAGCAAGATTTTGATACACTGTGGCCCTAGAACTGTCCCAGGCACTGCCCAGATTCGTCCCATCACCAAAGGTCGGATTAATGAGCCAAAAATTTATGGGACGGACCATGTCATGAATAGTATCAAACATGATATCACCGAGGGTCAATACTGTGACGAGAGTGTGACTGTGATTCCAGTTGTTGGTTCGGGGGGATGGGGAAGACTACACTGATACAACACATATATCGCAGCCAACAAGTGCAGAATCATTTTTCAGTCATGATTTGGATATGTGTATCATTCAGTTTCAATCTGGATAAGGTGCTAGAGTAGATTAACACATGTACCCCTGCAGTTGAAAGGGAAAAAAATGGCAGTACAACTGAAGATTTGATTGAACAAAGATTAAAATCTAAAAGGTTCTTACTTGTATTGGATGATATATGGCAGATTAGTAATGGGGAATTATTGTCAATACTCAACAAATCAGGAGAAAAGGGTTCCATAATTCTCATCACAACTCGGTTTCAAGCAATAGCACAGAAATTTGAAACACCTGGCCACTCAATAAAGCTGAATGGTTTAGAATCTAAAGAGTTTAGAAAGTTATTCCTTGCATTTGTCTTTGGTGATGAGCAATATCCAAGGGACAAACATTTTTTGCTTGAGACGGGAGATAAGATATTGGAAAAACTAATGGGCTCCCCTCTTGTAACAAAGTACGTTGGTAGATTACTGAGTAAAGACCTTAGTTTGCGTCATTGGAAAGGGGTCCTAAAAAGTAAAGAATGGGAGAAGCAGACTGCTAACAATGAAATTATGCCTGCCTTGAAGCTTAGCTATGAATTTCTCCCTTTCCATCTGCAACAATGTTTTTCCTATTCTAGATTGTTTCTTGAAGATTACCATTTCAGAAGTGACGAGCTGATCAGTCTATGGATCGGACTAGATATTTTGATACCCAGTGAACACAATCAAACATTTGAAGAAATAGGTATGAGCAATTTAAATTAGTTGGTTATCCATGGATTTTTCAGAGAAGAGAAAATTTATGACGGTTCATGTTGTGTTATGCATGACCTACTGCATGATTTGGCACTGAAGGTTGCATCTCATGATTGTCTTAGTTTACATCTCCTTGGTGTTGGATCAGTAGAGATTCTGCCAACCAGCCGTCACTTGTCTATAAGCACAGATGATTTAGGTAAATATGATGCAGTGTCTGGTAAAAAGTTAAAGTGTGATTTGGAAGAACTGAAGATAAGATTTAACATTGAAAATTTGCAAACATTGATGTTATTTGGAGAAATAGATGAAGGCTTTGTCAAGATATTTGGTGATTTTATTGGGGAAGCAAATACTCTTCGTGTTCTTTATTTGCCTAGCATGCTTTGTCCCGTGGAGTCCATGTTACATAACTTTGCAGGACTTGTCCATCTACGACTCCTATGTCTAGGGACACAGGATAGCCAGATGCTTTTACCACTGAACATCTCTAAATTTTATCATTTAAGGATTCTAGATCTTAAATGGTGGAATGGCAGTCATGATTTACCTGATGACATGAGCAGCCTTGCCAAATTGTGCCATTTTTATGTCCCTACTGATGATCATCTCCATTCTGATATTTATAATGTCGGAAAACTTAAACTCTTAGAAGAGTTGAAGGTATTTCAAGTCAATAAAAGAAGTGAAGGGTTTGAAACAAAGCAGCTAGAGCACTTGACCAATCTATGGGAGCTTGGCGTCTACAACCTTGAGAAGGTAGATACAGTAGAAGAAGCAACCCAAGCAAAACTGGTGGAGAAAAAAATACTTGAGGAGGTTAACATTGAACCGGGATTATAAGGGGTCTATTGTTGAGCCTGGTTTTGAAGCAGTGGTTCTTGAGAGCCTTCAACCTCATGGAGATCTTCAAGTGTTGCGCATTAGAGGGCACGGAGGTCCTTCTTGTCCAACATGGCTGGGTGATGAGTTCACTGTTGAAGGTCTACAATCTCTTTATCTGGATGGTGTTTCTTGGGAAGTTTTCCCTTCTTTAGGGAAGGCGTGTGATCTTCGTGAAATAAGGTTTGAGGATATTGCCAGACCGAAGGATTTTATCATAGAGGAAAGCTTTTGCAGGCTAATAATGTTGGGGAACGTTGCGTGGGAAACAAAAAAATTCCTACGCTCACCAAGATCCAATCTAGGAGATGACCATCTACGGGAGGAGAGATTGAATCTACATACCCTTGTACACCGAAAGCATTAGCATCGTAACGCGGTTGATGTTGTACTCTTCACGATCCAATCGCGATCCAATCCGATCTAGTGCCGAACAGACGGCACTTCCGAGATTAGCACACGTTCAGATCGATGCCGTCCTCTCCTTCTTGATCCAGCAAGAGAGGGGGAGGAGGTAGATGAGATCGGAACCAGCACGACGACGAGGTGGTGGTGGTAGCAGTGGAAATCTGGCAGGGCTTCGCCAAGCGCTGACGGAACATGGAGGAGGAAGAGAGGGAGGGTGCGACCAAGGGTGGAAGCGTGCTGCCCCTGCGCCCCTTCCCACTATTTATGGAGGAGGAAACTTGGAGGAGGAGGAATAGTGCCTTGTGAACAGTACCGCGTGAATAGTACATGCGTGAACAGTACCATGTGGATAGTAATCCTCTTTCCCAAGTAATGCCTCTTATCTCCTATTTTAAAGGGATTTGATCTTATCTCTTGGGGCAGCCGCATGGGCCAAGGGGGCTGCTGCACCTGGCCCATGAAGGGCTGGTGCGCCCCTCCTTAGAGTCCATGTGGACCCTCCGTGGACTTCCGGACACCTCCGGAACCCTCCGGAACCTTCTGGAAGCTTCCCGGTACCGAAAAAAACCGAACTTTCTCCGGAACCCAAAATATGACTTCCCATGTATAAATCTTTACCTCCGGACCATTCCGGAGCTCCTTGTGATATCCTGGATCCCATCCGGGACTCCGAACAACATTCAGACTTTCCACTGTTAATATCTCATTACTACCCTAGCGCTAGCAAACGTTAAGCGTGCGACCCTACGGGTTCGGGAACATGCAGACATGACCGAGACTCCTCTCCGATCAATAATCAATAGCGGGACCTGGATGCCCATATTGATTCCCACATATTCAACAAAGATCTTTATCGGTTGAACCACGATGTTAAGGATTCAATCAATCCCGTATGCAATTCCCTTTGTCCAGCGATATGTTACTTTCTCGAGATTCGATCGTCGGTATCTCCATACCTAGTTCAATCTCGTTACCGGCAAGTCTGTTTACTCGTTCCGTAATACAAGATCCCGTGACCAACTCATTGGTTACATCGCTTGCAAGCTCATTGTGATGTTGTATTACCGAGTGGGCCCTGAGATACCTCTCTGTCGTACGGAGTGACAAATCCCAGTCTTGATCCATGCCAACTCAACAGACACCCTCGGAGATACATGTAGAGCATCTTTATAGTCACTCAGTTACGTTGTGACGTTTGATACACACAAGGTACTCCACCGGTGTCAGTGAGTTGCATGATCTCATGGTCATAGGAACAGATACTTGACATGCAGAAAACGATAGCAATAAACTTGACACGATCATATGCTACGTTCATAGTTTGGGCCTTGTCCATCACATCATTCTCCTAATGATGTGATCCCGTTATCAAATGAAATCTCATGTCTATGACCCGCAAACCATGGCCATCTTTGATCAACGAGCTAGTCCGGTACAGGCTCACTAAGGACATGTTATTTGTCTATGTATCCACACATGCCTTTGAGTTTCCAATCAATACAATTATAGCATGGATAATAAACGATTATCATGAACAAGGAAATATGACAATAACCAATTTATTATTGCCTCTAGGGCATATTTCCAACAGTCTCCCACTTGCACTAGAGTCAATAATCTAGTTCACATTGCCATGTGATTCACATCGCTATGTGATTAACACCCAATGAGTTCTAGGGTTTGAGCATGTTTTGCTTGTGAGAGAGGTTCTGTCAACGGGTCTGCAACATTCAGATCTGCGTGTACTTTGCAAATCTCTGTCATATTGTAGATGCTGCTACCACGCTCCACTTGGAGCTATTCCAAATGGCTGCTCCACTATACGTATCCGGTTTGCTATTCAGAGTCATCCGGATTGGTGTTAATGCTTGCATCGACACAACCTTTTACGCCGAACTCTTTATCAGCACCATAACCGAGAAACATTTCCTTATTCCTCTAAGGATAATTTTGACCGTTGTCCAGTAACCCACTCCTGGATTACTCTTGTACCCCCTTGCCAGACACGTGACAAGGCACACATCAGGTGCGGTACACAGCATGGCATACCGTATAGATACTATGGTTAAGGCATAGGGGACGACCTTCGTCCTTTCTCTTTCTTCTGCCGTGGTCGAGCTTTGAGTCTTACTCAACTTCACACCTTACAACTCAGGCAAGAACTCCTTCTTTGACTGATCCATTTTGAACTCCTTCAAAATCATGTCAAGGTGTGTGCTCTTTGAAAGTCTTATCAGGCATCTTGATCTATCTCTATAGATCTTGATGCCCAATATGTAAGCAGCTTTACCCAGGCCTTCCTTTGAAAAACTCCTTTCAAACAACCCTTTATGCTTTCCAGAAAATCTACATCATTTCCGATCAACAATATGTCATCCACACACACTTATCAGAAATGCTGTAGTGCTCCCACTCACTTTCTTGTAAATACAAGTTTCCTGCAAACTTTGTATAAACCCAAAAGCTTTGATCACCTCATCAAAGCGTATATTCCAACTCCGAGATGCTTGCTCTAGTCCATCGAAGGATCGCTGGAGCTAGCATACCTTTTAGCATCCTTAGGATCGACAAAACCTTCTGGTTGTATCACATACAACCTTTCCTCACGAAAACCGTTAAGGAAACTTTGTTTTGACATCCATCTGCCAGATTTCATAATTGAAAAATGCAGCTATTGCTAACATGATTCTGACGGACTTAAGCATCGCTACGGGTGAGAAAGTCTCATCGTAGTCAACTCCTTGAACTTGTGAAAAACCCTTTGCCACAAGTCGAACTTTATAGACGGTGACATTACCGTCCGCGTCCGTCTTCTTCTTGAAGATCCATTTATTCTGAATGGCCTTTTGCCCTTCAGGTAATACTTCCAAAGTCCATACTTTGTTTTCATACATGGATTCCATCTCGGATTTCATGGCCTCTAAGCATTTTCGGAATCCGGGCCCACCATCGCTTCTCCATAGCTCGTAGGTTGATCGTTGTCCAACAACATCACCTCTAAGACAGGGTTACCATACCACTCAGGAGCAGTACGTATCCTTGTTGACCTACGAGGTTCGATAGTAACTTGATCTGAAGCTTCATGATCATCATCATCAGCTTCCTCTTCAACTGATGTAGGTTCCACAGAAACATCTTTCTGCGCTGTCCTACTCTCTGGTTGAAGTAAAGGTTCAACAACCTCATCAAGTTCTATCTTCCTCCCACTCAATTCTTTTGAGAGAAACTCTTTATCGAGAAAGGACCCGTTCTTAGCGACAAACACTTTGCCTTCGGATCTGAGATAGAAGGTATACCCAACCGTCTCTTTTGGGTATCCTATGAAGACGCATTTGTCCGTTTTGGGTTCGAGCTTTTCCGGCTGAAGCCTTTTGACATAAGCATCGCATCCCCAAACTTTAAGAAACGACAACTTTGGTTTCTTGCCAAACCACAGTTCATACGACGTCGTCTCAACGGACTTAGATGGTGCCCTATTTAAAGTGAATGCAGCTGTCTCTAACGCATAACCCCAAAATGATAGTGGCAGATCGGCAAGAGACATCATAGAATGCACCATATCTAATAAGGTTCGATTATGACGTTCGGACACATCATTACGCCGTGGTGTTCCAGGCGGCGTCAACTGTAAAACAATTCCACGTTATCTTAAGTGATTGCCAAACTCATAACTCAGATATTCTCCCCTCGATTAGATCATAGGAATTTGATCTTCTTGTTACTATGATTCTCAACTTCACTCTGAAATTGCTTGAACTTTTTCAAACGTTTCAGACTTGTGCTTCATTAAGTAAATATACCCATATCTACTCAAATCGTTGGTGAAGGTGAGAAAATAATGATATCCACCGCGCGCCTCAATGCTCATCGGACCGCACACAACAGTATGTATGATTTCCAACAAGTCACTTGCCCGTTCCATTGTTCCGGAGAACGGGGTCTTAGTCATCTTGCCCATGAGGCACGGTTCGCATGTGTCAAGTGATTCAAAATCAAGAGACTCCAAAAGTCCATCAGCATGGAGTTTCTTCATGCGTTTTACACCAATATGACCTAAGTGGCAGTGCCACAAGAATGTGGTACTATCATCATTAACTTTGCATCTTTTGGCATCAATATTATGAACATGTGTATCACTACGATCGAGATTCAATAAACCATTCACATTGGGTGCATGACCATAGAAGGTATTATTCATGTAAACAGAATAACCATTATTCTCTGACTTCAATGAATAACCGTATTGCAATGAACACGATCTAATCATGTTCATCCTCAACGTAGACACCAGATAACATTTATCTAGGTTCAACACTAATCCCGAAGGTAGAGGGAGCGTGCGATGGTGATCACATCAACCTTGGAAACACTTCCAACATACATCGTCACCTCGCCCCTAGCTAGTCTCCGTTTATTCCGCAGCTTTTGTTTTGAGTTACCAATATTAGCAACTGAACCAATATCTAATAACCAGGTGCTACTAGGAGTACTAGTAAGGTACACATCAATAACACGTATATCAAATATACTTTTGTTGAAGTTGCCAGCCTTCTTATCTACCAAGTATTTGGGTAGTTGCGCTTCCAATGACCGTTCCCCTTACAATAAAAGCACTTAGTCTCGGGTTTAGGTTCAACCTTGGGTTCCTTTCATTGGAGTGGCAACTGGCTTGCCATTCATGAGGTTACCCTTCTTGCCCTTGCCCTTCTTGAAACCAGTGGTCTTGTTAACCATCAACACTTGATGCTCCTTCTTGATTTCTACCTTTGCGGCCTTAAGCACCGCGAACAGCTCCGGGGTCATCTCCATCCCTTGCAGGTTATAGTTCATCACGAAGCTCTAGTAACTTGGTGACAGTGACTGGAGAACTCTGTCAATCACTATCGTATCTGGAAGATTAACTCCCACTTGATTCAAGCGATTGTAGCACCCAGACACTCTGAGCACATGCTCATTGGCTGAGCTATTCTCCTCCATCTTATGAGCAAAGAACTTGTCAGAGGTCTCATACCTCTCAACACGGGCATGAGCCTGAAATACCAATTTCAGCTCTTGGAACATCTCATATGTTCCATGGCATTCAAAACGTCTTTGGAGTCCCGATTCTAAGCCGTAAAGCATGGCGCACTGAACTATCAAGTAGTCATCAGAACGTGTCTGCTAGATGTTCACAACATTCACAGACGACGCTGGAGGGGTTGGCACACCGAGCGGTGCATCAAGGACATAAGCCTTCTGTGCAGCAGTGAGGACAACCTCAGACTACGGACCTAGTCCGCATAATTGCTTACATGCATCTTTCAACTTAGTCTTTCTCTAGGAACGCATTAAAATAGGGAGCTACAGCGCGAGCTTTTGATCTACGACATTATTTGCAAAGACAACTTAGACTAGTGTTCATGATAAATGAGTTCAATTAATCATATTACTTAAAACTCCCACTCAAATAGACATCCCTCCGGTCATCCGAGTGTAACATGATCCAAATTCACCAACCGAAGTCCGATCATCACGTGAGATGAGGTGGTTTCAATGGTGAACATCTCCATGTTGATCATATCTACTATATGACTCATGTTCGACCTTTCGGTCTCTTGTGTTCCGAGGCCATGTCTGTACATGCTAGGCTCGTCAAGTTTAACCCGAGTGTTCCACATGTGCAAAACTGGTTGCACCCGTTGTATGTGAACGTAGAGTCTATCACACCCGATCATCACGTGGTGCGTCGAAATGACGAACTTTCGCAACGGTGCTCACTTGGGGAGAACACAATTTTATCTTAAAATTTTAGTGAGGGATCACCTTATAATGCTACCGTCGTCCTAAGCAAAATAAGATACATAAAAGGATTAACATCACATGCAAATCATAAATGACATGATATGGCCATCAACTTGTGCTTTTGATCTCCATCTCCAAAGCACCGGCATGATCTCCATCATCACCGGCATGACACCATGATCTCCATCATCATGATCTCCATCATCGTATCGCCATCGGGGTTGTCACGCCAACCATGCTTCTACTACTATTGCTACCGTTTAGCGATAAAGTAAAGCATTACATAGCGCTTAAAGATTGACATGCAGGTCATACAATAAATAAAGACAACCCTATGGCTCCTGCCGGTTGCCGTATGCATCGACATGCAAGTCGATATTAACTATTACAAAACATGATCATCTCATACATCAAATATATTTCATCATGTCTTTGGCCATATCACATCACAACATACCCTGCAAAAACAAGTTAGACGTCCTCTAATTTGTTGTTGCATGTTTTACGTGGCTGCTATGGGTATCTAGCAAGAACGATTCTTACCTACGCAAAACCACAACGGTGATATGCAAGTTGCTATTTAACCTTCTACAAGGACCTCCTTTGTCGAATTCGATTCAACTAAGGTGGGAGAGACAAACACCCGCCAGCCATCTTATGCAACAAAGTCACATGTCTGTCGATGGAACCGGTCTCATGTACGTGGACATGTAAAGTTGGTCCGGGCCGCTTCATCCCACAATACCGCTGAATCAAGAAAAGACCAAGGAAGGAAGCAATCTAAATATCAACGCCCAACCACTCCTTTGTGTTCTACTCGTGATGTCATCTACGCAAGACCTAGCTCATGATGCCACTGTTGGGGAACGTTGCATGGGAAACAAAAAAAATTCCTACGCTCACCAAGATCCAATCTAGGAGATGACCATCTATGAGAGGAGAGATTGAATCTACATACCCTTGTAGACCGAAAGCGTTAGCGTCGTAACGCGGTTGATGTAGTTGTACTCTTCACGATCCAATCGCGATCCAATCCGATCTAGTGCCGAACGGACGACACCTCCGAGATTAGCACACGTTCAGATCGATGGCGTCCTCTCCTTCTTCATCCAGCAAGAGAGGGGGAGGAGGTAGATGAGATCGGAACCAGCACGACGGCGATGTGGTGGTCGTAGCAGCGGAAATCCGGCAGGGCTTTGCCAAGCGCTGACGGAACGTGGAGGAGGAAGAGAGGGAGGGTGCGGCCAAGGGTGGAAGCGTGCTGCCCCCTGCGCCCCTCCCCACTATATATGGGGGAGGAAACTTGGAGGAGGAGGAATAGTGCCTCGTGAACAGTAATTCTCTTTCCCAAGTAATGCCTCTTATCTCCTATTTTAAAGGGATTTGATCTTATCTCTTGGGGCATCCACATGGGCCAAGGGGGCTGCTGCACCTGGCCCATGAAGGGCTGGTGCGCCCCTCCTTAGAGTCCATGTGGACCCTCCGTGGACTTCCTGACACCTCCGGAACCCTCCAGAACCTTCTGGAAGCTTCCCGATACAATACCGAAAAAAACCGAACTTTTTTCGGAACCCAAAATATGACTTCCCATGTATAAATCTTTACCTCCGAACCATTCCGGAGCTCCTCATGATATCTTGGATCCCATCCGGGACTCCGAACAACTTTCAGACTTTCCACTGTTAATATCTCTTTACTACCCGAGCGCTACCAAACGTTAAGCGTGCGACCCTACGGGTTCGGGAACATGCAGACATGACCAAGACTCCTCTCCGATCAATAATCAATAACGGGACCTGGATGCCCATATTGATTCCCACATATTCAACGAAGATATTTATCGGTTGAACCACGATGTCAAGAATTCAATCAATCCCGTATGCAATTCCCTTTGTCCATACCTAGTTCAATCTCGTTACTGGCAAGTCTCTTTACTCGTTCCGTAATACAAGATCCCGTGACCAACTCATTGGTTACATCGCTTGCAAGCTCATTGTGATGTTGTATTACCGAGTGGGCCCTGAGATACCTCTCCGTCGTACGGAGTGACAAATCCCAGTCTTGATCCATGCCAACTCAACAGACACCCTCGGAGATACCTGTAGAGCATCTTTATAGTCACCCAGTTACGTTGCGACGTTTGATACACACAAGGTACTCCTCCGGTGTCAGTGAGTTGCATGATCTCATGGTCATAGGAACAGATCACTAGTAGAAAACGGACCTTTCGTCCCGAGCATTAGTCCCGGTCTGGTCACGAGCCGGTACTAAAGATGGTATTAGTCCCGGTTCGTGCCGGCTCCAACGGCTAGGAGTAGGGCGACCTTTAGTACCGGCTCGTGAGCGATCTTTAGTACCGGTTCATGTCACGAGCCGGTACTAAAGGGGGCATGGCAGGCTGTTGGTCAGACTTGGGCCCCGCTTGCACCTTTAGTACCGGCTGGTGACACCAGCCGGTACTAAAGTGCAACCTTTAGTACCGGTTGGTGTCACCAGCCGGTACTAAAGACTTCCTACATATACGGGCTTCGTCCGCAGCCGATCGAAGGGGCTCTCATTTCTCTGTTTTCTCCCCTGTTCTTCTTCTTGCTCGAAGCTCATCCTCCATTTTGCCAAGGATTTGTCAAGATTTAAAGGCACCCCATCTATCCAACTGTTCATAAAGGTTAGCAACTTTGCTCCTTCATCTCTCATTGCTAGATTAGCTTGTGGTATGCTCAAAGATATGTGATTTGTGGGTTTTAGCTAGGTTTTGGAGGAGTGGTCATTATGTGGGAGTTTATTTGATTTATATGCAATTTGAGCTCAAATTAACTTGTTAGGTTGCATATGTGTAGGTGTGGTTTATTTGGTGCCTTCCCATCCCCGTCCTAACCACCGTCGATCGTCCGCACCGTCTCGTCTCGGCACCGGCCACCTTGGTGAGCCTCTTGTTCTTCTTAAAACCTTTTTGTTAAAAAAATTACTTGTATGATTTAGATAGTTGCGTGTACGATTTACTTACTTGTATTATTGTTAGTTATTCTATAGTGTCATGGTTATGGTATCAGCCCACGTCGGCCCTCGTCCAGTCTATGATTCAGATGTGGTATGTCGTTATCTTTTATAACTATTTCACACATCATCTAATGTCTATGACAATTAATTATGCCACCAAATTGACGTAGATGTTTTTATCTATAGGAAGTAGTTGAACCAGAAATTCCAACCGACTATGCAATTCTGCTCGAGAAATTAACACAAGCTGAAAAAGAAATTGATCATTTAAAAGAAAAATTGAAAAGAACTAAAGATGAGAAGATGGGATTGGAGTTGCATGTTGCCGATATCGTCGATGATCACAAGAACAAGATGGCTGGAATGTGCTTGAAGCTTAGAAAGATTAGAAAATATGCCATTGATAAAGAGGCTTGGTATCATTATGCCGTTGGCTCAATTGTTACTTTAGTTGCGATTATGATCGCATTTGTTGTTGCATTTACATGTTTTAGATAGTTGTATGTTGTTTTATGAGATGTATGTATGAACTATAAGTATCTATTATTTGCAGTAACATTTGGTCACTGCTAGCTCTACTTTTGGTTGTAATGTGATGATGAAGTTGTATTAATTTGGTCACTTCGATGTTGTGTAGTGAACATGAGCCGGCAATGGATGTACGATGACCGACTAAGTCCAGGGTTTCTTAATGGCATGCATGATTTTCTTCGTGTGGCTGAGGCAAACAAGCAGAATGGTTTCATGTGTTGTCCATGTCTTGACTGTAAGAATGATAGGAATTACTCTAACTCAAAAACCCTTCACATCCACCTGCATGAGAAGGGTTTCATGCCACACTATAATGTTTGGACCAAGCACGGAGAAAGAGGGGTTATAATGGAAGACAATGAAGAAGAACAGGATGATGACAACTATCCTTTCGCCGATACAACAATGGGGGAAGCTGAAGAAGAGGCATCAATGGGGGAAGCTGAAGAAGAGGCATCAGATGAGCCCGCTGATGATTTGGGTCGGGTCATTGCTGATGCAAAGAGAAACTGCGAAAGTGACAAGGAGAGGTTGAAGTTGAAACGCATGTTAGAGGATCACAAGAAATTATTGTATCCAAATTGTGAAGATGACCAGAAAAAGCTGGGTACCACGCTGGAATTGCTGCAATGGAAGGCGAAGAATGGTGTAACTGACAAGGGATTTCAAGAATTGCTGATAATGATAAAGAAGATGCTTCCAAAGGATAACGAATTGCCTGAAAGTACGTACGAAGCAAAGAAGGTTGTCTGCCCTCTAGGATTAGAGGTGCAGAAGATACATGCATGCCCTAATGACTGCATCCTCTATCGCGGTGAGGAGTACGAGAATTTGGATGCATGCCCGGTATGCGGTGCACTGCGCTATAAGATCCCCCGCGATGACCCTGGTGATGTGGAGGGCGAACGCCACAGGAAGAGGGTTCCTGCCAAGGTGATGTGGTATGCTCCTATAATACCACGATTGAAACATTTGTTCCAAAACAAATAGCATGCCAAGTTGTTGCGATGGCACAAAGAAGAACGTAAGAAAGACGGGATGTTGAGAGCACCCGCTGATGGGTCGCAGTGGAGAAAAATTGAGAGGGAGTTCGAGGACTTTGCAGCTGACGCAACGAACTTATGGTTTGGTCTTAGTACAGATGGCATGAATCCTTTTGGGGAGCAGAGCTCCAGTCACAGCACCTGGCCCGTGACTCTATGTATCTACAACCTTCCTCCTTGGTTGTGCATGAAGCGGAAGTTCATTATGATGCCAGTGCTCATCCAAGGCCCTAAGCAACCCGGCAACGACATTGATGTATACCTAAGGCCACTAGTTGATGAACTTCTACAGTTGTGGAAAAAACCAGGTGTACGTGTGTGGGATGGACACACACAGAAGGAAATTGACCTACGATAGTTGTTGTTTGTAACCATCAATGATTGGCCTGCTCTTAGTAACCTTTCAGGACATACAAACAAGGGATACAATGCATGCACGCACTGTTTAGATGATACTGAAAGTATATATTTGGATAAATGTAAGAAGAATGTGTACCTGGGACATTGTCGATTTCTACCGATCAAGCATATATTAAGAAAGGCAGGCAACCATTTCAAAGGTGAGCCAGATAACCGGAAGAAGCCTGGCCTCCGTACTGGTGAATATATATTTGATATGGTCAAAGATTTACAGGTAATCTTTGGAAAGGGTCCTGGCAGATATCACCGAGAAGACATCTTGTGAGCTAATCCAGAAAATGAAGAACATAGCCGTGCGGGTCGCGACGGGCTATGCTTTACCAAATACACCTGGTGTTCTCTGGCATTGCAATCCGGTTCCAGCTGGGTATGCTCGTGTCGCGGTGGACGCAATAGAGCCAGCATATGATGACCTATTGCTTGACATCCCTGGAGGTGAGGGGGAGTCCACACTAGCAGAAGCCGGCCGTGGTCTCATTCTATGGAGTAAGGACTGCATCGTCTTTCCACAAACGGCGCTAAGGCCACCGGCTCCGCCGAGTATCGATGTCCAGCGCGAGGGATCCCAGCCAGAGGCATCGCAGCGCCAGCAGTCCTCCCCACCTCGCCAGCAGTCCTCCCCACCTCGCCAGCAGTCCTCCCCACCTCCCCAGTAGTCCTCCCAACCTCGGGACGGAGCACGACGCGAGTCCATATCATCGATATCGATCTCCGCCGCGTGAGCCGACTCCACCCCAGCAGGGCTCCCAAAAGAGGAAGGCCACCAGCAGTCCTCTTCGGAGGAAAGCAAAGAAGAAACCCGAGCCTCCGGCCAAAAGGAAGCTGCCTTACGACATGACAGCAGAGGAAAATGAAATTGAATGCGACCGCCAATTGAAAGCCTTTTTTGCAAAGAAGACCGTGACGCCAAAGGAGGTAATACCCAAGGAAGTCCAAGAGCACTTTATGGAACTCTTTATTGATCGACCCCCGGCATATGTCGAGCGTATGCCGACACACTATGAGCGACAGATTCAGAAGGCAAGTGAGCAGAGAAGTCGGCCCGGCCCAAGGAAGAAGTCGGGAAGTACGGCATCAACGACAGGTGGTACTACTACCGGGAAAACAGTTCCCCAGCTCGGAGAACAATCCAAGCAATCGATCTCTCCACTCAAGGTGAGTACCAATCCAAGCAAGCAATCGATCCAACCAGTCGACGTGCAAGGCAACCCAATCGACCTCGAAGAAGTAGAGGCTGCAGGTCTCACTCTTGGCCAAATCCTTGGCACCGAGGAATTCCGCCGGTACAGTGCAACTGAGTACGCAATGCAATATGCCAAAGGAAAACCACTTGTCAGACCCGAGGAGTACAAGGAACTACCAACTGCGATGCGACGGTTGCATGATTGGTACCTGCGTGAAGTAGAGCGAGGGGAGACGGCGGTCATGGTCAAAGTAAGGAAAGAGCATTACGTCAATGCATGTGACATATGTCTTGAATTCTCAGAACTTTTCCAGTTATACCACATGGACTCTATCGACAAAAGTCTCATCAGTTGCTATTGTCTGTAAGTGATTTATATCTTTAATAATTTAAGTCACTAGCTAAGATATCGTTCATTGGCTTATCCTCACTATATATGTTCTTTTCTACGCTATTATGCAGATTGAAGATGTGGGAATTGAAACAAGAGGGAATCGATGACATTGGGTTCATCGACCGAAATACCGTTAATGGTCATGTGGTAAAACATTATGCCAAGGACACAGAAGATCTCTTGGAAAATTTTCTAGAGGCACTAATGAATACCAAATCTACTATAATATTTCCTTACAACATGGGGTGAGTGTTTACTCTCTTGTATACTACAAATTCTATTTTCGCTTACTAGCTCGCTGTCAAGTGTAGTTGATGAGTTATATGCATGCCTGCTTTATTATATAAACTTCTGCGCAGAGACCACTATATCCTCCTAAATATTATCCTCGCGGATGGACTTGTTCAAGTGTACGACTCACTAGATACACGAGAACAATCATACGTGGACTTGTATTTTATGATAGACCGGTAATTTCAATCTTTATCGACCTCGCTTTCTTTCATTATTTCCTGATATCAAAAGTAATTATAATAACTCTTTCGTTCTTTTTCTTTGCCGCGTAGTGTTTGGAAAAAGATGATAGAAAAAAACCATCACGGTCGTCAATGGAAACCGAAGCTAAAGTGGAAAAAGATGCAGGTAATTAAGTAGTACTACTAGGTCCGCTCATCTTTTTAATTCTAGTTTCAATACCATTATCATGCTTGATTATTAATTATCTTATTGAATTCTATTCTTTTTGCAAAGTGCGCGAAGCAAGAGCAGGGGACAAATTTATGTGGATACTTCCTCTGCGAGAACATTCGCCTCCAGACCGAAGGCCGTATACGTCGCAGAGGAGCACGTGAAAGACAACTCCAGGTTTGGCAGATGATGTCGAAGCTCTCACCCGAGCAACGCTTTATAGCACTTGAAGAGGAATTTGCGGCATTTCTTCTTCAACATGTCATTGATGTAAACGGAGAGCACTATTACTTACCGCCGCCTCAATAATGCCAGCAAATCAGTAGTAGAAAACTGAGATTTCATCCGGAGCACTAGCTAGCTAGTCCCGGCCGGGTTTTGGGCCTTAATTAAGTTATAAGTCCAGAATATATATGGATGTGTAATTCCATTTGTATATATACTGTGTATGAGATATTGTATATTATATTACATATATATATGCATCAACTTGTGTAATTAATGTTTACAGTATGTAGCACCGTAAAATAAATTTGAAATGAATGGAAAACACAATAAATAGAGAGGAAAACTAAAACCTAATTAAAAGCGAAAAAAAAAACAGAACACTTAGTACCGGTTGGTATCACCAACCGGTACTAAAGGTCTTCCACCACCAGCCCACGCAGGCAGCCACGTGGTGGGCCTTTAGTACCGGTCCGTGGTCCAACCGGTACTAAAGGTCTGGACCTTTAGTCCCGACCCTTTAGTACCGGTTGGGGAACCGGTACTAAAGGTACATCCCGACCGGGACTACAGATCGACATTCTACTAGTGGATACTTGACATGCAGAAAACGATAGTAATAAACTTGACACGATCATATGCTACGTTCATAGTTTGGGCCTTGTCCATCACATCATTCTCCTAATGATGTGATCCCGTTATCAAATGACAACTCATGTCTATGACCCGGAAACCATTGCCATCTTTGATCAACGAGCTAGTCCGGTAGAGGCTCACTAGGGACATGTTATTTGTCTATGTATCCACACATGCATTTGAGTTTCCAATCAATACAATTATAGCATGGATAATAAACGATTATCATGAACAAAGAAATATGATAATAACCAATTTATTATTGCCTCTAGGGCATATTTCCAACAAATAAAGCTTACACTCATTGGCCTAGAAAGTTTTGAAAAATGGGTTTACACAGGTGAACAAGAGTCTTCCGTTGGTGGAGACTTGTTGCCACCGACTGCTCATATGTTCCCTCTTTTGCAAGTTCTGATTATTACAATGTGCCTGGAACTGTTGGGGTTGCCTTTCCTAGACCACATTGTTTCCCCAGATTGGTTCCCCAAGCTACAAGAGCTTGAGGTAACCGACTATCTAGAATTCTCGTCAGTGATTCTCATCTCCTGGATTGAAAGTCTGCGTCGTGTCATGATGCGAAATGTAAAGCTACTAGTGTCTTTTTGCTACTCAAAATCATCCAATGGAGCACAATTGGAGATTATTGGAGAGGCTGATTTGCGTAGCATAGACCAAGTGTTAGTTTTTGATAAAGTAACAGGTCTTGAGAAGTTGAAACTCGAGAGGTGCCCACCTCTAGAGTTGAAGCATCTTCTGATGCTAACATCGCTGAAGACATTGCTTGTAAAAGATTTAGTTGGTCTTGTTGGACCACTAGGAGGAGGTCAGAGTGACGTGGAATGGCAGCTTCCTGTTGAGCATATCGATATCTTTGGCTTAAATGGTAATAGTGCGAAGGAATTGACAGAGCTCCTCCCCCACCTCCCAAAGCTCTCCAAATTGGAAATATGGAAGTGTAAAAATATAAAAAAGCTTGTAGTGGGGGTGGATGTGGAAGAAACAACACAAGAAGCATCAGAGATGGGGGGAGGTGAAATAACAGCAGCAGCAGAGGAAGAGGATGATGGCGTGCTGCTCTTCCCTGCTCATCTCTGTGACTGCCAAGAGCTGGTCCTGGTGGAGCCACCAACTCTTGTTCCTGGTGGAGGAGGGCTCCAAGCCTTGCGATCCCTCCGGAGATTTAAAATAGTGTCTTCCCCAAAGTTTCCTGTCACATTTTCCTTTTCCTGTCACATTTTCCCTTCCTCCCTGCAGTTCCTGTACCTTGCAAGTGTGGAAGGCATGGGGACACTGGAGCCCCTCTCAAACCTCTCCTCTCTCACCAGATTAGAGTTGTATGATTGTGGAGAGGATGTGAAATGTCAGGGCTTGTAGTCTCTCCTTACCACCGGGGGCCAGCTCAACGAATTAGATGTCAGGGGTAGCCATAGATTCTTTGCTGATTGGGATCCCAATCCCAGACGGGCTTTGGAGGATGCTGAGGGAGGTGAAGAGCAGCAGACACAACTTGTTTCGTCCACACTGCAGGAGCTCAGGACAGATGACATAGAGGGGCTCCTTTCTGTACCCATCTGCAGCTTCCTCTCTTCCTCCCTCACTAAGCTAAAACTTTATGGGTGGAGCTCCAAAGGGATGGAGCGCTTCAGCAAGGAGCAAGAGGACGCCCTTCAGCTCCTCTCCTCCCTCCAGCAACTTGAGTTTGAGGATTTCGAGAAACTTCAGCAACTCCCTGCAGGGCTGTGCAAGCTTACCCGCCTCAAGATATTATCAATCACCGACTGTCCAGCCGCCTTGTCATTTTCCAACGATGGCCTCCCCAAATCACCGCAAGAGCTTGATGTCAGATTCTGCCACAACAAGGAACTACAACAGCAGTGCAGGGGGTTAGAGGGAACCATCCCCAAAATCAAAATAGACGGCTGGTGATCCAAGGTAACACAAACGTACTTTCCTATGTTTTTCCACACTGCCCTTTTCCTGCATTCCTGCTAAATAACATTTTGTTTGTTCCCATTCAATGTGCAAGACAATGCCTTGGAGTTGCCCGTACATTCTTCTAGCTTTGTACCTCTCAAATGTTCTTGTGGCTGACGTCTTCCTTCTTGTACTTAAATCTGGTACGTATATCTACTTTGGAACTTTACCCCTGCTGTACAATACCAATTATATCCACTTCTGCTTATACTCGCTGCAAAAATATGTTCACTTATGCTCCTGCTATATTAGATTTCTTTTCTCAATGGTAATGAAAGTATTTAAGATTTGGTCTTTCCACAAGTGAGGAAACCAAAATCATTATCAGCCAATGCCTTCTTCAAGTCTCTCTTCTTTTCTTCCTAGATGTAACTACCAACGAAACCTGTGATCAACATTTTTTTGGTTCTTTGTGCAGGTGTTTTTAAAATGTTACGGGCTTCTTTCTATTTGCATTTAATTTGGGTTATTGTCATTCATCAAGACGTGGTAGTCTACTTTCCTATTTTGAGTGTCACAATCACAATATAGCTACAGCATCAGTATGGAATAAATGAGACTTTGGGTCAAGCTACTGATATTTAGGTGATCATTTCGTTTCATGCACTGCTATGTTGCTGTTAACACCAGGTGTTCCTGCATTCCTAATTTCTGTTTGCTTGATGTTCAGGTGTTCTAGTGTTTGTTTGGCAGGCTATCTAGCCACTTGTGTTTGCATTTTGTGCAAAACTCATGAAGACTGATGCTGTACCTGGAAAGTTCAGTTTTAGGGATCAAAGGATCATCTTGGCGTAATTATAGGAATTGCCAGTGTTTTGCTACTGATAAGGTTTGAAGTTTTGCCATCCAGGTATACTTGCAACCGATAGGATTTGCAGTTTTTCAATTCAGTCTACATTCTATTGGTACCATTCTGAATGCAGGTATTTTTGCATTCGTCATAACTGCTGTTGTTTAATAAAATTTAATGGCATATAGGATCTTCAGAAGAATAACTGGCAAATCCACCAACAGACTGGCAGAGCTGCACAGTAAGTTTATGAATTGACCTAGATATCGTACAATTTTTGTTTTCATGTATGATCTGCAGCTCTTATCAATCTGTTATCTTGGCAAAAATTGCAACGCAGTCTTGGTAACCATCAGCATTTCGATCAGTGAACTCAATGTGAGTTATCGTGTTATTCTTCCGTAAGTTAATCAACCATCAGCATTTCACAGGCTACTTATTTTCCAGTTTTGAGCTATGAGATGATTACTTATTTTTTATTTTTGAGCTGTAACACTTATCAGTGCTCAATGTTTCTAATCTCCTATTTAAAGTAGACACATACTGTCATATGCTCACCTTTTTTTTTTTGACGGAACCTCATCAGAGGGCCAGGAGCTCTGGCATTGCATTATAGAAGAAGAAAGTTGATCCAGTTTATAAGGAAAACCGGATCGAAAACCTAACAGAGTGGCCCAGTTTATGAGGAAAACCAGACCGAAAACCACACAAGCAACGAAGCCTCGCCGACCAGACGACCCAAGGCTACAATCGCAACAAACACACACATCCAACTCCGGAGCCGCCGCTCCGACGTCCCCCGCCCGCACGCGAGCCACAACGCCGCACGGTACAGGCACCTTGTAGCCCTTGCTACACGAGACGACCGTCCGCAGACCACGAACGCTGTGCCAAGCATCCGGGGCCGCCGCCCCGACTTCCAGCCAGACCGACCCCTCAGATCGCGTCGACCGAGCCGACGAACTCGCTACCTCCGCAGCACCAGGTCGCCGCCCATGCCAAGCAAAGCAGCGGACCTACCCCATAGGGCCGTTGTTGCATGGCCATCCGAGGCCGCCGCCTCGGCGTACATCCACCGTCCGGAGCCGCCGCTCCGACATCCACTGCCTTGGCATCCCACCAGAAACACAGAAGACACAAGCGCCCACCAGAAACACAGAAGACACAAGCGCCCACCAGATGCTCACCTCAATTACCAATTAACTCTCGTCAGTCTAGTTAACACTGTCGGATTGTGTTTTTGCTCACCAACCATAGGCGATGCATATTAAGAATTCAGAAGGGCTCCATATTAGTGCTGGATCTATGAATTTGTGCAACGTGTATAAGCTCTGAAGGCATATTCGTACTGAAACTGTGAATTTCTGCAACACGTTACAGTACAGGTAATGCATTGCAGGGCACAACCCCATTAAGGCACTAAGATGCATATATACATGATCACAACTTATTCAGAATTAACACTAGTTTATTATGGTGTTCCATCTTGGTATAAAATTAATAAGCAAATCACCTTTATTAAGTTTTCATTTTATTTCCTCACTAAGTCACTAAAGTAAACACCCATCAAAAATGTATTTATTCGTCTCAAAAGTAAACACTAGCTTATTGTTTTGTCCATGGCATCTCGGTATAACATTAAATGGAATTGCCTGTGTTAACTTTGTCATTTTCTCTTGTCAGTCTAGTAAGCACTGTCGGATAACGATTTAGCTTCCCTATCAGAGTCATTTTCGAAGCACTACTTTGTTCTATCTTTATTCCGTGTTCTGTGATTAATTTTTGTATGTCCCCATCACCGTCCGATACAAAGTAAGGCAATTAAAGTTCTGATCAAGTCAACAGTGAATCTGGATGTCGATTAATGCCGGGAATTTACTTGGTTACACGAATTGTTTACATGTGAAACTTTGCTAGCCAGTGATGGAACTGTAAGTGCCTCTCTCTGATCGATGTTTTATCTACTTCAGTCAAACATGCATGTACTGTTGGTAGCTAATCTTAGTTATGATGTTGCCTTGTTTTGTAGATCAATCTCCTAGGGAAGCAACAGATTGAGTTGGGGAAAAAGTGTGGTTGAAGGGCTACCCTACCACTTGCTAGGAACAATTATCCAACTGCACGGTGCACGCTCTGAATCTGAAGCCTGCCCCTCATTGTATTCTTCCTTGGATGCAGTATACAAAATCCATCATAAGCATATACTGGTTGCTTAGTAATTGCTGCAGTCGGTACCAATAGTATCCCCCAAGGCACATATCAAGTTGTTGCAGGAAATATTTTTCGAAGGTGGCCCGTGCTGCGGCTGCAGCATTGCTGAAGAGAAATACCAAGGCCAGGTCTAAATATTTCAGATCTGGTTCATTTTAATCGGATGGAGAGATGATGCCTTTTGCAGTGACAAGCAACTCCTCTGTGCAGGTCATGATGACAAACAGGCAAGATTGTCATTTGCTTAAGCCCCAAATAGCAGAAGATGCAGCTGAAAGCCTTTTAGAGGAGGCAAGATTATCATTACCCAAAACTGGCACTGCGAAGGTAAGAAGAGACTGCTCGTCTGCTCTGAGTAGAGGGACATTATGTATAATGCAATGGCTGGTTGAATTTTGCAGGTGTGAGTAATTGGAGAAGGTTTAGATACTGCTGATCAGTTGAGGGTACCGAAAGGAACATGGTACTCACGATTGCCGCCAAGAACGGCACGTAAGGACTGCTACACACCTACTCAATGACTCCAGCAATTGGTGTGCCTAAAACACTGCAGAAGGTTCATTTCATTCGAGGTGAATAGGCCCCACTGAAACACCACAGAAGGTTCCCACAGAGTGTGCGAGGCAGTCAGCTCCGAGACGGTGTTTACCAGGGCGTGCCGGAAGACATGCTCACGTCGCTCGCCGGAAAGGACACGGCGAAGACAACATGGGAGTCAATCAAGACCAGCCTAGCAGTATGAAAGGTATGCGCAGTATATATTCTCCCTTTGCTGGAAGACTCTACGTACTAAGCACTTTTGGATATTGGTTTTGCTCCCCAACTAGAGGCAATGCATGACTTCGGAAGGCCTCCATTTTCCGAGCACTACTTTGTTCTATCTCTTTATTCAAAGTTATATGATTACTGTTTTTATGTCCCTATTGCCGTCTATTGCCGTTTAATACAACATAAGTCAATTTCTTCTGATCAGTCAACAGTGAATCTGGATGTTGATTAATGCAGGGGATGTACTTGCTGCCCCCAACTGTTTACATGCGAAACTTGCCTGACTAGTGAGATGGAATTGTAAGTGCCTCGCTACGATCGATCTTCTACCTACTTCAGTCAGACATGCGTGTACTGTTGGTAGCTAATCTCGGTTATGATGTTGCTCCGTTTTGTAGATCAACCTCCTTGGAACTTTGAAGCAACCGATTGAGTTGGGTGTAAGGTGTGGTTGACTGCGCAGGAGCCACACAAGAATGGTGTTGTTCAGTGGATGCAGTTTTAACTGTTCCTTGTGACATCCTTGATGTCTTCTTGCCCCTCATTCAGTGTACCAAATCCATATTTAGCATACGCTGGTTGCTCAGGAATTGCTGCATTGGTTGCCAATAGTATCCTTGAAGGCACGGATCAAGTTGTTGCAGGAGATATTCTGAAGGTTTAAACATTCAGATCTGCTTCATTTTAATAGCATGGAGAGATGATGCTTCTTGTACTAACTAGCAAGCAACTTCTCTGCAGGTCATAATGACAAACTAACAAGCAAGATTACCACTTCCTAAGCCCCAAAGACCACAAGATGCAGCTGACAACCTTTTATTACGGAAAACTGGCACTGCAAAGGTAACAGGGGGATTATGAATGTGTACTGTAAGTAGAGGAGCTAGCATTATGTACAGTATATAATCAGCTAACAGAAATACTGGTAAAAATTTACAGGTGTGAGTAATTGGAAAAGGTTTAGATGCCACTGGAAAGTTGACACTAGTGGAAAAAGGCCCTTTTGTCCCGGTTCCAGAGGCCCATTTGTCCCGGTTCTGGAACCGGGACTAAAGGGTCGGGACTAAAGCCAATACCTTTAGTCGCGGTTCACTTACGAACCGGGACAGATGGTGCTCCACGTGGCCGCTGCGGCGAGCCCAGGCAGGAGGGCCTTTAGTCCCGGTTGGTAATACCAACCGGGACCAAGTAGCATCCACGCGTCAGCAGCTCAGGAGCTGGGGTTTTTTTTTTTTAAAGGGGGGGGGGGGGTTGGGGGTTTTGGAGGGTTAATTTGGGGGTTTCATATATTGTGTTAGCTAGCTAATAGCTACCTAGAGAGAAGTGACCTCTCTTATCTCCGTGCTTGGTCGACGCTACGTACTATACGTATAGAGAGAACTCGACACGCTAGGTAGTAAGCAAATGAAGGAACCAGTAAGTACATAAGATCGTCATGAACATATACAGAGAGAAGTGATCGACCTCTCTTTCTCCGGAGAGATTGGTCGAACAACAAGTTATCGTATATCTATCCGACGCTACTACATATATACAATATAACATCTTTTACAATCCCTAACATCATATATTCGAATGGTATTCTCCGTCTTTAGATATGACGTGGTCAAGAAAGAATCCCGCAAATTCCTCTTGAATTGCTCGTATGCGATCATGTGGTAGGAGTTCATCCCGCATCTGCCAGATCTAATTTAAAAAAGGGGGTCAATACATGCATATATATGAATAAAACTCAACACAATTGATGGTAATATATAAAATAAAATTGTGAATATTATTTACGTACTTCAAATTGTTTGTCAGAGAAGCCCTGCTCAGAGGTCGAGTGGCGAATGAACTCGCATACGTAGTATGCACATAAAGAAGTCCCTTCTTTCTGGTACAAGCACTTTACAAGAATAGAGTTCAATCAAACTGATAAGCAAGCATGGTAATGATATATTGATGAAAATTTGAATCAATTAGAGATGCGCGGAACTAGCTAGTACTACTTACTTTGGGGTGCGTAAATCGCAACTCCGAGTTTAGACCGGGAACCTTTCGGGTGAACTTCTTCCAAACCCTGCCAGGCAAAGAAAATGATTACTTGATATCAGGAAATTAACGAAAGTTGCATGCCGATATGGTCCCGGTATTGACTGAACTTACTTCTTGAGCATTGCAGTCATGTCCGCATAACTCTCGGGATCTTTACGTCTCGAGTCTAAGACAGTTACTAATGCCCCGCCAAGCTTAATGGATAGCAGAATAAAGTGGTAACTGCGCACGCATATATAACTCATCAATTACATTACTTAACCTCGAGTAAGCGAAACCGAGTATACAGAGAAGACAGCAACACTCACTTGAAGTTGTAAGGAAAGAGTATTTCTCTTTTGTTTTGATGTATAAGGAACGACTTTAGCAAGTTTTTCTCGGTCTCTTTGATTTTGTTTCGTACCGTCCATTCATTTACGGCATCTGGGCTAATGAACCCAACGTCGAAGATTCCTAGTTTTTTGCATTCGACGATCTTCAATCTGCATAACATAGTGAGGATAATTATATATACATGCAATGAACAAGCTGAGCTAGAGACTTAACTATAGAAGTAATACTTACAGACAGTAGGCAGTCATGAGTTGTTTGTCGAGGGCCCATTGATTGTATAACTGAAATAACTCCACAAATTCAACAGGCATCACGGAAAGTCCAATGAATTCGTGCTCTGGTTTCACTGCCAGATACATAGTGTCTCTCCCAGACTCCCTGCAGGTTTTCATGTACCACTCATGCAATTTGTACATCATCGTTGTTAGAGGAGGATGATCAGGTTTGACGAGAGGCTTCCCGTGCAAGTATTCATATTCTTCTGTTACCTCAGCCGTTTGAAAAATTACATCATCCCCCAAGTAATCACCAGGATTGGTACCGGGCACCATCCCCGGATGATTAGCGACGATATCGCTAGACACCTTGAGCGGGGGGCACGATTGCTTCTCCTGTTCGCCGAGCTGGGGAATTGTTTTCCCACTTCTTCGTTCTGCTAACCTGGCATCACTAGAAGTACTTCCCGACCGCCGCGCTTCTTCATATGTCTTTTTAATAATCCGGACATAGTTGGAATCCGGTGGAGGCGGTGGTGGTCGCTTCAGGGCATCGATAGTGCGCTTCACTTTCACCGGATCTAGCTTCTCCTTCGGAGGTGGAGTTTTCTTTGCAAAATGGGCCCTCAATTGCTCCTGACATATCTCCTCGTTTTCAGACTCGGTCCTCTCATATGGTAACTTTTCCAGAGGCTTGAGAGATCGGGGACCGTATCTGTATTTCCTCCTGCCTCTGCTTGTACTGCTAGCCGCCGGAGCGGCGGCGTCTCCCTTCCGTCGTTGCTTACGAGGCGGAGAAGGAGGCGGAGTGCTCCGACGCGCCGGAGGAGCCGGAGCGGCGGCGTCTGTCTTCCGCCGTTGCTGAGGAGGAGGCGTACTGCTCCGACGTGCCGGAGAAGGAGGTGGGGTGCCCTGATCACTCGCCAGAGGAGGAGGAGGAGGAGGCGGAGTGCCCTCACGCGTCGGAGGAGCCGAAGAAGGAGGCGGGGTGCCCTGATCACTCGCCGGAGGAGGAGGAGGAGGAGGAGGAGGCGGAGTGCCCTCACGCGTCGGAGGAGCCGAAGAAGGAGATGGGGTGCCCTGATCACTCGCCGGAGGAGGAGGAGGAGGAGGCAGAGTGCCCTGTCTCGCCGGAGGAGGAGGAGGAGGCGGAGGCGTCCAGTTTGGAAGCTTGATGTACTCCTTCTGCCATAGACATGTACTCCTCAGAGCATGAACCAGATGATTCTCCCCTTCACCTGTAGAGTGTTCAAGCTCGAGCTCCTCAAATCCCTGCATTACTTCATCCACCGTCACAACAGCATAGCCATGTGGAATCGGTGAGCAGTGAAAAGTTCCGTTGGGTTGAGGAGGTGCAACAGAGCCGACAGCCGCCTTCAAAGTGAGGTTCCGATGTTTCGTCATAAGCTCGCAATGTTGAGCCTCCGTGATAGTATCCACGGGGTAGCTAGGAGCCGTGAAGTCAGGCTGAACGGGCTCCGTTGAAGCCACGCTGCTTCTCCGCTGAGATGGCGGGGTAGCTTCTGGGGTAGCTTCGTGCCGCTGAGATGGTTGACCGGCAGCTCGCTGGCTCTCAGCTTCCTCTAGCTTTTGTAGTCTTGCATTGAGCTTCTGCATTTCGCTCAGCTCCGCTTTCCTCTTTCTCTCCCGGCTTCTGTAACCGCCTGCGCCGGGAAACCCAACCTTCCACGGAACGGAGCCTGGTGTGCCTCGTGTTCGTCCAGGGTGCTCATCATTCCCTAGGGCCAGAGTCAGCTCGTCCTTCTCTCTGTCGGGAATGAACGTCCCTTGCTGCGCTGCGGTGATATACTCCTGAAGCTTCGTGACGGGTATTGCAAGTTGCTCGTCCGTCCAGCGGCACTTCCCTGTTTCAGGGTCCAAAGTTCCCCCAACCCCGAAGAACCAAGTCCTTGAACGGTCTGGCCAGTTCAATGTCTGTGGTACGACCGCTTTAGCAATCAGGTCATTCTCAGCTTTGTCCCACAACGGCCGGGCTCTGAGGTAGCCACCTGACCTCGTGTGATGGTGATACTGCTTCTTTGCAGCATTGATCTTGTTTGTCTCTGACATTTTCTTACTCTTGTCCGATGTCTTGTAGGCCACAAATGCGGGCCAGTGATCTCTTATCTTCTCATATCGGCCCCTGAATTCTGGAGTCTCCCCTTTGTCGACAAACTTTGATTTCAACTCCTTCTTCCACCTCCTGAATAGATCTGCCATCTTCTTAAGAGCACACGCCTTGACCAGTGGCTCTATAACTGGCTTGTTCGGATCCTCCTCTGGCGGTAGGGTGAAATTTGCCTTCAGCGCGGTCCAAAGATCATCTTTCTGTCTATCGGTGACATAATCACCTTCAGGGGCGCCGTCCTTAGGCTTATTCCATTGCTTGATGCTGATCGGGATGTCGTCCCTAACAATAGCTCCGCACTGAGTAGAAAATGCGTCCTTGGTCCGCTTGGGTTCAATCGGATGGCCATCGTGCGCGAGTGCTGTGATCGTGAACTTTTCATCCTTCTGCAACCTCTTCTTCGGGCCTCGTCTCGTTACCGAAGTTTGGCTCGATCCGGAGGGCTAGAAAAGAAGAAAGAAGAGTTAATATATCAAAACAATTAATGCATCAATTAGCTAGTCAGCACAGGCTTAATTAATATATATACCTCGCCGAACTTTGCAACAGCTCCGTCCTCCGGCATTCGGTCACCGGAGCCATCATGATCATGTCCTTCCTCCTCCATTGTTCGATCACCGGAGCCGTCATCCTCTCCTTCCAGACCATCGGTGTCGTTGAGATACGACAAGACATCACGTCCGTCGCGGATTATATCCCCCAACAACTGTTCTTGTTCCAAGTCTCTTTGATCCATAGTTTCTGCAAATATTACAACATGGCAATTAATATACAAACATGAATGTCCGACGTCCGGACCGCCTCTCTCATGAATGTCCGACGTCCGAACCGCCTCTCTCATGAATGTCAAACAAGGGATTCTCTTAACCTTTAAGGGATTTAACAAAATGTCGCCATTCTGAATGTGCAGAAAATGGTCCATGTTTTTCCTGATCTCATCTACCCTTCTATATGTCACGTTGTCTAGTACTGTCAAAGGATTGAAGAACTTTGACATATGATCAAATATTGTTGCATATGTCAAAATTCAAACTTTGACATATGATCAATTGTTGCATATGTCAACATTCAAACTTTGAAATATGATCAAACTTTGATATATGATCAAATGTTGCATATGTCAAAATTCAAACTTTGACATATGATCAAACTTTGATATATGTCCACCGCGATATAAAATGATACATAGACTTGTTCGGGCGAGAGGGGGTTGATCGACGTCCCCCCTCATGTCGAAGTTACCGCTTTTTTTCTAGGGTTACCGGAGTTATCTATGTTACCGGAGTTATCTATGTTACCGGAGGGTGTAGACGACAACGACGCTCACCCCTCATGTCATGTCCGACGTCCCCCCTCATGTCGAAGTTATCGGGGAGGGGGTAGACGACAACGACGCTCACCCCTCATGTCCGACGTCCCCCCTCATGTCGAAGTTATCGGGGAGGGGGTACAGGTGGCCTCGACAACTCTTCTAGGGTTTGGGGTGGCCTCGACAACGCTCTTTTAACTCATTTAACTCGTTTAACTTGGTAAATTTGGGTGGCCTCGACAAATTCCGGATCCGTTTGGGGTGGCCTCGACAACACTTCTAGGGTTTGGGGTGGCCTCGACAACACTTCTATATACATGCCCGATGCCAACGTGATGATAGAGCCGATGCCAACATTTTCATTTAACAAAAAAACTACCTTCCAAAAAAGACTTGCATTTTTGTACATATGAAAAACAACAAAGTTTCTATACAAAAGTGCACATATACATCTCATACATGAACATATACACATGAAAATTTATCTATCTATCTATCTCATCTCATACATGAACATATACACACATATACATGAACATATACACATATACATGAAAAAAACATATACATGAACGACGGCGCCACGTCAGCGCCACGTCAGCGTCGCTGGAGTTAAGCCGGCGAGGCCCTTCCCGACGGCGGACGACGGGCGACGGGGCGCGACAAGCAGAGCTATGGCTCGCAGAGCGCGGCGGGCGACGGCGTCGGGGCGCGGGGGGGGGGGGAGGAGGGGAGGAGGGGAACGGCGCGGCGGGCGACGGCGTCGGGGCGCGGGGGGGGGGGGGGGGGGGCGGGAGGATGAGAGGAGGGGAACGGCGTGGCGGCTCACAGTGGGTGCGGGGACGGCGTCGGGGGCAGCTCGGCGACGGCGACGACGGTGAGGTGGAGCAGCCTGACGGCGTCGGGGCAGGGCTCGGCGGCGACGGCGACGAGGAGCAGGGCGTCGGGCGGAGAAGAACACGATTTGGAGAAACTGCTAAGTGCGTGGGCTTATATACCCAGAGCCTTTGGTCCCGGTTGGTGCCACCAACCGGGACCAATGCCCACCTTTGGTCCCGGTTGGTGCCACCAAACGGGACCAAAGGTCTCTTTTCGTCAGCCCAAAGGGCGGGAAACAGGGACCTTTGGTCCCGGTTGGTGGCACCAACCGGGACCAAAGGTGGGCATTGGTCCCGGTTGGTGCCACCAACCGGGACCAAAGGGTGGTGCTGCCCGGGGCCAAATGTTTAGTCCCACCTCGCTAGTTGAGAGGGCTCGAGAGTGGTTTATAAGCGCTGTTGCGCACAACCTCTCGAGCTCCTCTCAACAGCAGGCTTAAGGGCCTAATTGCACACACCCCTGCCTGTGGGCCTTCTAGTCCTTCAGCGGGCCCAAATCCTGGCCCAACCTGGTGGTTGGGTTTCTAGTCATATTCAGGCCGTTGTGGCCTAGTAGGCGGCATTTTTTTTAATTTTTTTCTACTTTTTTTGTTTTCTTTTTTGCTTTATTTATTTTCTTTTGTTTCTACTTACAGTTTTTCAGTGATTCTTTTTGCTTTTAGGTCACAAAAATAATAAACTTTCTGTTAGTGCCATTAGTTTCCAAATTTGAATAGTTTAAATTTGAATTCTTTTAAATTGGTGTGAATAACTAGTTTGTGAATAACTTTACTATAAAAATAGATTTTTGAGTGATTCTTTTTCCTGCTATTTAATATTACTGTGTTTTATCATTATATTCAATTTGGTAATTTTTAGGTTATTTTAAATGTCTGTTTTAACCAAAAACAGATTTTGTTATTTTAGTTTGCTATTAAAGTTTCTAAAAAAATCTTTATGAAAATTCTTTTTGCTATTAATGTTTTGAACAAAAAATACTTTGATAACTTTAGTTGCATAAATTTTATATAATTTTAGTTTCATAAATACTAGAGGTTTATAAAATCAATTTTCAACCCTTTCTGACTTCATTTCCTATTTTTAATGCATTTACTGATTTTTTTAAGCTAAATGACCCTGAAATTGAAAAGCACTACAAATGAACTCTGAACAGGTTGAAAGTTGGCATGGTATCATCATTTCACCCACATAGCATGTGCTAAAAAGTTGAGAGGGTTACGGCAAAAACTGGATGCACTTCGTGTACAAAATGGACAATCTCTTTCGAAGTATCAGGGTTTCGGACGAAAACTCATCTGTTACAAAGGGATTTCATTTTTTTGAACTTATTTGAACTCTAGACTTTTTGTGTGTTCAAAATGCACCATTCAGGAAGAAGCACACGGATCGTGTGTTTCTTTCAAGCGCTTGTGAGCTGTTGGATCAGCACTATAACGACTAGTCCCGGTTCGTGCTAGCAACCGGGACTAAAGAGGCACACGACCCTATATATAGCCCACCTCTCGGACACTTAGTGTGTGTACTCATTCGGATTCAAATCATTCGGATTCCCTGCATACGGTCCGACGGTGCATTTCATATGCGGGCACTCACGAGCCACCGTCCGGTTGTATGCAGGGGAAACCGTGTGTTTTGTTGATCTATCTAGAAATCCTGCAGTTCATCGACCGAATGCAAATCATTCGGATTCCCTGCATACGGTCCGACGGTGCATTTCATATGCGGGCACTCACGAGCCACCGTCGGGCTGTATGCAGGGGAAACCGTGTGTTTTGTTGATCTATCTAGAAATCCTGCAGTTCATCGACCGAATGCAAATCATTCGGATTCCCTGCATACGGTCCGACGGTGCATTTCATATGCGGGCACTCACGAGCCACCGTCGGGCTGTATGCAGGGGAAACCGTGTGTTTTGTTGATCTATCTAGAAATCCTGCAGTTCATCGACCGAATGCAAATCATTCGGATTCCCTGCATACGGTCCGACGGTGCATTTCATATGCGGGCACTCACGAGCCACCGTCGGGCTGTATGCAGGGGACACCGTGTGTTTTGTTGATCTATCTAGAAATCCTTTCATTTTCCGACGGTATATTTCATTTTTCCAACTCCATTTTTACAAATACACTTAGAAAGAAACAAAAGACAAATAGAAAGGATGATGCTCAATTGGCGGAGAAAACGGACAATCTCTTTCGAAGTATTAATTAGGATTTCATACGAAAACTCATCTGTTACAAAAGGAATTTCATTTCTTCACATGTAACTGCAATGATATAGTTGTGGAGAGAAAGTCTTCACTTTTTCTTCGCTTGTGTCCTTTGCTTATTGCACCGTAACCATGGATAATCTTCATCGTTTAAGAGGGTGCTTGGGTCAGCCTTGACTTTGAAGGGAGGAATTTCATGAAACTTTTCATAATCTTCAGACATGTCTGTCTTGCCCTCCAATCCCACGATGTCTCTTTTCCCTGAAAGAACTATGTGGCGCTTTGGCTCATCGTATGATGTATTCGCTTCCTTATCTTTTCTTTTTCTCGGTTTGGTAGACATGTCCTTCACATAGAAAACCTGCGCCACATCATTGGCTAGGATGAATGGTTCGTCTGTGTACCCACGATTGTTTAGATCCACTGTTGTCATTCCGTACTGTGGGTCTTCCTGTACCCCGCCTCCCGACAGATTGACCCATTTGCACTTAAACAAAGGGACCTTGAAATCATGTCCATAGTCAAGTTCCCATATGTCCACTATGTAACCATAATATGTGTCATTTCCCCTATTGGTTGCTGCATCAAAGCGGACACCGCTGTTTTGGTTGGTGCTCTTTTGATCTTGGGCGATCGTGTAAAATGTATTCCCATTTATCTCGTACCCTTTGTAAGTCAATACAGTCGAAGATGGTCCCCTGGCCAACGAGTACAACTCATCAGAAACAGTGTTGTCACCCATGAGACGTGTTTGCAACCAACTGCTGAAAGTCCTGATGTGTTCATATGTAATCCAGTCGTCACACTGCTCCGGGTGTTTGGAGCGCAGAATATTCTTGTGTTCATCGACATACGGGGTCACCAAGGTAGAATTCTGTAGAACTGTGTAGTGTGCTTCAGACCAAGAATGCCCGTCCCTACATATTATTTAGTGCGCTCCTAGCGTGCCTTTTCCATTCAGTCTCCCCTCATACCGTGATTGAGGGAGACCAATCTTCTTAAGGTCAGGAATGAAGTCGACACAAAACCCAATGACATCCTCTGTTTGATGGCCCATGGAGATGCTTGCTTCTGGCCTAGCGCGGTTACGAACATATTTCTTTAAGACTCCCATGAACCTCTCAAAGGGGAACATATTGTGTAGAAATACAGGGCCCAGAACGACAATCTCGTCGACTAGATGAACTAGGACGTGCGTCATGATATTGAAGAAGGACGGTGGGAACACCAGCTCGAAACTAACAAGACATTGCACCAAATCACTCCTTAACCTTGGCAGGATTTCTGGATCGATCACCTTCTGAGAGATTGCATTGAGGAATGCACATAGCTTCACAATGGCTAATCGAACGTTTTCCGGTAGAAGCCCCCTCAATGCAACCAGAAGTAGTTGCGTCATAATCACGTGGCAGTCATGAGACTTTAGGTTCTGGAACTTTTTCTCTGCCATATTTATTATTCCCTTTATATTCGACGAGAAGCCAGACGGGACCTTCACACTGAGCAGGCATTCAAAGAAGATTTCCTTCTCTTCTTTGGTAAGAGCGTAGCTGGCAGGACCTTCATACCGCTTTGGATGCATGCCGTCTTTTTCATGCACACGTTGCTGTTCCTCCCGTGCCTCCGGTGTATCTTTTGTCTTCCCATACACTCCCAAGAAGCCTAGCAGGTTCACGCAAAGATTCTTCATCACGTGCATCACGTCGATTGCAGAGCGGACCTCTAGGTCTTTCCAATAGAGTAGGTCCCAAAATATAGATTTCTTCTTCCACATGGGTGCGCGTCCCGCATCGTCAGTCAGAACAGATAGTCCGCCAGGACCCTTTCCAAATATTACATGTAAATCATTGACCATATCAAGTATGTGATCACCAGTACGGAGGGCAGGCTTCTTCCGATGATCTGCCTCACCTTTGAAATGCTTTCCTTTCTTTCGACATTGATGGTTGGTCGGAAGAAATCGACGATGCCCCAGGTACACATTCTTCCTGCATTTGTCCAAATATATACTGTCGGTGTCATCTAAACAGTGTGTGCATGCGTGGTATCACTTGTTTGTTTGTCCTGAAAGGTTACTGAGAGCAGGCCAATCGTTGATGGTTACAAACAGCAACGCATGTAGGTCAAATTCCTCCTGTTCGTTCTCATCCCACACACGTACACCTCTTCCATTCCATAGCTATAAAAGTTCATCAACTAATGGCCTTAGGTACACATCAATGTCATTGCAGGGTTGCTTAGGGCCTTGGATGAGCACTGGCATCATAATGAACTTACGCTTCATGCACAACCAAGGAGGAAGGTTATACATACATAGAGTCACAGGCCATGTGCTATGCTTGCTGCTCTGCTCCCCAAAAGGATTAACGCCATCTGCACTTAAACCAAAGCATACGTTCCTTGGGTCACCTGTAAAGTCGCTCCACTTTCTCTCGATCTTTCTCCACTGCGACCCGTCAGCGGGTGCTCTCAACTTCCCGTCTTTCTTACGGTCTTTTTTGTGCCATTGCATCAACTCGGCATGCTTTTTGTTTCTGAACAGACGTTTCAACCGTGGTATTATAGGAGCATACCACATCACCTTGGCAGGAACCCTCTTCCCGGTGCGCTGGCCCTCAACATCACCAGGGTCATCTCTTCTGATCTTATACCGCAATGCACCGCATACCGAGCATGCGTTCAAATCCTCGTACGCACCGCGGTAGGGGATGCAGTCATTAGGGCATGCATGTATCTTCTGCACCTCCAGTCCTAGAGGGCATAGAACCTTCTTTGCTTCGTACGTACTGCCGGGCAATTCGTTATCCTTTGGAAGCTTCTTCTTCATTATTTTCAGTAGCGAACTAAATCCCTTGTCAGATACACCATTGTCTGCCTTCCATTGTAGCAATTCCAGTGTGGTACCGAGCTTTCTGTTGTCATCTTCGCAATTTGGGTACAACCCTTTTTTGTGATCCTCTAACATGCGATCGAACTTCAACTTCTCCCTTTCACTTTCGCATTCTCTCTGTGCATCAACAATGACCCGGCGAAGATCATCATCGGGCACATCATCTGGTTCCTCTTGATCTTCAGCTTCCCCCATTGCAGCATCACCGTATTCAGGGGGCGGGTAGTTGTCGTCATCCTCTTCTTCTTCGTTGTCTTCCATCATAACCCCTCTTTCTCCGTGCTTGGTCCAAATATTATAGTGTGGCATAAAACCCTTCTCAAGCAGGTGGAAGTGAAGGGTTTTAGAGTTGGAGAAAGCCTTCGTATTCTCACAGACAGTACATGGACAATGCATAAAACCATTCTGCTTGTTTACCTCAGCCGCTTCGAGAAAATTATGCAGGCCCTCAATATACTCGGAGGTGCGTCGGTCACCGTACATCCATTGCCGGTTCATCTGCGTGCATATCATGAATAGAGAAGTGACCAAATTAATAGAAATTCATCATCACATTAAAGCCAAAGTACAGTAGTGACCAAAATAAATACATAACGTTCATACATAGTTCTCATTATTGAACAACATATAACTCTCTAGAGCATCTAATTAAAACATACATTGAAACTAGAAAATTTAAATGCAACAAAAAATGCGATCATAACCGCAACTAAGGTACCAATTGATCCAACGGCATAATGATACCAAGCCTCAGTATGAATGGCATATTTTCTAATCTTTCTAATCTTCAAGCGCATTGCATCCATCTTGATCTTGTGATCGTCGACGACATCGGCAACAAGCAACTCCAACTTCATCTTCTCCTCTTCAACTCTTTGTAATTTTTCTTTCAAGTAATTGTTTTCTTTTTCAACCAAATTTAACTTCTCGACAAGAATTTCTATGTCGGTTGGAATTTCCGGTTCACATACCTCCTAGATTAAAAAATCTATGTCACGTTGGTCGGCATAATTTTCATAAACACTAAATAAAACAAATAGTTATAAAAGATAATATATACCACATCCGAATCATAGACCGGACGAGGGCAAATGAATAGAGAAGTGAATAGAGAAGTGATCAAATGTTATTATTGAAAAAATAAATACATAAATTCACACATAGTTCTCATAGAACAACATACAGCTCTCTAGAGCATCTAATTAAAACATAAATTGAAACTAACATACAACTATGTAAAACATTTAAATGCAACAACAAATGCGATCATAATGGCAACTAAGGTAACAATTGATCCAACAGCATAATGATACCAAGCCTCATTATCAATGGCATATTTTCTTATCTTTCTAATCTTCAAGCGCATTGCATCCATCTTGATCTTGTGGTCATCGACGACATCGGCAACATGCAACTCCAATTTCATCTTCTCCTCCTCAATTCTTTTCAATTTTTCTTTCAAATCCTCGTTTTCTTTTTCAACTAAATTTAACCTCTCGACAAGAGGGTCGGTTGGAATTTCCGGTTCACATACCTCCTAGATAAACACATCTATGTCACGTTGGTCGGCATAATTGTCATAAACACTAAATAAAACAAATAGTTATAAAAGATAATATATATACCACATCCGAATCATAGACCGGACGAGGGCAAATGAATAGAGAAGTGAATAGAGAAGTGATCAAATGTTATTATTGAAAAAATAAATACATAAATTCACACATAGTTCTCATAGAACAACATACAGCTCTCTAGAGCATCTAATTAAAACATAAATTGAAACTAACATACAACTATGTAAAACATTTAAATGCAACAACAAATGCGATCATAATGGCAACTAAGGTAACAATTGATCCAACAGCATAATGATACCAAGCCTCATTATCAATGGCATATTTTCTTATCTTTCTAATCTTCAAGCGCATTGCATCCATCTTGATCTTGTGGTCATCGACGACATCGGCAACATGCAACTCCAATTTCATCTTCTCCTCCTCAATTCTTTTCAATTTTTCTTTCAAATCCTCGTTTTCTTTTTCAACTAAATTTAACCTCTCGACAAGAGGGTTGGTTGGAATTTCCGGTTCACATACCTCCTAGATAAACACATCTATGTCACGTTGGTCGGCATAATTGTCATAAACACTAAATAAAACAAATAGTTATAAAAGATAATATATACCACATCCGAATCATAGACCGGACGAGGGCCGACGTGGGCGGATACCATGACCATGGCACTATATAATAACAAACAATAATAAAAGTAAGAAAATTACACAAGTATCTATCTAAATGATACAACTAAGAACTTTTTTCTTTTAGAAAGAAGATAAGAAGAAGAGGCTAACCACGGTGGTGCCGGCGCCGAGATGGACGCGGGCGATCGACGGCGGTGAGGACGGGGACGGGACAGGACGGACCGCCAAACCTAAACAAATCTTGAGAAAAATGGAGCTTGGACAAGGAGCTTCGAGAGCAGAAAGCTTAAGTGTGGCTCGGGCATTTCATCGAACACCTCATGTGCATAGGAGGTGAGTTAGAGCACCACAGAGCTCTCCCCTCGCCGGCCAGAAAAACAGAGCAGTGTGGAGTGCTCTGCTCGCTGGCGAGGGGGTATATATAGGCATCTCATTGGTCCCGGTTCGTGGCTGGAACCGGGACTAAAGGATCCCCTTTGGTCCCGGTTCCAGCCACGAACCGGATCCTTTGGTCCCGGTTCCAGCCACGAACCGGGACCAATGGTTGTGGGCCAGGAGCGAGGCCCATTGGTCCCGGTTCGTGTCTGGAACCGGGACCAAAGGGGTCATACGAATCGGGACCAATGCCCCACGAGGCCCGGTCGGCCCCCTGGCCTCACGAACCGGGACTAATGGGCTGGCCCGGCCTGGACCAAAGCCCTCTTATGTACTAGTGTGAGGGCATTGAAAGGAACACGGTTTATGATGCCATGCTCACGGCGGTATGCAAGGGCTGCTACACGCACCTACTCGACGACTCCGACAATGGGTGTACCTAAAACACCGCAGAATGTTCATTCATGCATGGTAATAAGTAACTGCAAGAAGCACACACAAGCTCCATGTTCTTATCAGGTTAACTGACCTCCAAACGTTTCAGAATTGGCTGCCAAGGAGGGTGATGAATTGACTTGCAGCAAGTCCACGGAGCAACAGTTATGCAGATCAGGACAGATGCAATATGCCTGCTGGAGCCATGCCAATGAAGAAGAAGCGGACACGTTGGCTAGGCTAGCACAAGTGTAGCCTGCAGCTAGGTGGTACTCCGTATCTCTGAAGCCCATCGCCTCATGACGTTGCTCAGGCTGACTGAAATTGCTGCGATGAGTATGTACATCCAGTGAGGCCACTCCTTTTCCACCTCCATACCGTGTTTGCTATACGATGGTAAGTATTTCGTTCGCTCCGTATTTGTATAGTGCAAAGTATTCTGACACTGTTGGACAGAACCGTGCCAAGTAGTGCTTACACGTTTCCGTTTGCTGTTGCTGCTTTGCCAGGGGGGTGTAAGTGTAACATGTAACGGGAGGTGCCTGCTTGCTGGCGAAACGGCGAGCTTCTTCTTCTCACCGAAGGTCCTGGCACGATGCCAGCCGTTGCGCGCCGGATGTGCCTTGTTTGTAGCCGGAAGATGCCAACCGGAGGCCCGTCCCCGTCATAATAATCCCGTCAAAATTTGTCAGCCGAAGATATATATAGACTGGCACGACTCAAATCACCCATTCTTCCTTCACCACACAGTCATAATAATCCTGGAAGGTTCGGAAGCTGTTTATGAGGCGATGGGAAGACGTGGGAGGTGATCATTGAGGTGGTCAGTTTGGTAAATGGTGCTCTGCTCACCTCTCTGCTTCTCAATCATATATACCCGATGGATGCTCGCTTACTTTGTGTAGTAGGAGTAGGTATCTGCTGGAAGGTTGTCTCTGTTGATTGTTGCTGCAAGTCTATGGATTTGAACATCTGCTGTTTTCTTTTGATTTCCCCGATCCTTGTTTGTCAGCTGTTTCTCCATCAGAAACAGAGCTTAATTTCAAGGATGCAAACGCTGGAGATTTCATTCTTTCTTACTTTGCATTCAGAGATATTTGTAAGTCTATTCAGATTCTTCCTTACTTTGCATTCAAACCCCAAATCTCAATGTCTCGAAAAGAATCCACATGCAACACACACACACACACAAGAAAGTGTGCCCGGCAGAAGAAAAACAATGTTTTAAATAGCGGGCTATGGCAAATAGCGGCGGGCCTCCAAATAAGCTATAGCGGGCTATAGCAGGCTATAGCGGGTCATTTGTACATGAAACCATTTAGCGGCACCTTGCTAAAAATGCTATAGCGGGCTATTTAAAACTATGAGAAAAACACACACACCACACACAACCCATGGACTGATCCTGGGCCGGCTGGACTAAGGGTTGCCGCCGTTGAATCCCTGGCTAAACCCAATAATAGCCAATGCTCGCCTCCCCCATTAACCAGAAAGCTACCCAGAACGCCATTTTTTGTACAAAACAAAAGTTATGTGTTGTCATAAAAAAAATCTCAAGACACACAAACATTTATTTTTAATCAGTTAACATTTCTCATATGATTCTTGTTGAAGCAAAAAATAGTTTATGTCATTTGGTGTTTTGTTTCAGAACCCGAGGAGGATGATATCTTTATTTGTAATTCTGCAAAAAAATTGAATTCATGAACATTTTTCAAATTCAAGATTTTTTGTTAATTTATAACATTTTTCGAAGTCATGAACATGCTTTAATTCCACCACTATCCCAAGTCTAGCTCCCTCTAAACGTACCTCATCCCACAACCAATTCCGCGATGACAACCCTGCACCCCAACCCGAACCTATCAGACCTTTGTTGCTCTTCCAATGAGGTGGTGACCTGTCCATTGTGGTCGTGGTGCGATCTCACTCCTGTGTACTAGTACGAATGGATCCCTACATTGTACGAGCTTGAAACCGAGTTGTGCTACACCATCATCGCTGTCGGAACCCTTTAGCAGTCGCCATTGCGCAAGCCTCCACCAATTTGCTACAAAGTTGGGGGCGTGGCACCGGTGTTTGCAAGGCCAACGACCTCGTCATCATGTTGATACAATGCCAACAAGCGGGGGTGCTGGAGGCAACCGTCATGGTGCTACATGCCACTGCGACCTGATGTTGTAGGCCATCTTAGCGAGCTTTAGCCAGCGTGTTGCAAGGCAAGGGCGTTGCAAGCCGCCATTGCAACTCTGGCAAGCCTTCGGCGGGCATGTTGCAAGTTCAAGGGTGGCTCTGCAATCCTTTCTGCTCCCAATCTAGCATGCGCACGACTACCTGAGCCCAACACAACTCTTGTTGATGTCCGACCAGGCGAGGGACAAAGCAAGCTACCATGTTGCAACCACTTGAGCCCAACACGGCTCAAGTTGTGGTCCAAGCAAGTGATGAACAAAGCGAGTTTTGGTTGCAACATAGGCCATGTTGCCATGGACGATCACAACTTCGTTTACGTTGCAATGGGTAACCGCAGTGTTGTCCATGTTGCAAAGGCATCCAATGGCTCCAAACACGAGATCAAACGGCTGACAACCGGCCGATCTTTGCAAAAGATCGGCTGGCCGACGTGTAGTGCTATCGAAATAAAATAAGCAAGACACTAGCTATAGTAGTTTTGATACACACCGGAAAATGCCAATGGAGCCCGAGCTCCTTGGAAGCCGTTTCAAAACAAAATATTCGACAACGCAAAAAAAAAGGCACATATACACATGTATGTGCAAAAATTCATAACATTTGATTTCCTCGCGTGGCGTACAAAATAATATAAAATATGTATTTCCAAATGGGCTGATTTTTGTTGTTGTTGGGCCAGAATATTATTTTTTTCTACAACTTACAAATAAGAAAATTTTGTTGTTGTTGGGCTAGAAATTTTTTAGCGGGGCCCACCACTGATCAGCCCCCATCCCTTCCTCTCCTCTACTCTACTCCCTACGAGTCCATCAGCAGCAGACGGCGGTGAGGGGACGAACGGCGGGAACCTTCCAGCTGCTCTCTATGCTCGCCGGCCAGCATGGTAGCAACCTGGACTCTCCTCCGCCCGCTGGAACCTGGAAGCAAGCGCACTGCCACCAGCACCAGGTTAGCTTTGACGCCTGCCAGGTGCTCGTGCTTAGAGCATCTCCACTCGTTCGGCCCCCCAGCGCACCCGACGATTGCGTTTTGGCAATTGCCCCGACGGTTTTTTCGTCCTGGGGGCGATCGACTTTCCAGCCGCGCCCCCAGGTTTCACCCCCCCACTAGTAGAAAATAGGGCTTTCGTCCCAGCTCACATTAGTCCCGGTTGAATTACGAACCGGGACTAACGTGAGCATTAGTCCCGGTTCGAGCGGCTAGGGCGCCGGTCGGGCATCAGTCCCGGTTCAAATGGGACCTTTAGTCCCGGTTGGAGACACCAACCGGGACTAAAGCCTCAACCCGCTTTAGTCCCGGTTGGTGTCTCCAACCGGGACTAAAGGTAACCTTTAGTCCCGGTTGGAGACACCAACCGGGACTAAAGGGGTTCTGAAAGATTTTTTTTCTGTTTTTACATTTGTTTTCTGTTTTTTAGTTTCTGTTTTAAATTGCTTATATCTTTTAGGATATTTGATGTTTTTGAGTGATTCTTTTTGCATTAGATTCCAAATTTTGTCTAGTTTCTGTTTGTGCCATTATTTTTCAAATTTAAATGGTTTAAATTTGAATTTGTTCAAATTTGCTTCAAACCCTAGATTGTGAATAACTTGAGTTTACAAATAGTTTTAAATTTAATTCTTTTTGCTCCTAGTCACGTGTTAGATTGTTGTCACAGTAAGATTTATTTGGTTATTTTCAGAATAATTTAAATTATGATTTTAATTAAAACAATACTGTTTTGCTTATATAGTTGTTTTAGTCATTTAATTGTTGTTTTTAATTATTTTTAGTTAGTTCTTTCTGTAGATTTTAACATGTTATAGTATGGTGCATATTGAATGCATAAAAGTCTGGAGTTGAAATAAGTTTAAAAAAATGAAATGCCTTTGTAACAGACGAGTTTTCGTCCGAAACCGTGATACTTCGAAGGAGATGGTCCAGTTTGTACACGAAGTGCATCCGGTTTTTGCCTTAACCCTCTCAACTTTGTAGCACATGCTATGTGGGTGAAATGATGATACCATGCCAAGTTTCAACCTTTTCAGAGTTTATTTGTAGTACTTTTCAATTTCAGGGTCATTTAGCTCAAAAAAATCATTAAATGCATGAAAAATAGCAAATGAAGTTAGAAATGGTTAACTCTGGCTTGGTTAACCTTAGTTGTGACTCTGGCCGGGACGGTGCTAGCAGATGTAGTCGACGGTATGATTGGATGGACACCAACCCGGACTAAAGGGGTTCTGAAATTTTCAAACTCTACCGCCCCCCCCCCCCCCCCCCCCGGTGGACCGCCTTTTTTAGTTTTGTAGAAAATAAACAAAAATGATAAAATCTTCAAAAAATAAAATCCTTTGAGATGTAGTTAGGTTTTAGTTTCTAGTTGGTATAGAAATTTTGAAATATGAATTTTGACCGTTTTTGCAATAAAGAAAAAAATGTAAAACGGCCATAACTTTTGCATACGACGTCGAAAAAAAAAGTTTAATATATCAAAAAAAAAAAAAAATTGGGACTCGATTTCACCCGGGTTTACCCGGTGAAGTTTTATCAGATTCTCAAAATTCCAAAAGTAAAAAAAGTTATTTCAAAAAGAAGATTTTTTCCGACAAAATCAAAAAAAAATTAAAAATTAATTTTATTTAAAAATAAATAAATGATGTCATATTTGCATTCCTCACATTTTTCTGATAATAATGGATATATTATTTATCGAATTACGATTTACAGATTTAAAGATATTAATTATGCCATATTAAATGAATAAATGGCAAAAAAATGAATAAAATAAATATAAGGAATAAAATAATATTATTACTTATTTTATTTTCATTGAAATTCAATATTATTATTACTTATTTTATTATTTTAATAATTGTTTGGAATTCAAAAAAAATTAAATCATGTGACATCAAGACCTAAGTGTTAATAGGATTGATAGCTTACTATTGTCAGGAAAACAACAAGTGCAGACTTGGAAACTAGGAGCGATAGAACCAAGAAGTTAAGCGTGCTGGGGCTGAAGCAGTGAGAGGATGGGTGACCGGCCAGGAAGTTAGACGATTTCGAATGAGTGCTCCACACTGTAGCAGTGAGGACGGGTGATTAGAGATTAAATTGTCAAATAATTCAAAGATTTGAAAATCGGAATAAAACTTAAAAACAAATCAAAAAAAATTCAATTTTTTTATTTCTAAAAATTCATTTAGTCCCGGTTGGTAACACCAATCGGGACTAAAGGTCCTCCCTCCCCCGCCCCAGACAGCGCCGCGTGGAGGGCCTTTAGTCCCGGTTCGTAATGCAGCCGGGACTAAAAGGGGGGGGGGGCTTTAGTCCCGATTGGTTTGTCCCGGTTGGAAAACCGGGACTAAAGGCCCTTCCCAACCGGGACTAAAGGCCCGTTTTCTACGAGTGCCCAGACGCCCAAAAAAATTCAAACTTGTCTTTCCCGCAGCAAAAAAATGCCACAGTTCGGCGATCACCATGCCACAAGTCGGCGATCATCATACCACAGTTCGGCGATCAAAAGGTAGGAAGCATAGACAAGGGACGCATCAAACGGCGGGTTCCTCTGGCATGGGACTGGCCGTGCTCTGCGTCGGCGTGGCTTCTGTGCTCGGGCTGGTAGTCAGCGTCGGCACTGCGTCATCGCTCGAGCTGGGTGTCGACGTTGGTGTTCGTGTTGGCATGGGCGTAGGGGCAGTGGTCGACGTCGGTGTCGGCGTGGGCATCTGGTTCAAGATGAGGCTGCGCTCCGCCAGGTACCACGCATTGACCTGCTCGTCCATCGTTGACATGTCTGCCGCCATAAAAAACGCCAGGTCGGTGTTCCTCTTCTTCGCGGCGACGTTGGTCCTGAGAAGGTCGAGCTTCACGTCCTGCTTCGTCATCAACGCCGACCACCACGCGTCGGATTTCTCCTCCCTCTTTGCGGTGTTGTTCTTGGCGTCGGCGATGCACTGCTCGATCGATGATTGCAGCCGTTCGGCGGCGGGTGCGGCGTCCCTCACCGCCTTGGCTCTTTTGTTGCCATCAGGGCGCCCATCCGCCGGCCCCGGGGCAGGCGCGTCCGGCTTGTACGTCTCCTTGGCCTTGGCGAGGGTGAGCCGAACCTCCCTCCACTTCTCGCACGACTCGATCCTAGAGAACACGTGAAGGAACTTGAACTCTTGGTCGCTGTTGTCCTGGCGATACATGTTGAACATCCGAATCATCTGCACAGCGAAGGACAAGTGTCGGCGAAGTACACGGCGAAAGAACTGTGCCGGCGACCGATGGGCATACCTGGCCCTCGACGTTGGCGCCACTTTCCAGGCGAGCCGCGACCTCCTCGACGATCCCATGCCATTTGTTGCAGGCCGCCTGGATGATCGCCCAATGGTTCGCCATGGCCTTGTCGCCGCGCTCCATGTGGATGTTGGCGAAGTAGGGGTCGACCAACTTGTGCTCATCGAACGTCGTCTTGATCCTTCTCCAGTACGTGTCGGCGTTCTGATTCGAGCTGGTGATTGGGTCGATGCTGACGGTCTTCCATGCTTCGGTGAGGCACTCGTCTTCCTTGGAAGTCCACTTGATGCGAGGCTCGCCCGACCTAGCATTGGTTGCCTGCTTCTTCTTTCTCCCTTTCACCGCCGGAGCCGGCTCCGCATCCTCCTCCGCTTGTTCTTCCTCCTCCACCTCCTCCTCGGCGTCGTCGAGCTCGTCGTCCATGTCGACGGCGGTGTCCATCGTTTCGTCTTGCGAGTGGAAGCCGGGGCAGGAAGCTGCGGCGACCGAACCGCTCGTGATGATCTCGTCCATTTCGGCATCGGTGGCATCGGTGTTGCTGAAGTGTGGCGCCGAGCCGTGTGCGAAGAGTAGGGCGCCCCGGCGCAGAGGCGGCGCAGGCGAGGCTGAGTACGCCGGCGGCGAGTAGTTGTATTGGGTGTTGAGGCCGGCGACGAACGCGGGGGAGGGAGTGCGCTGGTCGGGGTTCAGGCCGGAGGAGGAGGCACGCAGCGGTGCGCCATGTGTTGGGGAACGTCGCATGGGAAACAAAAATTTTCCTACGCACACGCAAGATCTATCCATGGTGATGAGCATCTACGAGAGGGAGAGTGAATCTACATACCCTTGTAGATCGCTAAGCGGAAGCGTTAAGAAACGCGGTTGATGTAGTCGAACGTCTCCGCGATCCAAATCGCAAGTCGTCCCTTGATCCGATCACGAACTAGTGCCGAACAGACGGCACCTCCGCGTTCAACACACGTACGGCTTGATGACGCCTTCACCTCCTCGATCCAGCGAGCGATGGTGAAGTAGTAGATGAGTTCCGGCAGCACGACGGCGTGGTGATGATGGTGAGGAACAATCTCTGTAGGGCTTCGCCAAGCACTACGGAGATTATGACGGGAGGAACTAGAGGGCTAGGGTTGCCGGCACACGGCTTGGGAAATCCTGATGTGTCCCGTGTGCTAGCCCTGCCCCTCTATTTATATGTTGAGCCCTGGGGTCTAAACTTGGAGAGAAAACCTCCACAAGGTTGGTTAGGCCCGCACAAGGTCGGTTTGGCCCGCACGGAAAGAGTCCAACTCGCATTCCAGCAGTACCGCGCACAAGCGGTAGTACCGCTCGTGAGCGGTAGTACCGCTTGAGCGGTAGTACCGCTTCACACAAGCGGTAGTACCGCTTACGCGGTAGTACTGCCTTACCAACGGTAGTACCGCTTAAGGCAGCAGCAAAACTTACTTTTGCACTTTCCAATACCTCGTAGGTTTTACCCCTTTGTCCATAAAAAGTGTTGCTGCACCCGAACACTTCGGTAAACATCCGGAACCCCTTCCGGTGAATTCCGGAACCCTTCCGGAGATCAAAACACTATTATCACATATATCAATCTTTACCTCCGGACTCTTCCGGAGATCCTCGTCATGTCAGGGATCTTATCCGAGACTCCGAACAACCTTCGGTCACCAACACAATAACTCAACTATACTAATCGTCCCCAAACGTTAAGTGTGTAGACCCTGCGGGTTCGAGAACTATGTAGACATGACCGAGACACCTCTACGGTCAATAACCAATAGCGGGACCTGGATGCCCATATTGGTTCCTACATATTCTATGAAGATCTATATCAGTCGAACCTCTATGTCAAGGATTCAGTTAATCCCGTATGCTGTTCCCTTTGTTCTTCGGTATGTTACTTGCCCGAGATTCGATCGTCGGTATCCCTATACCTAGTTCAATCTCGTTACCGGCAAGTCTCTTTACTTGTTCCGTAATACAAGATCCCGTGGCTAACACCTTAGTCACATTGCTTGCAAGGCTTATAGTGATGTTGTATTACCGAGTGGGCCCTGAGATACCTCTCCGTCACACGGAGTAACAAATCCCAGTCTTGATCCATGCCCACTCAACAGACACCCTCGGAGATACCTGTAGAGCATCTTTATAGTCACCCAGTTACGTTGTGACGTTTGATACACACAAGGCATTCCTCCGGTGTCAGTGAGTTGCATGATCTCATGGTCATACGAACAGATACTTGACATGCAGAAAGCTATAGCAATAAACTGACACGATCATATGCTATGTTTATAGTTTGGGTCTTGTCCATCACATCATTCTCCTAATGATGTGATCCCGTTATCAAATGACATCTCATGTCTATGGCTAGGAAACCTTGACCATCTTTGATCAACGAGCTAGGCTATTAGAGGCATACTAGGGACACAGTGTTGTCTATGTACCCACACATGTATTTGAGTTTCCAATCAATACAATTATAGCATGGATAATAAACGATTATCATGAACAAGGAAATATAATAATAACCATTTTATTATTGCCTCTAGGGCATATTTCCAACAGTCTCCCACTTGCACTAGAGTCAATAATCTAGCTCACATCACTATGTGATTTACATTGTAATGAATCTGACACCCATACAGTTCTGGTGTTGATCATGTTTAGCCCTTGGAAGAGGTTTAGTCATCGGATCAGCAACATTCAGATCCGTGTGCACTTTGCAAATATTTATGTCGTCCTCCTTGATGTAATCGCGGATGGAATTGAAACGTCGCTTTATGTGTCTGGTCCTCTTGTGAAACCTGGGTTCCTTGGCTAGAGCAATGGCACCAGTGTTGTCACAGAACAGAGTCATTGGGTTTAGTGCACTAGGCACTACTCCAAGATCTGTCATGAACTCCTTCATCCAGACACCTTCCTTCGCCGCTTCCGAGGCAGCGATGTACTCCGCTTCGCATGTAGAATCAGCTACTACGCTTTGCTTGGAACTGCACCAGCTAACCGCACCCCCATTGAGAATAAATACGTATCCGGTTTGCGACTTAGAGTCATCCGGATCAGTGTCAAAGCTTGCATCGACGTAACCCTTTACGACGAGCTCTTGATCACCTCCATAAACGAGAAACATGTCCTTAGTCCTTTTCAGGTACTTCAGGATATTCTTTACCGCTGTCCAGTGTTCCATTCCTGGATCACTTTGAAACCTTCCGGCCATACTTATGGCAAGGCTGACATCGGGTCTTGTGCACAGCATTGCATACATGATAGAGCCTATGGCTGAAGCATAGGGAACGACACTCATCTTTTCTCTATCTTCTGCAGTCACTGGGCATTGAGTCTTACTCAACTTCACACCTTGCAAAACAGGCAAGAACCCCTTCTTGGACTGATCCATTTTGAACTTCTTCAAAATCTTATCAAGGTATGTGCTTTGTGAAAGTCCTATTAAACGTTTTGATCTATCTCTATAGATCTTGATGCCTAATATGAAAGCAGCTTCTCCTAGGTCCTTCATTGAAAAACTCTTGTTCAAATATTCCTTCACGCTTTCAAACATTTCTATATTGTTTCCAATCAGTAATATGTCATCCACATATAATATTAGAAACGCGCTATAGAGCTCCCACTCACTTTCTTGTAAATACAAGCTTCTCCGTAAACTTGTATAAACCCGAACGCTTTGATCACCTCATCAAAGCGAAGATTCCAACTCCGAGATGCTTGCACCAGTCCATAAATGGATCGCTGGAGTTTGCAAACTTTGTCAGCATTCTCTGGATCGACAAAACCTTCTCGTTGCATCATATACAACTCTTCCTTAAGGAAACCGTTAAGGAACACTGTTTTGACATCCATCTGCCAAATTTCATAATCGAAAAAGGCAGCTATTGCTAACATGATTCTGACAGACTTAAGCATCGCTATGGGTGAGAAGGTCTCATCGTAGTCAACTCCTTGAACTTGTGAAAAACCCTTTGCCACAAGTCGAGCTTTATAGACGGTGACATTACCGTCCGCGTCCGTCTTCCTCTTAAAGATCCATTTGTTCTGAATGGCCTTACGCCCTTCAGGTAATACTTCCAAAGCCCATACTTTGTTTTCATACATGGATCCCATCTCGGATTTCATGGCCTCTAACCATTTCTCGGAATCCGGGCCCACCATCGCTTCTCCATAGCTCGTAGGTTCATCGTAGTCCAACAACATGACCTCTAAGACAGGGTTCCCGTACCACTCAGGAGCAGTACGCGTCCTTGTCGACCTACGAGGTTCGATAGCAACTTGATCCGAAGCTTCATGATCATCATCATTAACTTCCTATTCAACTGATGTAGGCTCTACAGAAACATCTTTCTGCACTGCGCTACTCTCTGGTTGAAGTAAAGGTTCAATAACCTCATCAAGTTCTATCTTCCTCCCACTCAATTATTTCGAGAGAAACTCTTTCTCAAGAAATGTTCCGTTTTTAATGACAAACACTTTGCCTTCGGATCTGAGATAGAAGGTATACCCAACTGTCTCTTTTGGGTATCCTATGAAGACGCATTTCTCCGCTTTGGGTTCCAGCTTTTCAGGCTGAAGCTTTTTGACATAAGCATCACATCCCCAAACTTTAAGAAACGACATCTTTGGCTTCTTGCCAAACCATAGTTCATATGGCGTCGTCTCAACGAATTTCGATGGTGCCCTATTTAAATTGAATGCAGCTGTCTCTAATGCATAACCCCAAAACGATAGTGGCAAATCGGCAAGAGACATCATAGATCGCACCATATCCAATAAGGTTCGATTACGACGTTCGGACACACCATTACGTTGTGGTGTTCCAGGCGGTGTCAATTGTGAAACAATTCCACACTGTCTTAAGTGATTGCCAAACTCATAACTCAGATATTCTCCTCCTCGATCAGATCGTAGGAATTTAATCTTCTTGTTACGATGATTCTCAACTTCACTCTGAAATTGCTTGAACTTTTCAAACGTTTCAGACTTGTGTTTCATTAAGTAAATATACCCATATCTACTTAAGTCATCAGTGAAGGTGAGAAAGTAACGATAACCACCGCGTGCCTCAATGCTCATCGGACCACACACATCAGTATGTATGATTTCCAACAAGTCACTTGCCCGTTCCATTGTACCAGAGAACGGCGTCTTAGTCATCTTGCCCATGAGGCATGGCTCACATGTGTCAAGTGATTCAAAATCAAGTGACTCCAAAAGTCCATCAGCATGGAGCTTCTTCATGCGTTTTACGCCAATATGACCTAAACGGCAGTGCCACAAGAAAGTGGTATTATCATTATCAATTCTACATCTTTTGGCATCAATGTTATGAACATGTGTATCATCACTATCGAGATTCAATAAGAATAAACCCCTCACATTGGGTGCATGACCATAAAAGATATTACTCATATAAATAGAACAACCATTATTCTCAGATTTAAATGAGTAACCGTCTCGCAATAAACAAGATCCAGATATAATGTTCATGCTTAACGCAGGCACTAAATAACAATTATTCAGGTTCATCACTAATCCCGATGGTAATCGAAGAGCGAGCGTGCCGACGGCGATCACATCAACCTTGGAACCATTTCCCACGCGCATCGTCACTTCGTCCTTTGCCAGCCTCCGTCTATTCCGCAGTTCCTGTTTTGAGTTGCAAATGTGAGCAACCGCACCGGTATCAAATACCCAGGCACTACAACGAGAGTTGGTAAGGTACACATAAATAACATGTATATCATATATACCTTGTTTGTTGTTGGCCGCCTTCTTGTCAGCCAAATACTTGGGGCAGTTCCGTTTCCAGTGACCAGTTCCCTTGCAATGAAAGCACTCAGTTTCAGGCTTGGGTCCAGCCTTGGGTTTCTTCACGGGAGGGGCAACTGCTTTGCCACTCTTCTTGGAGTTACCCTTCTTACCCTTGCCATTCTTCTTGAAACTAGTGGTTTTATTGACCATCAACACTTGATGCTCCTTCTGAATCTCAGACTCAGCGACTTTCAACATCGCAAACAGCTCGGCGACTGACTTGTTCATCCCGTGCATGTTATAGTTCAACACGAAGCTCTTGTAGCGAGGTGGCAATGATTGAAGAACTCTGTCAGTGATAGCCTCTGGCGGAAGGGGCATCCCCAATTCAGCCAGACGGGTGGAGTACCCAGACATTCTGAGTATGTGATCTCTGACAGACCCGTTCTCCTCCATCTTGCAAGCATAGAACTTATCGGAGGTCTCATACCTCTCGATCCGGGCATTCTTCTGAAAGATAAACTTCAACTCCTGGAACATATCATATGCTCCATGACATTCAAAACGTCTTTGAAGTCCCGGTTCTAAGCCATACAACACTGCACATTGAACTATTGAGTAATCATCAGAACGAGCCTGCCAGGCGTTCACAACATCTGGAGACTCAACTGGAGCGGGTGGACCACCAAGCGGAGCATCAAGGACATAAGCCTTCTGGGAAGCCGTAAAGATAATCCTTAGATTACGGGCCCAGTCCACAAAGTTACTTCCATCATCTTTCAACTTAGCTTTCTCTAGGAACGCATTAAAATTCAGGGGTGCTACTGCGCGAGCCATGATCTACAACATAAATATTGCAAAGACAACTTAGACTATTGTTCAAGATAATGAGTTTAGTTAATCATATTACTTAAAAACTCCCACTCAAATTGACATCCCTCTGGTCATTCGAGTGTCACATGATCCAAATCAACCAACTCAAGTCCGATCATCACGTGAGTTGAGGTGGTTTCAATGGTGAACATCTTCATGTTGATCATATCTACTATATGACTCATGTTTGACCTTTCAGTCTCTTGTGTTCCGAGGCCATGTATGTACATGCTAGGCTCGTCAAGTTTAACCCGATTGTTCCGCACGTGCAACACTGGCTTGCACCCGTTGTATGCGAACGTAGAGTCTATCACACCCGATCATCACGTGGTGTCTCGAAACGACGAACTTTTGCAACGGTGCACACTCGGGGAGAACACAATTTTATCTTGAAATTTAAGTGAGGGATCACCTTATAATGCTACCGTCATCCTAAGAAAAATAAGATGCATAAAAGGATTAACATGACATGCAAATCATAAGTGACATGATATGGCCATGAACTTGTGCTTTTGATCTCCATCTACAAAGCACCGGCATGATCTCCATCGTCACCGGCATGACACCATGATCTCCATCATCTTGATCTCCATCAACGTGTCGCCATGAGGTCGTCGCGCCGACTGTTGCTTCCACGACTATTGCTAACTCATAGCGATAAAGTAAAGCAAAACGGCGAAAATAATTAAAGACAACTCTATGGCTCCTGCCAGTTGCCGTACTCATCGACATGCAAGTCGTGATATTCTATACAACACATGATCATCTCATACATCATATATATCTCATCATGTAATTGGCCATATCACATCACAACATACCCTGCAAAAACAAGTTAGACGTCCTCTAATTGTTGTTGCAAGTTTTACGTGGCTGCTACGGGTATCTAGCAAGAACGATTCTTACCTACGCAAAACCACAACGTGGTGTAGTGATTTCTTTTTGATCTTCTAAAAGAATCCTCTTCATTGAACCGATTCAACTAAAGTGAGAGAAACAGACACCCGCTAGTCACCTTTATGCAACGAGTGCACGTAGCGATGAAACCAGTCTCGCGTAAGCGTACGCGTAATGTCGGTTCAGGCCGCTTCATCTCACAATACCGCCGAATCAAGTATCAACTAGTAACGGCAAGCAATATGTATACACCCACGCCCACAACTCCTTTGTGTTCTACTCGAGATCTCATCTATGCATAGACCTAGCTCAGATGCCACTGTTGGGGAACGTCGCATGGGAAACAAAAATTTTCCTACGCACACGCAAGATCTATCCATGGTGATGAGCATCTACGAGAGGGAGAGTGAATCTACATACCCTTGTAGATCGCTAAGCGGAAGCGTTAAGAAACGCGGTTGATGTAGTCGAACGTCTCCGCGATCCAAATCGCAAGTCGTCCCTCGATCCGATCACGAACTAGTGCCGAACAGACGGCACCTCCGCGTTCAACACACGTACGGCTTGATGACGCCTTCACCTCCTCGATCCAGCGAGCGATGGTGAAGTAGTAGATGAGTTCCGGCAGCACGACGGCGTGGTGATGATGGTGAGGAACAATCTCTGCAGGGCTTCACCAAGCACTACGGAGATTATGACGGGAGGAACTAGAGGGCTAGGGTTGCCGGCACACGGCTTGGGAAATCCTGATGTGTCCCGTGTGCTAGCCCTGCCCCTCTATTTATATGTTGAGCCCTGGGGTCTAAACTTGGAGAGAAAATCTCCACAAGGTCGGTTTTGCCCGCACAAGGTCGGTTTGGCCCGCACGGAGAGAGTCCAACTTGGATTCCAGCAGTACCGCGCACAAGCGGTAGTACCGCTCGTGAGCGGTAGTACCGCTTGAGCGGTAGTACCGCTTCACACAAGCGGTAGTACCGCTTACGCGGTAGTACTGCCTTACCAGCGGTAGTACCGCTTAAGGCAGCAGCAAAACTTCCTTTTGCACTTTCCAATACCTCGTGGGTTTTACCCCTTTGGTCCATATAAAGTGTTGCTGCATCCGAACACTTCGGTAAACATCCGGAACCCCTTCCGGTGAATTCCGGAACCCTTCCGGAGATCAAAACACTATTATCACATATATCAATCTTTACCTCCGGACTCTTCCGGAGATCCTCGTCATGTCAGGGATCTTATCCGAGACTCCGAACAACCTTCGGTCACCAACACAATAACTCAACTATACTAATCGTCACCAAACGTTAAGTGTGTAGACCCTGCGGGTTCGAGAACTATGTAGACATGACCGAGACACCTCTACGGTCAATAACCAATAGCGGGACCTGGATGCCCATATTGGTTCCTACATATTCTACGAAGATCTATATCGGTCGAACCTCTATGTCAAGGATTCAGTTAATCCCGTATGCTGTTCCCTTTGTTCTTCGGTATGTTACATGCCCGAGATTCGATCGTCGGTATCCCTATACCTAGTTCAATCTCGTTACCGGCAAGTCTATTTACTCGTTCCGTAATACCAGATCCCGTGGCTAACACCTTAGTCACATTGCTTGCAAGGCTTATAGTGATGTTGTATTACTGAGTGGGCCCTGAGATACCTCTCCGTCACACGGAGTAACAAATCCCAGTCTTGATCTATGCCCACTCAACAGGCACCCTCGGAGATACCTGTAGAGCATCTTTATAGTCACCCAGTTACGTTGTGACGTTTGATACACACAAGGCATTCCTCCGGTGTCAGTGAGTTGCATGATCTCATGGTCATAAGAACAGATACTTGACATGCAGAAAACTATAGCAATAAACTGACACGATCATATGCTATGTTTATAGTTTGCGTCTTGTCCATCACATCATTCTCCTAATGATGTGATCCCGTTATCAAATGACATCTCATGTCTATGGCTAGGAAACCTTGACCATCTTTGATCAACGAGCTAGTCTATTAGAGGCATACTAGGGACACAGTGTTGTCTATGTACCCACACATGTATTTGAGTTTCCAATCAATACAATTATAGCATGGATAATAAACGATTATCATGAATAAGGAAATATAATAATAACCATTTTATTATTGCCTCTAGGGCATATTTCCAACACCATGCGGGAAGGTGGTGTTGGGGTTGAAGCCGCCATGTGCATCGCCGTCGGAGTAGCCAGGCGATGGTGCGCACCCCCATTGCGACGGGGGCGGCGACAAGTTGGCCGGCGACGAGACGCTCGGCTGGCTTCCCCACGCGGCTTGTGGGCAGTGGCCGGGCGGAAGGTTCATCATCCCCGCGCGAGCCGCCTCTCCCTGCTCCGCCGCCGTCGCCGCCGCGTCCCCGGCCCTCTTGGTGATGAGTCTGTTCCGCCGGTCGGTGGTGACCGCCTCCCATCGCTGAACGTCCGCCCTCCACTCGGCGTTCGACATGCCCGGTGGCCTTGCCATCGACGCCCTCGCCTTCCTCTGCTTCGGCTGGGTGGAATCGGCGGCGGCGCGAGGGGCAACATACTTCTTCGGCGGCATGGCGGTGGCGGGAGGAGAATGGCGGGAACTGCGGGGGAGAAGGGGGAAGCAAGGGGGGAATGGAAGGAAAGGGCGGGCAAAAACGGCGGGAATATGCCTGTTGTCGCCGACAGCACGGCCCCACGCACCTTTTCGCTTCAACCGGCGCCCCCAGGCGCCCTGGGTTCGGCTCGGGTTCGCCGGTTGTTATTTCGGCCCAAACCGGCGATAAACAACGACCTGGGGGCGCGACTGGGCCGATTTTTCGGCACCGGCGCTAAAAAAGTCGTCCTGGGGGGCCTGTTGGGGGGGGGGGGGGGGGGGGGGCGAGTGGAGATGCTCTTAATCCCGTAAGATAATTTCCAGTGCGAGCTAGTTATGTAGGCCGAGTAGGTTACTATGGTGACTAACCAGCCACTCACACTCAGTAGTAGCAGCAGTAGACACCTCAATTTAATCCTGCTCTCTCTTGAGTCTTCATCCTACTCACTACTCGCTCGTATCACCTTCAGCAGTGCTGTTAGCGCTGCTCTCTCTACTCTCTTCTCAAAACAAAAATTGTCAAGTGAAACCGTATGATGGCCCCTATAGAAATGGCACTGTACTCCGGTATGGCAGGTTGCCCATCTTCAATCACGCAAAATATCATTAACCCCTTACACAGCAGCCACTGGTCAGAATAGATCTCTCTTTCTACTCGCTCGCGGATAACCAATCGCTGGCTCGCGCGTGAAACCTTGACAAGTCGAGTGGTTGTTAGCAGTCACAAACTTGTGTGTGTCTTCGAGTTCATGTCACTATATTCTCCAGTGTTAAACATTTAGAAGTCCCATCTGTTCACATTCTATCATCACCCGGTCGCCCTATTTACTAAGATGTATCCTTCTCAGCTGCAACTCCCAACTGTCTCGAGAGCTACGTCCTCACCTAGTTATCTTCTCCCAACAACCAAAGCTCCTACGTGGAGGAGAACAACGCCAGCTGTGCCTCCTGCGCGCCGCCCACGAATCATCAGGCGGCCCGGTGGGACGATGACAGCGCCAGCGCCACCATTTTCATCGTGGATCTCACGTCCACCGGCGCCGGACAGGTCGCAGACTCCTCCGAGGATGAGTAGGCCACGGGAGACGGCAGGGCCTGGTTTCCCATGTGGGCCGGTCCGTCTCCCGTGTTCTACTCTTCCTCGCCGGAGACCGCACCTTTACTTCATCGGTCTTATCACCGGTGCGTATGGAGACGGCTAATGGAGGACGACACGGGCTTGGACGCCGGGCGCCGCCACAGCAGGATAGGTTTAGGGTTGGGTCTTATTTTTGTTCTAGATGTTCGAATATAATGAAATCCACCGTGTTTGCATGAAATCTGGGCGAGTTTGCATGAAATCCGGCCGTGTTTGATCAAAATTTGTCCAGTTGGTTTGAGTTGTTGTTAAAAGTATGCGGCTAGCGTTGGATGTCGGCCTCCGCATCTGTGTCCGCGGACGGATGCGGGAGGAAATTTGCGGGTTGCCGTTGGAGATGCCCTAACTGCATAGTTACAACATCAACCGTCCGGACAGCTCCGCACTTCTTTCCGTAAATCGAAAACAAAGTGAAAGCTTTCCGGTCGTTCAGATCACTGACTTATCTGGTCCAGCCGCGTGATTTCCCGTCCGACGCCACCTGCCCACATTTATGCCACTGGTAGAGCGGACGCGACCTCTCACTGTCGTCATTGAAGGGGCGCGCCGGCCACTGCACGACCGACTGAACACACCTCCTCGCCGCATTCAAACGGTTTCAGACTGCCCGCATACCTCCATTGAACTTGCGCGTGTGCCGAGAAACCTACTCGGCCACACGTCCGTCCGCGAGCCGCCCGACATTAAACACAACGCCGATTGGCTCCTCGCGTGCGTCTGCTATTTAAAGGAGGCCAGATACCGTTGCACATCTCCTCCTTGCACCATACTCTCAACACTCTCGATGGCATCCGTGAGTAGGAAGAGGAGTTCTCCGGCATAAAATCCGGCTGGGTGGCCCGCCGAGCCTGCCGGATACAAGCGAGGCAACTCGATCGTTGCTCCACCTCCCCCGCCGTCCCAGTTCGTCACTACCATGGGCGAGGCTTCAGACGGGTAAGCAGAGGAGCAAGCCGCCGCGTGGTGCAGCAACTCGCGGCTCCAAGCCAACTCATAGAGGAGTGGCCAATTGCTCCACGCCGACACGCGGGGGAGCACGGCGGCACGGACACCGTGGCTGCCATGGATGACGCCGTGTAGTCCCGCTCCTGTGGTCGCGTCATCCGCCACAAACGTTGATGGAACCACGCCTTGCCGGCGGAGGCGGCCAGCACGTTCGCGGCCGCCGTAGACACTGAGGAAAAGTAGACAATCGGAGGCCGGTGCACGTGTTGAACGGGATGGTGGCCGTGGTTCGCTTCCTGTCAGTGGTGAATATGCTTTGCGCCGTTAACGCTCGCGTGTGTGTGCTCGCGCTGAAGCTCCTGCGACTGGGGAACCTGCTCTGTGTCACCTAGCTTCACGTGCTGGAGTTGGCCCTCCGTGTTGCGTACTACGGCCGAGGCGGTGATGCCAGATGGGGATGTCGGCCGTAGAGACGACGATGCATGTGGATGCGTAAGGCCTTTGACGCGGGCTGACCAGTCGTGGATGCGGAGGGCAGGACGTCGACCATGGACCATAGTTTTAAATAACCCGCTATAGCCCCGCTATAGCCTTGCTATAGCCCCGCTATAGCATTGCCTTTTCAGCAGGGTGCCGTTAAATGGTTTCATGTACAAAATGCACGCTATAGCCCGCTATAGCTCCGTTATAGCCTTTTTGGAGGTCCGCCGCTATTTGCCATAGCCCGCTATTTTAAACATTGCCATGGACACGGAGGTGACAGATCGGTGGGAAAAGCTAGGAGACGAAGAGATAAAGAAGAGAGAGAGGCGAGCAAAGCGGTGGGCTAGGGGAGGGCATTTTCGTTCGAAATTGCTTGGAAGGGGATTTTTTTTCAAAAGTGTTACCTATTTTTGAACAAATTCGAAAAGCGTTTGTCGTAATTGAAAAAAACCAAAAATAGCACCCCGTCGGCCTCTGGCAGGCCGAAGGGGGCCTGTCGGCCTGGGGCAGGCCGAAGAGCCGGCTGTCGGCCCGGGGCTGGCCGAAAGGCACCCGTCGGCCTCCAGGAGGCCGACAGGCCCCTGGATAAGGCCGACCGCCCGAGCTTCTTCCTCCTCTCGCTCGCCTGCTCGTTCATCCCATCCTCTCTCTCGTTTTTTGAACAGAATTTTTTCCCCCTCCGATCTCCTCCATCCTCCACCCATTTTCCTATTCTATCCGCTGAAACAATAGATCATACCCATCTCCACCGGCCTACGGTCTCATTTTGTGCCATGTGGTAGTTTTTTGTTCGTTTGGAGGAGTCATGGTGTGGTGGTGGAGGTGTGGATGGTGAGGAGGTGGTGGGGTGGAGAGGAAGAAGAAGGTGACACACGCGTCGAAGGTATACCGATTTTTTTAGTTTAGGTTGGTTTTTTATTGTACGTAAAATTAGTTTATGTTAGTAGTCATTTTAGTGTACGTGTTGGTAGTGTAATTTTATTTAGTTCATGTTAGTAGTCATTTTAGTCATTTTAGTTTATTTTAGTATATGTTTTTTTAGTGTAGGTCTATTTTAGTGTAGGTTTATTTTAGTATATGTTTTTTTTAGTGTAGGTCTATTTTAGTGTAGGTTTATTTTAGTATATGTTTTTTTTAGTGTAGGTCTATTTTAGTGTACAAATTGAGCACAACAGCAAATCGTATAAGTTGAAACAAAACTTAAAATCACTCAAATAAAAAACTTACCAACACAGGGTAAAGGGAACAACATAACGCCATCCCGATGAAAATCAACACTACACCATGTTTCATAGTGCTCAAGCCTAACAGTCATCATGTCACGATGACGGAGACCATAATCATTCACAAGTTCCTCCCAGGAAGGACCATGAAATTTACTGCTCACCCGACCATGTGTAAACAGAACATGGTATAAGTTACCCTCACTGTTGTGAAGAGCAGGATCAATATCTGTGTCACCCCTCCGAATAGCTAAAGCTCTGCACTCCTCAATGTACCGAGCAAGATGTGATCTAACACTGCACGGAACATACTACAACAAGAATGGAAGCAAACATCATAATCATATAAACAAAGGCATTCGAATACATTACAACCAAAACACCATCAACCAAATGCCACAATCAGATAAACAAGATATAGAATCTTACAACATGCCTTGAACATCGACGATCCAGCACCACAGTGAATACAGACGCACCAGAATCAAAGGCAGAGCAAGGGCCACTTGGAGCTCGACAAAATGGGCAAGCCATTTACCTGCAAAGAAACAGTGACCAATAAGAACCGAATCCACAACCGAGTTGAAAGTTGACATTTGATTGTGTTGGAAGCAAAAAAAAAATACGGTACGCCGGCGAAGAGAGCCTTGATCTATTGTTTACGCGGGTTCGATACGAAAATGGGTGGACGAGCGAAGAGATCGGCGCGGGGGTGCAAGCATCAGAGAGCAACGGGAGGGGGAGGTGGAGCTGGGGAGCCTGGACGATGGGGGAGGGTGAAAGGAGTGGTTAGAGGAAGAAGCTCGGGCGGTCGGCCTTATCCAAGGGCCTGTCGGCCTCTTGGAGGCCGACGGGTGCATTTCGGCCAGCCCCGGGCCGACAGCCGGCTCTTCGGCCTGCCCCAGGCCGACAGGCCCCCCTTCGGCCCACGAGAGGCCGACGGGGTGCTATTTTTGGTTTTTTTCAATTAGGACATACGCTTTTCGAATTTGTTCAAAAATAGATAACACTTTTGAAAAAAAATCTTGGAAGGGAGATACGCACTGCACTGTGAGATACGCACTGTAAAGAGCAGGGCCGGCCGTAACGCAACTCCCTTCGCCTCTCACCACGGCGACGCGAAGGCTGAACCAGCCACACCCTACCGGCCGCCACCCAACAGCAGCAGGTCAGTAGCCTCTCTCTTCCCTGCTCTGTTTCGTTGCCTCCATTTCTGTACCCCATTTGCATCTAGGCAGGCGGCATCCGTCACCGGCGGGAAGGCAGGCAAGCGGCATCCATCACCGGCAAACCTCCGAAGTACAGCAGCAGCTCAGATCTCCCACTGTTGGATCCCCCTCTCTGGCCCATTTGTTAGGGCCGACTGTTGGATCTGTTCGTCTGCTGGATTCATGTACCTGAGTTGTATACCCCCTAAGCACTCGATTTAATACAAAGTGCCGAATCATGATTCATGAACCGAGCCAACGGCAAAAAGATGGTCATGCTTTACATGTAGATTATGCAATTTTCAACTTGTTCATGTTTCAATCATTTTCCGACCATTTTCAACACTTTACATGTAGATTATGCAGCTCTGTATATGCACCAATGTTTTAAATAGCGGGCTATGGCAAATAGCGGCGGACCTCCAAATAAGCTATAGCGGGCTATAGCAGGCTATAGCGGGTCATTTGTACATGAAACCATTTAGCGGCACCTTGCTGAAAAGGCTATAGCAAGGCTATAGCGAGGCTATAGCGGGCTATTTAAAACTATGATATGCACTCAGGGTGATTTTATCATCTTCGGTGCAGGGCTCTCTGTTGGACACTTCCGGTCTTCTGTTGCAGCCACGATTTATCTTATAAAGTTATAAGAGTATACTGTAGGTACTTTTTTCGAAAATAAAAATGAAAAACACAATCATTATGTTCATAGGTTGCATTGGCTCATAATAATCATTATTGCGTTCACATGTTGCATGGTGCTAGCTGATCATTTTGTCTTGTCAATGTGATGAATTACTCTCTGTGGTTTAATCTGGGTACACCCTAATCTGACCCAGTACCCTCCAATTGAAATTGATTGAAGTTTATCCAAACTAGCCCCAATGAACTGTGGAACTTTTCTATTTCTAAAATGGAAGTCTGATATTTTGTGTTTCATGACTCTCGAGTCAATCCAGACGCTGAGTCTAGTAGCCTAAAAAATAATGGGCTTGCTCTTGTTTTTCACTTTCAAGGATACCGTGGAATTTAACTGCAAATGGATTGCCTATCAAGTACAGCAAAAAGTGACCTGGAGCGCATGCTATTTGATGAAACCGAACAGCCCAAGGCCCTGCCATTATCACTTTTGAAAGAAATCACAGATGGTTTCTCTGATAAGCAGATAATTGGCCAAGGTGGGTTTGCACTTTGCAGTGGTCTACCAGGTATGTCACAGCTCTCAACTGTCCGGGTCTTTGATGAAAGTTGACATTAAAACTCAAGTTGACCCTGTCAAGTCATCTTGCGACTGAAGGGGATGCTCAATGGTGGGAAGGTTGCTGTGAAGAGGCTGTCCAATACGCTTATGCATGAAGAGTTCCAACGAGAAGTTGTATGTCTCATGATGGTGAAACATAAAAATGTAGTACGGTTTTTGGGATATTGTGCTGACACACAAGGGAGTATGGAAAGGTACAATGGAAAATTTGTCATGGCGGATGTACGACAATGGTTGCTCTGCTTCGAGTATCTTCCCAAAGGGAGTCTTGATAAGTATATCACTGGTAGGATCATGTGGCATGTAAAGTTTATTTTAACCTTTATTGTTTCTTAAGTTTACATGGTTCAGTATTCCACATATAGTACCCATCATGTTGTATCGAATATTAAGGACCTAAAGTATGTCAAATAATACTAAACGTCATTTATCCTCTCCCCATCGTAGGTACATCTCGCGAACTTAAGTGGAGAAACTGCTATCAAATTATAAAAGGAATTTGTCAGGGGCTACATTATCTTCATGAGAAAAATATTGTCCACTTAGATCTAAAGCCCGCAAATATATTGCTGGATGACAATTTGGTACCGAAAATTACTGATTTCGGTCTCTCAAGGTGTTTTGATGAAACTCAAAGCTGGGTTTTTACTGCAAGTATAGGTGGAACATTGTAAGTTTGCTGAACCTTTTAGTTCAATATTTTCCCCCTCTATGATATATACCATCACGGCATTCCTTGCTCATTAACTAATTGCATGGATACGTTCTTATGCAGGGGATATTTGGCACCAGAATTTCTTAACGGTGAAATCACATACCAGTTTGATCTCTATAGTCTTGGTGTAATAATCATAGAGATACTCACCGGAAAGAAGGGTTATCACGTTGTTGACACTGTAAGAACAATTTATGTCTTCTTTCGAAAATAAAGATCCACTTTAAAACCAATGCATTATTTTCACAATATAGTTTTCTCCTCTTTAGATGCAGCATGATATCGCTCTCTTTCATTTTTAGTAGTAAATCCAGTATGGACAATATAGTGATCCTATGGCATTATAAATATGAAAAGTAGGATTTGAACCTCCGGTGGATGGAGGGCACCCACAACTCTACTACACTTCACCAAGAGGTGGTTCAACCATATATTTGGTGAAGTAAGACCTGTTGAATTGCATCTCAGGCATTATCATGTTGCACCAATATTTGGCACTTCAAGTCCACAGATTTGTATGCTCAACCAGACTGAAATCATGATTTAGCTGTAAAATTTAGTGTCATGTGGCATATTTCTAAAACATGGTTCAACATATGATGTCTATACACGCGAGACTAAATCGACCTTTTGTTTTTATTTTGCCTAATATAATTCTTGGTCCACGACTGAATCTGCCTTTCTTTTTTCATGTTGCCTAATATAATTCTTGGCAACACACTGAACAGAGGAAAGAAAATTGGGTACACAAGGATAAAACAACATTTCTTTCCGATTTCCCAAGCATGCTCCTTGCAGAGACTCTGCTAGAAGTAATAAAAATCGTGAAAATGGAAATGAAAGACATCAAAATATATGGTGAGTAAAAAAATTCAGAAAAAAACTCTTCTATACATATTTGTTTTGATGGGTGAGAAAATATGAATTTACATGGCCCTATATGTGATAACGAAAAGAAAGCTCAACGTACTCTATTTTCGTGGGAGAGTAGTTGTACAATCTCATCTTCCATATTCAGGTTGTCTTCAACCTAATCTTGGATGCATATTTCTTCTTAATTTAATTGAATCCTGGTTTCTTCCGATATTTGAGAAGAAACTATATGGGCGCACCCTAATTAAATTTTCTGTGAATATCCTGCGGAAATGGTTTTAAGTGAATATTTAATATTAGTATGAAGTCTTCATTGATGTGGTTTTCTTTAAGGGTGTTAACATCGTGCATGTGGACTTTAATTTCTCATCTAAATGGTGGTCCTTCTTTTCATGCGTCACAAATTCAATTCTTAGGTAGTTGAAAGTTGGAGTAACAAGTTGGAGCAATCACAAAGCGACATTCAACTGAAACAAGTACGAGTATGAATAGAATGCACTGACTTAAACCCTGCGAAGAGACCGGGTACAAAAAATATAATCGATAGACTTGATGACACAGAGAATATGGGCGGATATATCGAAACCAGTGCGACTACTTCACAGCTGGTAAGATCATTCGCGACATCCGTGACATCCTACATCACAATGTGTACTTTAGTTTGTTGCTTCGAATGAGGTGAAGTGTTCTTAACTGGTTATTTGAAAAGGAAGAAAATGCTCCCAATGAACTGCACCAAGATAGGCCTAAGGCTCCAGGAGAGACAAGCTCTGTGGGAAAACTTAAACTCTTAGAAGAGTTAAAGGTATTTCAAGTCAATAAAAAAAGTGATTGGGAGCAACTAGAGCACTTGACCAAGCTAAGGGAGCTTGGCATTTACAACCTTGAGAAGATACATACAGAAGAAGCAGCTCAAGCAAAACTGGTTGGGAAAAAAAATACTTGAGGATCGAGGTTAACATTGGACTGGGATAGTAAGCGTTCTAGTGTTGAGCCTGGTGTGGAAGCAGCGGTTCTTGAGAGCCTTCAACCACATGGAGATCTTCAAGTGTTGTGCATTAGAGGGCACGGAGGTCCTTCGTGTCCAACATGGCTGGGTGATGAGTTTGCTGTTGAAGCTCTACGATCTCTTTATCTTGATGGTGTTTATTGGGAGGCTTTCCCTTCTTTAGGGAAGACGTGGGATCTTCGTGAAGTAAGGTTTGAGCACATTGCCAGATCGAAGGAGTTTATTATAGAGGAATGCTTTTGCAGGCTAACAGAGCTTATACTCATTGGCCTTGGAAGTTTTGAAAAATGGGTTTACACAGGTGAACAAGAGTCTTCCATTGGTAGAGACTTGTTGCCACCGACTGCTCATATGTTCCCTCTTTTGCAAGTACTGATTATTAGGATGTGTCCGGAACTGTTGGGGTTGCCTTTCCCAAACCACATTGTTTCCCCAGATTGGTTCCCCAAGCTACAAGAGCTTGAGGTAACCGGCTGTCCAGAATTCTCATCGGTGATTCCCATCTCCTGGACTGAAAGTCTGCGTAGTGTGAAGTTAGCAAATGTGAAACTATTAAAGTGGTTTGCATACTCAGAATCAGCCATTGGCGCAGAATTGGATATTATTGGAGAGGCTGATTTGCATAGCATAGACCAAGTGTTACTTTTTGATAAAGAAACAGGTCTTAAGAAGCTGACACTGGACAAGTGCCCACCTCTGGAGTTGAAGCACCTTATGATGCTAACCTCGCTGAGGACATTGAATGTAAAAAATTCAGTTGGTCTAGTTGGACCACTAGGAGGAGGCCAGAGTGATGGGGAATGGCATCTCCCTGTTGAGAAAATCGAGATCAGCGACTTAATTGGTAATAGTGGGAAGGAATTGACAGAGCTCCTCCCCCACCTCCCAAAGCTCTCCAAATTGGAAATATGCGAGTGTAAGAACATAAAAAAGCTGGTAGTGGGGATGGATGTGCAACAAACAACATCAGAAGCATCAGAAATGGGGGGAGGTGAAATAACAGCAGCAGCAGAGGAAGAGGATGACGGGGTGCTCCTCTTCCCAGCTCATCATCTCTGTGACTCACTACAGGAATTGCAGTTCAGTTACTACAGAGAGCTGGTCCTGGTGGACCCGCCAACTCTTGTTCCTGGAGAAGGATGGCTCCAAGCCTTGCGATCCCTCTGGAGATTAAGAATAGAGTGGTCCCCAAAGTTTCTGATGCTTCCCGTCACCTTTTCCCTTCCTCCCTGCGGTTTCTGATGCTTCGGGATGTGAAAGGCTTGAGGACACTGGAGCCGCTCTCAAACCTCTCCTCTCTCACCATATTAGAATTGCGTAGTTGTGGAGAGGATCTGAAATGTCAGGGCTTGTGGTCTCTCCTTACCACCGGGGGCCAGGTCAATGAATTAGATGTCAGGGGTAGCCCTAGATTCTTTGCTGATTGGGATCCCAATCCCAAACGGGCTTTGGAGGATGCTGAGGGAGGTGAAGAGCAGCAAACACAACTTGTTTCGTCCACACTGCAGGAGCTCGCGACAGATGACATAGCAGGACTTCTTGCTGCACCTGTCTGCAGATTCCTCTCTTCCTCCCTCACCAAGCTGAAACTTGATGGGTAAGACTCTGATGGGATGGAGCGGTTCAGCAAGGAGCAAGAGGACGCCATTCAACTCCTCTCCTCCCTCGAGGAACTAGAGTTTTGGAATTTCAAGGACCTTCAACAACTCCCTGCAGGGCTGCGTAACTAGGACTGGACGTACGAGCGAGCTTTTCGGCTCGGCCCGAAGCTCGCTCCAGCTCGGCCCGTTACAGCTCGGCTCAATAGGATTGTAAGAGGACGCCATTCAACTCCTCTCCTCCCTCGAGGAACTAGAGTTTTGGAATTTCAAGGACCTTCAACAACTCCCTGCAGGGCTGCGTAACTAGGACTGGACGTACGAGCGAGCTTTTCGTCTCGGCCCGAAGCTCGCTCCAGCTCGGCCCGTTACAGCTCGGCTCGATAGGATTGTCGAGCGGGCCGAGGTCTGAAAACAGGCCCGTTTCGCGACCGAGCCGAGCCGAGTTTCGGCCGGTCCAGCTCGGTGACTCGCTTGCGGCCCCGCCCAATTCCACCGTCCATCACAATGGCTAGCGCATTAGGGCACGAGCAACCACATCCAGTCTCTCGTCTCTCCCTTTCTCTGCTCTGCGCCGCCTCGCCCCTCTCTCGCCACGCCGCAAATCTGGATCGACGATGTCGAGCGACGCCGCGTTTCCTCGCCACACCGACAGCAACGGACTCGGCACCAACGGCGACGGGCGGCGCGACCGTTCCTCACCACACCGGACGTAGACGGACGCGCCTACCCTGGTTTCTCGCGGAACGTGATGAGCCGGAGCAGGTACCTCCTTCCTTCCCAATCCCTAGCCGCAGCTCTCTGAACTTCAGTAGTACGCATGTGATGGATCAATGGATGGATGGGTCGATGGATGTAGTCATGTAGTTCGAACTTCCCAAACCCTAGCCGTAGGTGTCTGCACTAGTGCACATCTGATGGATGGATGGCTGGATCGATGGACGTAGTCAGGTAGATGTAGGGCTAGATGGATGGATCATGGATGGATGTATTGTAGCATGTACGGCTAGATGTAGCAGCGACGGATGAATGGATCATGGATGGATGGAGTTGTAGGGCAGAATGGATGGATTGATCAAAAATTTCATTGATTCCATGTGTAATTAGTTTTCTGCTGTTGATGACCTAGTTGATGATCTACTTGCTATAGCATAGCAGCTTGAAAAAAAATCTACTTGCTGGAAAATTACATAGACTCCATGTCTAATTAGTTTACTGTTGTTGATGATTGATCATTTGTTGTTTGTTGATGTGTGCAGACGCCCATCGTCGCAACAATGGACAAGGAAAAGGGGAAGGCGAGTGGGAAGGAGAAGGAGAAAGAGAGGACGTTGGACTCCATTATGAAGAGCAAGTTGCCGGTCTCGGGAATGCAGAAGGGGAATGGGAAGGGCAATGCAGCAGCTACTACATGGCTGCCGAGGAAGCTGGCAAATGATTCCAGCAATGTCCCAATCGCTGAGTTGTTGTATAGGGTAAAAAAGAAACCTCCGCCTCGACGTCTCCCTGACCCCACCGGCGCTGGCGTGCGTGCCGGAATCGCCGTTGCCTCCGGCTCCGCAACCTACTATGAGAGGGAGGCTACATCTTCCCAGGTATGTACGTGCAAAATATATATTTGTGCAAGCTCGTGTATGTGCTGTTTTTGCTTTTTGAAAGTCAAATTTATGTGTGCCCAAGCTCATATGTGCTGTTTTTGGTACCCAAATGTCAAATATATGTTTGTGCAAACTCATGTGTGTGCTCTTTTTGGTATCCAAATGTGGTGGTATGATTCCTATCATGACCCCTTTGATAGAGAATTTGAGAGAGACGGTTAAGTATTTCAAGAAGTCACCGAGTCGCCTCCACAAGTTTGTTGAGACTTGCAAAATATTGGATGTTGAGGTTGGCGATCATTTGCATCTTGATTGTGTCACACGGTGGAGTTCAACGTACAAGATGCTTGATACAGCCTGCTCGTATAGGGAAGCCTTGTCCTCTTATGCAGCTTCAAATGCCAACTATCAATGGGAGCCGGAAAAAGAAGAATGGGACAAGTTTGAAGTTATTAAGCCATTGCTCCTCTCTTTATCTCGTGTGACCACTACGTTTTCAGGGCAATTATATCCCACCTCCAACATATTCTACCCTCACATTGTGAGCATCAAGATTGCTTTGAGAAAAGCCATGGCTCATGATGATGAATGCTACAAGAAAATGGGTGATGCAATGATGGATAAATTTGACAAGTATTGGGATGAGCCGAACAATGTCATGGTGCTTGCTACCATCTTGGACCCAAGGTACAAGATGAGGTATATTGAGTGGTGCAATCACCAAATGTATGCTGTGGGGAAAGCAAATACCGAGAAGAATATTGTGCGCGGAGAGTTGGACACATTGTATGAGAAGTTTGTTGCGAAAAATAAGCAAGCTGAAGAAAGAGCTAGTGGATCATCAGCCAAGAACAATTGCAACACAAGTACCTCGATGCCACTTATGGATTGTGAGTTTCAGTCCTTCTTATCAGCCACTTCATCAACACCATCAAAAAGTGAGCTTAGAAACTATCTAGATGACTTGAATGAGGCAATGGATCCTAAGTTCAATCTTCTTGATTGGTGGAGGGTGAATGCACCTAGATACCCCGTATTGGCAATGATGGCAAAGAGGTTCTTGACTGTCCCGGCTACCTCCGTGTCTTCGGAATCAACTTTTAGCACGGGTGGAAGAGTTTTAGGTATGTCTACTTGTTACTTTGGATGTTAACTTGTCAACTTGTCATCCTATCCTTGAACTTAGATATGTCTACTTGTGTGGTTTTAGATGACTACAGGAGTTCTTTGAAACCAGAAATGGTGGAAGCCTTGGTGTGCGGTGCTAGTTATATCAAAGGTTCTCACAAGGACTTCAATGTGGTGGTATGATTCCTATCTTTTTCTTCTATGGTTTCTGTCTATTTCTTGTATGTGGCTAACTTCCAAATAATTAGGAGAGAGATGAAGATGAGGAGGACGATGTTGAGAATATCAAGTTGCCCAAGATTGTTGATGTGGGGGATAACAACAATTGGTAACTATTCTTTTGACATGTTTCAGTTTTCATATCTTTACATGATCCCAATATGTTTCCAAATCTGTGTTACATGTAGATAATCGTCATGTGGGTGTTGCTCTTGCTACTTTGAAGATGGATGTCTACATGATCTTGTCATGTGGATTGTTGAGGTCAATGTGATCGTCTCGAGCCATTTCTTTTGTTGTCATGAACTTCGAATTATGTGTTTGTTGTGATGAACTTTGGATTATGTGTTTGTTGTGATGAACTATGGTCCTTGAATGATGTTGTGATGAACCACGCACTTTCAACGATGTTGTTGTGAACTTGTGATGAACTATGAACTTGGTATTATGTAGTTTTCACTAGTCATTGTTTGGCTGCCAACATTTTCTCAGTTTTTATGTCAAAGTGGTAAGTTTTGTGCTATGCAAAATTTCTTTGTGTGGCTGTCAATATTTGATGCTTTGTTGTGTAAAGTTCAAAGGAAGTGCTGTCCAAAATTCAGTAGAAATGCTGTTGAATTCTTTCTCTCATATCTGTTCCATTATTACAATTTTGGTAGAAGAATTCATAGATGAAAGCTTATTTTTCAATACTATGACCATTTCTTAAAACAATAGACTGCTGAATGTTCCATTTTTAGCAATATAAACTGTTTGTTTTCCAAAATATGGGTTTAATTGCTGGAAAAAAAATCAAGACTGGACTATATACAGAGGTTCTGTACGTAGAAAGGTTGTGGGGGCAACTAGCTTACGAGCCGGCTCGGTCTGAGCCGAGCCATAGCTGAAGCGAGCCGAGCCGCCTGAAGTAGGCTCGTTGGCTGAGCGAGCCGAGCCGAGCCGCTCCAGAGCGAGCCAAAGCCAGGCTCGGACCAAGCTCGGCTCGGCTCGGCTCGTGTCCAGTCCTATGCGTAACCTTACCAGCCTCAAGATATTAACAGTCCACTTCTGTCCAGCCGTCTCGTCACTGCCCAACGATGCCCTCCCGGATTCACTGGAAAAGCTAGATGTCTATGCATGCAGCGAGGAGCTAAAACAGCAGTGCAGGGGGTTGGAGGGAACCATCCCAAGAATCAGAATAGACAGCAGTGACACTGATCCAAGGTAACACAAACATACTTTCTTGTGTTTTTCCACTTTGCCCTTTGCCTGCTATCCCGCTTGATAACGCTGTGTTTTTCCACCGTGCAGGACGATGCCTTGGGAGTTCCCGTGTACATTCTTCTAGCCTTGTAGAGCTCTTCCCTTCCCATTCAAACACATGCATGACACAAGGGCCTTGTAGCTGTGGTCTTCCTTCCTCTACTTAAATCTGGTAAGTATATCTAAATTGGAACTTTACTCCTGCTGTACTATATCTGATAAGACACAACATGTGCTGATTGGCCCTGATCTTTCACTACACACTAATAACAGCAATATTTGGGGATTTTTGGTGGAGAAGTTGATTATCTAGCAACCAGAAATTAGATAGAATAGATAATTTAGTTGAAGCAAAGTAGATGTGAGAGGAGAAGCAGAAAATAAGATGGGGATTAAGCACATAGGGGGTGCACCCAAAATACCTTTCTGATTGAGATTTCTCAGCACCTTTCTTTGATGCAAAGCAGGAACAACATATTTCTGAACTGAACTATAACTGGGCTCCCTCTTAGTTCTAATTTCAGGCGGAGCCATTACATGCAAATTAGCTGCAGGAACTTTCATAGGGGTGTATACATCAATATCAATTATATAGAGTTCCACTTATAGTTTCTGCCAAAAGAAATGCACTTTTACTCCTGCCATATCTGATTTCCATTTTCTTCTCAACAGTAGTGAAATTATCTAAGATTTGTTTCTCAACGCCACTTGTCTTTCCACAAGTCAATAACAAATACATTATTATCAGCCAATGCCTTCAGCCTTCTGCAAGTCTATCTTCTTTTCTTCCTTAGTTGTAATTACAAGCAGACCCTGTGATCACCATTTGTTTTGGTTCTCTGTGTGCAGATGTTCGCTCGATCTTGTAGGCTTCTTCATATTTTGCATTTCAATTCGGGTTATTGTCATTCGTCAAGACGTGGTAGTCGACTTCCCTATTTTGGGTATCACAATAAAAATATCGCTACGGCATCAGTGCGGAATAAATGAGAGTTTGGGTCAAGCTACTGATATTAAGGTGATCATTTTGTTTCATACACTGCTATGTTGCTATCAGTACCAGGTGTTACTGCATTCCTTATTTCTGTTTCCTTAGTGTTCAGGTGTTCTAGTGTTTGTTTTGTAGGCTTTCTAGCCACTTGTGTTTACTTTTGTCCAAAACTCATAAAGACTGATGGTGTACCTGGAAAGTTCAGTTTTAGGGATCAAAGAAGAACCATCTTGTCGTAATTATGGAAAATATTGAGTTGTTGGGGTTTCGCTACTAATAGGATTTGCAGTTTTTCAATCCAGTCTACATTCTACTGATATCAGGTATAGTTGCAACCGATAAGGTTTGCAGTTTTTTCAGTTCAGTCTACATTCTACTAATACCAGACATTGTTCCATTCATCAAAACAGTTATTATTTATTGTTTTAATGGCGTATAGGATCTTCACAGGAATAGCCTGCAAACCATGGCACTGCACCCCTGGAGCCAATTCAGATCATAGGGAGCAGTAGCAGTCTGAAGGTAATGCATTTCAGGCATGTGCAATTTCAAAATTTCAGAAAGGCATTAAGATGAATTATAACCGAATAACCAACCATTATGTTTCTGCAGTATGGAATGAACTGGGAGAAGGAAGCACTTAATAGGCTGAATATAAATGTCGTATGTGGAGCTGACAGGAATCAAGCAGCCCCCCTCTCCATGGAGACCCATGCCTGCTGTGCCTGCTTATTGAGCAGTGTCATGCCGACATGGTCGCCCGGCCTCTCCACGGTCGCTGGAAGTAACCTTCACTTGTATCTGCTGGAAGGTTCTCTGTCAGTGCCTGTGCTTATTGTTGCTGCACGTCCATGGACTTGAACATCTGCCAAATTAAGGTCGTGCGGTTTTCTTCTTTTATTTCCCCGACTGTTTTTCTTTTCTTTTCTTGAGCAGTTTCTCTGAGTGTTCTTATTAGGTTATAACATTTCAGAATCGGCTGCTAAGGAGGGTGATGAATTGACTTGCAACCAGTCCGTGGAATCTCTGAAGCCATGCTAAGGAACCAAACTGCATCATCTTCTGAAGAAATCAACATTTGTCATGTTGTTGTCTGAAGAAATCGACACCGAGCAGTTGGTTGGCGCCAAACCGCGCAGGCTCATCGTCAAGAGCCCTGGAGCTCATCTTCCTGTATTTGGAATAAGCCCTAGCCGCCATGCCCTTAATTGAGTTTGCTATTATTTCTCTCGCGATCATCCTGTGAATTCACCTACTTGGTCTCTGGCTCTCTGCACTGATGCTGTGAACGCACCTGGCTGTTGGTGAAATAAATGGCCAGCTTGTGTTCTTCTCAGCAGAAGAAAGGATGCTAGCTGCTCATCTCGTCTGGCTTGCTTGAGGTCCCGGCCTTCAGTTGTATCCCAGAAATCCTGTTGTGTGCTCCTACTTACTGGAGCACACGGTGTCGTCGATCATGGCCAAATTAAGGCAGTGAAGTTCCAAGATGTCATCATCACCAGATAGGAGAGGAGAGGAGAGGAGCACTATTTACTACGCTTCTTGCCGTCATCAAGCAGCTCAAGATGCTCTCCAAAGGAGCTTCTTCTTTGCCATCAGCTGCGTTATCATCATGGAGCCAATTCATATGTTGGGCAGCAGTAGCAGTCTGAAAGTATAGCTCATATTCGTGCTTAAACAGTGAATTCACAGTACCTTTTTAACGAAAAAAATAGAGAACTCCTTAATCAGCTTATGCCGATTACAACCAAATGGCTAACCTTCATTTTCTGAAGTATGGATTGGACTGGGAGAAGGAAGACCGTAGAAAAGGGACCAAGGTTTTTTATTCTTGGACTCCTTAATACTATGATGCTAAGCTTTACATCAACACGACCAGATCGTGTGACTTGTTCTATAAGCCTAAGCCAGCAGGTGTCTTTGTGTGTCTTTATATTACCGTGCGTGCGTGTACCATCGGTGTGTAAGAAAGGATTTGGAGTGGAAGAATCATTTGAACATTTGCCAAGGGTTGTTGCAATGTTGCTCCATCACAAAACAGAGCTTAATTAGTTTAAATGATGCAAATGTTGGCATCCAGACAAATTTACAACTCTTTGATCATCTTCCATAGATGCTGCCTATTCATGTACATTTGTGTCATGTACAAGGGGCGAGCTCAAAAGCTATACCTCTCATTTTGTTTTTTGAGTTGACAACCAGGGGGGCGCCTTAGGCGCTTCCTCAAACAGGCGACCACACATTGATGTAAGTTTTCTTGATATGTTTTCTGTTACTATTCCCCCCTTTTTCTAGGTTCCTTTTATTTATTTATTTTGGTTTCCTTTCCTTTTCTTTTATTTTTTGCGCTCTTTCTGTTATTTTTTATTTTCCCCTTCTTCAATTTTATTTCTGAAATAAAACAAATATTACATTTATTTTTGTTGTTTTTATTTTCTCTTTGAAATACATGGTGAATATTTTTTGAGTATGGGGTGAATTTTCTTTCAATACACGATAAGTATTTATCAATTAAATGGTGAATATTCATTAAATACACCATAAACACTTCTTAAGACGCAGTGAACAATTTCCGGACATGTGCTGAACATTTTGTTTTCTAAATATGCGATGAACCTTTTTTTTAATACATAGTGATTTTGTTTTTCTATAAATGATGAGCATTTTTGTGTATATACATGAATATTTGTTTTGTAATAGGCGAATAGTTTCACGTATATTTTTAAAAACTAGATGAAAAACTAGTGAACAAAAAATAAAGAAAAATAATATATACAATAATAAGTTTTTTACACATATGTTTTTTTTTTGTTGAGAGCGCGCACACGTTGGTTGTAGACTGTACTTAACAAACTGGTCATTGTGAGGCGAAACTTGCTTCGTGGTCTGCCTTGATACGTATGATTGTAAGCGAGGCAAGGTACCTCTTGTAAAGGTTAATTTCACATTTTTTTTCGAGAAAACGCAAATGGCTTTTGCGTTTCATTGCATTGGAAAGAGAGGGAATTTACATCCTCCTAGGAGGCAGGTTTACACAGCCGTCAGGGGCTCAGTGGACATCCCAAGATGATGGCAAAACGACCCTGAGCCCTTGAGCTCCGGCCTTTGCCCAACATCGGGTCTCGTCCTTGATCCTGTCAACAAGCTCATTGAGCGAGGGTCTAACATGGTCAAAAACGCACGCGTTCCTATGCTTCCAGATCATCCACGGCACCAAGAGCGCCACGGATTTCAGTGCCTTGCCTAGTGTGGGCGGTGTGGACTCCTTCGCACGCAGCCACCAGTCCATAAGCGAATCGTCGTGCTCGGGCGTCGGCGCCGGCAAGCGCAGCCAAGATTGGACCTCATGCCATGTCTGCCTGGTGAATGGACATGTGAGCATCAAGTGCCTGATCGTCTCCGGTTCCTGGTCGCACAGCAGACACCGCGGGTGGTGCTGCAGGCCGCGGCGTGCGAGCCGCTCGGCGGTCCAGCAGCGATCTTGGCATGCCAACCAATGGAAAAACTTCACTCTAGGCGGTGCCCAGCTCCTCCAAATGAGCTTCCAGGAGTGGCAGCCCATCGCTCCCTGGAAGGTTGCTCGGTAGCAAGACTGGTTAATTTCACATTTTCATGTTGCGATACGCGCCACTTGTTGTCATAAGGGAGTTGTCTTTTTTTCGTAGATTCGTTTATTAAAATAGTTTTATTTCTTAAACCATGCATCTAAATCGCCAACCATTTTTACCGTTGAATTTCTCATGTCGAAATGTTTAAAACTAAATCACATGTTAATAGATTTTAACAAACTTTTTTTTCCTGAAAAAAACCGGAAGAAAAAAATTGGACCCAAAGCATGATTTTTTCCAACTTTGTTTTTCGTTTTCAAAAGGCCTCTCACGGAAGCAAACCCGTGTCTACATGGAAACAAACTTGTGCCCCTACGGAAGCAAATATGTGACTCTCGCGAAAGGAAAAATATGTTTTTATTTTTATTTTATTTTGAGAGGCACAACTTTGCCTCTCGCGAAAGCTAATGTATGTCTGCACGAGAAGCAAATACATGCCTCTTGTAAAGGAAAACAACATGTTTTTTCGCGTAAATTTTTTTTGTCAAAAAACTTGAGAAATTCTGTAAACAAAAGGCCGAAAAAATACCATAGAAAACACGAAAATGCGTACAGAAAATAAATAAAATCAAAATTCCAAGAAAGAAACCAACACGCGACACGTGACGGCGACTCAGAACGCGCCGCTTCCTCAGTTTTTTTCTTTTTTAAAATGCGCCACTTCCATAGCCGTGTATGGGGCGAGTATTACAAGAAACGACAGGAAAAAAAAACATGGGGCGCCGCTTCCTCAGTTTTTGCATTTTGCCCCTCCAGCATTCCCTGTCTAGCTCCGCCACTGGCGCCATCTTGCAGCTGCTCTGCTCCCCGGCATTCTCCTCCATCCGCTGGAACAGGAACGGAAGCAAGCACACTGCCACATGGTCAGGTCAGCTTCCATCCACCTGCCTGCCCGCCAGGTGCTTGTGATTATTCCCAAAAGGTTCGTTCGTTTCACCAATCACATGGTAACGAAGAACCAACCACTCAGTTGCTTTGGTTGCATCGCTGCCTCCGTACATCCGTCCATCTCGGTGCATCCTCAGGAAGTAACCAATGGCCATACATCAATTATCTGGATGTTGGGCCAACTCAAGTATAATTTGATCATGTCTAGGTGCCAGTTGGTATACATATATATATTCGCTTCGCATTGCCACCGATGGAGTCTCTGAGCCGCCGCTTCCTCGATCTGCCACCACCCTGTTAGTAGTTCCTAAGGACTCTGCGTTTGTGTGCGATTTCTGTGAAATTAGGGGCAGCAGCAAGCAGCACCCTTGATCTCTCCGCTTTGTGGTGGAGCGAGAAAAAGAGTACTAGCTGGTCACAAACTATCTTGCATAGCTCGACAAGGACATGCCGCTATTTATTTATATTCACAAGTTGATGTGCCTCCATATGTATCCCTTAAAACCATTCAACTTGGCAAAACAGTAGCATAGCTAACCTAACGTGCCAAGGTGTTGGCTTAAAATCAATAGCAATTTGACAAGACGAAAAATGTCATTGTTGCAGCTACTGACAACTTTCCCTTGTCATTATGTTATGGAGTAGGCATAGATTCATGCATTGGCCTGCAAATCAAATGAAGGCCGGCAGTTCAGTGTGAAATACGATTAGCTAAATGTTGAATTGTAGGGCCCAGTTGGGTCCATTAGCTCACTCATCTCCCACCACCTAGCTAGGTAGCTACAGCCTACAGCTAACTTGAATTAGTTCCATACAAATAAAATAGATGAAGATAGATTATTCACTAAGTTAGTACCCGTTATCCGATTGATATTTTATACAAATAGCTTCATCAAGTACAATTCAACTTTGGAACCTTCTGTACGCTCGATGATGTAACCAAGAAGCAAGCTATCTCCATGACCATGCGCTTGCTGTTATCTTCTCGTTGTCACCAACCGTTGCTTGTATTCTTCTTCCCTCTGAGGAAACTTCTGCCGCCCTCTCCAGCAATGAGAATGAGAGGAGAATAAAGTATGCAGGCGACAGAGACTTAAACCTCCGGCGTCCTTTAAAATTCTCTTACCCGTACAAAGGGCTCTGTACCGTGAAAGAGCTCTGTTTCTAGTTGCTAGCTTAGACAACACCTGGCATCAAACCCGCTGTGGGGCATTACTGGACTTACAGCCATTCGTTAATTTGATCTGTGTGTGTGTGTGTGTGTGTGTGTGTGTGTGTGTGTCTATAAGGTGTTCCTGCAGCCTGCAGGCCTCCTACAACGGTTCAAACAAACACAACCGTTTTGTGGCTAGCAAGGCCTAGGCAGGCGGCATCCATCATCGGAAGGCACACACCTCGTGCACGCGCACCAACGTATGTACCTATTCCCGTCCTTAATTTTCAACTACTTCCGCATCAGAGGATGTACAAGTACAAGATCCTCTAGGATTTATTACTTTTATTTAATTAGTGACAGAAAATTAATACTCCCTTCTAAAAAAACAAAGCAGATGTAAACTAGTCAAAAAAAAAAAAAACTCAACGATGCCCTCCTTGGTATGCGGTTACGAGTTATGCGCAAAGAAAAGAAAAACGGAGGGAATACATGCATATATCTATGAATGATTGGATTCTCTTTGCTTCCTGGATCGATGCAGGTTGTCCATCCCTGCATCAGAGGATGTTTGTGGCCCTAGCCATGGCACAATGGGTGGTGGCCAAGGCGCTAGGCCCCGTAGCGGATGGCGTGCTAGGGGCTTGGGCAGCCACCAGGAACTTTGGTCCCAACATCGAGGCCCTCAGCACAGAACTGCTGCTCGTGAAGGCCACGCTCGAGCTAGCTGCCCTCAAGGAGCTCAGCGGTCCGGCCATGGAGATGCTGCTACAGAAGCTCCAGGATTCGACGCACAATGCCGAGGACTTGCTGGATGAGTTGGACTACTTCCGGATCCACGACGAGCTCCACAACACGTACGATGCTACCGACCAGCACGGTGTGGGTGGTGCCCGCAACTTCGCCCTCAATGCTCGTCATACCGCCAAAGCTGTTGGCAAGCTAGTCAACTGTTGCTCTTGGCAGCGTACTAAACGCCGGCAGAGCTCACGCAGTGATTCATCCTCGATGCTACACGCAAATCAGGAGGTTAGTGGATGCATGCCCAAGCTCGGTAGACTGCTCCCTTGCTCATCTTCTTTACATGCACATGTTTGTGATGACGATCGTGGCAATGTGCAAGAAACACCAAAACTTGAGTTTAACAGGGTTGATTTCTCTCGAAGGATGAAGGACATTGTAGAGAAACTGCAGCTTATGCGCAATGAGATTAACAAGATTCTCATACACTGTGGGCCAAGAACCGTCCGAGACATTGCCCAGAGTCGTCCCATCACCAAAGGTCGAATTGATGAGCCAAAACTATATGGGAGGGACTATGTCATGAATAGCATCATACATGATATCACCGAGGGTCAATACTGTGACAAGGCACTGACTGTGCTTCCGATTGTGGGTCCGGGGGGGATGGGGAAAACAACTCTGATACAACACATATATCGCAACCAACATGTGCAGAAGCATTTTCCGGTCATGATTTGGATATGTGTGTCGCTCAATTTCACTTTGGATAATGTGATAGAACAGATTAAAAGATATACCCCTGAAGTTGAAAGTGAAAGCAAGTTCAGTACAACAGAAGAGTTGATTGAACAAAGATTAAAATCTAAAAGATTCTTACTTGTATTAGATGACATATGGCAGATTAATAATGGGGATGACTGGGAAAAATTATTGTGGATACTCAGTCAATCTCAAGTAAAGGGTTGTATGATTCTAATCACAACTCGGTTTCAAGGAATAGGAGAGAAGGTTAAAACAGCTGGGAATTCAATAGAACTGAACGGTTTAGAATTTAAAGAGTTTAGGAAGTTATTCCTTGCATTTGTCTTTGGCGATGAGAAATGTGGAAAGATTAAACATTTTTTGCTTGAGACTGGAGATAAGATAATGGAAAAACTGAAGGGCTCTCCTCTTGCAGCAAAGACTGTTGGTAGATTACTGAGTAAAGACCTTAATTTGCGTCATTGGAAAAGGGTCCTAAAAAGTAAAGAATGGGAAAACCAGACCAACGACAATGGAATTATGCCTGCCTTGAAGCTTAGCTATGACTTCCTCCCTTTCCATCTGCAACAATGTTTTTCCTATTCTGTATTATTATTTCCCGAAGATCGCAATTTCAGAAGCCACGATCTCATCAACCTGTGGATCGGACTAGATATTTTGATACCTAGCGGTCAAAACCAAACATGTGAAGATATAGGTTTGAGCAATTTAAATGAGTTAGTCATCCATGGTTTTTTCAGAGAAGAGGAAACTGATGGTGTTTCGCTATATCTTATGCATGACCTACTGCATGATTTGGCATTGAAGGTTGCATCACATGATTGTCTTACTTTACGTCTCTCTGATGTTGGATCAGCAGAAATTCACCCATCCACCCGTCACTTGTCTATAAGCACGGGTGACTTAGGTGAATATGATGGAGTTTCCATTGAAAATTTTAAGAGTGAATTGGAAGTACTGAAGACAAGATTGAAGGTTGAACATCTGCAAAGTTTGATGATTCTAGGAGAAATGGATGAATTTTTTGCCAAGATATTTGCTGATTTTTTTAGGGAAGCAAATGCTCTTCGTGTTCTTTATTTGCTTGGCATGATGTGTCCTGTGGACTTCATGTTACATAACTTTTCAGGACTTGTCCACCTACGATGCCTATACCTAGGTACAAAGGACAACGGGATGCATTTACCACGGAACATCTCTAAATTTTATCATTTAAGGATTCTAGATCTTGAGTGGTGGGATGGCAATCGTGATTTGCCTGAAGACATGAGCAACCTTGGCAAATTGTGCCATTTTTATGGCCCAGGTGATGATGAGATCCATTCTAATATTTGTAATGTGGGGAAACTTAAACTCTTAGAAGAGTTAAAGGTATTTCGAGTCAATAAGAAATATGCAGGATTTGAACCAAAGCAGCTAGAGTCTTTGACCAAGCTAAGAGAGCTTGGCATCTACAACCTTGAGAAAATACATACAAAAGAAGAAGCAGCTCAAGCAAAATTGATAGAGAGAAACTACTTGAAGAGGTTAACATTGGACTGGGATAGTGAGCGATCTAGTGTTCAGCCTGGTGTGGAAGCGGTGGTACTTGAGAGGCTTCAACCTCATGGAGATCTTCAAGTGTTGTGCATTAGAGGGCATGGAGGCCCTTCTTGTCCAACATGGTTGGGTGATGAGTTTGCTGTTGAAGCTCTACTATCTCTTTATCTTGATGGTGTTTCTTGGGAAGTTTTTCCTTCTTTAGGGAAGGCATGGGATCTTCGTGAACTAAAATTGAAGCATATTGCCAAACTGAAGGAGTTTATCATAGAGAAAAGCTTTTGCATGCTAACAAAGCTTGAACTCGTTGACCTTGGAAGTTTTGAAAAATGGGTTTACCCAGCTGAACAAGGGTCTTCCATTGATGGAGACTTGTTGCCACCAGATACTCATATGTTCCCTCTTTTGCAAGTCCTGGTTATTAGAGAGTGCCCACAACTGTTGGGGTTGCCTTTCAGAAACCACATTGTTTCCTCATATTGGTTCCCCAAGCTACAAGAGCTTGAGGTATGTGACTGTCCCGAATTCTGGGCAGTGATTCCCATTTCCTGGATCAAAAGTCTACGTTCTGTCACGATGAAATGTGTAAATATGCTAGAGGAGTTTGCGTACTCAAAATCATCCAATGATGGAGAAGAATTGAAAATTGTTGGAGAGGGTGATCTACATAGCTTTGACCAAGTGTTAGTTTTAGATAAAGAAACATGTCTTGAGAAGCTGACACTCAGGAGGTGCCCACCTTTGGAGTTAAAGCACCTTCTGATGCTAACCTCGCTGAAAACATTGATTGTAGAAAGTTCAGATGCTCTGGTTAGACCGCTAGGAGGAGGTCAGGGTGATGTGGAATGGCAGCTCCCTGTTGAGTATATCTGGATCAAAGGATTAAATGGTAACGTCGCAGAAGAATTGACAGAGCTCCTCCCCCACCTCCCAAGGCTCTCCAAATTGAATATATGGAGTTGTAAAAACATAAAAAAGCTGGTAGTGGGGGTGGTCGTGCAACAAACAACATCAGCAGCATCAGAGATGGAAGGAGGTGAAATAACAACGGCAGCAGAGGAAGAGGATGATGGGGTGCTGCTCTTCCCAGCTCATCTCTGTGACTCACTACTGGAATTGGAATTCCATCTCTGCACAGAGCTAGTCCTGGTGGACCCGCCAACTCTTGTTCCTGGTGGAGGAGGGCTCCAAGCCTTGCAATCCCTCCAGAGATTAGGAATCTCGTGTTCCCCGAAGTTTCTATCTGCCTTCTCATTTTACCGGCACGTTTTTCCTTCCTCCCTGCAGTCCCTGAAACTCTGGGAAGTGGAAGGCATGGGGACATTGGAGCCCCTCTCAAACCTAACCTCTCTTAGCAGATTGGAACTGTTTAATTGTGGAGAGGATCTCAAATGTCAGGGCTTGCAGTCTCTCCTTACCACAGGGGGCCAACTCACCAAATTAGCAGTCTGGTTCAGCCCTGTATTCTTTGCTGGTTGGGATCTCAATCCCAAATGGGCCTTGGAGGACGCTGAAGGAGAAGAAGAGCAGCAGACACAGCTTGTTTCATCCACACTGCAGGAGCTCTGCACAAATAATGCCCCGGAATTCCTTGCTGCACCCATCTGCAGCTTCCTCTCTTCCTCCCTCACCAAACTGGAACTTCAAGGGGATATATTTGAAGGGATCGAGCGTTTCAGCAAGGAGCAAGAGGACGCTCTTCAGCTCTTCTCCTCTGTCGAGGAACTTGAGTTTATGAGTTTCCCCGACCTTCAGCAACTCCCTACAGGGCTGAGCAACCTTACCAGCCTCAAGCAATTATCAATTATACTCTGTCCAGCCGTCTCGTCATTGCCCAAAGATGGCCTCCCCGAATCACTGCAAGAGCTAAATGTCAAATTCTGCAACAACCAGGAGCTAAAACAGCAATGCAGGGGGTTAGTGGGAACCATCCCAAGAATCATAATAGGCCTCTGATCCAAGGTAACATAAAACATACTTTCTTGTGTTTTCCACTTTGCCTTTTTCCCGCAATCCTGCTTAATAACACTGCATTTGTTCCCATCCACTGTACAGGACAATGCCTTGGAGTTCCCTTGTACATTCTTCTAGCCTTGTAGAGCTCTTCCTTTCAGTGCAAACACACTTGTCACACGTTTGACATGTGGGTCTTGTGGCTGCAGTCTTCCTGTACAAAAATCTGGTAAGTTTATCTAAAATGGAACTTAACTACTATATCAACTTCTGCTTGTACTCGCCGTAAAATTATATCCACTTATGCTCCTGCTATATTAGGTTTCTATTTTCTTCTCAATGGTAATGAAGGTATATAGGATATGTTTCTCAATACCCCTGGTCTTTCCACAAGTCCAGAAAACCAACACAATTATCAGGAAATTCCTTCTGCGGGTCTCCCTTTTTTTCCTTAGATGTAATTACCAATGAAACCTATGATCACCATTTGGTTTGGTTCTCTGTGTAGGTGCTTGTTAGATCTTGCAGGCTTCTTCATATTTTGCACTTAAACTTGGATTATTCTCATTTATCAAGAGGCGGCGTTCTACTTGCCTATTTTGGGTGTCACGATCAAAATATCAGTATGACATAAGTATGGAATAAATGAGACTTTGGGGTCATGCTACAGATATTAAGGTTATAATATTTTTATACACTGCTATATTGTTATCTGCACCAGGTGTTCCCGTGTTCCTAATTTATGTTGGCTTGTTGTTCAGGTGTTCAAGTGTTTGTTTGGTAGATTTGTAGCCACTTGCGCTTACATTTTGCCTGAAACTCATGAAGACTTGATGGTGTACCCTGGAAAGTTCAGTTTTAAGGATCAAACTATCATCATGGCATAATTACAGAAAACAATAGGTCTTCAGTGTTTTGCTACCAGGTATACTTGCGATAGCAATTTTTCAATGCAGTCTACATTCTACCGATACCAGATATTCAACCATTCATCATAATAACTATTGTTGTTTATTTTTAATGTTGTATAGGCAGCGATTGGAGATTGGCGATGATTGCTTGTGTTTGTACATTGGCAGCGGCGCGCCTCCTCTCTGGCTGTACAGTAAGTTGTTACAGTAGGCGCGTATCTGATTACTTATTTATTCCTTTTCAGCTATAACAGTTTTCATTATTCGATCTTTCTAATCTCCTACGTTGAATAGAGACATACGGTTTTCAGTTTCAGTCAGTTCTGTAATTTCTATTTTTATGTTCCCATCACTGCCAAATACAGGTAAAGCAATTTACTCTAATGGGTCAACAGTGAATTAGGATGCCGAGTAATGCAAGGGATTTACTTTCTGCTCAACTGTCTACATGCAAAACTTGCCTAACTAGCGATGGAACAGTAAGTTCCTCGCTCCGACTGATCTATTACATTTTTCAGTCAGACATCATGTACTGTTGGTTGCTACGCTCAATTATGATATTGCTTCGTTTTGTAGACTAATCACTGAAGGACAAAGAGAAACAAGTATCTGCGGTTCGCCCAATATGCCTCCAAGCCTACGCCTCCATGTGGTACCTGCGCATAATGTGGCTATGTGTCGTGGCTCTCCACTTTGTTGTGCTGACATGGGTCTATGGTGCATTTTGTTTCACTGTGAGAGGAATGTCATGAAGAAACTAAGTTTGCAGTCACTGTAAGAATTATGTTAAGTTCACAATAATGTGCTGGACAGATAGCTTATGTTGATTACAACCAAATAACTAACCTTTATGTTTTTCCGCGGTATGGACTGAACTGGGAAAGGGAAGCAGTTAATAGCCTGATTGTCAATGCCACATGTGAAACTGACAGGAAAGCGGCCAAAGCTGTTAAGTCTTGGATTCCTGAATCAAATATGCTTGCTGGAGACATGCGAAGGAAGAGGAAGCCAACACATTGGCTAGGCTAGCAGAAGCATAGCATCCTGCAGCTAGAGGTATATCTGAAGCCTGTCACTTTGAGATGTCGCCCAGAATTAAATTTCCGTGATGATTAAGTACATCCAGTGTGGCCAATCCTTCTTTTCACCCTGGTACTGTGTGTGCACTACAGATGGTTAGTATTTTGTTCATTTGGTATTACTATATCGTAAGGTATTTTGACCTTGGCAGGCGGAACCGTGAACAAGTAGTAATATTCACACATTTCGTTTGCTGATGCAATTTCCAGCAAAGGAATGCTGCTCCTCCGCATGTATGCATGAGGATACATACCTAACTGGTGAAATGGTGAGCTTGTTTTTCTCAGCATAGCATTGTTTCTCTCATCTCATTTGGTTTGCTTTAAGTCATTGGTCCTGTCATTCACTTGTATCCTGGCGCCTGCTTACCGAAGCACACAGGATGTGCCTTGTTTCTAGCCAGAGGACGCCAGCCGGAGGCCCCATTCCCGCTCTGCCAAAGACATCTGGCAAGGCTGAAATCAGTCATTCTTCCTTATCCAGTCACAATAATCCTGGAAGATTTGTTGGCTTTATGAGTCGATGAGAAGACATGAGAGGTGATGGTCTTACCTGCTTGGCAATCATACAGACCCGATGCTTGCTTGCTTGGACTATTATCTGCTGCTGGAAGGTTGTCTGTGTTGATTGTTGCTGCAAGTCTATGCATTTGAACATCTGCCAAATTAAGGTCGTGCTATTTTCTTTGATTTCCCCGACTGTTTTTCTCTTTGTTTTTTGAACTGTTTCTCCGAGTGTTCTTGTTAGGTTAACCGACTTGAAAACATTTCAGAATTGGCTGCCAAGGAGGGTGATGAATTGACTTGCACCCAGTCCATGGAATATCTGAAGCCATGCCCAAGGAACCAGACTGCATCATCTTCTGAAGAAATTGACACTTGTAACTTGTTATGATGTTGTTTACTGAAGAAATCGACAACCAGCGGTTGGTGCCAAACCGGGCGGGCTCATCGTCGAGAACCATGGAGCTCATCTTCCTGTACATGGGGTAAACCCTAGCCGCCATGTCCTGGCTATCCTTAATTGGCTATATTCTCTCGCGATCATCATGTGACTTTACCTACTTTGTCTCTGCAGATGTACTAACATGGAACGGAGGGTACGTACCTACCTGCTGGTGAAATAAATGGCCAGGCTTGTTTTCTTCTCAGCGTGCACAAGAAAGAATGCTAGCTGCTCATCTGGGCTTGCTTGAGGTCCTGGCCTTGAGTTGTGCAAACTCAAGTTTCTGTTTTGAAGTGTACATTCATAAAATCAAGGAGAAAATCATTGGTAGTCGGACACCACATATTAGACATTCTATATGTATATTATCATTGTCATCATGCATCATCCTTTATTTACGCCTCGAGTTATAATGGCGCACCTTTCCTTCTAGTTACACTGAACTTGCTCTGTTATTTACACCTCGAATCGTGTCACGAGATCCTTGACCAATTGCTCAACATCACAACCAATGTGTGTTCTGAACGCTCACTGTCTGGGAAAAGGACATGCAGTACCGCCGGTGTGCATGTTCATGTTCGTGTGGCTGTCAGTGTGGTTCATCATGAGCCGTGAAGGTCATGGTGGTTGGCTTTCAGAGCGGCGAGCGCGGGTGCCGTGCGTGATGCGCAACCACCATGGGCATGGCGGTGTGGTGTATGTATGCCATTGCCAAGGGAGAGACAGAAGCTCTGTCAGGGCAACTCCAACGCACGACCTCAAACAGACGTCCGTTTTGTTCGGATTTCATCCGTTTGAGGTGGGAATGGAGCCATGTCCGTCCGGATCTATGTTTGCTCTGACCGGGCGCCCAACGTGCGGCCGCATCTTCGTCCCCATCTCGTCCGCCGGAGACCAAGTACAATAAAATCAAACATAGCAAACATAGTTCGAACCAAAAGTAACAAATAGTTCCATCTCCTAAAAAGTCTTTTATTACAACTCATTGATCTCAAAGTTGACCTTCGGGGAATGGCCTTCTGCAAGCCTTGCAAACACTGAAGAATGCTGAAGAACACTAATATCATTGTGAGAACCAGCTATGCCGAAGAAATGATGTCATATCCACGGATCTTGTGAAGCCACCGCTTCAAGTATGACAGTCGTACCTTTCACATGCCCCTCGTACTGACCCTGCCAAACAAATGGACAGTTCTTCCACTTTCAGTGCATACAATCGATACTACCAAGCATGCCCGGAAAGCCCCTCTCTGCATTGATTGTCAACAACCTCTCTGTATCAGCGGCATTTGGCTCTCTCAGGTATTCAGGGCCAAACACAACCACCACGACCTTGCAGAAACTGTACATTGATTGGAGACATGTAGACTCACTCATACGAACATACTCATCCACAAGATCACCAGGAATTCCATATGCAAGCATGCGAATAGCCACGGTGTATTTCTGGTAAGAAGAGAAACCAAGCTTGCCAAGGGCATCCTCTTTGCAGTCAAAGTGTGGATCATATGCTATCGCTCCCCCTGAATACGATTGAACACATGCCTCCTCATTCGGAAGCGGCAACGAAATTGATGCGGTTTGTAGAGTGCGGTATTCTCAAAGTAATCGGAATAGAGGAGGGCATGCCCTTTCTCCCTATTGTGGTTCAAGGCCGGAGCATGGTCGGGGATTGATCCCCTGAACCGAGGCCGCATCCTACTAATGTGGTCATGGACAACCAATGCTGCCACCACTATGTCCTCATAATCCGATGAACAAATGAAGTTGTGAAAGAAATAATCATCCATGGTACCTTGCGAGCAAAGCGCCAAACACCTTGCGGTCGTGGTGGAGACGCGGCCGGAAAGGTCACGTCAAGCCCCTTCGCAGGCAGCAAAGCAAGGTGGACAACCGCGGACGGAGGGCGGAGCGAGGACAGGCGACAGAAGAAAAGGGGTTGTGCCACCGGCGGGTAAAAAGCAAGGTGGACTACGTGGGTGGCGTCGGCGATGGCGAGGGGCGAAGGGTGAGCGAGGACATGGGGAGGAAGAAAAAGGATGTGCCACAGACAGGCGGGCCAGGGGAGGACAAGGGCATGCGTCGAGCCCGTCCACGCGTGTCCATTTGGCCGCAAACGCGGCCCAAACTTGGGCCGGAAATGCGTCGAAAGCGGACCGAAAATGGACATTCATCCGTTTGCTCCCGCGCGTTGGGCCGCGGTCTGTGTCCATTTACCTCCAAACGGATGCGGGCGGACGATTTGGGGTCTGATGACCCACAAGTATAGGGGATCTATCGTAGTCCTTTCGATAAGTAAGAGTGTCGAACCCAACGAGGAGCAGAAGGAAATGACAAGCGGTTTTCAGTAAGGTATTCTCTGCAAGCACTGAAATTATCGGTAACAGATAGTTTTGAGATAAGATAATTCGTAACGGGTAACAAGTAACGAATGTAGCAAAGGTGCAGCAAGGTGGCCCAATCCTTTTTGTAGCAAAGGACAAGCCTGGACAAACTCTTATATAAAGCAAGCGCTCCCGAGGACACATGGGAATTTCTGTCAAGCTAGTTTTCATCATGCTCATATGATTCACGTTCGTTACTTTGATAATTTGATATGTGGGTGGATCAGTGCTTGGGTGCTGCCCTTACTTGGACAAGCCTCCCACTTATGATTAACCTCTCTCGCAAGCATCCGCAACTACGAAAGAAGAATTAAGATAAATCTAACCATAGCATGAAACATATGGATCCAAATCAGCCCCTTACAAAGCAACACATAAACTAGGTGAAAGGATCGATATGGTTGACTAGAGGGGGGGGGGGGGTGAATAGGCAACTAACACTTTTCAATATTTCTTTAACAATTTAGGCTTAGCAACAAATAGGTTGGCTAGATGTGCAACTAGGTGAGCAACCTATATGATACTAATCACAACAACAAGATAAGCAAGCAAGATATAACAATATAAGTAGCTTGCACAAAGTAAAGGTAAGAAGTAACCACAAGGGGAACCGATGGAGACGAGGATGTGTTCCCGAAGTTTCTTCCCGGCGAGGGGAAGTACGTCTCCGTTGGAGCGGTGTGGAGGCACAATGCTCCCCAAGAAGCCACTAGGGCCACCGTATTCTCCTCACGCCCTCACACAATGCGAGGTGCCGTGATTCCACTAGTGGTGCTCTTGAAGGCGGCAACCGGACCTTTACAAACAAGGTTGAGGCTCTCTCCACAACTTAATTGGAGGCTCCCAACGAAACCACGAAGCTTCACCAGAATGGAATATGGCTTCGAGGTGACCTCTTCCATCTAGGGTGCTCAAACACCCAAGAGTAACAAAATCCACACAACAAACTATGGGGGAATCAATTTTCCTTTGGTGGAAGTGTAGATCTAGGTCTCCTCCTTCAATCCCTAGCAAGACAACAAGTTTGGGTGGCTAGGGAGAGAGATCGGGCAAGAAAGCTCAAGAGCATCAATGGTGGAGAGAGAGAGAGGTAAGAGATGAGAAAGAGGTGGAAGAAGCACCTCTTTATATAGGGCCCCCCCAATTCCAACCGTTACAGCCAGATCTGCCATGGGAGCGGTTCAACCGGACAGGGGACCGGTACAACCAGTATAACCAGTATAACCGGTACAATCGGCCAACCACCGGCCAACCACCGGACCACACCAGAAGGTTGGCCCGGATGCAGCAGCCAGACCAGAGCCCCGGACCCCTAAGCGGTACAACCGCTCGAGACCCCGGTTGTACCGGGCTATAAGATTATAGCGGTACAACCGGTCCGGTACCGCCCAACAACCGGACCACAACAGAAACTTGTCCGGTTGTAGCACGATGCTGGGCCGGTTCAACCGCCCAGAGCTGCCTTTTTGGGTCTCCCAGCCTTTGGTGGTACTACCGCCCGGGGGCAGGGGTACAACCGCTGGGGACACTTTGGCAGCACCCCTAGGGTATCACCCCTAGAGTGGTGGTCGAACCGGAGGCTCAACGCCAGCTGTGCATTTAGGTCGACACCGCGGATTACCTGGCATGTAACTAAGGAAAGAGGGGCCTCTCTCTGAATGATGCGGAGAAGAGAATTGGGTGAGGATGGATGTGCGAAAGAACTGATTCACCCAAGAGTTTCCAATGTGGATTCCCTCTTAATAGTACGGGATCCCTACGACCAAAGATAATAAACACGTAGAGAAAACCCGTCTTCAGTCTTTTCCGTTTGGAGGGTCCACCTAACCATCTTGTGTACCACATACAATCCCTGTATAACTTGACACACGGGTAGATCATAGTGAGTTGTCATCATCGCCAAAACACCAAGGGAAGAGAATGCCCTTACAATCTCCCCCCTTTTTGGTGGATGATGACAACAACACGATTTGCATTGATAATCTATAAAATAAAAGTGGAGCTCCCCCTCAATGTGCGCAACAGATAAGACATGTGCAAGAATTGAAGCTCCCCCTTGATTTTATAGACCAACCAATGGGGACAAATTATAAGACGAAACATTAAGGAGCAATATGAACGAGATAATAAGTAGAGCTTTAATAGTAAGGGTACGATAAGTCTTAGACTCTACTTAAACACACATAGTCTCCACACAAATGATAAAAGGCGAATAAGAGTTCAACTGGAAGACGCAACAAAGAGACAAATAAACAACCATGCAAATCCCGTTATCAAGTACTTTCTCCCCCTTTGGCATCAAGACACCAAAAAGGAAAAGAGTGATGCAGGCACCTCAGAACTCAGTAGATCTCCTCGTTGGTGCCATACTCCTCGGAATCATCATCTCCAGAGCGATCCCCATCATCATCATCAGAAGCATCAGCAACAGCAGAGGAGGTGGCAGCAGGCTGAGTCGGGATCTCATCATCTGTCCAAGTGCTATGTTCATAGATCCACTGTTCCTCAGGAGTGATGGTCTTCTCAGAACCACTGGCGGCCTCAAGATTGAGAGCCCGCATAATCTGAATCTGTCTGCGGCGGGCATGCTTTTCGTTGACATGGGCTTCATAGAGCTTCTTTTGAACGTGAGTCTGGAGGCAGAAGGTCTTCTTAAGCTTGTCAGAGAGCTTGGAGGCCCAAGATGGCTTGGCACCTGCTGGAAGCTCAAAGTCACTATTACTGGAAGAGGCGAAGACATCCTCAGGGTTGGCATCAGGGAAGCGAGGTGCAGCATGTTTCTTCTTCCGGAGTTGCTTAACCTCATGCACAATCAGGTTGTCTGGGGAGGTGAGAAGCTCGCCCGGCCGACAAATTGCCCACATAGAGTTGAGGAAACTCATAATATAAGGAGCATAGGTGGGAACCTTCCGGTAGATGACCGTGGCGTACAACTCCTCCCACATCCATTTGGAAACATCAAATGTAGCTCCAGAGCTAGCTTTAGTCTTCATGGCAACGAGCAGATCAACAAAGTACCCATGAATCTCATCTTGATTTCCAACTTTGGGCAGAAGAACATTCCAGAACACACGGTGCAAAATGTCATAGACCTGCTGCAGGTCCTTAGAAGCTCCCATAACCCCCCGCCCGGGAATGTAAAGGGGGGCTAACCTGTTCTTATCCATAGACTGAGACAGATCATGAGGACGAATACCGCCCTTCCCATTGAGGCCATTATCATCATAGCCAAGGACATTGCAGAAGGCGCGCCACGGAACATGGAAGAATTCATCTCGACACATGAAGGAAAGATGACACTCTGCATCAGTGCCAAAGTGGACCGTGGCGTAGAACTGGTGAATGAGCTGCACATCAAAGGCACAGTTGAAGGTCATGAGCTTGATCAGGTCAAATTCTTCACACGGTGCTAAAGCATCACCAAAGTAATCCATGTTGTTCCTCCAGTGCTCGATGTCAATCGTCCATTGCTTGGCATACTTGTTCTTGTGATGGTCATAGAGCTCATGCACGATCCGAAACTGAAACTCATTCCGGTACCGAGGAGTGGTCCACCTGGGAGCAACTGGAACCACATACGGATTTTGAAGACGGACCCTCTCCCAATCAGGTTGCTTCCAGGCATGCACGGGCTTGGCAGTTTTCTTGGCAGCCAGGGACTTCTCACGGCGAGAGGGATTGGTGGGGATCACAACTTCTTCATTCTCAGACTCCAGAACAACCCTGCACCGGCGAGCACGCTTCTTGATATTCTTCCGAGGAGCAGAACGAGAGCTAGAGCCACCTGCAGACAAGCACACGAGAAACACAGAGTGGAAACCCAGAAAAGATGAGAGGATTGTACGCAAAAGAAGGAATAAAATAGGTGTGAGGATAAGAGACAAGAAACAGGGAGCAAGACTCAGGGAGGCCGGTTCAACCGGCTGCCCTAGCGGTTGTACCGCTACAACGGTTGTACCGCTAGTTCAGAGCGGTCGTACCGCTGCTGGACAACCATTAGATCCGGATCCAGAGAAATGCAACCCTCTTGGAGGTCTCTAATCATCACAACTATTTGAACTTATAATGTATGATCTTCTCCCGTCAATAGTTTTGCCTAAAAACGCGGGAACCGAGCAATGCCCTAGCAATGAAGGATTCAAAGAGAATCCAAGATGAGAAGGAAATAGGCATTACCGGCATCCATGGGAGAAGATCGGGGAAGGAAGGGCTTCCACGGAACAGATCCGGGGAGGAAGCTACGAATCCGGGGCGCCGGGGGCACTCCGGGTCGGTGGTGCCGGCGGCCGGCGACAGGGGGCACCAGGAGGGGTCGGGCACGAAGGGGATAGCTGAATACCCCTTCGGCCCGGCCTCCAGATCTAAGTACCGGGTCGCGACCGGTTGTACCGCTCCAGAGGAGCAGTTGTACCGGTCCAAGTACCGGGCTAGGGAATTAGCGGTAGAACCGCAGTCAGCCCCGGTTGTACCGCTGGGACGGTACAACTGGTGAATTAGCGGTAGAACCGCTTCTACCACCGGTTGTATCGCCCGGCCACAGCCACCACCACTAGATGATCAAAGCGTACAATCCATTTTAAAAACAAATCTGGTGGGGAAATACTCCATGGTTGGAAGAAAAACAAAACACGCCAATGAAGAGCCATGGAGAATGCCCACACCTAGGACTCCAAGAAAATATGAACACAAATGACAGACTCACACTAGGGGGGTGGGCGGTGGCCGAGGCCACCTATGTATGAGTCAATTGGTATGGCACCGCGAAGAATTATCCTTGGGCCCATGACCAAAACTCGTCTTTGAAGCACAAGTGCCATCAAGAATGGCGAATGTGAAAGAGTTTGATTAGTTTATGCATAATAGGAGGAGGGATAGTTCATTGAGAGAACTAGACTCCCCCTAAATCCATGCCTACATCTAAACAGGACATAATGATGAGAGTGGTGGGGTGTGCACTAAGTCAAGCCACATTGCTCGAATCGATGATATTTACCTCATGCCTTAACTCGCGAAATCTTGCTTCATCTAATGGCTTCGTGAAAATATCTACAAGCTGTTCCTTGGTATAAAGATGAATAAGATCAATTTCTCCTTGCTTGATGTGGTCCCGGATGAAGTGATGACGAATCTCAATATGCTTCGTCTTGCAGTGTTGAACCGGGTTGTTGGAGATCTTGATCGTGCTCTCATTGTCGCAGTAAATAGGCACTTTGTCATAGTTGACACCATAATCCTTTAAAGTTTGCCTCATCCAAAGAATCTGAGCACAACAGCTTGCGGCGGCTACATACTCGGCCTCGGTGGACGAGAGAGAAACACAGTTTTGTTTCTTGGAAGACCAACTTACCAGAGAGCGACCAAGAAATTGGCAGCCTCCGGAAGTGGACTTCCTCTCCACACGGTCTCCCGCCCAATCCGAGTCAGTATATCCAATGAGATCAAATAAAGCACCTTTGGGGTACCATAAGCCAAAGTTTGGGGTATGAGCCAAATATCGAAAGATTCGCTTGACAGCCACATAATGACTCTCCTTAGGTGCGGATTGAAATCGTGCACAAATTCCCACACTCAACATGATATCCAGTCTAGATGCACAAAGGTAAAGCAGAGATCCAATCATGGAGCGATATACCTTCTGATCCATAGCTTTACCATTGGGATCACTGTCAAGTTGGCATTTGAGTTGCATCGGAGTGTTGGCCTTTGGAGGATTCAGCTCATCCAACTTGAATCTCTTGAGCATGTCTTGAGTGTATTTGGCTTGGTTGATGAAGGTTCCTTGGCTTCGTTGCTTGACTTCGAATCCAAGGAAGAACTTTCACTCTCCCATCATAGACATCTCAAACTCTTTGGTCATTAGCGCGGCGAACTCATCATTAAAAGCTTTGTTAGAGGAACCAAAGATAATATCATCAACATATAGTTGGCATACAAACAAGTTCCCGTTAACCCTCTTAGTAAAAAGAGTGGGGTCGATTTTCCCAATTTCAAACCCACGATCTTGCAACATCTCGGTAAGGTGCTCATACCACGCACGTGGGGCTTGTTTAAGGCCATAGAGTGCCTTATCGAGAACGTATACATGATTGGGGAACTTGGGGTCCTCAAACCCCGGGGGTTGCTTGACATATACCAACACCTTAAGTGGACCATTAAGAAAAGCACTCTTCACATCCATTTGATATAATATGAAATCATGATGAGAAGCATAAGCAAGCAACATGCGAATAGATTCAAGGCGAGCAACAGGGGCAAAGGTTTCACCGTAGTCGATACCCTCGACTTGGGAGTAGCCTTGAGCCACCAGTCTTGCCTTGTTGCGAATAATGATACCATGTGCATCTTGCTTGTTCTTAAAGATCCACTTGGTTCCAATGACATTGTGATTCTCTTCTGGTCTTGGCACCAATCGCCACACTTTGTTGCGCTCGAAGTTGTTGATTTCATCATGCATGGCTTCAAGCCAATCCTCGTCTTCGAGTGCATCTTGTACCTTGAGGGGTTCAAAGCAAGCAACAAACGCGTGATTTGCACAAAAGTTTGTTAATTGACGACGAGTAGTTACCCCTCTTTTCAAGCTTCCGTAGACATTCTCTAGGAGGTGTTGCTTCTTCTGAAGCTTGGCAGCATTCTTGGCAGCTCGTCTCTCAAGAATTTCCTCCATGGAAAGTTGAGGCTTGGTAACTTGACGAGCTTCGGCACTAGCACCGGCCTGCTCATTATCTTGAGCATGATCTTGATTTTCAGCTTGACCTTGATCTTGAAGTAGATCTTGGTCCTGAGCTTCATCTTGATCTTGATCTTGCATGGGGGTGTGAACAAGATCTTGAGCATCATGTGAAGTAGAAACATCACCATCGAGTTGATCTTGCCCTTGATCTTGATCACGGGGTTGAGGGCCTTCACTGCGTTCTTCGGAAGCGTGTGGGTCTTGCGTCGGTGATGGTTCCACTTGAGTGGAACATTGTCCTTCTCCTTCAGCCACAAGGGGTTCCTCAACGGGTAGGAAGTATCCCACACCCATTCTTCTTATGGCTTGGGGAGGAATTTCATCACCTACATCACAAAGACCACTTTGCTCCACTTGGGAGCCATTATTTTCATCAAACTCTACGTTACTCGTCTCCTCAATGAGTCCCGTGGACTTGTTGAGGACACGGTAAGCATGAGAGTTTGCAGCATAACCAATAAATATGCCCTCATGGGCTCTAGACTCAAATTTAGACAAACGAACACCTTTCTTGAGAATGAAACACTTACAACCGAACACCCGGAAGTATTTGAGGTTGGGCTTGTTCCCGGTAAGAATCTCATAAGGAGTCTTGTTCAAGCCTTTGCGGAGATAGAGCCGATTTGATGCATGACACGCTGTGTTGATGGCTTCGGCCCAAAAGTTGTACGGAGATTTAAACACCGCCATCATGGTTCTTGCCGCATCCATCAACGTCCGGTTCTTCCTCTCCGCAACACCGTTTTGTTGAGGGGTGTAAGGTGTGGAATATTGGTGCTTTATCCCCTCATCACTGAGAAACTCATTTAGGGTGTAGTTTTTGAACTCAGTGCCGTTGTCACTTCTGATCATCAAAATCTTTGCTTCATGTTGATGTTGAACTTCATTTGCAAAGTCGATGACGGTCTGTTGGGTCTCACTCTTCCTCTTGAAGAAATATACCCATGTGTATCTCGAGTAATCATCCACAATTACCAAGCAATATTTTCTTCCTCCAAGACTGTCAAAAGATGGAGGCCTGAAGAGATCCATGTGAAGGAGCTCTAAGGTCCTCTTTGAGTAGATTGTTGTAGTTGGACGATGAGCCTTTTCATGTAGCTTTCCTTCGATACAGGCACTGCAAGCACGATCTCTGGCAAAACTCACATTTGTTAGTCCAAGAATGTGATCCCCTTTGAGGAGACTTTGCAAAGATCTCATATTGACATGGGCTAGTCGGCGATGCCAAAGCCATCCCACATCAACTTTAGCCATTAGACAAAGCCATCCGAGAAGTTAATCACATAGAGACCGTTTTCGACATGCCCAACAAAGGCTACTTTAAGAGTCTTGCTCCACAAAAGGGTCACGGTATCAATGCCAAAGAAGGTACTAAAACCCATGATTGCAAGTTGACGAACGGAAAGTAAGTTGTATGCAAGGGTCTCAACAAGCATGACTCTCTCAATAGTTAAGGTTGGAGAGATAACCACCTTGCCAAGACCCAATACCTTTGAGATTGCATCATCTCCAAATGAGACTTGGGTGGCCACGGATTCATCGGGTTGAACATCCACCACCAAGTCCTTGCTTCCGGTCATATGATTTGTTGCTCCGCTATCGAGCAACCATGAGACTCCCCCGGAAGCAAAGTCCTACAATAGATCAATGCTTGGATTTAGGTACCCATTCTTGAATGGGTCCTTTCATGTTAGTGACAAGGGTCTTAGGAACCCAAATAGACCACTCAATATACTCATACGAAGAACCAACAAATTTGGCATAAACATACCCATCACTAGCACGGCACAAAACATAAGAGGGGTTAAAATCGCCGGCCTTGTTGGAGGGAGTGATCTTGCCCTTTTTGGCACTATCACTCACAACCTTGTCTTTCTTCTTCTCATGAGTAATGCTCCCTGCTTTGACAAATGTTTCCTTGAGCGGAGGAGCCTTCGTGGTCTTCTTCTTCTTCTTCTTTTTGGATTTGGGTGCAAACCCAACTCCTTCCTTTGCAATCACTTCCTTTTGATTGCTCAAAAGGTCATTGAGATTCTTCTCTCCTTGTATACATGTCACAAGGCCTTTCTCAAGCTGTTCTTTTAGCTTAGCATTTTCCTCCACAAGATGTGCATGCTCACAACACGGGTTAGTAGCAGATACATTATCAATTAAGACAAAGGGAGGACACGTGGCAATTTCTTTAGTGAGTTTCACTTGGAGTTGATCATGTGACTCTTTAAGAGAAGCATGAACGCTCTTCAATGCCTTATGAGCACTGTCAAGAGAGACAAACTCATCCTTGAGTTGAGCATGGTCAACCCCAAGTGCAACCTTCTCAGATTTAAGAACACGGTTAAGAACAATAGCATGATCATAATCTTTACGTAATTTAGCAAAGTCTTCATTGTGTGACTCCTTAAAAGTCAAATGAAGACCTCGCTCTTCCTCTAGAGCAATGGAAAGATCTGCTATCTCGTCGGCATAATCACGACTATGGCCTCTCATCTCCTCAAGAGATTCTTCTTGAGAATCAATCGTGTCATTGGCCTCACCAAGTTGTTCCAAGAGAGCAACGAAGTGCTTCTTGGACTCTCCCTTGAGTTTACACAAGAACTTGTCAAACTCATTCTCACCCTCTATCGCCTCCTTAAGTTCATCCACACAATCTAACAAAGACGGAGTGGAAGAAACAGAAGTCTTAATGTTTGAGGTTTTGGCGTTGGAGGTTACCTTGATGATACCTTTTGCCATGAGGCACCTAGCGATGTGGTTCTCATTGGGGGCGTCGAAGAGTGACACCTTTGTTGGGGTGGAGGATGCAATTGCCACAGATGCCATTGCCATTCCTTCACCACTTGTGTCTCCGTCATCACAATCATCATCCGATGCATACTCTTCTTGAGCCACCAACACTTTGTGTGGAGTCTTCTTGGTGAAGTTGGTCTTGTTGGGGAACGACTTGGCCTTATCTTTGCGGATGAGCTTGCCACCATTGTCTTCTCGTATGGACAATCCAGCACAAAGTGACTCACATTACCACAGTTGTAGCAAGTCCTCACACGTTGCTTGCCCTTTGACCCGCTTGAGTTGTTCTTGGAGAAGTTGGGCCTTGTGTTTCTCTTGTTGCCCCAAAATTGCCTAGACGCAAGAGCCATGTGCTCATGATAAGCATATTTGGTGTCCTCGGGGCAACCCTCTTCCTCTTCTTCTTCTTCTTCTTCCTCTTTACAGACCTTGGCCTTCAAAGCAAGGTTGGGGGATGATTTCTTTGACCGTTGCACGCGAGCGAGAGCATTGTCAGCTGTTGTGTTCAAGATGTTCATAGCAATAAATTCATCCAACACATCACCAGAAGACAAGGTGTGAAAGTCCGGTCTTTGACGGATGACAGCGGACATGGCCTTCAGAAACTTACGCTTGACCCACGTATCATCCACATCCTTGCTGCCATGATCTTTGAGGGCAACCGCGAGGGCAGTCACCCTTCTATAGAGCTCACGCGGTTCCTCATCCTCTATCATTACAAACTCATCTGACTGATCAAGGACAACTTCATAGTTTGACCGTTGAATGCTTGAGCTGCCCTTGTACATGGAGATAATGTGTTCCCAACACTCTTTAGCAATAGTGAAAGGACGCAGGTGAGGAAGGTCTTCAGTAGGAACAACAGCTTGGAGTATGAACAAGGCGGAGGAATTTAGCTGTTTATCCGCTTCTTCCCTTGGAGTGAGGTTGCGTGGATCACGAGGGTATTATCCTTCTTCAATGACTCGCATGAGTTGAATTGAGCTGTGATCCAAATGAGACTTGATACAGAAAAGCCAATTAGCGAAATCATTTTTAACAAGCTTAGGAGGAGGACCGTGGTTAACTATATGACGTGGGTGCACCGGTCCTCCATAGACCAAGGGAGGGGGAACTGAGGCAAAAGTCCCCGACCCATTAATTCCTTGAGAACGATTATCAGTACTAGCCCCCTCCTTACCGGAGTTGACATCCGATGCCGGGTTAGTGAGATTAACCACTTGAACCGCATCGGTGGAAAGTTTAAGTGTGTCAAGGAATTCTTTAAACATGGATTTGACCTCGGTCGTCATGAAGGATTTAAGCGAGGATATGGCCTCATTTAAATCCTCGCGAAAGACCGTGTTCACACCCACAGCCTCGGGTAGTTCAACCGCCCGGTCCCCGTCGTCAACCATACTCTTCGGGTGGTGAAACCCTTAATAAAGAGACGAGGCTCTGATACCAATTGAAAGGATTGATATGGTTGACTAGGAGGGGGGTGGGGTGGGGTGAATAGGCAACTAACACTTTTCAATATTTCTTTAACAATTTAGGCTTAGCAACAAATAGGTTGGCTAGATGTGCAACTAGGTGAGCAACCTATATGATACTAATCACAACAACAAGATAAGCAAGCAAGATATAACAATATAAGTAGCTTGCACAAAGTAAAGGTAAGAAGTAACCACAAGGGGAACCGATGGAGACGAGGATGTGTTCCCGAAGTTCCTTCCCGGTGAGGGGAAGTACGTCTCCGTTGGAGCGGTGTGGAGGCACAATGCTCCCCAAGAAGCCACTAGGGCCACCGTATTCTCCTCACGCCCTCACACAATGCGAGGTGCCGTGATTCCACTAGTGGTGCTCTTGAAGGTGGCAACCGGACCTTTACAAACAAGGTTGAGGCTCTCTCCACAACTTAATTGGAGGCTCCCAACGAAACCACGAAGCTTCACCACAATGGAATATGGCTTCGAGGTGACCTCTTCCATCTAGGGTGCTCAAACACCCAAGAGTAACAAAATCCACACAAGAAACTATAGGGGAATCAATTTTCCTTTGGTGGAAGTGTAGATCTAGGTCTCCTCCTTCAATCCCTAGCAAGACAACAAGTTTGGGTGTCTAGGGAGAGAGATCGGGTAAGAAAGCTCAAGAGCATCAATGGTGGAGAGAGAGAGGTAAGAGATGAGAAAGAGGTGGAAGAAGCACCTCTTTATATAGGGCCCCCCCAATTCCAACCGTTACAGCCAGATCTGCCATGGGAGCGGTTCAATCGGATAGGGGACCGGTACAACCGGTATAACCGGTATAACCAGTACAACCGGCCAACCACCGGACCACACCAGAAGGTTGGCCCGGATGCAGCAGCCAGACCAGAGCCCCGGACCCCTAAGCGGTACAATCGCTCGAGACCCCGGTTGTACCGGGCTATAAGATTATAGCGGTATAACCGGTCCGTTACCGCCCAACAACCGGACCACAACAAAAACTTGTCCGGTTGTAGCCCGGTGCTGGGCCGGTTCAACCGCCCAGAGCTGCCTTTTTGGGTCTCCCAGCCTTTTGCGGTACTACCGCCCGGGGGCAGCGGTACAACCGCTGGGGACACTTTGGCAGCACCCCTAGGGTATCACCCCTAGAGTGGTGGTCGAACCGGAGTCTCAACACGCCAACCGTGCATTTAGGTCAACACCGCGGATTACCTGGCATGTAACTAAGGAAAGAGGGGCCTCTCTCTGAATGATGCGGAGAAGAGAATTGGGTGAGGATGGATGTGCGAAAGAACTGATTCACCCAAGACTTTCCAATGTGGATTCCCTCTTAATAGTATGGGATCCCTACGACCAAAGAGAATAAACACGTAGAGAAAACCCGTTTTCAGTCTTTTCCGTTTGAAGGGTCCACCTAACCATCTTGTGTACCACATACAATCCCTGTATAACTTGACACACGGTTAGATAATAGTGAGTTGTCATCATCGCCAAAACACCAAGGGAAGAGAATGCCCTTACACTAGGGTTTAAGCTTCTGTCACTCTAGCAACCCATCATCTACTTATTACTTCCCAATGCCTTCCCCTAGGCCCAAATAATGGTGAAGGGTCATGTAGTCGACGTTCACATAACACCACTAGAGGAGAGACAACATACATCTCATCAAAATATCAAACGAATACCAAATTCACATGATTACTTATAACAAGACTTATCCCATGTCCTCAGGAACAAACGTAACTACTCACAAAGCATATTAATGTTCATAATCAGAGGAGTATTAATTATCATTAAGGATCTGAACATATGATCTTTCACCAAGTAAACCAACTAGCATCAACTACAAGGAGTAATCAACACTACTAGCAACCCACAGGTACCAATCTGAGGTTTTGAGACAAAGATCGGATACAAGACATGAACTAGGGTTTGGAGAGGAGATGGTGCTGGTGAAGATGTTGATGGAGATTGACCCCCTCTCGATGAGAGGATCGTTGGTGATGATGATGGCTTCGATTTCCCCCTCCGGGAGGGAAGTTTCCCCGGCAGAACAGCTCGACCGAAGCCCTAGATTGGTTCTGCCCAGGTTCCGCCTCGAGACGGCGGCGCTTCATCCCGAAAGCTCTCTTATGATTTTTTCCAGGTCAAAACCCTCCATATAGCAGAAGATGGGCACCGGAGGCCTGCCAGGGGGCCCACAAGCCACAGGGGCATGCCCAGGGGGGTAGGGCGCGCCCCCTGGCTTGTGACCTCCTGGTGGGTTGATACGTCTCCATCGTATCTATAATTTTTGATTGTTTCATGCTAATATTCTACAACTTTCATATACTTTTGGCAAATTTTATACTATTTTTGGGACTAACATATTGATCCAGTGCCCAGTGCCAGTTCCTGTTTGTTGCATGTTTTTTGTTTCGCAGAATATCCATACCAAACGAAGTCCAAACGCGATAAAAACTTACGGAGATTTTTTTTGGAATATATGTGATTTTTGGGAAAAAGAATCAACGCGAGACGATACCCAAGGGGCCCACAAGCCATAGGGGCGTGCCGCAGGGGGTAGGGCGCGCCCTGGACCCTTGTGGTGACCCCGTAAGGCGGTTAGTGCCCTTCTTTCGCCGCAAGAAAGCTAATATCCGGATAAAAATCGTATTAAAATTTCAGCCCAATCGGAGTTACGGATCTCCAGGAATTTAAGAAACGGTGAAAGGCCAGAATCTGGGAAGGCAGAAACAGAAGGAAACAGAGAGAGATCCAATCTCTGAGGGGCTCCCGCCCCTCCGCTGCCATGGAGGCCAAGGACCAGAGGGTAAACCCTCCTCCCATCTAGGGGGGAGGTCAAGGAAGAATAAGAAGGAGGGGGTCTCTCTCCCCCTCTCTCCCGGTGGTGCCGGAACTCCGCCGGGGCAATCATCGTGTGACGGCGATCTACTCCAACAACTCCGTCATCTTCACCAACACCTCCATCACCTTCCCCCTTCTTTCTACAGCAGTCCACTCTCCCGCAACCCGCTGTACCCTCTACTTGAACATGGTGCTTTATGCTTCATATTATTATCCAATGATGTGTTGCCATCCTATGATGTCTGAGTAGATTTTTGTTGTCCTATCGGCGATTGGTGAATTGCTATGATTGGTTTAATTTGCTTGTGGTTATGTTGCTGTCCTTTGGTGCCCATCATATGAGCGCGCGCGTGGATCACACCATAGGGTTAGTTGTATGTTGATAGGACTATGTATTGGAGGGCAAGGGTGATAGCAACTTCAGACTAGCATAGAAATTGATGCATACGGGATTGAAGGGGGACCAATATATCTTAATGCTATGGTTGGGTTTTACCTTAATGAACGTTAGTAGTTGCGGATGCTTGCTAATAGTTCCAATCATAAGTGCATAGAATTCCAAGTAAGGGATGACATGCTAGCAGTGGCCTCTCCCACATAAAACTTGCTATCGGTCTAGTAACGTAGTCAATTGCTTAGGGACAATTCCGTAACTCCTACCACCACTTTTCCACACTCGTTAAACTAACTTAATTGTTACTTTATCTAAAAAACCCCTAATTTTTATTTACGTGCTCTTTATTATCTTGTAAACCTATCCCGTTACACCTACAAAGTACTTCTAGTTTCATACTTGTTCTAGGTAAAGTGAACGTTAAGCGTGCGTAGAGTTGTATCGGTGGTCGATAGAACTTGAGGGAATATTTGTTCTACCTTTAGCTCCTCGTTGGGTTCGACACTCTTACTTATCGAGAAAGTCTACAACTAATCCCCTATACTTGTGGGTTATCAAGACCTTTTTCTGGCGCCGTTGCCGGGGAGCAATAGCGTGGGGTGAATATTCGCGTGTGTGCTTGTTTGCTTTATCACTAAGTATATTTTATTTGCTGTTCTAAGTTGTTCTCTATGTTTAGTTATGGATATGGAACACGAAATACCAAAAAAAATTAGGTGTACTTGCTACTCATGGAGATGGGGAACCTCCTAAAACCCTCGATTTTCGTTATGTGAAAGATATTATGCACTACTTTAATAATCCTGAGAAAACCCCATTCAATTATATAATGGGACACACGTTGGATCAACGTGAATACTTTAGGGATTATCGCTTGACTCAAAAAGGGAAACTGTTATGGGATCAAATTCATATGTTACATTGGTATGCTCGGAATTTATGCTTGAGATATGATTATACTTGTTGCTCTAGGATGAAGGCTCCACACCTTTCCTTTTCATGTAAATTTAATGATAATGAAACCTTGGCTTCTTATGCTAATGGTATATATGATTACTATGATGTGGAACGAATAGAAGAATTCGTTGCTTTTACGGGTGCTTGTGAAATTAAATGTTTGTTTGAGGAGTATGAAAATTATGATGATGGTGTTTACAGATCTGAAAATCTTGCTATACTTCGATATTGCTATGAGAATTATAAATATAATGCCGGTATTAATGCTTTTATTGAGAAAGTCTCCGCTGTCCAAGAAGAGACTAATATTTTGCAGGAATCTATGGAAGAAGAAATTCCTGACACTGTGAGCTCATTAGATGAAAAAGATGACGAGGAGAGTGAAGAACAAAAGGAGGAAGAGCGGATTAGCTACCCGTGCCCACCTTCTAATGAGAGTAACTCTTCAACTCATACATTGTTTAATTTCCCTTCGTGCTTACCAAAGGATGAATGCTATGTTGATTGCTATGATCCCTTGGATTCATTTGAAATATCCCTTTTTGATGAAATTGATGCTTGCTATGCTTGTGGTCATGATGCCAATATGAATGATGCTTATGGAGATGAACTTGCTATAGTTCCTTATGATAAACGTGAAATTGTTTCTATTGCACCCACACATGATAGTCATATTATCTTTTTGAATTCTCCCAACTACACTATATCGGAGAAGTTTGCACTTATTAAGGATTAAATAGATGGGTTGCCTTTTACTATTACACATGATCATTTTGATAGATATAATATGCATGTGCTTGCTTCTCCTACTTGCAATTATTATGAGAGAGGAACTACATCTCCGCCTCTCTATGTTTCCAATACGATAAAATTGCAAGAAACTGTTTATACTATGCATTGGCCTTTACTTTGTGTGCGTGAATTGTTCTTTTATGACATGCCGATGCATAGGAAAAGAGTTAGACTTCGTTGTTGCATGATATATGTTAATTTGTGCTCACTACTAAATTACAAATCATTGTTAATTAAAATTGGCTTTGATATACCGTGGGATCCGGGTGGATCAATTACTTGAGCACTTTATGCCTAGCTTAATGGCTTTAAAGAAAGCGCTGCCAAGGAGACAACCCGGAAGTTTTAGAGAGTCATTATATTCTGTTGTGTGCTTTTATATAGTTTAAAAACAAAAAAAATAAAGAGGGGAACCTAAAACCTTTTCAAAAAGAGAAGTGAAAGTAAGAAGGACGAGCACCGTTGAAGTGGGGGAGCTCCTTGAACTTTGTTCATGCCCATGGAAACTGTGCGAATCTTAATTACAGAAACTTTTCAACAAAAATAATTATCCCCTTGTATAAATCCCTTGTATTATAAAAATAATGTGCCAAGATTTGCCTTTAGGATGATTAGATTGCTTGTTTGGTGTGTGCAATGCAAAAACAGAAACTTTGGCTGTAGTGCGTGAATTTAAATTTTTTACTGGAACGTCAAAAGTTTCTGACATTTTTACACAGTACTTCTATGCAAATTGTTTATTTTGTCCTAATGTTTCAGAATTTTTAGAGTTACAGAAGTATGGTAAATGTTCTGATTGCTACAGACTGTCCTGTTTAAGACAGATTCTGTTTTTGATGCATTGTTTTGCTTGTTTTGATGAAACTATCGATTTTATTGGTGGTATAAGCCATAAAAAGTTATAATACAGTATCTACAATGCAAAAATAAAATGTGAATGGTTTTGCAACAGTACTTAAAGTGGTAATTTGCTTTATTATACTAACGAATCTCACGAGGGTTTTGTTAAGTTTTGTGAGATTGAAGTTTTCAAGTTTTGGGTGAGATCACGATGGATGAAGGAATAAGGAGTGGAAAGAGACTAAGCTTGGGGATGCCCGAGGCACCCCAAGGTAATATTCAAGGACTCCCAAGAAACTAAGCTTGGGGATGCCCCGGAAGGCATCCCCTCTTTCTTCTAACGACCATCGGTAATTTTACTTGGAGCTATATTTTTATTCGTCACATGATATGCGTAAATCTTGGAGCGTCGTGTGCTTTTTATTTTTCTTTTAATAATGCACCATGCTGGTATGAGAAAGTTCTTGGTTGATTTATAGAAGGCTCTTTGCACCTCACTTATATCTTTTGAGTATGGCTTTATAGAATACTTCATGTGCTTCACTTATATCATTTGAAGTTTGAATTGCCTGTTTCTCTACACATAGAAAACCGCCATTTGTAGAATGCTCTTTTGCTTCACTTATATTTGTTAGAGCGTGGGCATATCTTTTGTAGAAAGAATTAAACTCTCATGCTTCACTTATATTTATTTAGAGAGTCAACAGGAATTGGTCATTCACATGGTTAGTCATAAAATCCTACATAAAACTTGTAGATCACTGAATATGATATGTTTGATTCCTTGCAATAGTTTTGTGATATAAAGATGGTGATACTAGAGTCATGCTAGTGAGTAATTGTGGATTGGTAGAAATACTTGTGTTAAAGTTTGTGATTCCCGTAGCATGCACGTATGGTGAACCGTTATGTGATGAAGTCGAAGCAGGATTTATTTATTGATTGTCATCCTTTGTGTGGAGGTCAGGATCGTGCGATGGTTATTGCCATGCAACTTCCACCATTCTATTTATTATGACACGCACCATCATTGTCATATTGCTTTGTATGATCGTAAGAAAGCTAGCATGGTGAACCGTTATGTGATGAAGTCGGAGCATGATTTATTTATTGATTGTCATCCTTTGTGTGGAGGTCGGGATCGTGCGATGGTTAACTCCTACCAACCCTTCCCCTAGGAGCATGCGTGTAGTGTTGGGGAACGTTGCATGGGAAACAAAAATTTTCCTACGCACACACAAGATCTATCCATGGTGATGAGCATCTACGAGAGGGAGAGTGAATCTACATACCCTTGTAGATCGCTAAGCGGAAGCGTTAAGAAACGCGGTTGATGTAGTCGAACGTCTCCGCGATCCAAATCGCAAGTCGTCCCTCGATCCCATCACGAACTAGTGCCGAACGGACGGCACCTCCGCGTTCAACACACGTACGGCTTGATGACGCCTTCACCTCCTCGATCCAGCGAGCGATGGTGAAGTAGTAGATGAGTTCCGGCAGCACGACGACGTGGTGATGGTGGTGAGGAACAATCTCTGCAGGGCTTCGCCAAGCACTACGGAGATTATGACGGGAGAACTAGAGGGTTAGGGTTGCCGACACACGGCTTGGGTAATCTTAATGTGTCCCGTGTGCTAGCCCTGCCCCTCTATTTATAGGTTGAGCCTTGGGGTCTAAACTTGGAGTAAAAACCTCCTCCAGGTCGGTTTTGCCCGCACAAGGTCGGTTTGGCCCGCAGGGAAAGAGTCCAACTCGGATCCCTGCAGTACCGCGCACAAGCGGTAGTACCGCTCACGAGCGGTAGTACCGCTTGAGCGGTAGTACCGCTTCACACAAGCGGTAGTACCGCTTATGCGGTAGTACCGCTTACGCGGTAGTACTGCCTTACCAACGGTAGTACCGCTTAAGGCAGCAGCAAAACTTCCTTTTGCACTTTCCAATACCTCGTGGGCTTTACCCCTTTGGCCCATATAAAGTGTTGCTGCACCCGAACACTTCGGTAAACACCCGGAACCCCTTCCGGTGAATTCCGGAACCCTTCCGGAGATCAAAACACTATTATCACATATATTAATCTTTACCTCCGGACTCTTCCAGAGATCCTCGTCATGTCCGGGATCTTATCCGGGACTCCGAACAACCTTCAGTCACCAACAAAATAACTCAACTATACTAATCGTCACCAAACATTAAGTGTGTAGACCCTGCGGGTTCGAGAACTATGTAGACATGACCGAGACACCTCTACGATCAATAACCAATAGCGGGACCTGGATGCCCATATTGGCTCCTACATATTCTACGAAGATCTTTATCGGTCGAACCTCTATGTCAAGATCTCGTGGCTAACACTTTAGTCACATTGCTTGCAAGGCTCAATGTGATGTTGTATTACCGAGTGGGCCCTGAGATACCTCTCCGTCATACGGAGTAACAAATCCCAGTCTTGATCCATGCCAACCCAACAGACACCCTCGGAGATACCTGTAGAGCACCTTTATAGTCACCCAGTTACGTTGCGACGTTTGATACACACAAGGTACTCCTCCGATGTCAGGGAGTTGCATGATCTCATGGTCATAGGAACAGATACTTGACATGCAGAAAACAATAGCAATAAACTGACACGATCATATGCTACGTTTACAGTTTGGGTCTTGTCCATCACATCATTCTCCTAATGATGTGATCCCATTATTCAAATGACATCTTATGTCAATGGCTAGGAAACCTTAACCATCTTTGATCAACGAGCTAGTCAACTAGAGGCTTACTAGGGACACATTGTTGTCTATGTACCCACACATGTATTTGAGTTTCCAATCAATACAATTATAGCATGGATAATAAACGATTATCATGAACAAGGAAATATAATAATAACCAATTTATTATTGCCTCTAGGGCATATTTCCAATAGTCTCCCACTTGCACTAGAGTCAATAATCTAGTTCACATCACTATGTGATTTACATTGTAATGAATCGAACACCCATGCAGTTCTAGTGTTGTTCATGTTTAGCTCTTGGAAGAGGTTTAGTCATCGGATCTGCAACATTCAGATCCGTGTGTACTTTGCAAATATTTATGTCGTCCTCCTTGATGTAATCGCGGATGGAATTGAAACGTCGCTTTATGTGTCTGGTCTTCTTGTGAAATGTTGGTTCCTTGGCTAGAGCAATGGCACCAGTATTATCACAAAACAGAGTCATTGGGTTAAGCGCACTAGGCACTCCTCCAAGATCTGTCATGAACTCCTTCATCCAGACACCTTCCTTCGCCGCCTCCGAGGCAGCGATGTACTCCGCTTCGCATGTAGAATCAGCTACCACGCTTTGCTTGGAACTGCACCCCCATTAAGAATAAATACGTATCCGGTTTGTGACTTAGAGTCATCCGGATCAGTGTCAAAGCTTGCATCGACGTAACCCTTTACGATGAGCTCTTGATCACCTCCATAAACGAGAAACATGTCCTTAGTCCTTTTCAGGTACTTCAGGATATTCTTGACCGCTGTCCAGTGTTCCATTCCTGGATCACTTTGAAACCTTCCGACCATACTTATGGCAAGGCTGACATCGGGTCTTGTGCACAGCATTGCATACATGATAGAGCCTATGGCTGAAGCATAGGGGATGACACTCATCTTTTCTCTATCTTCTGCAGTCACTGGGCATTGAGTCTTACTCAACTTCACACCTTGCAATACAGGCAAGAACCCCTTCTTGGACTGATCCATTTTGAACTTCTTCAAAACTTTGTCAAGGTATGTGCTTTGTGAAAGTCCTATTAAGCGTCTCGATCTATCTCTATAGATCTTGATGCCTAATATGAAAGCAGCTTCTCCTAGGTCCTTCATTGAAAAACTCTTGTTCAAATATTCCTTCACGCTTTCCAACACTTCTATATTGTTTCCAATCAGTAATATGTCATCCACATATAATATTAGAAACGCTATAGAGCTCCCACTCACTTTCTTGTAAATACAAGCTTCTCCGTAAACTTGTATAAACTCGAACGCTTTGATCACCTCATCAAAGCGAAGATTCCAACTCCAAGATGCTTGCACCAGTCCATAAATGGATCGCTGGAGTTTGCAAACTTTGTCAGCATTCTCTGGATTGATAAAACCTTCTGGTTGCATCATATACAACTCTTCCTTAAGAAAACCGTTAAGGAACGCTGTTTTGACATCCATCTGCCAAATTTCATAACGAAAAAGGCAACTATTGCTAACATGATTCTGAGGGACTTAAGCATCGCTACGGGTGAGAAGGTCTCATCGTAGTCAACTCCTTGAATTTGTGAAAAACCCTTTGCCACAAGTCGAGCTTTATAGACGGTGACATTACCGTCCGCGTCCGTCTTCCTCTTAAAGATCCATTTGTTCTGAATGGCCTTACGCCCTTCAGGTAATACTTCCAAAGTCCACACTTTGTTTTCATACATGGATCCCATCTCGGATTTCATGGCCTCTAACCACTTCTCGGAATCCGGGCCCATCATCGCTTCTCCATAGCTCGTAGGTTCATCGTTGTCTAACAACATGACCTCTAAGACAGGGTTGCCGTACCACTCAGGAGCAGTACGCGTCCTTGTCGACCTACGAGGTTTGACAGCAACTTGATCCAAAGCTTCATGATCATCATCATTAACTTCCTCTTCAGCTGATGTAGGCTCTACAGAAACATCTTTCTGCGCTGCGCTACTTTCAGGTTGAAGTAAAGGTTCAACAACCTCATCAAGTTCTATCTTCCTCCCACTCAATTCTTTCGAGAGAAACTTTTTCTCAAGAAATGTTCCGTTTTTAGCGACAAACACTTTGCCTTCGGATATGAGGTAGAAGGTATACCCAACTGTCTCTTTTGGGTATTCTATGAAGACGCATTTCTCCGCTTTGGGTTCCAGCTTTTCAGGCTGAAGCTTTTTGACATAAGCATCACATCCCCAAACTTTAAGAAACGACAGCTTTGGCTTCTCGCCAAACCAAAGTTCATGTGGCGTCGCCTCAACGGATTTCGATGGTGCCCTATTTAAAGTGAATGCAGCTGTCTCTAATGCATAACCCCAAAACGATAGTGGCAAATCGGCAAGAGACATCATAGATCGCACCATATCCAATAAGGTTCGATTACGACGTTCGGACACACCATTACGCTGTGGTGTTCCAGGCGGTGTTAGTTGTGAAACAATTCCACATTGTCTTAAGTGACTGCCAAACTCATAACTCAGATATTCTCCTCCTCGATCAGATCGTAGGAATTTAATCTTCTTGTTACGATGATTCTCAACTTCACTCTGAAATTGTTTGAACTTTTCAAATGTTTCAGACTTTTGTTTCATTAAGTAAATATACCCATATCTACTTAAGTCATCAGTGAAGGTGAGAAAGTAACGATAACCACCGCGCGCCTCAATACTCATCGGACCGCACACATCAGTATGTATGATTTCCAATAAGTCACTTGCCCGTTCCATTGTTCCAGAGAACAGCGTTTTAGTCATCTTGCCCATGAGGCATGGCTCACATGTGTCAAGTGATTCAAAATCAAGTGACTCCAAAAGTCCATCAGCATGGAGCTTCCTCATGCGTTTTACGCCAATATGACCTAAACGGCAGTGCCACAAGAAAGTGGTATTATCATTATCAATTCTACATCTTTTGGCATCAATGTTATGAACATGTGTATCATTACTATCGAGATTCAATAAGAATAAACCCCTCACATCGGGTGCATGACCATAAAAGATATTACTCATATAAATAGAACAACCATTATTCTCTGATTTAAATGAGTAACTGTCTCGCAATAAATAAGATCCAGATATAATGTTCATGCTTAACGCAGGCACTAAATAACAATTATTCAGGTTCATCACTAATCCCGATGGTAATCGAAGAGCGAGCGTGCCGACGGCGATCACATCAACCTTGGAACCATTTCCCACGCGCATCGTCACTTCGTCCTTTGCCAGCCTCCGTCTATTCCGCAGTTCCTGTTTTGAGTTGCAAATATGAGCAACCGCACCGGTATCAAATACCCAGGCACTACAACGAGAGTTGGTAAGGTACACATCAATAACATGTATATCATATATACCTTGTTTGTTGTTGGCCTCCTTCTTGTCAGCCAAATACTTGGGGCAGTTCCGCTTCCAGTATCCAGTTCCCTTGCAATGAAAGCACACAGTTTCTGGTTTGGGTCCAGCCTTGGGTTTCTTCACGAGAGGAGCAACTGCTTTGCCACTCTTCTTGGAGTTACCCTTCTTACCCTTGCCATTTTTCTTGAAACTAGTGGTTTTATTGACCATCAACACTTGATGCTCCTTCTGAATTTCAGACTCAGCGGCTTTCAGCATCGCAAACAGCTCGGCGACTGACTTGTTCATCCCGTGCATGTTATAGTTCAACACGAAGCTCTTGTAGCTAGGTGGCAATGATTGAAGAACTCTGTCAGTGATAGCCTCTGGCGGAAGGGGCATCCCCAATTCAGCCAGACGGGTGGAGTACCCAGACATTCTGAGTACGTGATCACTGATAGACCCGTTCTCCTCCATCTTGCAAGCATAGAACTTATCGGAGATCTCATATCTCTCGATCCGGGCATTCTTCTGAAAGATAAACTTCAACTCCTGGAACATCTCATATGCTCCATGACGTTCAAAACGTCTTTGAAGTCCCGGTTCTAAGCCATACAATATTGCACATTGAACTATTGAGTAATCTTCAGAACGAGCCTGCCAGGCGTTCACAATGTCTAGAGACTCAACTGGAGCGGGTGGATCACCAAGCGGTGCATCAAGGACATAAGCCTTCTGGGAAGCCGTAAGGATAATCCTTAGATTACGGGTCCAGTCCACAAAGTTACTCCCATCATCTTTCAATTTAGCTTTCTCTAGGAACGCATTAAAATTCAGGGGTGCTACTACGCGAGCCATGATCTACAACATAAATATAGCAAAGACAAGTTAGACTATTGTTCTAGATAATGAGTTTAGTTAATCATATTACTTAAAAAACTCCCACTCAAATTGACATCCCTCCGATCATTCGAGTGTAACATGATCCAAATCCACCAACTCAAGTCCGATCATCACGTGAGTTGAGGTGGTTTCAATGGTGAACATCTTCATGTTGATCATATCTACTATATGACTCATGTTCGACCTTTCGGTCTCTTGTGTTCCGAGGCCATGTCTGTACATGCTAGGCTTGTCAAGTTTAACCCGAGTGTTCCGCATGTGCAACACTGGCTTGCACCCGTTGTATGTGAACGTAGAGTCTATCACACCCGATCATCACGGCGTGTCTCGAAACGACGAACTTTCGCAACGGTGCACACTCGGGGAGAACACAATTTTATCATGAAATTTAAGTGAGGGATCACCTTATAATGCTACCGTCGTCCTAAGTAAAATAAGATGCATAATAGGATTAACATCACATGCAAATCATAAGTGACATGATATGGCCATGAACTTGTGCTTTTGATCTCCATCTTCAAAGCACTGGCATGATCTCCATCGTCACCGGCATGACACCATGATCTCCATCATCTTGATCTCCATCAACGTGTCGCCATGAGGTTGTCGCGGCGACTGTTGCTTCCACGACTATTGCTAACTCATAGCGATAAAGTAAAGCAAAACGGCGAAAATAATTAAAGACAACTCTATGGCTCCTGCTAGTTGCCGTACTCATCGACATGCAAGTCGTGATATTCTATACAACACATGATCATCTCATACATCACATATATCTCATCATGTAATTGGCCATATCACATCACAACATACCCTGCAAAAACAAGTTAGACGTCCTCTAATTGTTGTTGCAAATTTTACGTGGCTGCTACGGGTTTGCAAGAACCGTTCTTACCTATGCAAAACCACAACGTGGTGTAGTGATTGCTTTTTGGTCTTCTAAAAGAACCCTCTTCAGTGAAATTGATTCAACTAAAGTGAGAGAGACAGACACCCGCTAGCCATCTTTATGCAACGAAGTTACATGTCAGTTGAAGGAACCTGTCTCGCGTAAGCGTACGCGTAATGTCGGTCTGGGCCGCTTCATCTTACAATGCCGCCGAATCAAGTATCAACTAGTAACGGCAAGCAATATGTATACACCCACGCCCACAACTCGTTTGTGTTCTACTCGAGATCTCATCTACGCATAGACCTAGCTCAGATGCCACTGTTGGGGAACGTTGCATGGGAAACAAAATTTTTCCTACGCACACACAAGATCTATCCATGGTGATGAGCATCTACGAGAGGGAGAGTGAATCTACATACCCTTGTAGATCGCTAAGCGGAAGCGTTAAGAAACGCGGTTGATGTAGTCGAACGTCTCCGCGATCCAAATCGCAAGTTGTCCCTCGATCCAATCACGAACTAGTGCTGAACGAACGGCACCTCCGCATTCAACACACGTACGGCTTGATGACGCCTTCACCTCCTCGATCCAGCGAGCGATGGTGAAGTAGTAGATGAGTTCCGGCAGCACGACGACGTGGTGATGGTGGTGAGGAACAATCTCTGCAGGGCTTCGCCAAGCACTACGGAGATTATGACGGGAGAACTAGAGGGTTAGGGTTGCCGACACACGGCTTGGGAAATCTTAATGTGTCCCGCGTGCTAGCCCTGCCCCTCTATTTATAGGTTGAGCCTTGGGGTCTAAACTTGGAGTAAAAACCTCCTCCAGGTCGGTTTTGCCCGCACAAGGTCGGTTTGGCCCGCAGGGAAAGAGTCCAACTTGGATCCCTGCAGTACCGCGCACAAGCGGTAGTACCGCTCACGAGCGGTAGTACCGCTTGAGCGGTAGTACCGCTTCACACAAGCGGTAGTACCGCTTATGCGGTAGTACCGCTTCACACAAGCGGTAGTACCGCTTACGCGGTAGTACTGCCTTACCAGCGGTAGTACCGCTTAAGGCAGCAGCAAAACTTCCTTTTGCACTTTCCAATACCTCGTGGGCTTTACCCCTTTGGCCCATATAAAGTGTTGCTGCACCCCAACACTTCGGTAAACACCCGGAACCCCTTCCGGTGAATTCCGGAACCCTTCCGGAGATCAAAACACTATTATCACATATATTAATCTTTACCTCCGGACTCTTCCAGAGATCCTCGTCATGTCCGGGATCTTATCCGGGACTCCGAACAACCTTCGGTCACCAACAAAATAACTCAACTATACTAATCGTCACCAAACGTTTAGTGTGTAGACCCTGCGGGTTCGAGAACTATGTAGACATGACCGAGACACCTCTACGATCAATAACCAATAGCGGGACCTGGATGCCCATATTGGCTCCTACATATTCTACGAAGATCTTTATCGGTCGAACCTCTATGTCAAGGATTCAGTTAATCCCGTATACTGTTCCCTTTGTTCTTCGGTATGTTACTTGCCCGAGATTCGATCGTCGGTATCTCTATACCTTGTTCAATCTCGTTACCGGCAAGTCTCTTTACTCGTTCCGTAATACAAGATCTCGTGGCTAACACTTTAGTCACATTGCTTGCAAGGCTCATTGTGATGTTGTATTACCGAGTGGGCCCTGAGATACCTCTCCGTCATACGGAGTAACAAATCCCAGTCTTGATCCATGCCAACCCAACAGACACCCTCGGAGATACCTGTAGAGCACCTTTATAGTCACCCAGTTACGTTGCGACGTTTGATACACACAAGGTACTTCTCCGATGTCAGGGAGTTGCATGATCTCATGGTCATAGGAACAGATACTTGACATGCAGAAAACAATAGCAATAAACTGACACGATCATATGCTACGTTTACAGTTTGGGGCTTGTCCATCACATCATTCTCCTAATGATGTGATCCCGTTATTCAAATGACATCTTATGTCAATGGCAAGGAAACCTTAACCATCTTTGATCAACGAGCTAGTCAACTAGAGGCTTACTAGGGACACAGTGTTGTCTATGTACCCAGACATGTATTTGAGTTTCCAATCAATACAATTATAGCATGGATAATAAACGATTATCATGAACAAGGAAATATAATAATAACCAATTTATTATTGCCTCTAGGGCATATTTCCAACATGTAGTACCTTGTTTCGATGACATATAATTTTTTGCAATAAGTATGTGAGTTCTTTATGACTAATGTTGAGCCCATGGATTATACGCACTCTCACCCTTCCACCATTGCTAGCCTCTCTAGTACCGCACAACTTTCGCCGGTGCATTACACCCACCATATATCCTTCCTCAAAACAGCCACCATACCTACCTATTATGGCATTTCCATAGCCATTCCGAGATATATTGCCATGCAACTTCCACCGTTCTATTTATTATGACACGCACCATCATTGTCATATTGCTTTGCATGATCGTAAGATAGCTAGCATGATGTTTTCATGGCTTGTCCGTTTTTTGATGTCATTGCTACGCTAGATCATTGCACATCCCGGTACACCACCGGAGGCATTCATATAGAGTCATATTTTGTTCTAGTATCGAGTTGTAATTCTTGAGTTGTAAGTAAATAAAAGTGTGATGATCATCATTATTAGACCATTGTCCCATGTGAGGAAAGGATGATGGAAGCTATGATTCCCTCACAAGTTGGGATGAGTCTCCGGACTTTACAAAAAAAATAAAAGAGGCCAAAGAAGCTCAAATAAAAAAAAGAGGCCAAAGAAGCCCACCAAAAAAAAATTAGAGAAAAGAGAGAAGGGGCAATGCTACTATTCCTTTTTCCACACTTGTGCTTCAAAGTAGCACCATGATCTTCATGATAGAGAGTCTCCTATATTGTCACTTTCATATACTAGTGGGAATTTTTCATTATAGAACTTGGCTTGTATATTCCAATGATGGGCTTCCTCAAATTTCCCTAGGTCTTCATGAGCAAGCAAGTTGGATGGACACCCACTTAGTTTTCAGTTTGAGCTTTCCTACACTTATAGCTCTAGTGTATCCGTTGCATGGCAATCCCTACTCACTTGCATCGATATCGATTGATGGGCATCTCCATAGCCCATTAATTTGCCTAGTTGATGTGAGACTATCTTCTTCTTTTTGTCTTCTCCACAACCTCCACCATATTCTATTCCACCTATAGTGCTATATCCATGGCTCACGCTCATGTATTGCGTGAAAGTTGAAAAATTTTGAGAATACTAAAGTATGAAACAATTGCTTGGCTAAAACCGGGGTTGTGCATGATTTAATACTTTGTGTGATGAAGATGGAGCATAGCCAGACTGTACGATTTTGTAGGGATAACTTTCTTTTAGCCATGATATTTTGAGAAGACATGATTGCTTTATTAGTATGCTTGAAGTATTATTGTCTTAATTTCAAATGATAGACTATTGCTTTGAATCACTCGTGTCTTAATATTCATGCCATGATTAGATTATATGATCAAGATTATGCTAGGTAGCATTCCACATCAAAAATTATCTTTTTATAATTTACCTACTCGAGGACGAGCAGTAATTAAGCTTGGGGATGCTGATACATCTTCATCGTATCTATAATTTTTGATTGTTTCATGCCAATATTCTACAACTTTCATATACTTTTGGCAACTTTTTATACAATTTTTGGGACTAACATATTGATCCAGTGCCCAGTGCCAGTTCCTGTATGTTGCATGTTTTTTGTTTCGCAGAATATCCATACCAAACGAAGTCCAAACACGATAAAAACTTACGGAGATTTTTTTGGAATATATGTGATTTTTGGGAAAAAGAATCAACGCGAGACGATACCCGAGGGGCCCACAAGCGATAGGGGCGCGCCCCAGGGGGTAGGGCGCGCCCTGGACCCTTGTGGTCACCCCGTAAGGCGGTTGGTGCCCATCTTTGGCCGCAAGAAATCTAATATCCGGCTAAAAATCGTGTTACAATTTGAGCCCAATCGGAGTTACGGATCGCCGGAAATTTAAGAAACAGTGAAAGGACAGAATCTGGGAAGGCAGAAACAGAAGGAAACAGAGAGAGAGAGATACAATCTCGGAGGGGCTCCCGCCCCTCCACTGCCATGGAGGCCAAGGACCAGAGGGGAAACCCTCCTCCCATCTAGGGGGAGGTCAAGGATGAAGAAGAAGGAGGGGGGCTCTCTCCCCCTCTCTCCCGGTGGCGCCGGAACGCCGCCGGGGCAATCATCGTGTGACGGCGATCTACTCCAACAACACCGTTATGTTCACCAACACCTCCATCACCTTCCCCCATCTATATACAGCGGTCCACTCTCCCGCAACCCGCTGTACCCTCTACTTGAACATGGTGCTTTATGCTTCATATTATTATCCAATGATGTGTTGCCATCCTATGATGTCTGGGTAGATTTTTGTTGTCCTATCGGTGATTGGTGAATTGCTATGATTGGTTTAATTTGCTTGTGGTTATGTTGCTGTCCTTTGGTGCCCATCATATGAGCGCGCGCGTGGATCACACCATAGGGTTAGTTGTATGTTGATAGGACTATGTATTGGAGGGCAAGGGTGATAGCAGCTATAGCCTAGCATAGAAATTGATGCATACGGGATTGAAAGGGACCAATATATCTTAATGCTATGGTTGGGTTTTACCTTAATGAACGTTAGTAGTTGCGGATGCTTGCTAATAGTTCCAATCATAAGTGCATAGAATTCTAAGTAAGGGATGACATGCTAGCAGTGGCCTCTCCCACATAAAACTTGCTATCGGTCTAGTAACGTAGTCAATTGCTTAGGGACAATTCCGTAACTCCTACCACCACTTTTCCACACTCGTTAAACTAACTTAATTGTTACTTTATCTAAACAGCCCCTAATTTTTATTTACGTGCTCTTTATTATCTTGTAAACCTATCCCGTTACACCTACAAAGTACTTCTAGTTTCATACTTGTTCTAGGTAAAGTGAACGTTAAGCGTGCGTAGAGTTGTATCGGTGGTCGATAGAACTTGAGGGAATATTTGTTCTACCTTTAGCTCCTCGTTGGGTTCGACACTCTTACTTATCGTGAAAGGCTACAACTGATCCCCTATACTTGTGGGTTATCATGGGTCCCCTCTGGTATTTCTTTTGCCCAATATTTTTTATATATTCCAAAATAATTCTCCGTAACTTTTCAGGACTTTTGGAGTTGTGCAGAATAGGTCTCTCATATTTGCTCCTTTTCCAGTCCAGAATTCTAGCTGCCGGCATTCTCCCTCTTCATGTAAACATGGTAAAATAAGAGAGAAAAGGCATAGTATTGTACCATAATGTGTAATAACAGCCCATAATGCAATAAATATCAATATAAAAGCATGATGCAAAATGGACGTATCAACTCCCCCAACCTTAGACCTCGCTTGTCCTCAAGCGAAAGCCGAAATCGATAAATATGTCCACATGTTTAGAGATAGAGGTGTCGATAAAATAAAATACGGACATGGGAGCATCATGATCATCTTTAGAACATCAATACTTATTGATATATAATTTCTTATGCTAGAGTAACAATTCATTCACAAGGTAAAATATGAATCAAGAACTCTATTGAGAACCAACAAACTATGATCTTAGTCACTGAAGCAATTGCAATTTATCAGAACATCGGAAAGAGTCAATATAAGAGCTTGTAAAGCAAATCCACATACTCAATCATCTTTTAGTCTTTCATAATTGCTAACACTCACGCGGTACTTATGAGGTCAAAGCTTCAATTGGACACAGAGAAAGATAGGGGCTTATAGTTTTGCCACCCAACTATTTACCTCAAGGGTAATGTCAACGGAAATAACTCATGATCACCCACATCCGAGTGGATATATGTGTCTAGATCATTCCCCAACACATGACGCTTGCCAAGAGAGAAAGGCGAAATAAAGGAAGTGGTGAAGATCACCACGACTCTTGCATAAAGGTAAGTACTAGAAAGTAAAAGTAACAGATAGGCCCTTCGTAGAGGGAAGCAGAGGTTGTCATGCGCTTTTATAGTTGGATGCGCAATCTCTTAATACAAAAGAACGTCACTTTATATTGCCTCTTGTGATAAAGAACTTTATTATACAGTCCGTCGCTTTTATTTCTTTCATATCACAAGTTCGTATAAAGTTTATTTTCCTCACACTAATAGATCATACATATTTAGACAGCAATTTTTATTGCTTGCACCGATGACAACTTACTTGAAGGATCTTACTCAATCCATAGGCAGGTATGGTGGACTCTCATGGCAAAACTGGGTTAAGGATGTTTGGATTCACAAGTAGTATATCTACTTGGTGCGGAAGTTTTGGCTGATATGGGGTGGAAGCAAGCGTCACATGTTAAAGGATCTATAACCATATAACTTCTATTCGGAAATAAGCAAACATAACCCATTATGTTGTCTTCCTTGTCCAACATCAACTTCTTAGCATATAATATTTTAATGAGTGCTCACAATCATAAAAGATGTCCAAGATAATATATTTATATGTGAACCACTCTTTCTTTATTACTTCCTTTTAATTGCAACAATGACCAATCGCTATGTTTGTCAACTCACAACAAATTTCAATCGACATACTTCTTATATGTGAAGTCATCACTCCCCATAAGATCATCATATATACTCTTTGCTTGTATTTTATACTTCTTTCTATTTCTTTTTCTCAAGATCATAGCAAGCAAGCAAAGACCTCAACTCAAAACTACTTTTTATTATATAACTCTCGGACTCGCTTACATAGGGGGAACAAAAAGCAAAACTCAAAACTAGATCAAAGTAGAAACTTTATTCTACTAGATCAAGGTATAACCAAAAGGATCGAACTGAGAAAAACGATACAAGTAAAAGATGTGATGGTGATACGATACCGGGGCACCTCCCCCAAGCTTGGCACAAGCCAAGGGGAGTTCACATACCCATGTGTTTAGTTGTCTTTCTTCGGAGGTGGTGATGTTATATTCTTGGTGATGATGCCCCTCAAAATGAGATTCTCCTCCTCAAGCTTGTTATTTTGCTGTCTAAGATCCATTATTTCCTTGTGAAGTTTTCCAGTGACGGTTAGAGCTCCCATCACCCATGGATGTTTCATTGTTGCAGGGGAAGAAACAACACTCTTTTTCATATTTTCATAAGTAAGAAATTTAGCATTGGGAGGGATGACCGAATTCGGAATTGCTGAGCTCTGAAGTTCTTCCAACATGGCTCCGGGTTGGAGATGAGAGTTAACTTCTTGGTCTTCCTCCATGGCATCCACCCTTTTCAAGTCGGCCTCCATCTCTTCCTCCGTGGCCTGCCCGAAGTAGTTGGCTTCGCTGTATACTCCGGGCCCTGGTGTCAGGTGAGAGACACGGCTCTCCCCAACCGACTCTTGCGAAGACATCTTGCTCTAAATCTGCTGCAGAAACAGCTCAAAACGAAAACAGGAGGTATTGTCGTGATACGAAGGTAAAAACCTTCGGGAGATTATGTAATGAATTTTTACCGACCTAAAGGAGTATATCACAAGAAAATGGAGTCCGGAGGGTACACTGGGTGGCCACAAGCCACAGGGGCGCGCCCAGGGGGGTAGGGTGTGCCCCCCTGGCTTGTCGCCTCCTCGTGCACTTTTCGGACTACTTTAAATTTTCCAAATTTATTAAATATTCCAAAATGGAGAAAGATTGCTATTGGAAAAGTTTTGGGGTCTGTTTGCTTACCGTACCACGTACCTATTCCATTTCAGAGACTGAAACGTTCTGGTAGGCCTCCCTAATGTACTCCTCCGGAGTTATGGTATTGATAATATTGGTTTCAACATTTATGGGAGTACCTGAAATATAATGTTTGATTCTTTGCCCGTTTACCACCTTCGGATTTGTGCCTTCGGCGTTGTTGATCTTGATGGCACCGGAACGATACACTTCCTCGATAATGTAAGGCCCTTCCCATTTAGAGAGAAGTTTTCCTGCAAAAAATCTTAAACGAGAATTGTATAGCTAGACATGGTCACCTACATTGAATTCATGCTTTTGTATCCTTTTATCATGCCACCTCTTAACTTTTTCTTTAAACAACTTGGCATTCTCATAGGCCTGGGTTCTCCATTCATCAAGTGAGCTAATGTCAAATAACCTCTTCTCACCAGCAAGTTTGAAATCATAGTTGAGCTCTTTGATTGCCCAATAAGCTTTATGTTCTAGTTCTAGAGGTAAGTGACATGCTTTACCATAAACCATTTTATATGGAGACATACCCATAGGGTTTTTGTAAGCAGTTCTATAAGCCCATAATGCATCATCAAGTTTCTTAGACCAATTCTTTCTAGATCTATTAACAGTCTTTTGCAAGATCAATTTAATTTCTCTATTGCTTAATTCTACTTGACCACTAGACTGAGGATGATAAGGAGATGCAATTCTGTGATTAACATCATACTTAGCAAGCAATTTACGGAAAGCACCATGGATAAAGTGTGAACCACCATCAGTCATTAAATATCTGGGGACTCCAAATCTAGGGAAAATAACTTCTCTAAGTATTTTAATAGAAGTGTTATGATCAGCACTACTACTTGGAATAGCTTCTACCCACTTAGTAACATAATCAACAGCAACTAGAATATGAGTATACCCGTTGGACTGTGGAAAACGTCCCATATAATCAAGACCGCAAACATCAAATGGTTCAATAACAAGAGAGTAATTCATAGGCATTTCCTGACGTCTACTAATATTACCGATTCTTTGACATTCATCACAAGACAAGACAAACTTACGAGCATCCTTGAAGAGAGTAGGCCAATAAAAACCAGATCGATTGTAATACCTTGTGTGCAGTTCTATCTCCAGCGTGGTGTCCTCCGTAGGCCTCGGAATAACACTTGTGTAGGATATGTTCCTGTTCATGCTCAGGTACACAACGTCTAATAACACCATCTACTCCTTCTTTATAAAGGTGTGGATCATCCCAAAAGTAATGTCTTAAATCATAGAAGAACTTTTTGTTTTGTTGGTATGTGAAACTAGGTGGTATAAATTTAGCAACAATGTAATTAGCATAATCAGCATACCATGGAGCATTACGTGAAGCATTTATGACAGCTAATTGTTCATCAGGAAAGCTATCATCAATAGGTAGTGGGTCATCAAGAACATTTTCTAACCTAGACAAGTTGTCTGCTACGGGGTTCTCAGCACCCTTTCTATCAATAATATGCAAATCAAATTCTTGTAGCAGAAGAACCCATCTAATAAGTCTAGGTTTAGCATCTTTCTTTTCCATAAGATATTTAATAGCAGCATGATTAGTGTGAACAGTTACTTTGGAATCAACAATATAAGGTCTGAACTTATCACAAGCAAACACAACTGCTAAAAATTCCTTTTCAGTGGTAGCATAGCTTCTTTGAGCACTGTCTAGAGTTTTACTAGCATAATGGATAACATTTAATTTCTTATCAACTCTTTGTCCTAGAACAGCACTAACGGCATAATCACTAGCATCACACATAATTTCAAAGGGTAGGTTCCAATCAGGTGGTTGAACAAGAGGTGCAGTGATCAAGGCTCTCTTAAGAATTTCAAATGCTTCTACACAATCATCATCAAAAACGAATGGAACATCTTTTTGCTAAAGATTAGTGAGAGGCCTAGAAATCTTAGAGAAGTCTTTAATAAACCTCCTATAGAAACCAGCATGACCAAGGAAACTTCTTATACCTTTGATATCCGTAGGACACGGCATTTTTTCAATAGCATCAACTTTAGCTTTATCAACTTCAATACCTCTTTCGGAGATTTTGTGTCCCAAGACAATGCCCTCATTAACCATAAAGTGTCACTTCTCCCAATTCAAGACAAGATTAGTTTCTTCACATCTCTGCAAAACTCGATCAAGGTTGCTCAAGCAATCATCAAAAGAAGTTCCGTAAACGGAGAAATCATCCATGAAAACCTCAACAATCTTTTCAGAAAAGTCAGAGAATATAGCCATCATACATCTTTGAAAGGTAGTAGGTGCATTGCATAAACCAAAAGGCATACGTCTATAAGCAAAGGTACCGAAAGGACAAGTAAAAGTGGTCTTCTCTTGATCCTCTTTTGACACAGGTATTTGAGAGAAACCAGAATAACCATCTAGAAAGCAGAAGTGTGTGTGTTTGGATAGTCTTTCTAGCATTTGATCAATAAAAGGTAGAGGGTAATTATCTTTTCTAGTAGCTTTATTTAATTTCCTAAAATCAATTACCATTCTATATCCTGTAACAATTCTTTGCGGGATCAATTCATTTTTATCATTAGGAACAACGGTAATACCTCCCTTCTTAGGAACATAATGAACGGGACTAACCCATCTACTATCAGCAATAGGATAAATTATACCTGCCTCCAGAAGCTTTAATATTTCATTTCTTACCACTTCTTTCATTTTAGGATTTAACTGTCGTTGGTGATCAACAACTGGTTTAGCATCAGGCTCCATATTAATTTTATGCTGACATAGAGTGGGACTAATGCCCTTAAGATCATCAAGAGTATATCCAATAGCAGCACGGTGCTTCCTCAGAGTTTTCAATAATCTCTTTTCCTCACGCTCTGAAAGGTTAGCACTAATAATAACATGATATATCTTCTTTCCATCAAGATAGGCATATTTCAGAGTATCCGGTAATTGTTTAAGCTCAAACACGGGATCACCCTAGGGTGGAGGAGGATCCCCAAGTATTTCAACAGGCAAGTTGTGTTTCAAAATAGGGTGCTGATCAAAGAAAATCTTATCTATTTCATTCCTTTCATTCATATGCATATCGTTTTCATGATCTAGCAAATATTGTTCTAAAGAATCAGTAGGAGGCACAACAATAGAAGCAAGACCAATAATTTCATCATTACTAGGCAATTCTTTATCATGGGGTTGTCTACGAAATTTAGAGAAATTAAGCTCATGAGACACATCCCCACAACTTACAGTAACAGTTTCTTTCTCACCATCTATCTTAGCATTAACATTATTCAAGAAAGGTCTACCAAATATAATGGGACAAAAATCAACTTGTGGGGAACCAAGAACAAGAAAATCAGTAGGATATTTCACTTTCCCACACAAAACTTCAACATCTCTAACAATTCCAACTGGTGCTATAGTATCTCTATTAGCAAGCTTAATGGTAACATCAATTTCTTCTAATTCAGCTGGTGCAATATCATTCATAATTTCCTGATATAAGGTAAAGGGAATTGCACTCACACTAGCACCCACATCACATAAGCCATGATAACAATGATCTCCTATTTTAACAGAAACAACAGGCATGCCAACAATAGGTCTATGTTTATCTTTAGTATTAGGTCTAGCAATTCTAGCAGCTTCATCACAGAAATGAATAACATGCCCATCAATATTATCAACCAAGATATCTTTAACCATAGCAATACTAGTTTCAACTTTGATTTGTTCAGGGGGTGTAGGTGTTATAGTATAAATCTTACGAACCACAGTTGAAGCTTTAGCATGTTCCTTTATTCTAACAGGAAAAGGTGGTTTCTCAATATAAGCAGCAAGAATAACAGGATCAACATTATAAATAATAGTTTCTTCTTCAACTTTAATAGGTTCAACTACTTTCACTTCAATGGGAGGATGATATTTAAACCACTTCTCCTTAGGGAGATCAACATGAGCAGCAAAAGATTCACAGAAAGAAGCTACTATCTCAGAGTCAAGTCCATATTTAGTGCTAAATTCACGAAAAGCATCAGTGTCTATAAAGGATTTAACACAATCAAACTTAAGGTTTATACCTGACTCCTTACCTTCGTCGAGTTCCCAATCTTCTGAGTTGCGTTTAATTTTTTCCAATAAGTCCCATTTGAATTCAATATCCTTCTTCATAAAGGAACCAGTACAAGAAGTATCGAGCATGGATTGATCATTACGACAAAGCCGAGCATAAAAATTCTGAATAATAATTTCTCTTGGGAGCTCATGATTGGGGCATGAATATAACATTGACTTAAGCCTCCCCCAAGCTTGAGCGATACTTTCTCCTTCACGAGGCCAAAAATTATAAATATAATTCCGATCACGATGAACCAGATGCATAGGATAAAACTTCTGATGAAATTCCAATTTCAATCGGTTGTAGTTCCATGATCCAATATCATCACATAGCCTATACCATGTCAATGCCTTATCCTTCAAAGATAAAGGAAAGACCTTCTTCTTGACATCATCCTCGGGCAAACCTACAAGCTTAAATAATCCAGAAACTTCATCCACATAGATTAGATGCAAATCAGGATGTAGTGTTCCATCTCCTGCATAAGGATTAGCTAGCAGTTTCTCTATCATACCCGAAGGAATTTCATAATAAATATTTTCAGTAGGTTGAGGAGCAACTCTTTGTGCTTCCATTCTAGGTGAAGATACCCCGAACAAGCCCCTCAAAGTATTATTTTCCATAGTAACAAGTGACAGTAAATTTCAGCACACTATATAAATTTTTCCTTACCAAATTCCACTCACCAAAGGCTCTTCACTCCCCGGCAACGGCACCAGAAAAGAGTCTTGATGACCCACAAATATAGGGGATCTATCGTAGTCCTTTCGATAAGTAAGAGTGTCGAACCCAACGAGGAGCAGAAGGAAATGACAAGCGGTTTTCAGTAAGGTATTCTCTGCCAGCACTGAAATTATCGGTAACAGATAGTTTTGTGATAAGATAATTCGTAACGGGTAACAAGTAACAAATGTAGCAAAGGTGCAGAAAGGTGGCCCAATCCTTTTTGTAGCAAAGGACAAGCCTGGACTAACTCTTATATAAAGCAAAGCGCTCCCGAGGACACATGAGAATTTCTGTCAAGCTAGTTTTCATCATGCTCATACGATTCGCGTTCGTTACTTTGATAATTTGATATGTGGGTGGACCGGTGCTTGGGTGCTGCCCTTACTTGGACAAGCCTCCCACTTATGATTAACCCCTCTCGCAAGCATCCGCAACTACGAAAGAAGAATTAAGATAAATATAACCATAGCATGAAACATATGGATCCAAATCAGCCCCTTACAAAGCAACGCATAAACTAGGGTTTAAGCTTCTGTCACTCTAGCAACCCATCATCTACTTATTACTTCCCAATGCCTTCCCCTAGGCCCAAATAATGGTGAAGTGTCATGTAGTCGACGTTCACATAACACCACTAGAGGAGAGACAACATACATCTCATCAAAATATCGAACGAATACCAAATTCACATGATTACTTATAACAAGACTTATCCCATGTCCTCAGGAACAAACAGAACAACTCACAAAGCATATTAATGTTCATAATCAGAAGAGTATTAATTATCATTAAGGATCTGAACATATGATCTTTCACCAAGTAAACCAACTAGCATCAACTACAAGGAGTAATCAAAACTACTAGCAACCCACAGGTACCAATCTGAGGTTTTGAGACAAAGATCGGATACAAGAGATGAACTAGGGTTTGGAGGGGATATGGTGCTGGTGAAGATGTTGATGGAGATTGACCCCCTCTCGATGAGAGGATCGTTGGTGATGATGATGGCTTCGATTTCCCCCTCCGGGAGGGAAGTTTCCACGGCAGAACAGCTCCGCCGAGGCCCTAGATTGATTCTACCCAGGTTCCGCCTCGAGACGGCGACACTTCATCCCGAAAGCTCTCTTATGATTTTTTCCAGGTCAAAACCCTCCATATAGCAGAAGATGGGCACCGGAGGCCTGCCAGGGGGCCCACAAGCCATAGGGGCGCGCCCAGGGGGGTACGGCGTGCCCCCCTGGCTTGTGACCTCCTGGTGGGTTGATACGTCTCCATCGTATCTAAAATTTTTGTTTGTTTCATGCCAATATTCTACAACTTTCATATACTTTTGGCAACTTTTTATACTATTTTTAGGACTAACATATTGATCTAGTGCCCAGTGCCTGTTCCTATTTGTTGCATGTTTTTTGTTTCGCAGAATATCCATACCAAACAAAATCCAAACGTGATAAAAACTTACGGAGATTTTTTTGGAATATATGTGATTTTTGGGAAAAAGAATCAACGCGAGACGATACCCAAGGGGCCCACAAGCCATAGGGGCGCGCCCCAGGGGGTAGGGCGCGCCCTGGACCCTTGTGGTCACCCTGTCATGCAGTTGGTGCCCTTCTTTCGCCGCAAGAAAGCTAATATCCGGATAAAAATGTGTTAAATTTTAAGCCCAATCGGAGTTACGGATCTCCAGGAATTTAAGAAAGGTGAAAGACCAGAATCTGGGAAGGCAGAAACAGAAGGAAACAGAGAGAGAGATCCAATCTCGGAGGGGCTCCCACCCCTCCGCTGCCATGGAGGCCAAGGACCAGAGGGGAAACCCTCCTCCCATCTAGGGGGGAGGTCAAGTAGGAAGAAGAAGGAGGGGGGCTCTCTCCCCCTCTCTCCCGGTGGTGCCGGAACGCCGCCTGGGCAATCATCGTGTGACGGCGATCTATTCCAACAACTCCGTCATCTTCACCAACACCTCCATCACCTTCCCCCTTCTTTCTACAGCGGTCCACTCTCCCGCAACCCGCTGTACCCTCTACTTAAACATGGTGCTTTATGCTTCATATTATTATCCAATGATGTGTTGCCATCCTATGATGTCTGAGTAGATTTTTGTTGTCCTATCGGTGATTGGTGAATTGCTATGATTGGTTTAATTTGCTTGTGGTTATGTTGCTGTCCTTTGGTGCCCATCATATGAGCGCGCGCGTGGATCACACCATAGGGTTTTTTGTATGTTGATAGGACTATGTATTGGAGGGCAAGGGTGATAGCAGCTTCAGCCTAGCATAGAAATTGATGCACACGGGATTGAAGGGGGGCCAATATATCTTAATGCTATGGTTGGGTTTTACCTTAATGAACGTTAGTAGTTGTGGATGCTTGCTAATAGTTCCAATCATAAGTGCATAGAATTCCATGTAAGGGATGACATGCTAGCAGTGGCCTCTCCCACATAAAACTTGCTATCGGTCTAGTAACGTAGTCAATTGCTTAGGGACAATTCCGCAACTCCTACCACCACTTTTCCACACTCATTAAACTAACTTAATTGTTACTTTATCTAAACAGCCCCTAGTTTTTATTTACGTGTTCTTTATTATCTTGCAAACCTATCCCGTTACACCTACAAAGTACTTCTAGTTTCATACTTGTTCTAGGTAAAGTGAACGTTAAGCGTGCGTAGAGTTGTATCGGTGGTCGATAGAACATGAGGGAATATTTGTTCTACCTTTAGCTCCTCGTTGGGTTCGACACTCTTACTTATCGAGAAAGGCTACAACTGATCCCCTATACTTGTGGGTTATCAAGACCTTTTTCTGGCGCCGTTGCCGGGAGCAATAGCGTGGGGTGAATATTCTCGTGTGTGCTTGTTTGCTTTATCACTAAGTAGATTTTATTTTCTGTTCTAAGTTGTTCTCTATCTTTAGTTATGGATATGGAACACGAAATACCAAACAAATTAGGTGTACTTGCTACTCATGGAGATGGGGAACCTCCTAAAACCCTTGATGCTCGTTATGTGAAAGATATTATGCACTACTTTAATAATCCTGAGAAAACTCCATGCAATTATATAATGGGACACACATTGGATCAACGTGAATACTTTAGGGATTATCGCTTGACTCAAAAAGGGAAACTGTTATGGGATCAAATTCATATGTTACATTGGTATTCTCGGAATTTATGCTTGAGATATGATTATACTTGTTGCTCTAGGATGAAGGCTCCACACCTTCCCTTTCCATGTAAATTTAATGATAATGAAACCTTGGCTTCTTATGCTAATGGTATATATGATTACTATGATGTGGAACGAATAGAAGAACTCGTTGCTTTTATGGGTGCTTGTGAAATTAAATGTTTGTTTGAGGAGTATGAAAATTATGATGATGCTGTTTACAGATCTGAAAATCTTGCTATACTTCGATATTGCTATGAGAATTATAAATATAATGCCGGTATTAATGCTTTTATTGAGAAAGTCTCCGCTGTCCAAGAAGAGACTAATATTTTGTAGGAATCTATGGAAGAAGAAATTCCTGACACTATGAGCTCATTAGATGAAAAAGATGACGAGGAGAGCGAAGAACAAAAGGAGGAAGAGCGGATTAGCTACCCGTGCCCACCTTCTAATGAGAGTAACTCTTCAACTCATACATTGTTTAATTTCCTTTCGTGCTTACCAAAGGATGAATGCTATGTTGATTGCTATGATCCCTTGGATTCATTTGAAATATCCCTTTTTGATGAAATTGATGCTTGCTATGCTTGTGGTCATGATGCCAATATGAATGATGCTTATGGAGATGAACTTGCTATAGTTCCTTATGTTAAAAGTGAAATTGTTTCTATTGCACCCACACATGATAGTCCTATTATCTTTTTGAATTCTCCCAACTACACTATATCGGAGAAGTTTGCACTTATTAAGGATTATATAGATGGGTTGCCTTTTACTATTACACATGATGATTTTGATAGATATAATACGCATGTGATTGCTGCTCCTACTTGCAATTATTATGAGAGAGGAACTACATCTCCGCCTCTCTATGTTTCCAATACGATAAAATTGCAAGAAACTGTTTATACTATGCATTGGCCTTTACTTTGTGTGCATGAATTGTTCTTTTATGACATGCCGATGCATAGGAAGAGAGTTAGACTTCGTTGTTGCATGATATATGTTAATTTTTGCTCACTACTAAATTACAAATCATTGTTAATTAAAATTGGCTTTGATATACCATGGGATCCGGGTGGATCAATTACTTGAGCACTTTATGCCTAGCTTAATGGCTTTAAAGAAAGCGCTGCCAAGGAGACAACCCAGAAGTTTTAGAGAGTCATTTTATTCTGTTGTGTGCTTTTATATAGTTTAAAAAAATAAAAAATAAAGAGGGGAATCTAAAACCTTTTCAAAAAGAGAAGTGAAAGTAAGAAGGACGAGCACCGTTGAAGTGGGGGAGCTCCTTGAACTTTGTTCATGCCCATGGAAACTTTGCGAATCTTAATTACAGAAACTTTTCAACAAAAATAATTATCCCCTTGTATAAATCCCTTGTATTATAAAAATAATGTGCCAAGATTTGCCTTAGGATGATTAGATTGCTTGTTTGGTGTGTGCAGTGCAAAAACAGAAACTTCGGCTGTAGTGCGTGAATTTACATTTTTTTACTGGAATGTCAAAAGTTTATGAAATTTTTACACAGTACTTCTATGCAAATTTTGTATTTTCCCCTAATTTTTCAGAATTTTTAGAGTTATATAAGTATAGAAATGTTCAGATTGCTACAGACTGTCCTGTTTAAGACAGATTCTGTTTTTGATGCATTGTTTTGCTAGTTTTGATGAAACTATCAATTTTATCGGTGGTATAAGCCATAAAGAAGTTATAATACAGTAGCTACAATGCAAAAATAAAATGTGAATGGTTTTGCAACAGTACTTAAAGTGGTAATTTTCTTTATTATACTAACGAAACTCACGAGGGTTTTGTTAAGTTTTGTGTGATTGAAGTTTTCAAGTTTTGGGTCAGATCAGGATGGATGAAGGAATAAGGAGTGGAAAGAGACTAAGATTGGGGATTCCCAAGGCACCCCAAGGTAATATTCAAGGACTCCCAAGAAACTAAGCTTGGGGATGCCGCGGAAGGCGTCCCCTCTTTCTTCTAACGACCATCGGTAATTTTACTTGGAGCTATATTTTTATTCGTCACATGATATGCGTAAATCTTGGAGCGTCGTGTGCTTTTTATTTTTCTTTTAATAATGCACCATGCTGGTATGAGAAAGTTCTTGGTTGATTTATAGAAGGCTCTTTGCACCTCACTTATATCTTTTGAGTATGGCTTTATAGAATGATTCATGTGCTTCACTTATATCATTTCAAGTTTGGATTGCCTGTTTCTCTACACATAGAAAACCGCCATTTGTAGAATGCTCTTTTGCTTCACTTATATTTGTTAGAGCGTGGGCATATCTTTTGTAGAAAGAATTAAACTCTCATGCTTCACTTATATCTATTTAGAGAGTCAACAGGAATTGGTCATTCACATGGTTAGTCATAAAATCCTACATAAAACTTGTAGATCACTGAATATGATATGTTTGATTCCTTGCAATAGTTTTGCGATATAAAGATGGTGATACTAGAGTCATGCTAGTGAGTAATTGTGGATTGGTAGAAATACTTGTTTTAAAGTTTGTGATTCCCGTAGCATGCACGTATGGTGAACCGTTATGTGATGAAGTCGGAGCATGATTTATTTATTGATTGTCATCCTTTGTGTGGAGGTCGGGATCGCGCAATGGTTAACTCCTACAACCCTTACCCTAGGAGCATGCGTGTAGTACCTTGTTTCGATGACTAATAAATTTTTGCAATAAGTATGTGAGTTCTTTATGACTAATGTTGAGCCCATGGATTATACGCACTCTCACCCTTCCAGCATTGCTAGCCTCTCTAGTACCGCGCAACTTTCGCCGGTGCATTACACCCACCATATATCCTTCCTCAAAATAGCCACCATACCTACCTGTTATGGCATTTCCATAACCATTCCGAGATATATTGGCATGCAACTTCGACCGTTCTGTTTATTATGACACGCACCATCATTGTCATATTGCTTGGCATGATCGTAAGATAGCTAGCATGATGTTTTCATGGCTTGTCCGTTTTTGTGATGTCATTGCTACGCTAGATCATTGCACATCCCGGTACACCGCCGGCGGCATTCATATAGAGTCATATTTTGTTCTAGTAACGAGTTGTAATTCTTGAGTTGTAAGTAAATAAAAGTGTGATGATCATCATTATTAGAGCATTGTCCCATGTGAGGAAAGGATGATGGAAGCTATGATTCCCTCGAAAGTTGGGATGAGTCTCCGGACTTTACAAAAAAAATAAAAGAGGCCAAATAAGCCCAAATAAAAAAGAGAGGCCAAAGGAGCCCACCAAAAAAACAAAAAAAACAAAAAAATGAGAGAAAAGAGAGAAGGGGCAATGCTACTATTCCTTTTTCCACACTTGTGCTTCAAAGTAGCACCATGATCTTCATGATAGAGAGTCTCCTATATTGTCACTTTCATATGCTACTGGGAATTTTTCATTATAGAACTTGGCTTGTATATTCCAATGATGGGCTTCCTCAAATTGCCCTAGGTCTTCGAGAGCAAGCAAGTTGGATGCACACCCACTTAGTTTTCAGTTTGAGATTTCCTACACTTATAGCTCTAGTGCATCCGTTGCATGACAATCCCTACTCATTTGCATCGATATCGATTTATGGGCATCTCCATAGCCCATTAATTTGCCTAGTTGACGTGAGACTATCTTCTTCTTTTTGTCTTCTCCACAACCTCCACCATATTCTATTCCACCTATAGTGCTATATCCACGGCTCACGCTCATATATTGTGTGAAAGTTGAAAAAGTTTGAGAATACTAAAGTATGAAACAATTGCTTGGCTAAAACCGGGGTTGTGCATGATTTAATACTTTGTGTGATGAAGATGGAGCATAGCCAGACTATATGATGTTGTTGGGATAACTTTCTTTTAGCCATGATATTTTGAGAAGACATGATTGCTTAATTAGTATGCTTGAAGTATTATTGTCTTAATGTCAAATGATAGACTATTGCTTTGAATCACTCTTTCCTAATATTCATGCCATGATTAGATTATATGATCAAGATTATGCTAGGTAGCATTCCACAACAAAAATTATCTTTTTATCATTTACCTACTCGAGGACGAGCAGGAATTAAGCTTGGGGATGCTGATACGTCTCCATCGTATCTATAATTTTTGATTGTTTCATGCCAATATTCTACAACTTTCATATACTTTTGGCAACTTTTTATACTATTTTTGGGACTAACATATTGATCCAGTGCCCAGTGCCAGTTCCTGTTTGTTGCATATTTTTTGTTACGCAGAATATCCATACCAAACGAAGTCCAAATGCGATAAAAACTTACGAAGATTTTTTTGGATTATGTGTGATTTTTGGGAAAAAGAATCAACGCGAGACGATACCCGAGGGGCCCACAAGCCATAGGGGCGTGCCCCAGGGGGTAGGGCGCGCCCTGGACCCTTGTGGTCACCCCGTAAGGCGGTTGGTGCCCTTCTTTCGCCGCAAGAAAGCTAATCTCCGGATAAAAATCGTGTTAAAATTTCAGCCCAATCGGAGTTACGGATCTCTGGGAATTTAAGAAACGGTGAAAGGCCAGAATCTGGGAAGGCAGAAATAGAAGGAAATAGAGAGAGAGAGATCCAATCTCGGAGGGTCTCCCGCCCCTCCGCTACCATGGAGGCCAAGGACCAGAGGGGAAACCCTCCTCCCATCTAGGGGGGGGGGGGGGGTCAAGGAAGAAGAAGAAGGAGGGGGGCTCTCTCCCCCTCTCTCCCGGTGGCGCCGGAACGCCGCCGGGGCAATCATCGTGTGACAGCGATCTACTCCAACAACTCCGTCATCTTCACCAACACCTCCATCACCTTCCCCAATCTATCTACAGCGGTCCACTCTCCCACAACCTGCTATACCCTCTACTTGAACATGGTGCTTTATGCTTCATATTATTATCCAATGATGTGTTGCCATCCTATGATGTCTGAGTAGATTTTTGTTGTCCTATCGGTGATTGGTGAATTGCTATGATTGGTTTAATTTGCTTGTGGTTATGTTGCTGTTCTTTGGTGCCCATCATATGAGCGCGCACGTGGATCACACCATAGGGTTAGTTGTATGTTGATAGGACTATGTACTGGAGGGCAAGGGTGATAGCAGCTTCAGCCTAGCATAGAAATGGATGCATACGGGATTGAAGGGGGACCAATATATCTTAATGCTATGGTTGGGTTTTACCTTAATGAACGTTAGTAGTTGCGGATGCTTGCTAATAGTTCCAATCATCAGTGCATAGAATTCCAAGTAAGGGATGACAGGCTAGCAGTGGCCTCTCCCACATAAAACTTGCTATTGGTCTAGTAACGTAGTCAATTGCTTAGGGACAATTCCGCAACTCCTACCACCACTTTTCCACACTCGTTAAACTAACCTAATTGTTACTTTATCTAAACAGCCCCTAGTTTTTATTTACGTGTTATTTATTATCTTGCAAACCTATCCCGTTACACCTACAAAGTACTTCTAGTTTCATACTTGTTCTAGGTAAAGTGAACGTTAAGCATGCGTAGAGTTGTATCGGTGGTCGATAGAACTTGAGGGAATATTTGTTCTACCTTTAGCTCCTCGTTGGGTTCGACACTCTTACTTATCGAGAAAGGTTACAACTGATCCCCTATACTTGTGGGTTATCATGGGTCCCTTCTGGTATTTCTTTCGCCCAATATTTTTTATATATTCCAAAATAATTCTTCGTAACTTTTTAGGACTTTTGGAGTTGTGCAGAATTGGTCTCTCATATTTGCTCCTTTTCCAGTCCAGAATTCCAGCTGTCGGCATTCTCCCTCTTCATGTAAACCTTGTAAAATAAGAGAGAAACGGCATAAGTATTGTACCATAATGTGTAATAACAGCCCATAATGCAATAAATATCAATATAAAAGCATGATGCAAAATGGACGTATCAACTCCCCCAAGCTTAGAGCTCGCTTGTCCTCAAGCGAAAGCCGAAATCGATAAATATGTCCACATGTTTAGAGATAGAGGTGTCGATAAAATAAAATACGGACATGGGAGCATCATGATCATCTTTAGAACATCAATACTTATTGATATATAATTTCTTATGCTAGAGTAACAATTCATTCACAAGGTAAAATATGAATCAAGAACTCTATTGAGAACCAACAAACTATGATCTTAGTCACTGAAGCAATTGCAATTTATCATAACATCGGAAAGAGTCAATATAAGAGCTTGTAAAGCAAATCCACATACTCAATCATCTTTTAGTCTTTCATAATTGCTAGCACTCACGCGGTACTTATGAGGTCAAAGCTTCAATTGGACACAGAGAAAGATAGGGGCTTATAGTTTTGCCTCCCAACTATTTACCTCAAGGGTAATGTCAACAGAAATAACTCATGATCTCCCACATCCGAGTGGATATATGTGTCTAGATCATTCCCCAACACATGACGCTTGCCAAGAGAGAAAGGCGAAATAAAGGAAGTGGTGAAGATCACCACGACTCTTGTATAAAGGTAAGTACTAGAAAGTAAAAGTAACTGATAGGCCCTTCGCAGAGGGAAGCAGAGGTTGTCATGCGCTTTTATAGTTGGATGCGCAATCTCTTAATGCAAAGAAACGTCACTTTATATTGCCTCTTGTGATAAAGAACTTTATTATGCAGTCTGTCGCTTTTATTTCTTTCATATCACAAGTTCGTATAAAGTTTATTTTCCTCACACTAATAGATCATACATATTTAGACAGCAATTTTTATTGCTTGCACCGATGACAACTTACTTGAAGGATCTTACTCAATCCATAGGCAGGTATGGTGGACTCTCATGGCAAAACTGGGTTAAGGATGTTTGGATTCACAAGTAGTATATCTACTTGGTGCGGAAGTTTTGGCTGATATGGGGTGGAAGCAAGCGTCACATGTTAAAGGATCTATAACCATATAACTTCTATTCGGAAATAAGCAAACATAACCCATTATGTTGTCTTCCTTGTCCAACATCAACTTCTTAGCATATAATATTTTAATGAGTGCTCACAATCATAAAAGATGTCCAAGATAATATATTTATATGTGAACCACTCTTTCTTTATTACTTCCTTTTAATTGCAACAATGACCAATCGCTATGTTTGTCAACTCACAACAAATTTCAATCGACATACTTCTTATATGTGAAGTCATCACTCCCCATAAGATCATCATATATACTCTTTGCTTGTATTTTATACTTCTTTCTATTTCTTTTTCTCAAGATCATAGCAAGCAAGCAAAGACCTCAACTCAAAACTACTTTTTATTATATAACTCTCGGACTCGCTTACATAGGGGGAACAAAAAGCAAAACTCAAAACTAGATCAAAGTAGAAACTTTATTCTACTAGATCAAGGTATAACCAAAAGGATCGAACTGAGAAAAACGATACAAGTAAAAGATGTGATGGTGATACGATACCGGGGCACCTCCCCCAAGCTTGGCACAAGCCAAGGGGAGTTCACATACCCATGTGTTTAGTTGTCTTTCTTCGGAGGTGGTGATGTTATATTCTTGGCGATGATGCCCCTCAGAATGCGATTCTCCTCCTCAAGCTTGTTATTTTGCTGTCTAAGATCAATTATTTCCTTGCAAAGTTTTCCAGTGACGGCTAGAGCTCCCATCACCCATGGATGTTTCATTGCTGCGGGGGAAGAAACAACACTCTTTTTCATATTTTCATAAGTAAGAAATTTTGCATTGGGAGGGATGACCGAATTCGGAATTGCTGAGCTCTGAAGTTCTTCCAACATGGCTCCAGGTTGTAGATGAGAGTTAACTTCTTGGTCTTCCTCCATGGCATCCACCCTTTTCAAGTCGGCCTCTATCTCTTCCTCCGTGGCCTGCCCGAAGTAGTTGGCTTCGCTGTATACTCCGGGCCCCGGTGTCAGGTGAGAGACACGGCTCTCCCCAACCGACTCTTGCGAAGACATCTTGTTCTAAATCTGCTGCAGAAATAGCTCAAAACGAAAACAGGAGGTATTGTCATGATACGAAGGTCAAAACCTTCGGGAGATTATGTAATGAATTTTTACCGACCTAAAGGAGTATATCACAAGAAAACGGAGTCCGGAGGGTACACGGGGTGGCCACAAGCCACAGGGGCGTGCCTAGGGGGGTAGGGCGCGCCCCCTGGCTTGTCGCCTCCTCGTGCACTTTTCGGACTACTTTAAATTTTCCAAATTTATTAAATATTCCAAAACGGAGAAAGATTGCTATTGGAAAAGTTTTGGAGTCTATTTGCTTACCGTACCACGTACCTATTCCTTTTCGGAGTCTGAAACGTTCTGGTATGTCTCCCTAATGTACTCCTCTGGAGTTATGGTATTGATAATATTGCTTTCAACATTTATGGGAGTACCTGAAATATAATGTTTGATTCTTTGCCCGTTTACCACCTTCGGATTTGTGCCTTCGGCGTTGTTGATCTTGATGGCACTGGAATGATACACTTCCTCGATAATGTAAGGCCCTTCACATTTAGAGAGAAGTTTTCCTGCAAAAAATCTTAAACGAGAATTGTATAGCAAGACATGGTCACCTACATTGAATTCACGCTTTTGTATCCTCTTATCATGCCATCTCTTAACTTTTTCTTTAAACAACTTGGCATTCTCATAGGCCTGGGTTCTCCATTCATCAAGTGAGCTAATGTCAAATAACCTCTTCTCACCAGCAAGTTTGAAATCATAGTTGAGCTCTTTGATTGCCCAATAAGCTTTATGTTCTAGTTCTAGAGGTAAGTGACATGCTTTACCATAAACCATTTTATACGGAGACATACCCATAGGGTTTTTGTAAGCAGTTCTATAAGCCCATAATGCATCATCAAGTTTCTTAGACCAATTCTTTCTAGATCTATTAACAATCTTTTGCAAGATCAATTTAATTTCTCTATTGCTTAATTCTACTTGACCACTAGACTGAGGATGATAAGGAGATGCAATTCTGTGATTAACATCATACTTTGCAAGCAATTTACGGAAAGCACCATGGATAAAGTGTGGACCACCATCAGTCATTAAATATCTGGGGACTCCAAATCTAGGGAAAATAACTTCTCTAAGCATTTTAATAGAAGTGTTATGATCAGCACTACTAGTTGGAATAGCTTCTACCCACTTAGTAACATAATCAACAGCAACTAGAATATGAGTATACCCGTTGGACTTTGGAAAAGGTCCCATATAAGCAAAACCCCAAACATCAAATGGTTCAATAACAAGAGAGTAATTCATAGGCATTTCCTGACGTCTACTAATATTACCGATTCTTTGACATTCATCACAAGACAAGACAAACTTACGAGCATCCTTGAAGAGAGTAGGCCAATAAAAACCCGATTGTAATACCTTGTGAGCAGTTCTATCTCCAACGTGGTGTCCTCCGTAGGCCTCGGAATGACACTTGTGTAGGATCTGTTCCTGTTCATGCTCAGGTACACAACGTCTAATAACACCATCTACTCCTTTATAAAGGTGTGGATCATCCCAAAAGTAATGTCTTAAATCATAGAAGAACTTTTTCTTTTGTCGGTATGTGAAACTAGGTGGTATAAATTTAGCAACAATGTAATTAGCATAATCAGCATACCATGGAGCATTACGTGAAGCATTTATGACAGCTAATTGTTCATCAGGAAAGCTATCATCAATAGGTAGTGGGTCATCAAGAACATTTTCTAACCTAGACAAGTTGTCTGCTACGGGGTTCTCAGCACCCTTTCTATCAATAATATGCAAATCAAATTCTTGTAGCAGAAGAACCCATCTAATAAGTCTAGGTTTAGCATCTTTCTTTTCCATAAGATATTTAATAGCAGCATGATTAGTGTGAACAGTTACTTTGGAATCAACAATATAAGGTCTGAACTTATCACAAGCAAACACAACTGCTAAAAATTCCTTTTTAGTGGTAGCATAGTTTCTTTGAGCACTGTCTAGAGATTTACTAGCATAATGGATAACATTTAATTTCTTATCAACTCTTTGTCCTAGAACAACACCAACGGCATAATCACTAGTATCACACATAATTTCAAAGGGTAGGTTCCAATCAGGTCGTTGAACAAGAGGTGCAGTGATCAAGGCTCTCTTAAGAATTTCAAATGCTTCTACACAATCATCATCAAAAACGAATGGAACATCTTTTTGCAAAAGATTAGTGAGAGGCCTAGAAATCTTAGAGATGTCTTTAATAAACCTCCTATAGAAACCAGCATGACCAAGGAAACTTCCTATACCTTTGATATCCGTAGGACACGGCATTTTTTCAATAGCATCAACTTTAGCTTTATCAACTTCAATACCTCTTTCGGAGATTTTGTGTCCCAAGACAATGCCCTCATTAACCATAAAGTGTCACTTCTCCCAATTCAAGACAAGCTTAGTTTCTTCACATCTCTGCAAAACTCAATCAAGGTTGCTCAAGCAATCATCAAAAGAAGTTTCGTAAACGGAGAAATCATCCATGAAAACCTCAACAATCTTTTCACAAAAGTCAGAGAATATAGCAATCATACATCTTTGAAAGGTAGCAGGTGCATTGCATAAACCAAAAGGCATACGTCTATAAGCAAAGGTACCGAAAGGACAAGTAAAATTGGTCTTCTCTTGATCCTCTTTTGACACAGGTATTTGAGAGAAACCAGAATAACCATCTAGAAAGCAGAAGTGTGTGTGTTTGGATAGTCTTTCTAGCATTTGATCAATAAAAGGTAGAGGGTAATGATCTTTTCTAGTAGCTTTATTTAATTTCCTAAAATCAATTACCATTCTATATCCTGTAACAATTCTTTGCGGGATCAATTCATTTTTATCATTAGGAACAACGCTAATACCTCCCTTCTTAGGAACACAATGAACGGGACTAACCCATCTACTATCAGCAATAGGATAAATTATACCTGCCTCTAGAAGCTTTAATATTTCATTTCTTACCACTTCTTTCATTTTAGGATTTAACCGTCGTTGGTGATCAACAACTGGTTTAGCATCAGGCTCCATATTAATTTTATGCTGACATAGAGTGGGACTAATGCCCTTAAGATCATCAAGAGTATATCCAATAGCTGCACGGTGCTTCCTCAGAGTTTTCAATAATCTCTTTTCCTCATGCTCTGAAAGGTTAGCACAAATAATAACATGATATATCTTCTTTTCATCAAGATAGGCATATTTCAGAGTTTCCGGTAATTGTTTAAGCTCAAACACGGGATCACCCTTGGGTGGAGGAGGATCCCCAAGTATTTCAACAGGCAAGTTGTGTTTCAAAATAGGGTGCTGATCAAAGAAAATCTTATCTATTTCATTCCTTTCATTCATATGCATATCGTTTTCATGATCTAGCAAATATTGTTCTAAAGGATCAGTAGGAGGCACAGCAATAGAAGCAAGACCAATAATTTCATCATTACTAGGCAATTCTTTATCATGGGGTTGTCTACAAAATTTAGAGAAATTAAACTCATGAGACACATCCCCAAAACTTACAGTAACAGTTTCTTTCTCACAATCTATCTTAGCATTAACAGTATTCAAGAAAGGCCTACCAAATATAATGGGACAAAAATCATCTTGTGGGGAACCAAGAACAAGAAAATCAGTAGGATATTTTACTTTCCCCCACAAAACTTCAACATCTCTAACAATCCCAACTGGTGCTATAGTATCTGTATTAGCAAGCTTAATGGTAACATCAATTTCTTCTAATTCAGCTCGTGCAATATCATTCATAATTTCCTGATATAAGGTAAAGGGAATTGCACTCACAGTAGCACCCACATCACATAAGCCATGATAACAATGATCTCCTATTTTAACAGAAACAACAGGCATGCCAACAATAGGTCTATGTTTATCTTTAGTATTAGGTCTAGCAATTCTAGCAGCTTCATCACAGAAATGAATAACATGCCCATCAATATTATCAACCAAGAGATCTTTAACCATAGCTATGCTAGGTTCAACTTTGATTTGTTCAGGGGGTGTAGGTGTTCTAGTATAAATATTACGAACCACAGTTGAAGCTTTAGCATGTTCCTTTATTCTAACAGGAAAAGGTGGTTTCTCAATATAAGCAGCAGGAATAACAGGATCAACATTATAAATAATAGTTTCTTCTTCAACTTTAATATGTTCAACTACTTTCACTTCAATGGGAGGATGATATTTAAACCACTTCTCCTTAGGGATATCAACATGAGCAGCAAAAGATTCACAGAAAGAAGCTACTATCTCAGAGTCAAGTCCATATTTAGTGCTAAATTCACGAAAAGCATCGGTGTCTATAAAGGATATAACACGATCAAACTTAAGGTTTATACCTGACTCCTTTCCTTCGTCGAGTTCCCAATCTTCAGAGTTGCGTTTAATTCTTTCCAATAAGTCCCATTTGAATTCAATATCCTTCTTCATAAAGGAACCAGTACAAGAAGTATCGAGCATGGATTGATCATTACGAGAAAGCCGAGCATAAAAATTCTGAATAATAATTTCTCTTGGGAGCTCATGATTGGGGCATTAATATAACATTGACTTAAGCCTCCCCCAAGCTTGAGCGATACTTTCTCCTTCACGAGGCCAAAAATTATAAATATAATTCCGATCACGATGAACCAGATGCATAGGATAAAACTTCTGATGAAATTCCAATTTCAATCGGTTGTAGTTCCATGATCCAATATCATCACATAGCCTATATCATGTCAATGCCTTCTCCTCCAAAGATAAAGGAAAGACCTTCTTCTTGACATCATCCTTGGGCAAACCTGCAAGTTTAAATAATCCACAAACTTCATACACATAGATTAGATGCAAATCAGGATGTAGTGTTCCATCTCCTGCATAAGGATTAGCTAGCAGTTTCTCTATCATACCCGAAGGAATTTCATAATAAATATTTTCAGTAGATTCAGTAGGTTGAGGAGCAACTCTTTGTGCTTCCGGTCGAGGTGAAGATACCCCGAACAAGCCCCTCAAAGGATTATTTTCCATAGTAACAAGTGACAGTAAATTTCAGCACACTATATAAATTTTTCCTTACCAAATTCCACTCACCAAAGGCGCTTCACTCCCCGGCAACGGCGCCAGAAAAGAGTCTTGATGACCCACAAGTATAGGGGATCTATCGTAGTCCTTTCGATAAGTAAGAGTGTCGAACCCAACGAGGAGCAGAAGGAAATGACAAGCGGTTTTCAGTAAGGTATTCTCTGCAAGCACTGAAATTATCGGTAACAGATAGTTTTGTGATAAGATAATTCATAACGGGTAACAAGTAACAAATGTAGCAAAGGTGCAGCAAGGTGGCCCAATCCTTTTTGTAGGAAAGTACAAGCCTAGACAAGCTCTTATATAAAGCAAAGCGCTCCCGAGGACACATGGGAATTTCTGTCAAGCTAGTTTTCATCATGCTCATATGATTCGCGTTCGTTACTTAGATAATTTGATATGTGGGTGGACCGCTGCTTGGATGCTGCCCTTACTTGGACAAGCCTCCTACTTATGATTAACCTCTCTCGCAAGCATCCGCAACTACGAAAGAAGAATTAAGATAAATCTAACCATAGCATGAAACATATGGATCCAAATCAACCCCTTACAAAGCAACGCATAAACTAGGATTTAAGCTTCTGTCACTCTAGCAACCCATCATCTACTTATTACTTCCCAATGCCTTCCCCTAGGCCCAAATAATGGTGAAGTGTCATGTAGTCGACGTTCACATAACACCACTAGAGGAGAGACAACATACATCTCATCAAAATATCGAACGAATACCAAATTTACATGATTACTTATAACAAGACTTATCCCATGTCCTCAGGAACAAACAGAACTACTCACAAAGCATATTAATGTTCATAATCAGAAGAGTATTAATTATCATTAAGGATCTGAACATATGATCTTTCACCAAGTAAACCAACTAGCATCAACTACAAGGAGTAATCAAAACTACTAGCAACCCACAGGTACCAATCTGAGGTTTTGAGACAAAGATCGGATACAAGAGATGAACTAGGGTTTGGAGGGGATATGGTGCTGGTGAAGATGTTGATGGAGATTGACCCCCTCTCGATGAGAGGATCGTTGGTGATGATGATGGCTTCGATTTCCCCCTCCGGGAGGGAAGTTTCCACGGCAGAAATTATTGTAGGGTACGAAACCACCTCAAAGTTATCTTTTCCAATCAATCTTATGAGCTATCCCTATAAGTGTCACGAACAGCCCTAGAGTTCATACTAAAATAACACCTTAAGATACACATCAACCAAAACCCTAATGTCACCTAGATACTCCAATGTCACCACGAGTACCCATGGGCTTGATTATACGATATGCATCACACAATTTCAGATTCATCATGTTCAATCCAACACAAAGAACTTCAAAGAGTGCCCCAAAGTTTCTACCGGAGAGTCAAGACGAAAACATGTGCCAACCCCTATGCATAGATTCCCAAGGTCACGGAACCCGCAAGTTGATCACCAAAACATACATCAAGTGGATCAATAGAACATCCCATTGTCACCACGGATATCCCATCGCAAGACATACATCAAGTGTTCTCAAATCCTTTAAAGACTCAATCCGATAAGAAAACTTCAAAGGGAAAACTCAATTCATCACAAGAAGATAGAGAGGGGAAAACTCCATATGATTCATCTATATTAATAAAGCTCGCAGTACATCAAGATCGTCTCATCTCAAGAACACGAGAGAGAGAGAGAGCGATCAAACACATAGCTACTGGTACATACCCTCAGCCTCGAGGGTGAACTACTCCCTCCTCGTCATGGAGACCGCCGGGATGATGAAGATGGCCTCCGGTGATGGTTTCCCCCTCCGGCAGGGTGCCGGAACGGGCTCCCAATTGGTTTTTCGTGGCTACAGAGGCTTGCGGCGGCGAAACTCCCGATCTAGGTTTCTTTTCAGAGGTTTCTGTATTTATAAGAATATGTCAGGGGGGTCCACGAGGCGACGACAAGCCAGGGGGCGCGCCCTAGGGGGGCGCGCCCCCAGGCTTGTGGTGGCCTCGTGGCTCTTTTGGCCCAACTCCAATGCTCCCTGGGCCTCTTCTGGTCCATAAAAAATCACCGTAAATTTTCAGCTCATTCCGAGAACTTTTATTTCTGCACAAAAAACGACACCATGGTAGTTCTGCTGAAAACAGCGTCAGTCCGGGTTAGTTCTAATAAAATCATATAGAATTATTGTAAACATGGCATGAATACTTCATAAATTATAGATACGTTGGAGACGTATCAGCATCCCCAAGCTTAATTCCTGCTCGTCCTCGAGTAGGTAAATGATAAAAGAAATAATTTATGAAGTGTGAATGCTAGCAAGTGCACATGTTTGATCAATGATAATTGCAATGACTTTTTCTAGCATCAATATAAACCATAAACAGTAGCTCATCTCATAAAACTTCTCATGATCAAGTAACAAGTCGTTCACATGTTAAAGTATAGACCAGAAAGTTTCTTAAAAACTAACAAACCATATTCTTAGTCATCGAACAATTGCAATTCATCTTATTTTCAGGAAGGGTCTATGTAAGAGCTTTGATTTAGCAAATTCCACATACTCAACTATGATATAGTTTTCCATGATTATTGACACTCAAAGCATATTTTTAGAACAAATAGCATCCATCAAACACAGAGAAAGATAGGGGCTTAATGTCTCGCCTCCCAACTTATTTATCATATAGATAATTGTCAACAATAATAATTCATGATCAAATATATTTGTGTGGATATATATGTCTATATCATTCCCCAACACATGACGCTTGCCAAGAGAAAAAGGCGAAATATAGGAAGTGGTGAAGATCACCAAGACTCTTGCATAAAGGTAAGTACTAGAAAGTAAAAGATAGGCCCTTCGCAGAGGGAAGCAGAGGTTGTCATGCGCTTTTTGTTTTTGGATGTGCAAACCCTTAATGCAAAGGAACGTCACGTTGTATTGCCCTTTGTGATAGCAACCTTTATTATGCAGTTCGTCGCTTTTATTTTTTTACCATCACAAATTCGTACAACGCTTATTTTCCCTCACAATAAAAGATCATACATTTTTAGGAGCAATTTTTATTGCTTTTTGCACCGATGACAACTTACTTGAAGGATCTTACTCAATCCATAGGTAGGTATAGTGGACTCTCATGGCAAAACTGGTTTAAGGGTGTTTGGATGCACAAGCAGTATTTCTACTTGGTGCGGAAGTTTTGGCTAGTATGAGGTGGAAGCAAGCACCACATGTTGGAGGATCCATAACAATATAACTTCTATGCAAATATACCCAAACATAACTCATTAAGTTGTCTTCCTTGTCCAATTTCAACTAATTTTCTCGAGTTTGAAAATAATTAATGAGCTCACAATCATAGAAGATGTCCAAGATAGTATATTTATATGTGGAATCTCTCTTCCTTCAATATTCTTTCATGAATTGTTCAAGTGACCAATGCGGTGTTTGCTAACTTTCAATAAATTTGACCACCTATAATTATTATGTGTGAAGTCATTACTCCCCATGGGATAAGTATATGAAGCATATTTAATTTCAGATTTATGATATTCAATTCATTCAACCATTTACTCATAGGATATAAGTGAAGCACGAGAGTGAATGACAAACTACTCCAAAAAGATATAAGTGAAGATCAATGCGTAGGTAAACAATCAAGTAACTATGTGAGGGATCTATCTCTCAATAAATATTTTCAGATCTGCGTATTTTACTAAACAGCAAGCAAAAGAAAAATAGCACTCCAAGAATAGCACGCATCATGTGAACGAATAAAAATTTAGGCTCAACATAGGCTAACCGATAATTGTTGATGAAGAGAGGTGGGATGCATAGCATCCCCAATCTTAGATGCTTGAGACTTCTTGAAATATTTACTTGGGGTGCCTTGGGCATCCCCAAGCTTGAGCTTTTGTATCTCGTTCAATCCTCTCATATCATGGTTTCACCTATTCTCAAAAACTTCATCCACACAAAACTTGAAAAGAACTCGTGAGATAGGTTAGTGCACATAAAAATAAATCAACTCTTTATGTACTGTCAAGACAAGTTGCAAAATAATTTCCAAACATCATATACTGTTTACTATCGTTTCCACAATTTATATCTACCAATATAGGCTATGGAAACTATAGCATAAGCAGATAACAAAACTATGACAGCAATCTGTCCAAACAGAATAGTCTGTAGCACTTTATTAAACCAGTGTACTTCTGTAACTCAAAAAATTATGAAAATTTAGGACATGCTAAATAATTTATATGACAATACTGTGTAAAATTTTCAGAAACGTTCCTCGTTCCAGTAAAATATTAAAATTCAAACACTACAGCAAAAGTTTCTGTTTTTACACAGCACACATCAAACATGCAATGCAAGCATCCTAAAGGCAATTCTTGGAACTTTTTATTCAAAAACAAGATTATAAGTAACACCTAACAGAGAACAACAAAATAAAATGACGCTCCAAGCAAAACTCATATTATGTGACGAATAAAAATATAGCTCCAAGTAAGATATACCGATAGTGTTGAAGATGAAAGAGGGGATGCCTTCCGGGGCATCCCCAAGCTTAGGCTCTTGAGTCTTCCTTGGATATTACCTTGGGGGTGCCTTGGGCATCCACATGCTTAGGTTCTTGTCACTCCTTATTCTCCTCATATCGGTGTCTCACCCAAAACTTGAAAACTTCAATCACACAAAACTTAACGGAACTTCGTGAGAAGGGTTAGTGTAATAAAGATAAATCATTCACTTAGATACTGTCAAGACAAGATTAATAGTTGTTCCCACATGATACCTACTGTATTCTATCATTTACATAATTTATACCACTAAATATAAACTATGGAAACACTAAAACAAGCAAACTATGCATGCAAAACAGAATCTGTCAAAAACAAAACAGTCTGTGAAGATCTGTAGTGTAACCATACTTCCCTGTCTCTAAAAATTCTTAAGAATTAGTACAACCTTAAGAATTTGTATATCAAGACTTTGTAAAAAATTCAGATCATTATCACGCTTCAGTCAAAAATGAAAATTCCTGTACTGGAGTCAAAAGTTTCTGTTTTGGTTCAGCATCAATTCTACTCATCTTGTGAGTCAACCCAAAGGCTTTACTTGGCACTTTATTGAAATAAAAGACACAAAACATGATTAATACAGTAGCTTAATCATGTGAACACACAAAAACAGAAAGTAAAAGTGTTGGGTTGCCTCCCAACAAGCGCTTTTCTTTAATGCCTTTTAGCTAGGCATGATGATTTCAATGATGCTCATATAAGAATAGTAGTTGAAACATGCAAAAGAGCATCATGAATGTCATGGAAAGCACATTTAAGTCTAACCCACTTCCTATGCATAGGGATTTTGTGAGCAAACAATTTATGGGAGCAAGAATCAACTAGCATAGGAAGGCAAAACAAGCATGACTTCAAAACTTTCAACACATAGAGAGGAAACTTGATATTATTGCAATTCCTACAAGCATATGTTCCTCCCTCATAATAATTTTCAGTAGCATCATGAAGGAATTTCACAACATAACTATCACATAAAGCATTATCTTCATGATCCACAAGCATAGAAAATTTGTCACTCTCCACATAAGCAATTTTCTTCTCATTCATAATAGTGGGAGCAAACTCAACAAAATAACTATCATGAGATACTTGATTGACATAACCACTTTGAATATTAAAATCATGATGACAAGTTTCATAGTTACTATCACTCTTTATAGCATACATGTCATCATCATAATCATCATAGATAGTAGGCATGTCATTATCATAACAAATTTGCTCATCAAAACTTGGGGGACTAAAAATATCATCTTCATCAAACATAGCATCCCCAAGCTTGTGGCTTTGCATATCATTAGCATCATGGATATTCAGAGAATTCATACTAGCAATATTGCAATCATGCTCATCATTCAAGGAATTCTCATTAAGTATTTTAATAAATTCTTCCTCTACCAATTGAGCATAATTTTCCAAACCATCATTTTCACGAAAGACATTAAAAAGACAAACCAATTGATGCAACCTAAACTCCATTTTTTTTAGTTTTCTTTTATTAAACCAAACTAGTGAAAAACAAGAAACTAAAAGATTTAATTGCAAGATCTAAAGATATACCTTCAAGCACTCACCTCCCCGGCAACGGCGCCAGAAAAGAGCTTGATGTCTACTACGCAACCTTCTTCTTGTAGACTCGTGTTGGGCCTCCAAGCGTAGAGTTTTGTAGGACAGTAGCAAATTTCCCTCAAGTGGATGACCTAAGGTTTATCAATCCGTCGGAGGCATAGGATGAAGATGATCTCTCTCAAACAACCCTGCAACCAAATAACAAAGAGTCTCTTGTGTCCCCAACACACCCAATACAATGGTAAATTGTATAGGTGCACTAGTTCGGCTAAGAGATGGTGATACAAGTGTAATATGGATGGTAGATATAGGTTTTTGTAATCTGAAAATATAAAAACAGCAAGGTAACTAATGATAAAAGTGAGCACAAACGGTATTGCAATGCTTAGAAACAAGGCCTAGGGTTCATACTTTCACTAGTGCAAGTTCTCTCAACAATACTGACATAGTTGAATCATATGTAAATCCCTCACGTGCGACAAAGAGTTCACTCCAAAGTCACAAATAGCGGAGAACAAACAAAGAAATTATTGTAGGGTACGAAACCACCTCAAAGTTATCTTTTCCGATCAATCTTATGAGCTATCCCTATAAGTGTCACGAACAGCCCTAGAGTTCGTACTAAAATAACACCTTAAGATACACATCAACCAAAACCTAATGTCACCTAGATACTCCAATGTCACCATGAGTACCCATGGGCTTGATTATACGATATGCATCACACAATTTCAGATTCATCATGTTCAATCCAACACAAAGAACTTCAAAGAGTGCCCCAAAGTTTCTACCGGAGAGTCAAGACGAAAACATGTGCCAACCCCTATGCATAGATTCCCAAGGTCATGGAACCCGCAAGTTGATCACCAAAACATACATCAAGTGGATCAATAGAACATCCCATTGTCACCACGGATATCCCATCGCAAGACATACATCAAGTGTTCTCAAATCCTTTAAAGACTCAATCCGATAAGAAAACTTCAAAGGGAAAACTCAATTCATCACAAAAAGATAGAGAGGGGAAAACTCCATATGATTCATCTATATTAATAAAGCTCACGGTACATCAAGATCGTGTCATCTCAAGAACACGAGAGAGAAAGAGATCAAACACATAGCTACTGGTACATACCCTCAGCCCCGAGGGTGAACTACTCCCTCCTCATCATGGAGACCGCCGGGATGATGAAGATGGCCTCCGGTGATGGTTTCCCCCTCCGGCAGGGTGTCGGAACGGGCTCCCGATTGGTTTTTCGTGGCTACAGAGGCTTGCGCTGGCGGAACTCCTGATCTAGGTTTCCTTTTGGAGGTTTCTATATTTATGAGAATATTTGGCGTTGGAATCACGTCAAGGGGGTCCACGAGGACGACAAGCCAGGGGGGCGCGCCGTAGGGGGGGGCGCGCCCCCCAGGCTTGTGGTGGCCTCGTGGCTCTTCTGGCCCAACTCCAATGCTCCCTAGGCTTCTTCTGGTCCATAAAAAATCACCATAAATTTTCAGCTCATTCCGAGAACTTTTATTTCTGCACAAAAAATGATACCCTGGTAGTTCTGCTGAAAACAACGTCAGTCCAGGTTAGTTCTAATAAAATCATACCAAAATCATATAGAATTATTGTAAACATGGCATGAATACTTCATAAATTATAGATACGTTGGAGACGTATCAATCTCTAATCCCTAGCTCACGGAGACACTAACGATAAGCGATATCCTCAACATTGGTTTAAGAGATAAAACGTTTTGAAATAACGGATATATGAAAAATAGGAAAACTCTCAGGTTGTGACAAGTGGCACACATGCAGTGCGCCACTTGTTGCAACCTGGGGTGGTGAGAGTAAACCTGTGCATAGAAAGCCCGGCCCGAGCCCGGCCCGAAAAAACCGGGCCTCGGGCTTGGCATTCGGGCCAGGCTCGCGCTTCATTTTCCAGCCCGAGATATAGTTCGGGCCGAGTTTGGGCTTCTCTTTTTAAGGATTTCGGGCCGTGCTTTCTGTTGGAAATATGCCCTAGAGGCAATAATAAATTACTTATTATCATATTTTCTTGTTCATGATAATTGTTTATTATCCATGCTGGAATTGTATTGATTAGAAACTCAAATACATGTGTGGGTACATAGACAACACTGTGTCCCTAGTGAGCCTCAAATAGACTAGCTCGTTGATCCAAGATGCTCAAGGTTTCCTGGCTATAGACATGAGTTTTCATTTGATAACGAGATCACATCATTAGGAGAATGATGTGATGGACAAGACCCAAACTTGTAGGAGATATGCCCTAGAGGCAATAATAAATGTTATTGATTATCTCCCTGTTCATAATTAGGTTCATGTTCCATGCTATAACTGCTATGGTTCTCGAGTCTACAATAACCACGAGGCTCGGAGGAAGACTCATATGCACGTGTGGAATAATAAACGGTAAAATGTATTCCTAGTCTGGCCTCTAAGACTGGCTCAAGTATTGCATGATGATCCTGTTTTCCTGATCATGGGCATGGCTATGCCGGCAATTTTGAGGGCACAATGTTAGAAGAACATTTGTGTTGAATCGACCCGAATTGATGTTATGCTATGAGATTCATTCGTCATAAGTTAATGGTTAATAACACAGAGATGGTTAACGTTTGCATAATTCCTTAGACCATGAGAGTATCGAGTTTCTTCATGCTTGCTTCATGAACTTTGGGGTTTGTTAAACGTCATCCGTAAATGGGTGGCTATTACGGCGGCTTACGGGTTCATGGAAAAGTATGTCAAGTAACTTGATAGCTCAAGATTGGGATTTGCTCCTCCGACGATGGAGAGATATCTCTGGGCCCTCTCGGTGTTACGGTATCCATCATCGTCTGGCCAGACACAGGGTGATTTGATCACAGGGATGCCGGAACACGGGAACGAGAAAAGAGAACAATACCGGTAACGAGGTAACTGGCATAGTGAACAAGATGTTGATCCACGGGGATGCCAACATGTCTCACCTCGGGTATTTGTAACATATCGCGAAGCAACAGGAATAGCACACGGCAACTGGAGGTTCGCTCGAATATTCATTCGTGTGGGTATAGGGGTCAATATGGGTGTCCACGGCTCCGATGTTGATCATTGATCGGAAGGGGTTCCGGGTCATGTCTATGCTTCACCGAACCTATAGGGTCACACGCTTAAGGGTCATCTATCTGCTGTATACTAGACAGGGAGTCTGAGAGAAAATCACCGAAAAAAGTTTTCGGACACCGGAAAAGTTTCGGACAGCGGACAAGTTCCGCAGAGAGAACACCGGAACAGTTTCGGTAAAACTGAAAAGTTGTTTCAGGGGATACCATAAAGTCAAATTGGTTTTGGCACATGCCTGATAATTCTTGGAGGGTGCCAGAATCATTCTGGAAACTTTCTGGAATTTTCCGGGATGAAAACCGGAAATGTTCCGGAGCTGCCGAAAACGCTTCAGATGCTTTTCGCAGATGAAAATCACTAAACCGGAATTGTCCCGGATCGCATTGAAAATTATTTTAGTGGGTACTGGAAATGTTCTAAGCCCACATAAATATTTTCAGTTCGACCGGACGCTGAAAAATGTCGTCGTGAATAGTGAAAGTGCTTTTTGGGATATTTATGGAAAAGTCACCTTTTGGGATATTTTCCCAAAAGGTTTCTAGAAGGCTTGGGGGCCAAGAAACCCTACCCCTTGGATTTCCTATAAATAGAGGTGGAGGGGCTGCCTCCACACTCACTCCTTCTCACATATAAGTGCCATGACATTTCTGGCTTCTCTCTCCCTCCCAGCGAAATAGTTTCGTAGAGCCGAAAGGCTGTCTGGGTTCCGGTGGGAACTAGTTCTGGACGGCGAAGCCCTGCCGGATAGATGACACCGTATGTGTGCAACTCTGTAGAGAGATCGTAGTTTAGGTCTTAGTTCGAGAGTGCCTCCCGAAGGGCTGTCCGAGTTACTGTCCGTGTTTTGGGGGTCCTCCCGAAGGGCTGTCCGAGTGACCCGCCCGAAGGGCTGTCAGTGAGGCCTCCCGGAGGGCTGTCCGAGGATCCGTCCGGTGGGACTATCCGAAGGACTGTCCAGAGGCCTCCCGGAGGGCTGTCCGAGGATCCGTCCGGTGGGACTATCCGAGGGACTGTCCAGAGGCCTCCAGAAGGGCTGTCCGAGGATCCGTCCGGTGGGACTATCCGAGGGACTGTCCTGAGGCCTCCCGGAGGGCTGCCCGAAGATCCGTCCGGTGAGCTGACGAGGGAGTACATCCTCGCGGTTGGGAGGTTGTAAAATCCTAGCTGCGGGGATCTGCACCGCCGATCGTAACGGAAAGGATCAAACCTTGTATGTAACGGAAAGGATCAAACCTTGTATGCAATCTCCATAGTGGTCCTGGGCTGGTGCGTAGGTCGGAAATTTTTGTTTTCTGCTACGTAACCCTACTGTGGCATCAAGAGCCAGGCTATGCGTAGATGCAGGTTGCGATCTAGAATACATAGAGATGTATGGGTGTTGCACCATATAATTAGGTAGTAGATGAGATCTATTACTGAAAATTATTTGTGCGGGTAGCAGATGAAATCTGTTACCCGATGTTCTTGTTGCTTCCCTGGAATTTGCGTAGTCCTGATCTTGACGGCATGGTGGAATCTCACAAAGTTCTGGCAATCCGCGATCCTTTCATGCTGCTCCTGAGTATGCTGATTGACAGATCAACGAAGTGCTAACAGTTCTTTGGGTTCTACCATAGTTGAGAAAGATGGATGTTTCGCAGACGAAAGGGCAATGCAGATATGATCTGCACGGGGGTCACGTGTATGACGAAGTTTAGTATGGGGCTCGAGATTTTATTATCTCGTGTTTCATACACCCCGCAATGTTAAATCTAGCGACTTGGATTATCATGCTTGATGATGGACGTTGGTAGCTTCGGTTTGTTTCGAAGCCTTAGAAGCCACGTAAAATAATTTTTTGCATAAACCGATTAGAAGCGTCTAACTTGGTTTTGTAGGATGGTTTGCATGTGCATGTGATGTGGTATAGCAGTGCTCATATAAATTTGATTATGTATGAGATGACTATATGATGTAAATTAACATGACCTGCGTGTCATGATTCGGCATGATGGCTGGAGCCATATGATTGCACTTTAATGACCTGCGTGTCAACCTTATGTAATGCACTTATTTTATTAGCTATAGAGATAGCAATATTATCTGGTGCATCGACAAGGTGGTGGCAATCTTCGCGAAGGTGAACACCGACGCGAATGCCGGAGACGAAGAAATAAAGACTTCTCCGTCAGAAAGGGCTATACCATATCATGCTATTATGAATGAGATGTTAACCCCTTTTGATGCACCCTTCTTGATTGCGCAGTAGTCGCTTTTATTAGGGTGATCTCTCACAAAAATATCAAGTAGTTAGTGTTCTCCCAAGTGTAGCACCGTCACAGCATCCTTCCTTTCGAGGTGCGCCATGATCTATATGGGTACGAACGATTGTACGGGTGTAAGGAGGGTGAGGTCAGACCTCGCAGCAAGATCACTTGGTTGTCTTGACGTTCATGGCAGGATCGTCCTGAGCTCGGAACACACGCATCGAAAGATGAACAAGAGTCACATAGAGATGTGATCGGCAAGTTTGCCTACCAATTGAAGTTCGCGCCATCGGTGTTCATCTCGAACAATGGCGTTGAATGGAAATGTGGGTCTTGAATCACTCACAATCAATTATGAGAGATATTGATTTGAGTGGGAGCGCACTTTAGAATTAATTCTTTTAATTCTTAGTGCAATTAATTTTGAACACTGTCTAAGTGTGATTTGCATAATAGTTGTAGAATAATGGCTCGCGTTTCCACCTTCCCTGTTAAAATTGAATAGCTGTTAAATATCTGGTTAAATCTTTACGATTGGTAACGTAATGTGAGGATTGTCCTCAAGTGTGCCAAGAAGGACTTTGTCCTATCGCATGCTTTCGGTATTCTCCCGCTAATGCTATGGATCATGTGACTCTCGTCCTTCGATCCAAAAGCTAGAATTCCTTTTCAGTCAAAGTGCAAAATGTTTGCTTCCATGAGACCCGAACTTCAAAAGTTTGGATAGTTATGTGATATTCATGGAATCTGAAAATCATTTTCAGAGACAGACAAAGGCTAAAAGATATGAGATATCCAAAGCAATGTTTGTTTGCAAACTATTAGTAAAGGTGTTTACTATGCGTTTGACTGATAAGAGAGGGATCCAGAAGAACGCCTGTCATATGATGAAAGGTGAATAAAACAATACACTTAAAGAGAAAGGAAGTGTCCGAAGGGTGTTAGTGAAACTTTCACGCCTAGGAAGTCCGGGGCTAACGCCACTCTTAAGTTGGATGCTTCTTCTGAGAGTAGGAGAAATACTAAAAGTTAAACTGTTAGAAGTATAATGGCAAAAGGAAAGAAGACTGGGATATCCAGCTCATGTATGAATGTCATACAAGTTTTTGATGTATAGAAGGCTGGTCAAAGATATAGTTCTTGGGAATTATGGTTAAACATGTTAATCACTAATTCTTGGGTACTATGAGTTGATCACAAAGATGCCCGCTCGATTGCATTCTGTTGCAACTCGATGTAAGAACTACTATGGCCTGAAAGACTAGCCAGGAATGAGGTTTAGATACACGCAGGGAACATAGTAAATGTTACTATGCCTTCCATAGGTGTATTCCCTATGTATTTACTTTCATAATTCATTTTAGAGTTTCACACTCTAGCCCTTTGCATAAGGTATCTTGCAAGAAGGTTGTTCATAAGAGAACTTTTGATGTTCGGTGTTATGAATAACATAAGGGCCATACTTTCATTATGAATGAGACGTATGTTATGAATATTGATAATAATACATTACCTCTGGGTTTACTTTCATAATTCATTTTAGAGTTTCATACACTATAGCCCATTGCACAATGTTTGTTGCAAAAGAGTTGTTCATAAAACAACAATTGTTGTTCAGTATTATGAATAACATGAAGGGCCATGCTTCCATCCTAGATGGGATGTATGTTATGAATATTGATGGAAATATGATACATCCATAACACTGACGCTAAATGTCGCAAGACTAAAAGAATACCACACAAGTGTGGCACTGCATTTGGTCACATTGGAGAAACCCGCATGGAAAATTCCATTATGATGGATTTTGAAGTCGTTTGATTTTGAATCATCTGACACTTGCAACTTTCCTCTGAAAAGTGAAGTGACTGAAATACCGTTCACAGGCCATAAGGAACGAGCATAGAACATGTTGGTGATCATACATTATGATGTGTGTAGTCCAATAAATGTTATTGCAAGTAGTGGATTTATCTATCTTCAGAAATGACTCAAGTAGATATATGGATATTTACTTGATGAGATGTGAGTCTGGATCTTTTGAAACCATTCGAAAGGTTTTCAAAATGAAGAAGAAAATATTGTAACAAGAAAATTATGTTTCTACAATTCGATTGCAGAAAGGAATATTTGAGTTACAAGTTTAGGGAATGTCTGATGAGTTGTGAAAGGGGTTCCATAACTTGCACCTCCCGGAACACCACTGCAAGTGGAAAGTCGGTGAAGATGTAATCGAACCATTTATGACATGGTAAGATCAAAGATGACATAAATAGATTTGCCATTATCCCTTTTAAAAAGTAATGCTTTAGAGACTGCGGCTTTTACACTGAAAGGAGATCCATCAGGTCTGTTGAAATGACGCCATGGTATGGTACGCCCAACCATGTTATATCTTTTCTTAACATTTGGAATATGGGGCTTGTGTAAAAGATTACAAACCTATTCCAAATCAGACAAGTGCTACTTTGTAAGGTTATCCCAAGTCATTGGGTATTCCCCCACTACTATACCGAGGCAAAGGATTTTGCCACAAAATGGTATGCTTTTAAAGATAATAGTTCTTACAAAAGGTGAGTGGGAGGACAGTGCAACTCGACGAGATAACCAGTATCTTCGTCATCAGATCAAAGGAAAGAAACCTTGGAAGTGATTCCGGATTTTCCTACTACGACTGATACGGAAGTCTCTACAGTAAATGTATGGACTTCGGTCGAACTTGCAGCTGAACCGCGTAGGAAAAACTCGTGCAAACCTCTCAGGTGCGCATACGAGATATTGTTGTTAGACAACAGTATACCTACGATACACAAGGAAGCGTTGATGGGCCCTGACTCCGGAATTGGCTAAATGCCAATACAATCCGAGATAGTTTCCATATAAGTGATTCAAGATTAAAATCTTGATACACCTTTCGGAAGACTTAGAGTCTAACGAATATTTATGGAACTAAAACTGATACGGAAAAAATGTTTTATCCATAAAGCTCGACTTGTTCCAATAACAAGTTCAAGGAGTTGACTACGATGAGATTGTCTCACCGTAGCGATGCTTGAAGTCGGTTCGGGTTGAACTAGCAATTAATACATATTTCAATCATGAGATATGAAACATGGATGACAAAAGGATTTCCATCTGATGGAAATGAAACCTAGGACTTGTATGTGATACAGTCCAAAGTAATTTGTCGATCCAGAGGATGCTAGTAAGTATGCAAACTTCAGAGTTCCAGCGATGGACAGAAGAGAGCAAAGTGGAGTTGGAATCTTCGTTTTTGATGGAATGGTCAAAGGGGTTTTGACTTCATCAAATGGGTATCGAAGATGCTTGTGATTCAAAAAGGTAAGTGGGAGCATGATAATATTTCTAAAAACCTTGTGTACTTGACACATTGTTAATTGGAAATAAATTTCTTGACACGAATTAAGGACTTCATTTGAAAATAGTTTTTTGATGAAGTGCTTGGGCTAAATAGCCTCAATATTAGGCATGATGATCTATGGAGATAGATTTACCTAATAGGGCTAAGCTATGAATACATATTGACAAGATGCTAAAACCTTTTAGCATTTAAAACGCCAAGGAGTAATTCTTGCCGAAGTCACATGGAAAGAGTTTTTGCAAGACTCAGTGTCCCAAAACACTTATGAGTGAAATACATGATGGAGATTCCACACACTCTTGTGTTTGGATTAATCATGTATTCCATGGTGTGTAAAACAACCAGATATGTCCGATACTCCAAAGTTGTTGCGAGTATGGATACCAAAGTGATCAAAGTACTGATCATACGACAACAGTGAAAGATGTCATTAAAGTACTAGAGTAGTAGTGATGACATGTTTTCTCGCAAGCAGAGATTATGAAGTGCTCATTGTAAGTAATTACATTGATACAGTCTTCATCAATGCTCCATGCGATTTTCGATTTAAGTTAAGGGTTTTGTGTAATACACAATATGGTGGCACGGTAGTTGGAATTTGTTCCAAACAAGATACTGTGGCGAATTCTATAACAAAGGCTAAGTATGTTGACGCTTAAGAAGCGACAAAGAAGTTGTTGAATCATATAGTTCATTCATGAACTTAGTATGGTTCCAAGATGGCTTTGGTCTATGGGACACTATTGCAGATAGTTGCTCCATAGCTCAGTCTGAGGAATCAGGTTTCGACCAATAATTCACACATATGCAAAGCCAAGTCCACACAAAATATGAATTTTTTGAAAGCGTGAAAATGCGAGGATATGCAAAGTTACACACGGAGCTGAAGTCGTCAGATCCGTTGGACATCAGGCTATACCACATGCGAAGCATATTTTACACCAGTATGCCATAGGTGTAAAGTGCATTAGCATTGACTAGATTATTGACTCTAGTGCAAGTGGGAGTCTGTAGGAGATATGCCCTAGAGGCAATATTAAATGTTATTGATTATCTCCCTGTTCATAATTAGGTTTATGTTCCATGCTATAACTGCTATGGTTCTCGAGTCTACAATAACCACGAGGCTCGGAGGAAGACTCATATGCACGTGTGGAATAATAAACGGTAAAATGTATTCCTAGTCTGGCCTCTAAGACTGGCTCAAGTATTGCATGATGATCCTGTTTTCCTGATCATGGGCATGGCTATGCCGGCAATTTTGAGGGCACAATGTTAGAAGAACATTTGTGTTGAATCGACCCGAATTGATGTTATGCTATGAGATTCATTCGTCATAAGTTAATGGTTAATAACACAGAGATGGTTAACGTTTGCATAATTCCTTAGACCATGAGAGTATCGAGTTTCTTCATGCTTGCTTCATGAACTTTGGGGTTTGTTAAACGTCATCCGTAAATGGGTGGCTATTACGGCGGCTTACGGGTTCATGGAAAAGTGTGTCAAGTAACTTGATAGCTCAAGATTGGGATTTGCTCCTCCGACGATGGAGAGATATCTCTGGGCCCTCTCGGTGTTACGGTATCCATCATCGTCTGGCCAGACACAGGGTGATTTGATCACAGGGATGCCGGGACACGGGAACGAGAAAAGAGAACAATACCGGTAACGAGGTAACTGGCATAGTGGACAAGATGTTGATCCACGGGGATGCCAACATGTCTCACCTCGGGTATTTGTAACATATCGCGAAGCAACAGGAATAGCACACGGCAACTGGAGGTTCACTCAAATATTCATTCGTGTGGGTATAGGGATCAATATGGGTGTCCACGGCTCCGATGTTGATCATTGATCGGAAGGGGTTCCGGGTCAAGTCTATGCTTCACCGAACCTATAGGGTCACACGCTTAAGGGTCATCTATCTGCTGTATACTAGACAGGGAGTCTGAGAGAAAATCACCGAAAAAAGTTTTCGGACATCGGAAAAGTTTCGGACAGCGGAAAAGTTCCGCAGAGAGAACACCGGAACAGTTTCGGTAAAACTGAAAAGTTGTTTCAGGGGATACCATAAAGTCAAATTGGTTTTGGCACATGCCTGATAATTCTTGGAGGGTGCCAGAATCATTCTGGAAACTTTCTGGAATTTTCCGGGATGAAAACCGGAAATGTTCCGGAGCTGCCGAAAACGCTTCAGATGCTTTTCGCAGATGAAAATCACTAAACCGGAATTGTTCCGGATCGCATTGAAAATTATTTTAGTGGGTACTGGAAATGTTCTAAGCCCACATAAATATTTTCAGTTCGACCGGACGCTGAAAAATGTTGTCGTGAATAGTGAAAGTGCTTTTTGGGATATTTATGGAAAAGTCACCTTTTGGGATATTTTCCCAAAAGGTTTCTAGAAGGCTTGGGGGCCAAGAAACCCTACCCCTTGGATTTCCTATAAATAGAGGTGGACGGGCTGCCTCCACACTCACTCCTTCTCACATACAAGTGCCATGACATTTCTGGCTTCTCTCTCCCTCCCAGCGAAATAGTTTCGTAGAGCCGAAAGGCTGTCTGGGTTCCGGTGGGAACTAGTTCTGGACGGCGAAGCCCTGCCGGATAGATGACATCGTATGTGTGCAACTCTGTAGAGAGATCGTAGTTTTGGTCTTAGTTCGAGAGTGCCTCCCGAAGGGCTGTCCGAGTTACTGTCCGTGTTTCGGGGGTCCTCCCGAAGGGCTGTCCGAGTGACCTGCCCGAAGGGCTGTCAGTGAGGCCTCCCGGAGGGCTGTCCGAGGATCCGTCCGGTGGGACTATCCGAAGGACTGTCCAGAGGCCTCCCGGAGGGCTGTCCGAGGATCCGTCCGGTGGGACTATCCGAGGGACTGTCCAGAGGCCTCCCAAAGGGTTGTCCGAGGATCCGTCCGGTGGGACTATCCGAGGGACTGTCCTGAGGCCTCCCGGAGGGCTGCCCGAAGATCCGTCCGGTGAGCTGACGAGGGAGTACATCCTCGCGGTTGGGAGGTTGTAAAATCCTAGCTGCGGGGATCTGCACCGCCGATCGTCATCGACTCTACTTCCGCTGCGCTACGAGTCGGTAACGGAAAGGATCAAACCTTGTATACAGTCTCCATAGTGGTCCTGGGCTGGTGCGTAGGTCGGAAATTTTTGTATTCTGCTACGTAACCCTACAAAACTATGAACGTAGCATATGATCGTGTCAGTTTATTGCTATTGTTTTCTACATGTTAAGTATCTGTTCCTATGACCATGAGATCATGCAACTCACTGACACTGGAGGAGTACCTTGTGTGTATAAAATGTCACAACGTAACTGGGTGACTATAAAGGTGCTCTACAGGTATCTCCGAGGGTGTGTGCTGGGTTGTCATGGATCGAGACTGGGATTTGTCACTCCATATGACGGAGAGGTATCTCTGAGCCCACTCGGTAATACAACATCACAAGAAGCTTGCAAGGAATGTGACTAAGGAGTTAGTCATGGAATCTTGTGTTATGTAATGAGTAAAGAGACTTGCCGGGAATGAGATTGAACTAGGTATGGAGATACCGACGATCGATTCTCGGGCAAGTAACATACAGATGGACAAAGGGAACTGCATAGGGGATTGTCTGAATCCTTGGCATCGTGGTTCGACCGATAAAGATCTTCATAGAATATGTAGGAACCAATATGGGCATCCAGGTCCCGCTATTGGTTATTGACCGTGGAGTTGTCTCGGTCATGTCTACATAGTTCTCGAACCCGCAGGGTCTGCACACTTAACGTTCGGTGACGATTTGATATTGTTGAGTTATGTATGTTGGTGACTGAAGGTTGTTCGGAGTCCCAGATGAGATCCCGGACGTCACGAGGAGCTCCGGAATGGTCCGGAGGTAAAGATTTATATATGGGAAGTCATATTTTGGCTACCGGAAAAGTTTCGGGTTTTTCCGGTATTGTGCCGGGAAGGTTCTGGAAGGTTCCAGAGGGTTCCGGAGGAGTCCGTAAGGGTCCCTCCAGCCCCTAGGACGTGCATGGGCTGTAAGGGGGCGTCCAAGGCTTGTTGGGCCAGCCCTCAAGGGCCCATGCGGCTAGGGGGTAGGAAACCCTAAAGGGGAAGGCACCTAGGAGGTGCCTTGGGGAGGGAGGACTCCTCCCTCCTAGCCGCCGCCCACTTCCTTGGAGGAAGGGCTAGGGCTGTGCCCCATCTACCCCCTCGTCCTATATATAAAGAGGGAGAGGGAGGGCAGCAACACCCTAAGGCAAAGGTGCAGCCCTTCCTCTCTCCCTAGAACTGTTTCTCCACCGAAAATGCATCTGCGGCAGCGCTTGGCGAAGCCCTGCTGAGATTGCTCCACCACCACCGCCACCACTCTGTCGTGCTGTCGGAGAACTCGTCTACTACTCCGCCCTCGCTCTCTGGATCGAGGGTGCGGAGACGTCATCGGGCTGTACGTGTGCTGAACGCGGAGGTGTCGTCCGTTTGGCACTAGATCGGGACGGATCGTGATTGGATCGCGGGACGGATTGCGATTTGGATCACGAAGACGTTCGACTACATCAACCGCGTTTCTTAACGCTTCCCGCTTAGCGATCTATAAGGGTATGTAGATCCACTCTCCCTCTCGTAGCTGTTGATCTCCATAGATAGATCTTGGGTGTTCGTAGGAAATTTTTTGTTTCCCATGCAACGTTCCCAAACAGTGGCATCATGAGCTAGGTCTATGCGTAGATAACATGCACGAGTAGAACACAAAAGAGTTTGTGGGCGTTGATGTTCAGATTGCTTACCTGCTTAGTCTTATCTTGATTCGGCAGTATTGTGGGATGAAGCGGCTCGGACCAACTTTACTCGTCCACGTATGAGAGACCGGTTCCATCGACTGACATGCAACTTGCTGCATAAAGATGGCTGGCGGGTGTCTGTCTCTCCCAGTTTAGTTGAATCGGATTCGACCGAGGCGGTCCTTGTAGAAGGTTAAAAGGTAACTTGAATATCACCATTGTGGCTTTGGGTAGGTAAGAAAGGTTCTTAATAGTTGCCCATAGCAGCCACGTAAAACTTGCAACAACAAAGTATAGGACGTCTAACTTGTTTTTGCAGGCCAAGACGTGATTTGATATATGTTGATGTATGAGATGATCATGTTTTGTAATAGTTATCACGACTTGCATGTCGATGAGTACGGCAACCGGTAGGAGCCATAGGGTTGTCTTCAATTATTGTATGACCTGCGTGTCAATCATTAAGCGCTATGTAATGCTTTACTTTATCGCTAAACGGTAGAAATAGTAGTAGAAGCATGGTTGGCGCGAGAACCACGATGATAACACAATGATGGAGATCATGGTGTCATGCTGGTGTGGAGATCATGCTGCTGCTTTGGAGATGGAGATCAAAAGCACAAGTTCATGGCCATATCGTGTCACTTATAATTTGCATGTGATGTTAATCCTTTTATGCATCTTATTTTGCTTAGAACGACGATAGCATTATAAGGTGATCCCTCACTAAAATTTCAAGATAAAATTGTGTTCTCCCCGAGTGTGCACCGTTGCGAAAGTTCGTCGTTTCGAAGCACCACGTGATGATCGGGTGTGATAGACTCTACGTTCACATACAACGGGAGCAAGCCATTTTTGCACATGCGGAACACTCGGGTTAAACTTGACGAGCCTAGCATGTACAGACATGGCCTCGGAACACAAGAGATTGAAAGGTCGAACATGAGTCATATAGTAGATATGATCAACATGGAGATGTTCACCATCGAAACCACCTCATCTCACGTGATGATAGGACTGGGTTGGTGAATTTGGATCATGTAGCACTCGGATGACCGGAGGGATGTCAATTTGAGTGGGAGTTCTTAAGTAATATTATTAATTGAACTCATTATCATGAACATAGTCTAAGTTGTCTTTGCAAATTATGTTGTAGATCAATAGCTCGCGCTATAGCTCCCCTATATTTTGATACGTTCCTAGAGAAAAATAAAGTTGAAAGATGAAGGTAGCAATAATGCGGACTGGGTCCGTGATCTGAGGATTGTCCTCATTGCTGCACTGAAGGCTTATGTCCTTGATGCACCGCTCAGTGCGCCACCCCCTCAAGTGTCGTCTATAGATGTTGTGAACAGCTGACAGGCACGTTCTGATGACTACTTGATAGTTCAGTGCGTCATGCATTACGGCTTAGAATTGAGGCTCCAAAAACGTTTTGAACATCACGGAACATATGAGATGTTCTAAGAGCTGAAATTGGGATTTCAGGCTCGTGCCCGTGTTGAGAGGTATGAGACCTCCAACAAGATTCTTTGCATGCAAGATGAAGGAGAATAGCTCAATCGGTGAGCATGTGCTCAGATTGTCTGGGTGCTATAATCGCTTGAATCAAGTGGGAGTTGATCTTCCAGATAAGACAGTGATTGATATAGTTCTCCAAGTCACTACCACAAAGCTGCTAGAGCTTCGTGATGAGCTATAAACATGCCAGGGATGGAAAAGATGATCCCTGGGCTATTCGCGATGTTCAACACCACGAAGCTAGAAATCAAGAAGGAGCATCAAATGTTGATGGTTAGTAAAACCACTAGTTTCGAGAAGGGCAAGGGCAAGAAGGGAAACTTCATGAATGGCAAGTGAGTTGCTGTTCCAGTGAAGAAACCCAAGGTTGAACCCAAACCCAGACTAAGTGCTTCTATTATGAGGAGAACGGTCACTGAGGCGGAACTGCCCTAAATACTTGGTAGATAAGAAGGCTGGCAACGTCAACAGAATTATATTTGATATACGTGTTATTGATGTATACCTTACTAGTACTCCTAGTAGCACCTGGGTATTAGATACCGGTTCAGTTGCCAATATTGGTAACTCGAAATAAAAGCTACGGAACAAATGGACACTAGCTAAGGGCAAGGTGACGATGTGTGTTGGAAGTGTTTCCAAGGTTGATGTGATCACCATCGCACGCTCCCTCTGCCTTCGGGATTAGTGTTGAACCAAAATAAATGTTATTTGGTGTTTGCTTTGAGCATGAACATGATTAGATCATGTTTATTGCAATACGGTTATTCATTTAAGTCAGAGAATAATGGTTATTCTATTTACATGAATAATACCTTCAATGGTCATGCACCCAATGTGAATGGTTTATTGAATCTCGATCGTAGTGATACACATGTTCATAATATTGATGCCAAAAAGATGCAAAGTTAATAATGATAGTACCACATACTTGTGGCACTGCCGCTAAGGTCATATTTGTATAAAGCGCATGAAGAAACTCCATGCTGATGGATCTTTGGACTCACTCGATTTCGAATTGGTTTAGACATGCAGACCATGCCTCATGGGCAAGATGACTTAGACCCCGTTTTCGATATGATGGAGCGGGCAAGAGACTTATTGGAAATGATGCATGTTGTTGTATGCGGTCCAATGAGTGTTGAAGCGTGCGGTGGATATTCCTATTTTCTTACGTTCACTGATGATTTGAGTAGATATGTGTATATTTACTTAATGAAACACAAGTCTGAAACGTTTGAAAACTTCAAGCAATTTCAGAGTGAAGTTTAAGATCATCGTGACAACAAGATAAAATGTCTACGATATGATCGTGGAGGTTAATATCTGAGTTACGAGTTTGGTATGCAACTTAAGACAATGTGGAAATTGTTTCACAACTCACCCCACCTGGAACACCATAGTGTGATGGTGTGTCTGAACGTCGTAGTCGTGCTCTATTGGATATGGTGTGTACTATGATGTTTCTTATCATTTTACCACTATTGTTTTGGGGTTATGCATTAGAGACAACTACATTCACTTTAAATAGGCCACCATCTAAATCCGTTGAGATGACACCGTATGAATTATGGTTTGGCAGAAATCTAAGCTGTCATTTCTTAGAGTTTGGGAATGCGACCCTTATGTCTGATAAGCTCGAACCCAAAGCGGAAAAGTGCATCTTCATAGGATACCCTAAGGAAACAGTTGGGTATGTCTTCTATCTCAGATCCGAGGGCAAAGTGTTTGTTGCTAAAAACGGGTCCATTCTCGAGAAAGAGTTTCTCTCGAAAGAATTGAGTGGGAGGAAAGTAGAACTTGATGAGGTTGTTGAACCATCACTTCAGTTGGAGAGTAGCATGACGCAGAAAGATGTTTTTGTGGCGCCTACACCAAGTGATGAGGAAGCAAATGATGATGATCATGAAGCTTCGGATCAAGTCACTACCGAACCTCGTAGGTCGACAAGGACTCGTTCCGCCTCTGAGTGGTACGGCAATCCTATCTTAGAGGTCATGTTGTTGGACAACAGTGAACCTACGAGCTATGAAGAAGCGATGAAATCTGAGAAAGGATCCATGTATGAAAACCAAGTATGGACTTTGGTAGACTTGCTCGATGAACGGCAAGCCGTTGAGTACAAATGGACCTTTAAGAAGAAGGCAAACGCTGATGGTAAATGTCACCATTTATGAAGCTCGACTTGTCGCAAAGAAGTTTCCGATAAGTTCAAGGAGTTGACTACGATGAGACTTTTGTGACCCGTAGCGATACTAAAGTCTGTTGGAATTATATTAGCAGTTGCTGCATTTTTCGATTATGAAATCTAGTAGATGGATGTCAAAATAGAGTTTCCTTAACGGTTTCCGTGAGGAAAGGTTGTATGTGATACAACCAGAAGGTTTTGTCGGTCCTAAGGATGCTAAAAGGTATGCAAGCTCCAGCGATCCTTCTATGGACTGGAGCAAGCATCTCGGAGTTGGAATATACGCTTTGATGAGGTAATCAAAGCTTTTGGGTTTATACAAAGTTTATAAGAAACTTGTATTTACAAGAAAGTGAATGGGAGCACTATAGAATTTCTGATAAGTATATGTGGATGACATATTGTTGATCGGAAATAATGTAGAATTTCTAGAAAGCATAAAGGGTTGTTTGAAACGAGTTTTTCAAAGGAATACCTGGATAAAGCTACTTAAATATTGGGCATCAAGATCTATAGAGATAGATCAAGACGCCTGATAAGACTTTCAATGAGTACATACCTTGACAAGATTTTGAAAGAGTTCGAAATGGATCAGTCAAAGAAGGAGTTCTTGCCTGATTTGTAAGGTGTGAAGTTGAGTAAGACTCAAAGCTCAACCACGGCAGAAGAAAGAGAAAGGACGAAGGTCGCCCCCTATGCCTTAGCCATAGGTTCTATATAGTATGTCATGCTGTGTACCGCACCTGGTGTGTGCCTTGCCATGAGTCTGTCAAGGGGTACAAGAGTGGTCCACGAGTGGATCACTGGACAATGGTCAAAATTATCCTTAGTAACTAGAGGACTAAGGAAATGTTTCTCGATTATGGAGGTGATAAAGAGTTCGTCGTAAAGGGTTACATCGATGCAAGCTTTGACACCAATCCGGATGACTCTGAGTAGCAATGCAGATACGTATAGTGGAGCAGTCATTTGGAATAGCTCCAAGTGGAGTGTGGTAGCAGCATCTACATTCTGACATAGAGATTTGCAAAGTACGCACGGATTTGAATGTTGCAGACCCGTTGACTAAAACCTCTCTCAAAAGAAAAACATGATCAAACCCCAGAACTCATTGGGTGTAAATCACATGGTGATGTGAACTAGATTATTGACTCTAGTGCAAGTGGGAGACTGTTGGAAATATTCCCTAGAGGCAATAATAAATTAGTTATTATCATATTTCCTTGTTCATGATAATTGTTTATTATCCATGCTAGAATTGTATTGATTGGAAGCTCAAATACATGTGTGGGTACATAGACAACACTGTGTCCCTAGTGAGCCTCTAATAGACTAGCTCGTTGATCCAAGATGGTCAAGGTTTCCTGGCCATAGACATGAGTTGTCATTTGATAATGAGATCACATCATTAGGAGAATGATGTGATGGAAAAGACCCAAACTATGAACGTAGCATATGATCATGTCAGTTTATTGCTATTGTTTTCTGCATGTCAAGTATCTGTTCCTATGACCATGAGATCATGCAACTCACTGACACCGGAGGAGTACCTTGTGTGTATCAAATGTCACAACGTAACTGGATGACTATAAAGGTGCCATACAGGTATCTCCGAGGGTGTCTGTCGGGTTGGCATGGATCGAGACTGGGATTTGTCACTCCGTATGACGGAGAGGCATCTCTAGGCATCGTGGTTCGACCGATAAAGATCTTCGTAGAATATGTAGGAACCAATATGGGCATCCAGGTCCCGCTATTGTTTATTGACCGTGGAGTTGTCTCGGTCATGTCTACATAGTTCTCGAACACGCAGGGTCTGCACACTTAACGTTCGGTGACGATTTGGTATTGTTGAGTTACGTAAGTTGGTGACTGAAGGTTGTTCGGAGTCCCGGATGAGATCCCGGGCGTCACGAGGAGCTCCGGAATGGTCCGGAGGTAAAGATTTATATATGGGAAGTCATATTTTGGCTACCGGAAAAGTTTCGGGTTTTTCCGGTATTGTGCCGGGAAGGTTCCGGAAGGTTCCAGAGGGTTCTGGAGGAGTCCGGAAGGGTCCCTCCAGCCCCTAGGACGTGCATGGGCTGTAAGGGGGCATCCAAGTCTTGTTGGGCCATCCCCCAATGGCCCATGCGGCTAGGGGTAGGAAACCCTAAAGGGGAAGGCACCTAGGAGGTGCCTTGGGGAGGGAGGACTCCTCCCTCCTGGTCCCATCTACCCCCTCCTCCTATATATAGAGAGGGGGAGGGAGGGCAGAAACACCCTGAGGCATAGGTGCAGCCCTCCCACTCTCCCTAGATCTGTTTCTCCACCGAAAACGCATATGCGGAAGCGCTTGGCGAAGCCCTGCTGAGATTGCTCCACCACCACCGCCACCACGCCGTTGTGCTATCAGAGAACTCATCTACTACTCCTCCCTCGCTCGCTGGATTGAGGTGGCGGAGTCATCATCGAGTTGTACGTGTGCTGAATGCGGAGGTGCCGTCCGTTCGGCGCTAGATCGGGACGGACCGTGATTGGATCGCTGGACGGATTGCGATTTGGATCGCGAAGACGTTCGACTACATCAACCGCGTTTCTTAATGCTTACCGCTTAGCGATCTACAGGGGTATGTAGATTCACTCTCCCTCTCTTAGCTGTTGATCTCCATAGATAGATCTTGGGTGTTCGTAGGAAAAATTTTGTTACCCATGCAACGTTCCCCAACACTTTCGGGCTTCGGGCCGGGCTTATACGTGCAAACAATAAAAAATAGCATCCGGGCAGGGTTTTGGGGCTTCGGGTCGGGCTTCAGGCCAGGCTCGGGCTTGAAAAAATGCTGCATTTTGGGCTTCGGTCCGGGCTCGGGCTTGGGATTTTTTTTAGGCTTTGCAAAGCCCGGCCCGAACCCGACCCTACCCGACCAATGATCAGGTCTAGGTGAGAGTGATTTTTGAAAGGAGTACTCCTCAATTAGTGATTTCGGTGTTTCTCCGAGAACCTCCCGTGGAGTGGGCCAACGTACCCAATCAGTGATCCTGCCTTTTTCCTGACGAAATTTGGACTAGTTTTATTCCGGAGTATTTAATAAAAAAAGTACTGAAAATATTATTGGGAAATTAAAAATGCTCATGAATTTTAAAATAACATTAAAAAAATACAAAAATGTAAAAATAGCTAAAAACATGTTCCAAAATTTAAAAATAGTTGTTGATTAAAAACATGTTCTAGAATTTTACAAAAATCACAAATTTTAGAAATTGTTAGTGCATCTAGTGCCCTCTTAGTGTTTTTAGAGTATTGAAGACAAACGAGTTAAGAGACTAATGTGTTTGTGAATGTACATAGGAGAAACAGTTCCTGAAGATTTGGTTTAACCGACGAGACACGACCTATAAAAATACATTTCGTCAAGTGAAGAATTTGTTGTGATCTTTGCCGAAATTGAAGTGAAAAATGGAAGCTTGAAGACTTTGTTTACATAGTTTCTTTCTTCTTATTTGAGTCATACAAAACACCGTACGGTCAACAATGGGAAGTTAATTTCGGCACGATGGAAAGTTATCGGAGGTAACAAATGGAAAGCAAAGGGAGCAAGAAGTTACGATAAGGTAAATGTCGTGGATCAAGCATGCGTAGAGAGTCCAAAATAGGCCGTTGAAAACTGATTTCACTACCACAAGTATAAGAAAGTGTTGGATCTTCGTGGCGCTCCAGACCGCCATCTGGCCGGGATGAGAATAGTAGTATTATAGAACGGAACACACACACAAGTTAGATAAATGGAATAAAAGGAAGGTGATGATGTACCATATGCCAGACATGACCGTAGTACATAGCGATGCTGCTAGCATCGCCAAGTATACTCACACTTGGAATAGTCCGAATACATATAGGAGAGTTGCAGATCTCGAGACAAATGGTTGTTCAAAATCAGAGTACATCCACTCCCAGGAACATTTGGGCATTCCCCACCATTGTTTGGTTTACTTATACTATAGTAGAAACATTGGCATGGACGGTCTGAAAAAATATTTCATTGAGGCAAATTAGAATAATTTATACTAAAATTTTATACGTTTTAAACGTATGTTTACCATAATATAGTAATAATTATTATATTTTCTATATTTAGCCGATGTAGTTGACCACATACCAATATGGTAATACTAATTATAATATTTTCTTATACAACTGTAATGTATTACAAAAAAATTCTTTTGCCAAATTTAAATTTATGTGTTGCAACAGAAGTTATTTTCTAGTTAATATTTGATGATTGCATAAATTATATATTTAATACATTTTTTTGTGTATGTGCATGTGTTCATTTATATCTTACTATCATGGTTTATATGTTACATAAAATGTAACACATATCTTTAAAGTGGTTTCTAGTATATTATTGTGTAAGCGGAATTATAAAATTTCCGGAGTATAAATTGTATCACGATAAACGTGTGTTGCATGTTGGACTCAGTAATAAGTTCAAAACATGTGCACGATTTAGTATAAACTTTAAGCTCCTCTTTTCTCCTTTTTTTTGTTTTAGATTTTAACCTGCTCTCATGGCTCAAGTTAATCCAGATGACTCTTTAGCTCAGTGTGCTCACCGTCACACAAAGTTGTGCAGCATTTAAGCTTCGACAGGTCTATCTTTTAATATTTCAAACTCGGTTTTATCTTTTTAGATTCTATAATGTTGTCTAAAGACTATAGTTTAGGTATTTCTCTCGGTCATGATGATCATCAAATTGAATCTTTCATTAAGAAAAGCCTCCATGACACCTATGGAGAATGTCGATCTAAATAGAAACTCATTGCAAGGTTTTTGTGAAAATCTTGTAACCAAGGAGCTTTCTCAGGATGATGCAAATCTGGATAGTCAGATGGACTTCCGGTAGTCCTTGTGACAAACCTAAGCGAAAACGGATGATTTTTTTATGATGTATCTGTGGTAAGATACAATTTTCTTAAATGTTTCCAAAATAAGTATGATTGGTGAGAGGGATTGTTTGGAATAGAAGTGGTCTAGCAGCCCTAGATAAACACCACTTTCTTTCTGAACTATCTCGTGAGCAAAATTAAATTTTATAGCCTTGATGGAGGCTGGTAAGGATAGTCTTGAGTTTGCTTCGTATTGAGCCCCCCCCCCCAACACACACACACATAGTAGGCATAGGGGAATAGACGGTGTAATACACCGGGGTGGCTTCTCCGTAGGGAGCCGATAGCAGGCATGCCAAGTGTCCCAGAAGGATCAGCATGGGCCTGGCAAATTGGAAGGAGCCCGAAGGAATGGATAGGCTTCTCAGGATCACCTTGGTACACAAGTTACCCTGGCGGCGGGCTATTTCAGATCGACCCTCCTATGAATCCCTTGCCCCCACCATGCATATAAGGTGTAGGCTACGGGGCTTTCATTCTCGTCTACTCCAGTAGACTAACACTAGTAGAAAACAGGGCTTTGAAACGGGCCAGAATATTGCATTAGTCCCGGTTTGGTTACGAACCGGGACCAATGGGTGCATCAGTCCCGGTTCGAGCGGCCAGGGCGCCGGCCGGGCCTCGGCAGGAACCACTCCCGGTTCGTTTGACCCCTTTAGTCCCAGTTCTAGACACGAACCGGGACTAAAGGGCCTTGCTCCTGGCCCAGCCCCTTTAGTCCCGGTGCTAGCCACCAACTGGGACTAAAGAGGCCCCTTTAGTCCCGGTGCTAGCCACCAACTGGGACTTATACAACGCCTATATATATGCTCGCCCCTGCCAGCTCACTCCTTTGTTTTTTGGCCGGCCGGCGTGTGGGAGGTGTGCTGCTCTCTGTTCTCACCTCCTATGCACATGAGGTGTTCGATGAAATGCCACAGCCACACTTAAGCTTTCTCCTCTCCAAGCTCGACCTCCAAGCTACATTTTCCCCAAGATTTGTTTAGGTTTGGCGGTGCACCAACTACACAATTGTTGTAAAAGGTTAACGACTTCATCGTTTCATCTCTCACTGCTAGTTTAGCTCATTTCAAATGCTCTAGAAGTAGAGTGTGTTTTGTGGGTTTTAGTGGAGGAGTGTATGTGGGAGTTCTTTTGATTTAGACGCACAATTAGAGCTGAAATTAACTTCTTAGAGTCTGCACATGTGTAGGGTGCCGTCCCCGTCCCTGTCCTCACCGTCGTCGATCGCCCGCGCCGATCTCGTCGCCGGCACCACCGTGGTGAGCCTCTTGTTCTTATCTTATTTTCAAAAGAAAAAATTTCTTACTTGTATGATTTAGATAGATACTTGTATAATTTTCTTACTTGTATGTTGTTCTATGAGAACTATATATGAACTTTATTTATTTATTTTTTCAGTAATAACATTTGATCACTACTGTACTTTGGTTTTAATGTGATGATGAACTTGTATTAATTTGATCACTTCTCTATTCATGATGTTCTGTAATGGTTTTTGATACATTTAATTATATAATGCACGCAGATGAACCGGCAATGGATGTACGGCGACCGACGCACCTCCGAGTACATTGAGGGCCTGCATAAATTTCTCGAAGTGGCTGAGGCAAACAAGCAGAATGGTTTTATGTATTGTCCATGTACTGTCTCTGAGAATACGAAGGATTACTCCAACTCTAAAACCCTTCACTCCCACCTGCTTGAGAAGGGTTTCATGCCACACTATAATGTTTGGACCAAGCACGGAGAAAGAGGGGTTATGATGGAAGACAACGAAGAAGAGCCCGCTCCTCGTCACCGCCCCCGACGCCGTCCCCGTCGCCACCCCCGACGCCGCCCCGTCGCCACCCCGAGTCCGCTCCCCCTCCTCCTCCTCCTAGGTGAGCCGCCGGCCACACCGCCATTCCCCTCCTCCTATTCCTTCCCCCCCCCCCCCCCCCCCCCGCGGTCACCGTCGTCGCCGGCCGAAGCAGTGGCGGCGTGGGATCCAATCTCCATGAATAGCTAGCTAGGATTGTTGTTATATATATATATATATTTAGAGTCTCATAATTTGGTTCCTAGGATATATATAGCTAGCATCTCAAATTTGTAGGAATATATAGGAAATTTGTTTCATAGGATAGGATTATCATAGGAATATATAGGAAATTTGTTTCATAGGATATATAAAAAAATCATACCTTAATTAGGCCTCCTTTTGGTTCATAGGATAGGATTATCATAGGAATATATAGGAAATTTGTACGAAATTAGATGACAAGCATCTCAAATCCTATGAGTAGGATTAGAAAAAGATATGTCATTTTGGTTCATCACATCATAGGAATTTTTCCATGGACTCTAGGCTCTTTTTTGTTTTCCTTTGAAATGTGGAGGATAGGAATCAATTGTTGTTATTGTTATTAAATAAAATGATATTTGCTATAGCCACAATTTTTTCTCGTCGACGATGCCAATCCCGCATCCTCGTCGTCGACTCGGCACCGACAACCAGTTTGAGAGGTGCCATGTCCTGGACTGGGCTCCGCCGGGCTGGCACTGGGAGGTGCTACCTTCCAGGGCGCGCACCTTGGTGAGAAATCCGGGTCTCGTCGTCGACCCGGAGCTTCTTTGGTGGCGGTCGCGTGGGCCACTATTGCTGCAGAGGGAGCCGACCCCCACGGAGGTGGTACGTCGCCGTGTCAGGGAGGAGGACGAGCACGTCCGTCGCTACATGGCCGCGTTGGACGCCAGGTTCTCCAATACCTGGCAGGTTATTCAGGGATCTCACCCGAGCTATGATCCGGCGATGGTTCCTTCTCTTTGGGTGTCCACCGCTTGCACCTTGAGACATCAACTCGATCTGTATTAATTAATGATATTATATGATAATATTCGAGTTGTATTAGCGATAATATTCGATGCTTCATTAACTGGATTATTCGAGTTGTGTTTCTTAGGTTGCAATAAGGCATGTCATGTTATGAGTTTTTAAAAGATTCACATTATATATCATAACTTACATCTATGAACTATTCTACATTCGGAAATGAAATATAAAAAAGTGTTAATTGCATTTTCTTACGTTTGGCAACTGCTTGGGCTTATTAGGGACCATGAGGCGTAAGATCTGCAAGGTGGGCCAAAATTCATGTATGGACAGTCTTGAAACTGTAGTGCAGTTCGGGGTATTTTTGAGAAAGGGATTTCAAAAATCAGTGGTAACGGTCTTTAACTTGAATTTGTATTGAATTCTGTTCATTTGTTTAACTTTTTTACTGACTTTATTGTTGATTATTAACTGCTGCATAGTGTGTTCCATGCAACATAAGGGAGGACTTCAACAATTCATATGGTAACGTGTTGTACTTTGAGGATGATGAGGAGCGCGAATTCGAATTGGATCTGCGCAAAGGAAAGAATAAAACCATCATATATGGTGATGGATGGGAGCAGTACATTGCAGTGAACAATTTTAAAGGAGGAGAACTCGTAGCTTTTTCCTTAATAGGAGAGGTGAATAGGTTAAGGACATTATATGTCCAAAGCGATGATGATGACGATGACGAAGATGACATCGTCAGCCAAGATGACCAAGATGACATCGACAGCCAAGATGAAGATGAGGACAGCCAAGATGAAGATGAGGACAACCAAGATGAAGAGGAGGACATCGAAGATGAAGATGATGGTCCTATCCTTTCTGCAATTTTTTTCTCAAAGGATGAAGAAGCTTACTCGGGATGATAAAGCTAGTGTGAAAGAAATGTTACCATCCTCTTCGGCGTTCTTGGGGAAGCCCTTTGTGCACCGTCTAACAAAAACAAACATGGTCAAAAAAGTTATGGTGAGATGTTTTATATTCTTCCATCTCTTTTTGGTCATAACCAAGTATGGTGAGATGTCTAACATTATGTGCTCTCTATTTTCTCTTAATGATGGGGTCTTCAGAAGTTACCTTTGAAGATGTTTTCCGGAGTAGATATCCCCGCCGTCGGCACTGCTGGAGTAATCCATGGACCAAGAGGGCCTGTCACGAACGTCCAATACAAGACAGACCCCGACGGGCGCATATCATTCCACAAGGCCGGCTGGCAGGAGTTCATCAAGGGAAAGAGAGAACTAAGGGTGGACACCCTTGTGGTAATCACTATAAGGAAGAGCAACCGCAAGGACTACCAGATGATGGTTGTTGTTGACCATGTTTAGAACTATGTCATGAATATATCAGCTGGAGAACTGTTCGTTAATTAATTAGTATGTTAAGATGAATGTGATACATTGATGTTTGTTTCTTAAGTTGAACAACTTTCAAGTGATACTGATGGTTCTTTCTATATATTGATCATGACGATGTTATGTAATGGTTCTTTCATTGCTATATGTAGTAGCTAGCGTCGAGTTGAATGAAAAGCATAAAATAAAAATGGTAAACACAAACATATAAGGGGGAAACACAATATGAAAACCCCTAAACCCCTCGTTTCAAAAAAAACAGAGCATGGCAGCTGCTGACGCGTGGTTGCCTTTTAGTCTTGGTTGGTGTTACCAACCGGGACTAAAGGTCCTCCTGCCAGGCACCCCACGGCGGCCACGTGGAGCTCCTTTAGTCCCGGTTCGTAAGCGAACCGGGACTAAAAGTGATCGGCATTAGTCCCGATCGTTTTGTCCCGGTTGCAGAATCGGGACTAAAAGCCCTCTGGAACCGGGACTGATGCCCTGTTTTCTACCAGTGTAAACTCTCGGTAACATCTTAGACTCTCCACCATAATCCCTCGCATGAGGTATACCCACCATGAATAACAACAATAAGCAGAACATGCCCAAGCCACTATTTCCAATGAAGATTTCTCCACATTTACCCACTTGGTCTGGTTTGTACGAGGGCCCTATCCATGGACGACACGAGCAAATGTTTGGGATCTCACGGGGTAGATTTTTGAGTGATTGTAGGCATCTGGTCATAAATTTTGTTAACGTGGTTTGTATTCCTGCGTGTGGGTCTATCTGTTTTTTGGGTTTGTGCGGGCCATCTATGTCGCGTTGACCTGACTGCATCGCTTCTCTTGCGTGGATGGCTGCATGTATGGGCCGACATCAGGTGGGCTTTGCTGTCGCTACCACAAATTAATAAAGACTGGCCTACTTAGCTCAAAAAAAAGTTGCGATCGATACTTTGTTCGTTTTTTTTAAACACAGTATAGATGCAAGCGTTCATATACACACGCATACACTCACCCCTATGAACGCACAAACGCACACCCTACCCCTATGAGCATCTCTAGAGACTGAGCCGCCATATCTCTTGAAATTTACGAAGTCACCGTAGACACCTCGTCGTCGACGGGAACGTCTCCTCCCACTGAATGTGCATCGCCGGAAATCCTGAAATAATTTCAGAAATAAATAGGAGTACCAGGATTTGAACCCTGGTGAGCTGGGGATACCATAGTCCCTCTAACCATCCAACCACAGGTTGGTTTGCCGATACTTTGTTCGTTCGTCTAGAAACGATGCGGCTGCCTCTTTCGTGTTCCTTTTCGTTTTCTCCTTTGGTCTTTTGGTGAGTTATAAATAGTCTTTGCCTCATGTGATCTCACAGTGTTAAGTGGGCTTTGTTTCTTCTCTTCCATCTACATTGATTGAATTGTGAGGAAGGGATAGAAAGGGATTGACGTAATACGGTGGATGTATGTGTCCTTGACCATCTCTTGTAATTATGTGCGGCCATATATGTGTGCTTCTACACTTACAATAGACCATCTCTTGTAGGTATACTCATGAAGCATACGACTATTAGTCTCTGGTTGTCCTACAGTACATTAGCTCGGATTTCTCATTTGTATAGTTCAGTGTTTTCGGTTTGGACAGTTCAGCCTTTTCGTTTTGGTGCTAATTTCAGATTAAAGGGCTGATTTTTAATCTTCTTCTATATTGCTTGTTGTTTAGTTGTGTGGGTAATCTTAGTTCATTCATTCACTGGTAGAAAACAGGGCACTAGTCCCGGTTCCAGAGGGCCTTTAGTCCCGGTTCTGGAACCGGGACAAACCGGTCGGGACAAATGCCCAAAACCTGTAGTCCCGGTTTGCTTACAAACCGGGACCAAAGGGGCTCCACGTGGCCGCTGCGGGGCGCCCAGGCAGGAGGACCTTTAGTCCCGGTTGGTAACACCGACCGGGACTAAAAGGCAACCACGCGTCAGCACCTGACAGGCGCTGGGTGTTTTTTTTTTTGAAAGGAGGGGTTTAGTGGTTTTCCTATTGTGTTTCCCATTTTATTTTTGTGTTTACCATTTTTATTTGACGCTTTTCATTCAACTCGACGCTAGCTACTACATATAGCAATGAAGGAACCATTACACAACTCGACGCTAGCTACTACATATAGAAGTGACCTCTATTTCTCCTTGCTTGGTCGAACAATATGCAACAAGTTTTCGTAAATCTATTCGATGCTATTATATATAGTACACGTTCATGCATATATACAATATAACATCTCTTACGATCCTAACTTCTATTACCACTCCCGATGGCATTCTCCGTCTTTAGGTATGACATGCTCAACAAAGAATCCCGCCAATTCCTCTTGAATTGCTCGTACGCGATCAGTTGGTAGGAGTTCGTCCCGCATTTGCCAGATCTAATTTAAAGAAGGGGGTCAATAAAACTCAACACAATTGATGGTAATAAAATAAAATTGTGAATATTGTTTACGTACTTCAAATTGTTCGTCAGATATGCCCCGGCCCCGCTCAGTGGTCAAGTGGCGAATGAACTCGCAAACGTAGTAAGCACATAAATTAGTCCCGGTTGCCTGCCACAAGCACTTGAGGAGAATAGAGTTTAATCAAAATGATAATCAAGCATGATAATGGTATTGAAACTAGAATCAATGAGAGATGCGCGGTACTAGAGTAATACTTACTTTGGGGTGTAAAAATTGCAGCTCTTTTTTCCATTTGACACCCTTAACCTGTTTGGTGAACTTTTTCCAAACCCTGCCCAGCAAAGAAAATGATTACTTGATATCAGGAAATGAACGAAAGTTGCCGATATGGTGCGATAATGATTGAACTTACTTCTGAAGCATTTGACGCATGCCCGTCCACTCCTTAGGGTCTTTACGTCTCGAGTCCAAGACAATTACTTTTCCCTCTTCAAGATGAATGTCTAGCAGAATAAAGTGGAAACTGCGCACGCATAACTCATTAATTGCACTTAACCTCGAGTAAGCGAAACCGAATGTGCACAAGATAGTAACACTCACTGGAAGTTGTAAGGAAATAGTATTTCCTTTCTGGTTTGTTGTCCAAGTAAGGAATTTAGCAAATTTTTCTCTGTATCAGCGGGAAATTCTTTTAACGTAGGTTCATTTATGAAATTTGGGTCAATGAACCCAATGTCATGGATTTGTAGTTGTTTGCATTCGAGGATCTTCATTCTGCATAATATAGAGTGGGGATAATTAATACATGCAATGAACGACCTGAGCTAGAGACTTAATTACAGAAAAAATACTTACAGACAATAGGAACTGACGATAGTTTTGTCGAGCTCCTTTTGGTTGTATAACTGAAAATTTTCTTCAAATTCAACGATCAACATCTGCTTTCCATTGAAGAAGTGCTCATTTTTTATTCCCACCAAGATTTCGTTCTTCCCCTCCTTGCAGGCTTCCAAGTACCATTCATGCAAATGTCGCATCCTCATTGGTAGATCCTTGAGCTCCTCACGTGTGACGAGAGGCTTCCCGTGCTCGTATTCTAAGGATGGTACTACCTCAGCCATTTCGAACTGTACCGAATCGGGTAAGTAATCATCAGCAGTGATGGCAAGACCATCGGCCGCTTTCTCTGGATCATTAGTGATATCGGTAACCACCTTGAGCGGAGGGCACGATTGCACTTCTTGTTCGCCGAGCTAGGGAATTGTTTTCCCACTTCTTGAGCCACTTCTACTTAAGCTTCCCGACCGCCTCGCTTGATCATGTTTCTTTTGAATACATCGGTCATAGTTTGATGGCAGCGGAGGCGGTGGTGGTCGCCTAAGGGCATCCAGAGTTCGCTTCGCTTTCACCGGATCTATTTTCTCCTCTTCAGGTGGGCGTTTCGATGCGAGCTGACGTTTCACATCGGCATCCATGATCTCGTCGAGTTCCTCATCAGACCTCTCGTAGGGTAACTTGGGAAGAGGCTTGAGGCTTGGGCCGTAACTACATCTCCTCTGTTTCGTACTGCTGCTAGCCGCCGAAGCGGCGGCGACTCTCTTCCGCTGTTGCTTACGTGGCGGAGAAGGCGGAGTCCGATGACGCGGCGGAGACAGCTGAGGCGGAGGAGGATTCTGCTGAGGGGCCTCCTCCGTCGGAGTTTGCTGAGACGGCTGACGCACCGGAGACGGCTGACGCACCGGAGACAACTCAGGCACCGGGGCCTCCTCCGCCTGAGTCTGCTAAGGCGGCGTCCAGTATGGTTCCTTTCTCCATAGACAAGTAGTCCTTAAGTCATATCGAAGAAGAAGCTCCCCTTCACCTGTAGTGTGCTCAAGCTCCAGCCCATCAAATCCGTCCATTATTTCATCCACCCCGACAATAGCAAAGCCAGCTGGAACCGGAGTGCAATGGAAAGTTGCATCAGGTCGAGGAGGTAATACATGGCCGACCGCCGCCTTCAAGGTCAGGTTATGACATTTTGCCATTAGCACACAATGTTCATTTTGCGTGATAGCATCCACGGGGTAGCGAGGAGCCGTGCTATCAGGATGAACGAGCTCAGTGGAAGCCACGCTGCTTCTCTGCTGAGATGGTGGGGTAGCATCGTGGGTAGTCTCCAATGAAGGATCTTCGTGCCGCTGAGATGGTTGGCCGGTAGCTCGCTGGCTCTCAAGTGCCTCTAGTTTCGCTAATCTTTCATTCAACTTCTGCATTTCGCTTGCTTCTTCTTTCTTCTTTCTCTGTCGGCTTCCGTAACCAGCGCTGTCGGGAAACCCAACCTTCCACGGAACGGAGCCTGGTGTGCCTCGTGTTCGTCCAGGGTGTTCATCATTCCCGAGGGCAAATGACAGCTCGTCCTTCTCTCTATCGAGAACGAACGTCCCTTCCAGCGATTTCTTGATTGTTTCCTCAAGCTTTTGGAATGGTATTGCAAGTTGAGCTTTCGTCCAGACACACTTCCCTGTTTCTAGGTCCAATGTTCCCCCATCCCCGAAGAACCAAGTCCTTGCCCGATCTGGCCAGTGCAATGTCTCTGGTTGGACATCTTTAGCAAGCAGGTCTTGCTCAGCTTTGTCCCACGTAGGCCGGGCTTTTCTGTAGCCACCTGACCCCGTAACATGGTGATACTCCTTCCTTGCGGCATTTTTCTTATTTCTAAGTGACATGTTCTTAGCCTTCTCCGATTTCTTGTAGGCCACAAATGCGGGCCAGTGATCTCTCATCTTCTCATATTGACCTTCGAATTCTGGAGTCTTGTCTTTCTCGACAAACTTCCTGTTCAATACTTTCTTCCAGTTCTTGAATAGTTCTGCCATCTTCTTAAGAGCAAACGCCCTGACCTTTCGCTGTATAACTGGGTTATTCGGATCCTCCTCTGGCGGTAGACTGAAATTTCTAATCAGATTGGTCCAAAGATCATCTTTCAGTCTATCATTGACATAAGGAACTTGAGGGTCCTTCTTCTTATTCCATTCTTGGCAGCTGTCCCTAACAACCACTCCGCGCTGATGTATAAATTTGTTCTTGGTCCGGTAGGGAGCAATCGGTTGGCCTTCTAGTGAGACTTCTTTGATCGTGAACCTTTCTTGCGCCTCCAACCTTCTCATCGGGTCTCGTCTCCTTACCGAAGTGGAGCTCGATCCGGATGGCTAATTAAAAGAAGAAAGAAGCGTTAATATATGTACATACAAGCAAATTAATATATACCTCGCCAGACTTTGAAGCAGTTATGGCTCCTTCGTCCCCAGTTCGATCACCGGAGCCGTCATGATCTCCTTCGTCCCCAGTTCGATCACCGGAGCAGTCATGATCTCCTTCCTCCTCACCGGAGCCGCCATCCTCTCTTTCCTGACCATCGGTCTCGTTGAGAAATGACAAGCAGGTGAGATCGATATCACCCTCTCGTATTATATCCCCCAACAACTTTTCTTTTTCTAAGTCTCTGTCCGCCATAGTTTCTGCAAATATTACAACGTGACAACATACAACCATGAGAGATGGATTAGTGGGAAACATCATGCAAAGTTCACAAGTTTTATAACAGTCAGTTTCAGATGATCGTCGAGGACTCCTCCCCCCTTTTGTCCTTAATCTTGTTTTGACCACACAAATTTCATATGACCTCGGGTTCGGGTATTACTGAAACGGGTTTGAACCCGAGACCACCTCTCTCATGGTCCTCGAGGATACTTTGCGGACCCCCCACCCCCCTCATGTCGAAGTTATCATTCTACGAACATATGAAAATTCTCAAGTGCATTATGTATGTTCATATAGTGGGACTGGCAACCTACGAAGCACCGATACAACGACATTGATACGGGTACGGCGATACGGGATACGGCAATTTCTAAAAACAGCAATAAGGCGATACGGTAAACATATATAAGTAATAATAAAATGACATGGACTGTCTCATTTTAAAATCTCACTGTGGGGGATACGGCATAGTAAACATATGTAAATAATAATAAAATGACATGGACTGGACATTGTTACGGTAAACATATACGGCAATTAATAAACAAGAATTCTCAAAAAGCACGAAGCCATCAGCATCAACATGCAAGCCATGTTCAATATGCTCACTAGGGGGCAGGGGCCTGCGCGGCGACGTCGAGGCCGGCAGGGGCGCGACGACGGCGACGGGGCAGGGGGAGGTGACGGCGGGGAAGGGCGAGGCGACGGCGACGGCGATGGCGACGGCGGGGCAGCGCGAGGCGACGGTGACGTAGGGGCGGGGCGTGGTGACGGCGACGACGACGTAGGGGCAGGAGCGCGACGACGGCGGGGCAGGGCGAGGCGACGGCGACGGCAGGCCAGGCGACGGCGACAGCGGGGCAGGGCGAGGTGACGGCGACGGCGACGTAGTGGCAGGGCGCGGCGACGGCGACGACGGCGGCGGGGCAGGGCGAGGAGACGGCGACGGCGGGGCAGGGCGGATGGCGACGGGGAGGAGGGCGCGCGAGGAGGTCCGGTGCCGGCGATGGTCAGCGGGCTCGGGGACGGCAGGGCGACGGCAAAATCCGGCAGCCTGGCGGCGTCGATGTCGTCGTCGGCACCGAGGAGAGAAGAAACTGCAATGGATTGGAAAAATTGATAAGTCCGCCTTATGTAGCCCACCCTTTAGTCCCGGTTGGTGGCTCTAACCGGGACTAATGTCCCCCTTTAGTCCCGGGTGGTGCCACCAACCAGGACTAAAGGTCAATTTTCAGGAGCCCAAAGGGCGGGAAGCAGAGACCTTTAGTCCCGGTTGGTGGCAACAACCGGGACTAAAGGGGGGGCATTAGTCCCGGTTGGTGCCACCAACCGGGACTAAAGGGTTGTGATCCCGTACCAAAAGTTTAGTCCCACCTCGCTAGTCGAGAGGGGCTCGGAGTGGTTTATAAGCGCTGCTGCCGCTGCACTCTCGAGGTCCTCTCTAATGCAGGCAGTACATGCCTATTTGACGCCCTGTTGGGCCTGCTATCACCGCGGGCCTGCATCCTGGCCCATTTGTAGGGATTCTAGTCGTATGCAGGCCGTGCTGCCTAGCAGGCGGGCCTGTTTTTGCATATATTATGATTTTATTGTTATTTTTTGCATATGTTATTTTTAGTTATATAATTTTAGTTGCATAAATTTTATATAATTTTAGTTCCATAAGTTTTATTTTTTATTGGTTGTTTTTAATAGATTCCTTTTGCTATTAGAGTTTTATAAAAGCTTTTTAGTTTCTATTAAAGCATGTAACAAAATATACTTTATGAAAATTCATTTTACTATTAAAGTTTTTAACTAAATATTTTTTCTGCATTCAATATGCACCATTCAAAGCCACATCATCACTTTTCAACCATTTTCGGACTTCATTTGCTATTTTTCATGCATTTCATGATTTTTTTTTAGCTAAGATGACCCTGAGATTGAAAAGCATTGCAAATGAACTCTGAAATGGTTGAAAATTGGCATGGTATCATCATTTCACCCACGTAGCATGTGCTAAAAAGTTGAGAGGGTTACGGCAAAAACTGGATGCACTTCGTGTACAAACTGGACAATCTCTTTCGAAGTGTCAGGGTTTCGGACGAAAACTCTTCTGTTACAAAAGGATTTCAATTTTTTGAACATATTTGAACTCAAGACTTTTTCTGCAATCAATATGCACCATTCAAAGCCGCATCATCACTTTTCAGACCTTTTCTGACTTCATTTGCTATTTTTCATGCATTTCATGATTTTTTTGAGCTAAGATGACCCTGAGATTGAAAAGCATTGCAAATGAACTCTGAAATGGTTGAAAATTGGCATGGTATCATCATTTCACCCACATAGCATGTGCTAAAAAGTTGAGAGGGTTACGGCAAAAACTGGATGCACTTCATGTACAAACTGGACAATCTCTTTCGAAGTGTCAGGGTTACAGACAAAAACTCCTCTGTTACAAAAGGATTTCAATTTTTTGAACATATTTGAACTAAATATTTTTTTCTGCATTCAATATGCACCATTCAAAGCCGCATCATCACTTTTCAGACCTTTTCTGACTTCATTTGCTATTTTTCATGCATTTCATGATTTATTTTGAGCTAAGATGACCCTGAGATTGAAAAGCACTGCAAATGAACTCTGAAATGGTTGAAAAAAATTCAGTTCATTCTTTTTAACAAATAAATACTTTGATAATTTTAGTTAATATTATATTGATTCTTTTTAGTTCATTCTTTTTAGTTAATGTTTTAGTTGATTCTTTTTAGTTCATTCTTTTTAGTTAATATTTTAGTTGATTCTTTTTAGTTCATTCTTTTAAACAAATAAATACGTTGATAATTTTAGTTAATATTATATTTAACTGCAGTGATATTGTAGATCAAAGCCATCATCAGAATAGTTGTGGAGAGAAAGTCTTCACTTTATCTTCTCGTGTGTCCCTTGCTTATTGCGCCGTAACCATGGACAATCTTCATCACATACATCACAATGCTTCAAAAAGCTTGCTAACATCATACTAAATATTCTTACACACAAACCGTACTTAAACAGGGACATAATAGAAATAATAGTTCAGATATCCATTACAGAAAGTACTGCATATATAATTGAAGATACCAATCCTACTCTTCCGGATTGCAAACCTACTCGTCCGAATTAGGAGACCCCCAAGCACTACATAATAGAGATAAAAGTGTTCGCCATTGCAAACACTATTCGTCGTCCGGATCAGAATACCCCCAAGCAGGAGATACTAGCGGTACGAGGTGACGCTGCCCATAATTGCAAATTCCAATCCGGCGGTACAACTCGTATGCAATGTACCCATCAATGTTGATAGGGTCAAGTGGGGTCTTCTCCCAATGTTGGTGCCCTGACTTGGCGAATTTTGTCTTCATATCAGCGTAGTCCTCGTCGATCAGGGCGGCTGCCATATCAGCCATTGAAGTCTTGTCATGCTCAAGCCTGAACCTGCCCTGAAGATCAATGTGGCATTCAGCTGGTATCTCAATACCCCAGGTGCGCCTCATCTTGATCTTGTCATTCGTTATATCAACGCTAGCAAAATATATGCCGCTGCGAAGGAACTCCATGAGTTTTGGACAGTGCTTGTCACTACTGCAACAACAAAATGGAACAAATGTGTTAAATACTGCTGCAACAAGTATATTTTAGAATAAGTATAATAAGAATCATAACAAGTACTCCCTCCGTCCTAAAATAAGTGTCGATGCTCTAGTACAAAATTTGTACTAGTTTAGTACAAAATTTGCGACACTTATTTTGGGACGGAGGGAGTATATTTTAGAACAAGTATAATATGAATCATAACAAGTATAATAAGAATCATAGCAAGTTTCCTATTTCTTATGCAATTTTCCTATCCTATTCCTATCCTCCTATTCCTATTCCTATGCAATTTTCCTAATCCTCCTATTCCTATGCAATTTTCCTATGAATCAAAGAAAAGCCCCAATTTTCCTATGAATCAAAGAAAAAGCCCCAATTTTCCTATGCATTTTTCCTATGAATCAATGAAACTATGACATGTTCTCGACATTCCCAATCCTCCTATTCCTATGCAATTTTCCTATCCTATGAATCAAAGAAAAGCCCCAATTAAAACTATGACAAGTTTCGTATTACCTTGCCCACTGAAAGACCATGACACGTTGCTTGAAACAAAGTTGGACGACGGCAACATCGCGACCATCGGCCGTGTACTCGAGATCGAGGCCCATGAACTTGTGTTTCTCCTCTTGAAGCCATTCCTCGAACATGGAAAGAAAAACCTTCACTTTGGCTCTGTCGTTCGTGTAGACGACATGGAGATTGGTCGTGCCATGTGCGAGCACCTTCCCGTAGCGAGTGATTGGATTCATGGTGGAGGATGGGAGGGTGGGGAAGAAGAGAGGAGACGGAGACGAACAGAAATGGAGGTGCTGGTCGCGTTCACTGTAGCGTCGCGGTTACTGTAGCGTTTGATCTCGCGCGGGACAACTTCCAAGGCGCGGGAATCGAACGGTTTGGACCTTTAGTCCCGGTTCGAGCCACGAGCCGGGACTAAATGGGCACGCGCCAGGCGAACGGTTGCCACCACCCCTTTAGTCCCGGTTCGTGGCTCAAACCGGGACTAAAGGTCCCATCTGAACCGGGACTGATGGCCCCCGACGCCCGGCCGGCGCCCTGGCCTCACGAACCGGGACTGATGCTCACATTAGTCCCGGTTCGTAAGTGAACCGGGATTAATGGCCTTATCCTGGCCTCAACCAATGCCCTGTTTTCTACTAGTGATTCTATCAATTTCAAAAAAAAATTACAGCTTCTTCTTAATAACTAGGCATCCTAGATTCATATACTTTTCTTTTAAACAATATTCATATGTTGTTTTGGCCATAGTTGCTTAATCCAATACATGCAATATTCATATAGAGCTTTATCAAGCTTGCATGCATGGAAGGGTGCATCTTTATTTTCAAACCAAGGCGGTTGTCTCATATAAACTTCCTCGTCCAGAACACCATGAAGAAACGCGTTCTGCACATCTAGTTGTCTAAGATTCATCCTTTTGATACAACAATGGACAAAACGAGACAGATGGTGGCTGCTTTAACGATAAGACTAAAAGTGTCCTCATAATCTATGTCATACCTTTGCTTAAATCCTTTTGCAACAAGCCTAACTTTATAGCGATCTATGGTTCCATCGGATTTTCTTTTGATTTTGAGTACCCATTTGCAATCAATAAAATTTTTACCTTGATCTCAAGGAACCAAGTGCCATGTTTTATTTTTCCGAAGTGCAAAAATTTCCTCCTCCATAGCCTTTTTCAAACGTGCATCACTAAGTTTATCCTTGAAAATTTTCACATCCAAAACTTATGTGTTGTAGAGTTTCCTATTGCGGGAGCCTGTGGTGCACCCGCAAGGAGTACTCGTTCATTAGTTGCTCCCCTATTCCCCGCATGGTGCATTGCTAAGCCAGCAAATCGCGCACCACTTCCTCCCCATGCGCAGGAATTGGTCTGGCCCAACTGCAGGGTGAAGCGTTCCTATTTTTTCTTTCCTTTTTGCCTTTTAATTTTTGTAACTTTGAAAAATCTTCAAGAATACCAAATATGAATAATAAATGTTTGGGATTTGGAAACAAACTTCAAAATCAATTTTTTTACTTAATTTCATAAAATGTTCAATATTCCCTAAAAAGTTATCAAAAAATAAAAGTTGCTCATAACTTTGAAAATATTTCTAGCGCTTCAGAGCATTCTCGTATTTCAAAAAATGTTCATGAATTTGAATAATTTTCTCAGATTTCAAAAATTATTCACGCATTTGATAAAATGTTCTCGAATTTAAGACGATCTTCTAAATTTTAAGAATTTTCACGTCTTCTTACAAATAATATTCCTTATTTGATTTTTTGTGCAAATTTCATCATTTTTTCACGATTATGAAAAATTGGTAGATTTCAAAAATTATTCGTGACTTTTAGAAATTGCTCGAAAATTCGAAAAGGTTTATTACTTCGAAAACTGTTCATGTTTTCAATTGTTTTTGGCGAATTCAAAAAATGTAATTTTGGAGAAAAATGCACGATTTCAACAGAATTGAATGACTTTGTCAAACATGTTCAGGAATTTAAAAGAAAGCTTCTGAATTCAATCGTTCATGATTTCAAAAAGCAAAAAAACTATTGTCCACCTAGGCGATAAATAGGGATCCTGATCTTTCCGTTGTAATCCGCTCCACTTCATCTACTCTCTCTCTTTTATTTTCTTCCGCTCGCTGCTCTTGAAAAAAAGAAGTTGTAGACAGAATCGTCAGCTCAGAAACCCTGGTCACCTTTTTTAAAAGTTTTGAAAGGGTTTGTTAATTCAAAGAAATTCATGGATTTAAAAAAACATCATGAATTTTGAAAAAATATCCACAAAATCTGAAATACAATTCTGATTTTGGAAAATGTTAATTATTTTTAGTAAATAATAAATTTAAACCTGCATTTAAAAATGAATATTGTTCAAGAATTTTTAAAATACTTATGAAATATAAAAAAAATCAATTTTTTAAATAATATTCAGACAATTAATAGTTTTGTGTTGGTGGGATTACGCAATTTTCGTATCAGGACAGTGTAGTGTTTTTTTTTACTTTTTTGAGAATACTAGTGCCTATTATTAAGCAGCAGTTTTTTTAGTCTATTACTAGGCAGCAGTTTTTTTTGAGGGAATGGCAACAGCTATTTATTGTTATTTTTTTAACGGGGGAAAATGGGACCAGCGAGCCAGGCCCATGAACCCGGGCCCTTGAGCAATGAAAGCACCGCAGTGACCCACCTTCGAACAACCCACCCACCCTCGGACAAAATCACTGTTCTGACCTTATACCGAAAGAATTGCACAAAATGAACTCGTCTGGAAAGTATTTCACGATTTGACCCTTTTAGAAACGCCACAGCCCGCGGCGTTTCTGGTCAACTAAGAAACGCTGACCTATCTCACGTTTCTGGACAACTATGAAACGCCGAGCTAATACGCGTTTCTGCCCACAGCCGAAACGCCAAGGACCCTGGCGTTTCTGGCCGATATTTGTAGGCCCCACCCTCCCATCGGCCGGTTCTTCCTCCTCCAGTCGCTACAATAGAGGACGAGCAGGGCCTCTCTCCTCCTCCCGATCCCCCCCTTCGATCTTCCTCTTCCCTCAACCATTTTTGCGGATCTTTGGGGCAAATTGAAGAGGCCGGTAAGCTCCTTCAATCCCTCCAATCACTTTTTGCAATAACTTTGTATTTTTGGAGCTTTTTTTGGCACTAGGTGCAACGTAGGTTTTGAAGTAAAACAAAATTTGGTGATGATTTAGTTGTTTAGTGTCATATGATTTAGTAGTAAGGATGAGGGCCGGCCAAGGATGAGTGCATTGCGAAATATGATGTAAATTTGTGTATTTTCTATAGTTGCAAGTGTGATGGTGAATGCATATTACTTGATTGTTATATTTGCTATGTGTTCATCCTAAATATTTTGGACTACATAGATGTGTGCTTGCACACTTTGTATCATTTGGTACTTGTGAATTTGACATTTATAGGTAAAAAACGTATTATGTTGAATCCTAAAATTATTTGTTCCTATTATGTAGGATGTTTGAGCCGGATAGATATCCGGGCCTTGATGATTTCTACGAGCAGAAGCATCGTGCGGTGCTAGTGGAAAGAGGGGAGGTAATTATCCGGGCCTTGATGATTATCTTTCTATATTGGTTGATTTTCATATTGTGACAAGTTGAGAGAAGTAACAAATTATGCGTTTGTTTGTTTAGCTTCCTCCACTACTTCGGTTGAGGGGGCACAACCCGAATGAATCTCTCGTATATGACCGTCGGTACGAGCCTTATTTTAGAAGAATGGATCTTCTTCAGTTTGTGCTCAACTTTAAAGGCACACCACCATGGTTGAACTCGACGGCCCTTACCGCCCTTACGGACCGTTGGAGGCCGGAGACGCACTCTTTTCACCTTGCTCTTGGTGAGATGACCATAACTTTGGAGGATATTGCTATGATCACCGGGCTTCCGATCGAGGGCAGGGCTCTTACAGGGAAGGTGAGGTCTGATGGGTGGCGACAACGGGTTGCAGCATTGGTTGGTGTTGAACCTGAGCCGTGGACTCATGAAACCAGGAAGGATCCTAGGCCATCCGGCGTGTTGTTCTCGTGGCTACAGAAACATTTTCGCAAGTGCCCAAAGGATGCTAGTCCGGATGTTGTGGAGAGGTACGCCAGGGCTTACCTATGGAATCTTTTGACCCAAGTGGTGTTTCCGGATGGCACGGGGGACACAGCCTCGTGGATGTTCTTGGATCCTCTTCGTGACTGGGATGTTAAGTGGAGTTGGGGGTCGGCGGCACTAGCCTTCTTGTACCGTCAGGTGCTGCTTACTATGATGCATTTTCATTATATTAAATAGGTATTTGCGTGTGGTCGTTTAACGTGTGTGCAAATCTGCAGTTGGATGGAGCATGTATGAGGAGTAAGCCGACGTCCAATCTTGGTGGTTTCGTTTGGGCCCTACAGGTTTGGATGTGGGAGCGTATCCCTGTAGGCCGTAACGTCATCCTTCCTCCGGAAGAACCTTGGAGGTACCCTTTTGACGGGAATGAGGATCGGTACCCCACTATCGCATACACATGGGCTAATGTCCAATGCTCGAGTATCGCAGCCATGGGGCGGTACAAGGCATACATAAGCGAGCTTGACATGCTGACTTATGAACAGGTAATTATCCAAATGCTTTGGCATCGTTTCTGAATTTTTTTCGTGCATGGGCGAGTGACTTGTTGTGATGTAGGTCAATTGGAGGCCGTACACGGTACTTAGACAGTTCCCTCTGAGCAATATGTGCTTTCATGACCAGCATCTTTGGCGTGTGCGGTGCCCCATGATATGCTTTTTTGCGGTCGAGTGTCTTCCTCATCGTGTTTCAAAGCAGTTCGGAGTCCAACAACGCAGCCCGCCGGACCACGTCGAGACAAGTGTGGCGCTACATAAGTGAGAGTTATTTGTATCACCTGTTGATCAATGTCTAACACGAGAAAATGGAACTGATGTATTCTTCTAAAGCTTTGTAGGACGAGCCGGCAAAACAATAAGAATGTCATCAATTGGGAGGAGCACCACATGGTGTGGGTGGACATGTGGAATGCTCAGAGGCATGCTCGAGTTGAAACTGAGCAAACACCCGACACTGACGAGGCGGCATATTTAAGGCATTTGGAGTGGATTCGCAAAGAGTACAGAGTTATCCAGAAGGGTGCTTGGACTCATTCAGATTGCTTGGACGTAATGCCAAGTGAGGCTGCTGACGGTGCATTCAACAACTCTATTAGGGAGACATTTGGAGCGCATCTAGACTATGGCCCTCTCCATGACCGAGTGGTACGTCTCTCTTTTGTATTTCTTTTGAAATATGAACATGTGTCAATTCTTCGTGGGTGGTCTGTCACATATGTTTTATCCAGGGCATGGAGCTATGGAGATGTATCAACGATAGTAATGTGGTGCTTGGCCGTGCCCCTGGTCCACAAACGGACGGGCTTGTTAGGAGTACTCTGCAGGTTCGATGCCTTGAACCACCCGTTGCTTTCTTTATCGTAGCTCTTTTAGCATATTAACTTCTCAATGTCTTTTCCTTGTGCAGAAGGTCGTCAATCGATGCCGCACACTAGCCGCTTTACTTTCTTGCCACGGTGGTTCATCCACCGATGTGTGGGCACGTGCTCAGTACAGAATGGATGTGCTTTCTTCCGCTCGTCCGTCTTCCAGCCGACCACGTGCTTCTTCCGCTCGTCCATCTTCTAGTGCAGCTCATGGTTCGTCGAGTCGAGCACATATTGAGGAAGATGAAGAAGAAGAGGATGTTGGGGAACGTTGCATGGGAAACAAAAAAAATTCCTACGCACACGCAAGATCTATCCATGGTGATGATCATCTATCAGAGGGAGAGTGAATCTACGTACCCTTGTAGATCGCTAAGCGGAAGCGTTAAGAAACGCGGTTGATGTAGTCGAACGTCTTCGCGATTCAAATCGCCAAGCGTCCCGCGATCCCATCACGATCCAATCACGATCCGTCCCGCGATCCCATCATGATCCGTCCCGTGATCACCTCACGAACTGTCTCGCGATCCTGATCACGGTCCTTCCGATCTAGCGCCGAACGGACGGCACCTCCGCGTTCAACACACGTACAGCTTGATGACGCCTTCACCTCCTCGATCCAGCGAGCGATGGTGAAGTAGTAGATGAGTTCCGGCAGCACGACGGCGTGATGATGGTGGTGGTGAAGAACAATCTCCGCAGGGCTTCGCCAAACACTATGGAAACTATGACGGAGGATAAACTAGAGGGCTAGGGTTGCCGGCACACGGCTTGGGAAATCCTGATGTGTCCCGTGTGCTAGCCCTGCCCCTCTATTTATATGTTGAGCCCTAGGGTCTAAACTTGGAGAGAAAACCTCTACAAGGTCGGTTTTGCCCGCACAAGGTCGGTTTGGCCCGCAGGGAAAGAGTCCAACTCGGATCCCTGCAGTACCGCGCACAAGCGGTAGTACCGCTCGTGAGCGGTAGTACCGCTTGAGCGGTAGTACCGCTTCACACAAGCGGTAGTACCGCTTACGCGGTAGTACTGCCTTACCAGCGGTAGTACCGCTTAAGGCAGTAGCAAAACTTCCTTTTGCACTTTCCAATACCTCGTGGGTTTTACCCCTTTGGCCCATATAAAGTGTTGCTGCACCCGAACACTTCGGTAAACATCCGGAACCCCTTCCGGTGAATTCCGGAACCCTTCCGAAGATCAAAACACTATTATCACATATATCAATCTTTACCTCCGGACTCTTCCGGAGATCCTCGTCATGTCCGGGATCTTATCCGAGACTCCGAACAACCTTCGGTCACCAACACAATAACTCAACTATACTAATCGTCACCAAACGTTAAGTGTGTAGACCCTGCGGGTTCGAGAACTATGAAGACATGACCGATACACCTCTACGGTCAATAACCAATAGCGGGACCTGGATGCCCATATTGGTTCCTACATATTCTACGAAGATCTATATCGGTCGAACCTCTATGTCAAGGATTCAGTTAATCCCGTATGTTGTTCCCTTTGTTCTTCGGTATGTTACTTGCCCGAGATTCGATCGTCGGTATCTCTATACCTAGTTCAATCTCGTTACCGGCAAGTCTCTTTACTCGTTCCGTAATACAAGATCCCGTGGCTAACACTTAGTCACATTGCTTGCAAGGCTTATTGTGATGTTGTATTACCGAGTGGGCCCTGAGATACCTCTCCGTCACACGGAGTAACAAATCCCAGTCTTGATCCATGCCAACCCAACAGACACCCTCGGAGATACCTGTAGAGCACCTTTATAGTCACCCAGTTACGTTGTGACGTTTGATACACACAAGGTATTCCTCCGGTGTCAGTGAGTTGCATGATCTCATGGTCATAGGAACAGATACTTGACATGCAGAAAACTATAGCAATAAACTGACACGATCATATGCTATGTTTATAGTTTGGGTCTTGTCCATCACATCATTCTCCTAATGATGTGATCCCGTTATCAAATGACATCTCATGTCTATGGCCAGGAAACCTTGACCATCTTTGATCAACGAGCTAGTTAACTAGAGGCATACTAGGGACACAATGTTGTCTATGTACCCACACATGTATTTGAGTTTCCAATCAATACAATTATAGCATGGATAATAAACAATTATCATGAACAAGGAAATATAATAATAACTAATTTATTATTGCCTCTAGGGCATATTTCCAACAGAGGAGACGGACAAAGAGACGGATCCGGACTACATGGAGTTTGGGGCTTTGCAGACGGAAGACGCTCCGCAGCCAACTCAACCTACTCAGTCGACAGAAGAAACACGCCGAGCTAGCTCAAGAAACATCCGACGTCCTACATGGCAGAACACTCCAGAGGGCTACGTCAACAAGGGCAAGATCCCTGCGAAAAGAGGGAAGAAGTGAAGTGATGACTACTATGTCGTTTGAACTTATGTCGTTTGTGAACTATCTATGTACTTCTACTTATGTCGTTTGAACTTGTCATGTGTGAACTATCTATGTACCCTTGACTTACGGAACTTTCTATGCGTTATGTTTTATCTGAATTTGTCATTTCCAACTGTTATTTGTTATGATGCTGTTAATATATATGCTGTGAATATATGCTGTGAATATATATGCTGTGAATATATGCTGTGATCTTCTGAGTTTGTTGCTGGCTGTGGCAAAAGAGCAGCAACGCCAGGGGCAATGGCGTTTCTGTATAGAGTAGCAACGCCAGGGGCAATGGCGTTTCTGTATAGAGTAGCAACGCCAGGGTCAATGGCGTTTCCAGTGAACATAGAAACGTTCCTACGCACTCACTCTGGTAGGTTCTGTTCTAAAGAAACGCCAGCGTTTCTTTACAGAGCAGAAACGCCAGGGTCAATGGCGTTTCCAGTGAACATAGAAACGTTCCTGCACACTCTCTCTGATAGGTTCTGTTCTAAAGAAACGCCAGCGTTTCTTTACAGAGCAGAAACGCCAGGGGCAATGGCGTTTCTATCCCACATGCAAACGCCAAGGCCTGTGGCGTTTGAGGAACTCAGCCGACATTACAGAATCATAGCTCACATAGAGGACCATAGCAGAATCATAGCACATATCACACATAGCACATTTCAGATAACAAAATCATAGCACATATCACACATAGCAGAATCATAGCACAAGTAGAGTACACATAGGTCCACGACTAAATTAAAGTTCAAAGATCACATAGCGATTAAGAGTACACATAGAGGTCCATAGCAATGTAGAGTGCACATAGAGGTCCACCACTAAATTAAAGTTCAAAGATCACATAGCGATGAGAAGGTTCACAATAAAGTGCACAACATGATGAGAACGACGTTGCTCTATTGTGTAGAGAAAGGTCCAAGTCCCTTTCCCTTCTTCTTCTTCCTCTCTTCTTCTTCTTCTTCCTCCTTCCTTTTCCTTATGAGACTTGCCTCGTGAACCACCTTCTCTATGAAGCGCTTGTGCTCCCTCTCTTTCTTTGCCGCCTCAAAAGCCCAAAGTTTCGCAGTTTTCTCTCGCCAATCCTTCAGCCGTTTCTCTTCAGCCATCTCACACTTCTTCTTCAGCTTGTTCTCCATATCAATGGCTCGAAATGTCATTCTCCATCTATGCTTTTGCTTCTCTTCGTACTCCTCTTGCTTCTTCTTCTCTAGAGCGGCTGCCTCCTCCTCTCTCACCTTCTTGACAGCCTTCTCCCACCACCCCGGCATCTCACCTCCCCCCTCCGTGTCCTCCACCCCCTTCATTGTTGCTTTGTTGGGTTGAGAAGCCGCCATATCTACAAAAAATTACAAGACATTAGTTAGTAAGGAGAAAAACAACATGAAGAAAATGTACAACATGAAAAGAATATTGAAATGTATCAAACGTACGGAAATGGTCCTTCTAGGTATCCGAACATTCCTCTACCACCACCCGAACCTCTACCCATAAAACCTCCTCTACCACGAGCACTTGAACAACCACGTCTACCACCGCCGGATCCTCGGCCCACACCAAGGCCACCACTTGAACCACCACGCCTACCACCGTTGGATCCTCGGCCCACACCAAGGCCACCACTTGAACCACCATGTCTACCACCGTCGGATCCTCGGCCCACACCAAGGCCACCACTTGAACCACCACCTCTACCACCGCCGGATCCTCGGCCCACACCAAGGCCACCACTTGAACCACCTCTACCACCGGAACCTCTACCACCAGCACTTGAACCTCCTCTGCCACCGGCATCACTAGTTGAAGCATTTTGACCTTTTGAAGTTTTGTTTGTTTTGCAAGTCCTCTTATTGTGTGTCGTTTCATTGCAATCACCGCATTGGTTCCTATCACGTGGCTCCATGAAATGTCCACTACCAAATTCTCTGGTGCTCATGAGGTCATCCATATCATTCCTGTATCGCTTTGTTCTCCTTCTACCCTTCGGTTGTACCATCATCTCTGGATCCGGCCTAATATTAGTGCCGTGATACTCTGGCCACTGTGATGGGTCAAGAAAAGGGTGGAATCTGGACGCCCATGTTAACTTATGAGTTTGCAAGTTGAATTCATGCAACCTCACAACTACACCATCAGAGAAGGGCAAATTCCTCGTGCGACATGCCGTCATCATGTGAGAGCATGGCCAATGGTACTTACTAGGCCGCTCACAAGTGCAATGCCGCGTCCGAAGGGCCACCGTAAATGAGCGACCACCATATGATTCCCCATCTCTCGTTGTCCCACCTTGCTCATCCACTTGGTATTTCATTTCAACATTACTGAAACAAGTGGCTCGCTGGATGGCTGACTTGTCTTTTTGATACTGTAGCCACTCGGCAACCTTCTTCGGATAAATCTCATTGGGAGGCTTCTCACTCTCACCAATCCACTTGTCGATTTCATCGGAGTGCTTCAGAAAATACTCATTGAGCTTGTAGAAGGTATATTCCGCTATTGCCGTCACCGGCAACTGACGGGCACCCTTCAAGACAAAGTTGAAGCACTCAACAAGATTGCTTGTCATGTCGCCATATCTCATGCCTCCTTCGTCACATGCCCGTGACCACTTGTGTCTCTCATCAATATTCTTTTCTAGGAAATCTTTCCCACCTTCATTTGCCTTCTCATAGATTATGTTCAATCGTGTCGTGAACGACTCAACGGAGAAGGCCACACATGCGGAGTTAAGATCCTTCGCCAGATCTTTGTTCTTACAAGCCCTATAAAAGTTTGCAACGAAGTGCCTCATGCACCATCGATGGTGAAGCCTCGCATGCCCTGGCATGTGAACAGCCACGACCTTCAATATGCCTTGGTGCCGATTGGATATGATGCATACCTCCCTATTAGGAGGAATGACCGTGCTTCTCACAAGTCTCATGAACCATTCCCAGTTGTCTTGGTTCTCCACGGACACCAAAGCAAATGCCACAGGCAACACCTGATCATTAGCATCATGTGCCATTGCTATCATTAGTGTGCCCTTGTATTTGCCTGTCAGGAATGTTCCATCTATAGACAAAACCGGACGACAATGCTCAAAAGCTGCAATGCATGGGCCAAACGTCCAAAAGGCACGACGGAACACTCCTTCAATATCTTGGACATAGTGGTACATTCCGGGGTTTCTATAGGACATAGCGCCCAGCAACCTGGGTAGCTTGTTGTACGCCTCTTCCCATCCACCGTACAACATTCTAAGAGCGACTTGCTTGGCCTTCCATGTCTTCCCGTACTTGACCTTATATCCAAACCTCTCGTAAACCCAACTCATCAACAACTTCACTTTAAGTTGGATCCTCAGCTATATGTTTCTGATATTTATAACCGATGAATTCCGAGGTTAGCTGACGGTGTGTCGTCGGTGCTTCATCGGTCGGCGGTGTGCATTGGTGAGTGGCTTTGCAACTACTTATCTTCCACCAACCATCTTTCGTGAGTCTTTCATTGACTTTCCATTTGCATTTTTCTACCTCGTATTTCACGGTGTATCGCTTGTTGCAGTCCGAGTGAACAACTATGAAAGGCATGTAGTGTTTGACGGCATACTCACACAACCACATCTTGAATTCTAGCATGTGCTCGAACATCAAACCTTTCTTTAGGTAAGACATAGAAATCGCGTCGGGTGTGCTACTTGGGAACATTCTAGCCTCAATTTGTGAGATGAAGGAGATTACCTTAAGGAACGGAAATGACACCGGATCCACGGACCAAACCAATCCTTTTGGAAGGATTTGAGAGGGGAAAAGTGGGGGAGACAAAGGGGAAAAAGGGGGTGGAGCTCGGGATAGTGGTGGGGGAGACAAATGAGTGGTGGGTGAAACAAAAGGGGGACCACGGCCTAATAAGTATCTCAGGCAAAAACGCCAGGGTCCTTGGCGTTTCATAGTTGGCCAGAAACGCCAGGGTCCTTGGCGTTTCGGCTGTGGGCAGAAACGCGTATTAGCTCGGCGTTTCATAGTTGTCCAGAAACGCGAGATAGGTCGGCGTTTCTTAGTTGACCAGAAACGCCGCGGGCCGTGGCGTTTTTAAAAGGGTCAGATCGTGAAATACTTTCCAGACGAGTTCATTTTGTGCAATTCTTTCGGTATAAAGTCAGAACAGTGATTTCGTCCCCCACCCTCTCTCTGCTCTGCTCTGCTCTGCTTTGCTCCCGACCACGGCGGGTCGGCGGCAACGGCGAGGAGACGCCCAACGGCGGGCAACGACGAAGACGTGTTTTCATCCAGTCTAGCTGCTCTGCTCCCCTGGATGGCATGGTCGCTCTCGGCGAGAAGAAGCAATTGCCACCCGGGAAGGTCAGCTCTCGCCTGCTCTGCCCGCGCCCTGCAGGTGCTTGCGTTTATTCCCACCAGGTTCCTTCCACTGCGACCTACCTAGCCCGAGCACCATGGTCACCAACCAACCACTCAGTTGCCGACCGCGTGCACGCACATTTGTTTGCTTCAGTGGAATCGCAGCCGTCTCCGTCCGTCCTATTGTCTGTCTCTCTCTCTCGGTGCGTCCCCAGGAATTAAGTACTAATGGCCACCACCCACCATACATCAAGAGACGAGCTTGAGCTTGAAGCGAATCAAGAGGGGCCTTGTGGGAGCCAATTCAAGTACTAGTATAATATATGATCAGCTCGAGTCTAGGCGGTAGATTCCTCCCCGGTGCCTGTCTTTTAACACTCCCTTACCAGTTACCAAGCAATGTGTAGATGGCCATGCCCATCTTTGGCTCGACAACTGAGGCTCCTTCAGTAGAGACCTCGACACTGAAGGAGCCCATTCGATTGCCAGGTCCAGCAGCCAAACCAAATGTAATCATCCCTGGTCTCTCTTGGTCCCACCCTCTCTCGTATCAACTACATAGTTTTAAATAGCCCGCTATAGCCCCGCTATAGCCTTGCTATAGCCTTTTCATCAGGGTGCCGCTAAATGGTCTCATGTACAAAAAGCACGCTATAGCTCCGCTATAGCCTATTTGGAGGTCCGCCGCTATTTGCCATAGCCCGCTATTTAAAACATTGATCAACTATCAACTCTAGGCATAGCTGCATAGGTCGACTGGATGCCCCTGGACTAAGTATAATGTGATCAACTCGAGTCTAAGTGCTAGCGCCCATGCCCGTCCTTTAACACTCACTTACCAAGCTCACTCACATGGCATCTCCTTGTGCCGACCATCGCCTTGAAGACCGCAATGACACCAGCGGGAGACCCGAAGCCTATTCTTGTTCATACTCTTGGTCTTAGATTTGCTTCAAGGGATGGGATGGGACATGATAGTTCGGTCAATCAAATCCGGTGACAGCAATGTGTGGATGGACATACACATCTTTGGCTCAAGCAGGTCACTGGTCCGTCCAGCCTGAGCTTGATCACTTCTTCAGGGGCACCACAACTGAGGCTCCTTCAGTTCACTACCACTACTATATCAGTAGACATCTCAATACTGAAGGAGCCCATTCGCTTGCTTGTCCAGCAGCCAAACCAATTGTGATCCTTGTATTGTATCAACACCAGGCATAGCGGCATAGGTCGAATGGATGTCCAGTGTTGTTACCACTCTCAAACTTGAGCGTGCAAGCGTAACCTTGCACACTACTCTCTCTACTCTGTTCTTTATGGAATAGTATTGCACGGTAGCAGAACAACTGTCAACCAGAGCCTTGGCCTCACGAATCGAAATACTCTTCGTATTTTTTCAAGAAGACCAGCAAGCCTCTCCTTACTTGGTACAGAGTATATTCTTGGACGGCAGGAGTAGTTTGTAGTATTGATTTTAGTACTAGTTTATTTATTTGTAGCTGATGACAGCCCCCTGTCATTGTTTTTATTTTCTAATCTGTGCGACGAGTGCAGCTAATAGTCTGATTACTACTACTCTCTTGGCTTCGTGCAGCTGCCTAGTGCTTTCGCCTCACACTTGTCCTTTACAGACAAGCAGGTATCACACGATTAGCTTTGTTTAATCCCTGATTAATTAACAGGTGCTGCAAAGTACTTTTGTGACACACTGGCACAATTCTCAACACGTTTTAATATCATATTCTCCCTCTTTGTTGTCTGCTTTTCTTTTAAAGCACCATGTGAATGGGTTCGTGATATCCTATCTTCTCTTGCCATCTTTTGATCTGTCATCCACTTCCAATTCCTTTTTTGACTTGAGAGGTGGAGACTCAAACTCCACGTTTACCCAGCTTGTATATCAATATATTCTTGTGTAATGGGAGTAGTTGTAGTAGCATTCTTCATGGTTTATTTGTAGCTGATGAAAAGCCCTTGCTCTTTTTTCTAATACGTTTGACAAATGCAGCTAGCCCAATTATTACTAGACAAAAACGGGCATCCGATATGTTTGACGAATCATTCACTTACTCCTTTTCTTCTTCTTTCCATTTTCCAGGAAAAAGGGGTATCTTGCGTAGCTTGATAGGGATAGCCCACCCGTTTCAACGCTGGTTTAGCTTAGCATCTTTATATTCACAAGTTGATGTGCCTCTGTATATACAAAAAATAGTTCAACTTGGCCAAGCAGCAGCGCTAACCTAACACGGCAAGGCACTGGTTTAAAATCAACAGAAATTGGAGAAGACAAATATGTCAGCGTCGTTGTTGCAGCTAGCAACAATCTACTAACAACTTCCTATTATATATGGACCAACCAATGCGTAGAGGTGACTGCAAAAACTAGGAATGCTACATGTGCCAGACCAAGTCTTGGTGCCCTTGTCTTAATTTGTCTTTTGTTATTTTACTTTATCTTCTGTTATATATGACGCCAACTTGGTTAGAGTGAAACCATATGTTCAGCAAATGCTGTCATCATGTGATGGCATTACCAGCAAATCCAAAGAAGGCCGGCAGTTCAGTATGAAAAATAATGAGCTAAACAGGCTCCAAATTTTGTGCATTAGCTCATTCATTTCCCCTCGCCAAGCTAGGTAGATACGGCCAACTTAATTTAGTTCCCTAAAAGCAAAATAGATGACAATGAAGCCTTCACTAAGTCACTGTTTCTTATCCCATTATAATTTTGTACAAATGACTTCATGCTCTACGATTCAACTTTGAAACCTTCTGTATGCTCGAAGATATAACCAAGTAACAAGCTATCTCCATGCCTGATGCCTCCATTGTGACTCTTCCTGCTGTATTCTCATTGTCGCCACCATCGGCTGTTTTCTTCTTTCCCGAGAGACAACTTCTGCCGCCCTTGCCAGCAGCAAGAAAGAGAGAAGGATAGTAAAGTATGCAGGCGATGGAGCCTTGAAACTCGAGTGTACTTTAAAATTCACATGGCATCACAGCCTAGTAAAAAAAGAATATAGTTTTGCCCCACGGGATGCTTTGCTTGCAACGATTGGTTTAGTGATCAGATTTGGTGAGAGCCAGCCCCTGACACAGCTACTGGTGGCATCCGATCCAGATCGGATCCGTTGGGGGAGCATTACTGGACTTACAGACATTCATCAGATAGCTCTGTACCTGTGTGTGTAAGGTGTTCTTGCAGGCCTCCTTCAACGACTCAACAACCAACACAACCGTTTGCAGCTAGCTTGCCAGGCAGCATCCATCACCGGGCAGACAGGCAGATCCTCCACCTCGAGCGCGCATCAACGTATGTACTCCCCTCCTTTAGTTTGCAGTTAGCAACAGCCTATACAAGTAATCTCCAGGATTACTTGTTGGTACACAATTGTTGATGGCAAGTGCATGCATATTTACGAATGGATTCCTTTTGATTCCTGGAAGCAGGTGCAACACGTCGTCTATCCCTGCATCGGATCAGAGGATGATCGACGTTGCTCTCGGTGCGGCGCAATGGGTGGTGGCCAAGGCGCTAGCCCCCGTCGCAGATGGCGTGCTGGAGGCTTGGGCGGCCAGCAGGAACTTTGGTGCCAACATGGAGGCCCTCAGGATGGAACTGCTGCTCGTCCAGGCAACACTCGAAAATGCTGCCCGCAAGGAGCTGGGCGGCCCGGCCATGGAGATGTTATTGCAGAAGCTACGGGACTCTGCACACAACGCCGAAGACTTGCTGGACAAGCTGGACTACTTCCGGATCCAAGACGAGCTCCACGGCACTTACAATGCTGCCGACCAACATGGTGATGGTGGCGTCCATGACCTCGCTCTCAATGCTCGCCACACCGCCAAAGCTGTTGGCAAACTTGTGAACTGTTGCCCTTGGCAGCGTGCTAAACGCCAGCGGTGGTCACGTGGTGATTCCTCCTTGGCTCCAGAACCTAATCAGAAGGTTAGTGGATGCATGCCAAAGCTCGGTAAACTCCTCCCTTGCTCCTCTTCTGCACATCCACATGTTCGTGATGACGACTGTGGCAAAGCGCAAGAAACACAAAAGCCTGAGTTTAATAGGGTTGATTTCTCTCAAAAGATAAAGGACATTGTAGAGAAACTGCAGCCTGTGCGTAAGGATGTTAACGACCTTCTGCATGGCTGTGGCCCTAGAACTGTCCCAAACATTGCCCAAAATCGTTCCATCACCAAAGCCCGGATTAATGAGCCCAAATTGTATGGGAGGGACCATGTCATGAATAGCATCATACATGATATCACCAAGGGTCAGTATTGTGACAAGGGTTTAACTGTTCTGCCAGTTGTAGGTCTGGGGGGGATAGGGAAGACAACTATGATGCAACACATATACCGCAATCAACAAGTGCAAAATCATTTTCCAGTCAAGATTTGGATATGTGTGTCACTCAATTTCAATCTGGATAAGGTGCTAGAACAGATTAAAACATGTACCCCTGCAGATTTAAATGAAAAAAAGGGTAGCACAACTGAAGAGCTGATTGAACAAAGGTTAAAATCTGAAAGGTTCTTACTTGTATTGGATGATATATGGAAGATTACTAATTGGGATGACTGGTAAAAATTGTTGTCGACACTAAATCAATCAGAAAAAAAGGGTTGCATGATTCTAGTCACAACTCGGTTTCAAGCAATAGCACAGAAGGTTAAAACAATTGACCAGTCAATAGAATTGAGGGGTTTAGAATCTGAAGAGCTTAAGAAGTTATTCCTTGCATTCATCTTTGGCGATGAGCAATGTGCAAGGGATAAACATTTTTTGCTTGAGACCGGGGATAAGATCATTGAAAAACTAAAGGGCTCCCCTCTTGCAGCAAAAACTGTCGGTAGATTGCTGAGTAAAGAACTTAGTTTGCGGCACTGGAAAGGGGTCCTGAAAAGTAAAGAATGGGAGAAGCAGAGTGATAACAACGAAGTTATGCCAGCCCTGAAGCTTAGCTATGATTTTCTCCCTTTCCATCTGCAACAATGTTTTTCCTATTCTGCCTTGTTTCCCAAAGATTATTATTTCAGAAGTCATGAACTCGTCAGCTTGTGGACTGGGCTAGATATTTTGATATCTGATGATCTAAACAAAACATTTACAGACATAGGTCTGAGAAATTTAAATGATTTAGTCATCCATGGATTTTTTAGAGAAGAGAAAACTGATGCAGGTCTGTGTTATGTTATGCATGACCTACTGCATGATTTGGCATTGAAGGTTGCATCGCATGATTGCCTTAGTTTACGTCTCTCTGATGTTGGATCAGTAGAAATTCAGCCATCCATCCGTCATTTGTCTGTAAGCACCGATGACTTATGTGACTATAGTCCAGTGGCCGGTAAAAAATTTAAGAGTGATTTGGAAGAACTGAAGAGAAGATTGAAGGTTGAACATTTGCATAGTTTGATGTTATTTGGAGAAATGGATGAAAGTTTTGCCAAGATTTTTGGTGATTTGTTTAGGAAAGCAGACGCTCTTCGTGTTCTTCATTTGCCCAACATGCTATGTCCCGTGGAGTCCATGTTACATAACTTTCAAGAACTTGTCCACCTGCGATGCCTATGTCTAGGGACATGGAAGAGAGATATGAATTTACCACCTAACATCTCTAAATTTTATCATTTAAGGATTCTAGATCTTGAGTCCTGGGATGGCAGTCGTGATTTGCCTGAAGACATGAGCAACCTTGCCAAATTGTGCCATTTTTATACCCCAAGTGATGACGAGCTTCATTTTGATATTTGTAATGTGGGAAAACTTATTTTCTTAGAAGAGTTAAAGGTGTTTCAAGTCAACAAAAGATGTGAAGGATTTGAACCTAAGCAACTAGAGCCGTTGACCAAGCTAAAGAAGCTTGGAATCTATAACCTTCAGAAAGTAAATACAAAAGAAGAAGCGGTTCAAGCAAAACTAATAAAGAAAAACTACTTGAGGAGGTTAACATTGGATTGGGATAGTAAGAGATCTAATGTCGAGCCTAGTGTGGAAGCATCAGTTCTTGAGAACCTTCAACCACCAGCAGATCTTCAAGAGTTATGCATTAGAGGGCACGGAGGCCCTTGTTGTCCAACATGGCTGGGTGATGAGTTCGGTGTTGAAGCCCTACAATCTCTTTGTCTTGATGGTGTATCTTGGGAAGTTTTCCCTTCTTTAGGCAAGGCATGGGATCTTCGTGAACTAAGGCTAGAACATATTCCCGGATTGAAGGAGTTTACTATAGTGAAGAGCTTTTGCATGCTAATAAAGCTTGAACTCATTGGCCTAGGAAATTTTGAAAAATGGGTTTACTCAGCTGAACAAGTGTCTTCCGCTGGTGGAGAATTGTTGCCACAGGATGCTCATATGTTCTCTCTTTTGCAAGTGTTAATTATTAGAGATTGCCCGAAATTCTTGGGGTTGCCTTTTTCAAACCACATTGTTTCCCCAGATTGGTTTCCCAAACTACAAGAGCTTGAGATACTAAACTGTCCAGAATTTTCGTCAGTTATTCCCATCTCTTGGATTGAAAGTCTGCATTGTGTCATGATGAAATGTGTAAAGCTTCTCGAGGAGTTTGCGTACTCAAATTCATCCGCTGGAGTAAAATTGGCAATTTATGGAAAGGGTGATCTGCATAGTTTGGACCAAGTGTTACTTTTCAATAAAGAAACAAGTCTTGAGAAGCTGATGACACTCGAGTGCCCACCTCTGGAGTTGAAGCACCTTCTCATGCTAACCTCGCTAAAGACATTGATTGTGGAACATTCAGATGGTCTGGTTGGTCCACTAGAAGGTCAGGATGATGTGGAATGGCAACTCCCTGTTGAGCATATCAAGATAAATGGCTTAAATGGTAGCAGTGGGAAGGAATTGACAGAGCTCCTTCCCCACCTTCCAAAGCTCTCCAAATTGGAAATATGGAGGTGCAAAAACATAAAACAGTTGGTTGTTGGGGTGAAACAAACAACATCTGCAGCATCAGAAGAGGAAGAGGATAGTGGGGTGCTACTCTTGCCAGCTCATCTCTTTGACTCACTGCGGGAACTGGACATCTATGAGTGCCCAGAGCTGGTCCTGGTGGACCCACCAAATCTTGTTCGTGGAGCAGTGCTCCAAGCCTTGCGATTCCTCCAGGGATTAAGCATAAAGTATTCCCCAAAGTTTCTATCCACCTTCTCATTTTCCAGTCAAATTTTTCCTTCCTCGCTGCAGTTCCTGGAGCTTTCGGGTGTGGAAAGCATGGGGACACTGGAGCCCCTTTCATACCTCTCCTCTCTCACCAAATTAGAATTGTGGAATTGTGGGGAAAATCTGAAATGCCAGGGCTTGCGGTCTCTCCTTACTACTGGGGGCAAGCTTAACAATTTATCAGTCTTTTGCAGTCCTAAATTCTTTAATGGTTGGGATAGCAATCCTAGACGGGCTTTGGAGGACGTTGAAGGGGGAGAAGAGCAGAAGACACAGCCTATTTTATCCACATTGCGGGTGCTCTGCACGGATGACATAGCAGGATTTGTTGATGCGCCCATCTGCAGCTTCCTCTCTTCCTCCCTCACCGAGTTGGAACTTTGTGGGCATGGGTATGAAAGGATGGAGTGCTTCAGCAAGGAGCAAGAGGACGCCCTTCAGCTCCTCTCCTCCCTCCAAAAACTTGAGTTTATGCATTTCCGTGATCTTCAGCAACTACCTGTTGGGCTTTCCAACCTTACCAGCCTCAGGATATTATCAATCTGGTATTGTCCAGCCGTCTCGTCGTTGCCCAATGACGACCTCCCCAATTCACTGCAAGAGCTAGATATCAGATACTGCCACAACAAGGAGCTAAAAGAGCAGCGTACAGGTTTAGTTGAAACCATTCCAAAATTGTACTGCTAGACTGATCCAAGGTAACACAAACATGCTTTCTTTTGTTTTTCAACTTTGCCCATTTCCTGCTTAATAACATTGTGCTGTGCAGGACTATGCCTTGGAGTTCCCTTGTACACTCTTCTACGCTTGTAGAGCTCTTTCCATACTACTCACTTTCCACATGCATGGCATGAGGGTCTTGTGACGGTCGTCTTCCTTCCTGTCTAAAAATCTGGTGAGTACATCTAAACTGGAACCTTACTCTTGCTTAATTTTACGAACTTATACTCGCAGCAAAAAATATATATACTTTATACTCATGTCATATCAGATTTACATTTTCTTCTCATTTTCGCAATGATAGCGAAAGTATTTACGATTTTTTTCTCAACACCCCTGGTTTCTCCACAAGTCGAGAAAGCCAACATCATTATGAACCAATGACCATAATTTGTTTTGCTTCTCTGTGCAGGTGCTCGTTCGGTCTTATAGGCTTCTTCATATTTCCGTTTAATTTTGAATTACTGTCATTCATCGAGACATGGTAGTCTACTTGCCTATTTTTGGGTGTCACAATCAAAATTTCACTACGGCATATGTACGGAATAAATGATACTTTGGGGGCTGAGCTACTGATATTAAGGTTATCAAATTATTTATACTCCTGCATTGCTATCAGTACCTGATGTTCCTGCATTCCCAATTTTTGTTGTCTTGCTACTCAGGTGTTCATGTGTTTGTTTGGTAGGGTTGTAGCTACTCGTGTTCACATTTTGTCCAAAGCTCATGAAGACTTGATGGTATATAAGATCTTCACAAAGATAGCCTGCAACATGTTACAGTGCAGGTAACGCATATTCGTCTGAAACTGTGAATTTGTGCAACATGAATAAGCCCTGAAGGCATATTCGTGCTGAAACTGTGAATTTGTGTAACACGTTATAGTACAGGTAATGCATTGCAAGGCATGTGCAATTTTGAAACTGCAAAACCCCATTAAGGCACTAAGATGCATGGTCACTAAGATGAATTTGTTCTGATCAGTCCACGGTGAATCAGGATGCCGATTAATTCTCTGGATTTATTAGCTGCCCCCAACTTTTTACATTCCAAACTTGCCTAACTAGTGATTCTGGTTCCTTTGTAGATCATTCTCCTTGGAAGCAACAGGTTGAGTTTGGGAAAGGTGTTATTTACTGAGTCATTCTTCTCCCACACAAGATTTGTGCCAGCAGATGTAACATGGAATAGAGCGTGCTTGCTTTCTGGCAAAATGATCAGCTCTTTCTTCTCAGCAAATGATCATGATGTAGCTTCTATTGGTCAAACTGCATGTGTTTAACTGCAGGACAGGTGTGAGTAACTGCAGAAGGTCTACAATGCTGCTAAACAGTTCAGGGCACCGAAAGGAGAACGGTTTTTCCAGTAAGCATGGCGGTACGCAGGGACTGCTATACACGCCCACTTGATGACTCCGGCAATTAATGGGTGTGCCTGAAACACCGCTAAACATTCACTCATGTGAGGTAAATAGTCCCCAGTGAAGTGCAACTCTGCGAGATAGCTACATGTTTTCATCAGGTTAACCGACTTCAGAACATTTCAGAATCGGCTGCCATTCCAAGGAGGCTGCTATGGAGTAATAGTCATGCAGATATAGACGTGACATGCTTGCCGGATCCACGCTAAGGAAGAAGAGGCAGACGCATTTGGTAGGCTAGCAGGAGTGTAGCCTGTAGGTAGGAGGTATGTCTGAAGCCCGTCGCCTCGTGACGTCGCTCAGACATAAACTGCTGCAGCGCTCAGTATTTTCCTTCATTCAGTAGTAGAAGTATATTTCAAGTATTCTGTCCCTGGACGGCAGAAGCGTGTCAAGTGCTTACACATATCATTTGCTGCTGCTTTGCCAGATATGATGGTTTCAGTGTACCAAATCCACCCGAGCCATACGATGGTCACTCAGAAATTGTTGCAGTCGTTGCCAATAGCATCCCCCCAAGGAATTGATCGACTAGTTGTTGCAGGAAATATTTCAGAGGAGACAAGATTATCATCACCCAAAACTGGCACGGCACTACAAAGGTTGCTGGAGCCATGCAAATTAAGGAAGAAGAAGCAGACACGGGCTGGGCTAGCAGAAGCCTGCAGCCAAGGTATATCTGAATTCTGGAGCCCCTCGCCTTGTGAAGTCGCTCAGAATGAAATTGCCACGACGATTGAGCACATCCAGTGAGGCCAATCCTTTTTGGCCTCGCATGAACAGCTATAAATTAAAACACACACACACACACACATCCAGTGTTAACCGTAAAAACGAATGGAATTTATTTATTTATTTATTTTGCGGGATAGACGCATGGAATATGGACAACCAAACTTGTCCCACTATGAACAAGTTTATAAATTAAAATAGACTCCACTGCAGGATCAATAACCAATCAACGACAAATGTCGTGTCGCGTTATGTTCTGTGGTTTTTCCCATGTTTCGTTCTTTTATATTCTCAAAGTATTCTTCAAATAATATGATGATGAATCATAGTTTTAAATAGCCGGCTATAGCCCCGCTATAGCCGGGGCTATAGCCTTGCTATAGCCAGCTATAGCCTTTTCAGCAGGGTGCCGCTAAATGATGTCATGTATAAATTGGCCACTATAGCCCGCAATAGCTCCGCTATAGCTTATTTGGAGGTCCGCCGCTATTTGGCATAGCCCGCTATTTAAAACATTGTGATGAATCCATGGTAACATATCTTGCAACAGTTTTGTCCTCGGCCATAGATCATAGGCTCTCACCTATTAAGGTAGGCGCCTCTTCAAAACCTTTGCAGTTAGTCCACCTTTTGCCAAGTCCGCCTTCTTTGATCTTCTCACTGGATGTGTGAGAAAATTAAAGAAGATTAATTACTCAGTTATTTTGATTTATGAGGTCTGATATACTTTGTTTAGTAAATCAAGAAAACCCCATCATTTGCACACAAAACACATAGTCTTATCGGGTTACTATATAAGAGCATCTGTAGCCTATCCGCCCAAGGTTATATATAGTCCAAAATTTTGTGGTTGGGGAATTAAGCCTGATCTAACCCATCCCCCAAACCATTAATCTCCCAATAGTTAATATTTCCAACTCATTTTTCTTACTTTTCACATTCATAAGCTCAACCCTCTAGCCCATTTTTTTTGCTATAGAAAGAGCACTTTTCAGCAAACTTGGGCTAGCGCCCAACCTTCCTCTTGGTGCCGACTTGCCTCTCGTTGTCGCCGCCCCTTTCATGGCGACGAAAGTCCGCCCCCTCTGCCACACCTTCTCCTCACATTTCAACATTGCAATAATCATTTTCGTTGTCGTCAAAGTCTGCTTTCGAGGGAACCAAACCCCTCGACCTCAGAGATGGCGTAAGAGTCCCACGTGCAAGCCCTAGCCGACCGATGGCGCCGACAAGTTGACAGTCGTCACCCTAGATCTCGGTCGCGTGCGCTGCCTCCCTGTCAGAGAATCGCTTATGTGGAGTGCTAGGCGTCGTCGTCGGGTCCGTCACCATCATTCAGCCCTAGCAGGAGCTTTCGATTCCTTGACAATGGTGCCATGGTGGAGCCGGAACATCACCTAAACATGATCCAAGCATTCCTTGAAGCACACTAAAGGATCATCAACCGAGAAACCACCAACTCCAAGAAGATATTGGCAACTTCATATGCGCGGGAGGAGGCCTGCTACGCCAAAAGCGAGAAAAACTCCATCCCTTTCCTTTTGACATCCCCATGTTGCCACACCACAGGAGGGACATGGGGACGTCAAAAAAAGGATCCTATCACTATCAACTAATTTGTTACGACCTAGGATAATAAGCTGATGAGCTTGGTCTTACTTCACCCTAAACGAAAGAAGACTTCCATATCCAAGTTTAGCTCAGACGTAGCTGCCTTCTTTTTGGGCGTGAAGAAGTGTCAAACCAAAATACCCAACAAGCACTTGATTCTTTCGCCTTTTTTTTCATTCGCAAAAAAAAATGTTTTTTTTGGATTAGTGATACATTTGGACCTATGTTGTGTTTGCATTTGATTGGGTGACTTTGAAAACATTAGATTTTATATGTAATTAAATTCTCAAGTTTCGAATTAATATGTTGTGAAAATATATGTTTAAATGGAATTTGTATGCTAAAGTTTAGGTGAATGAAAATAATAATTTATTTGTGGTATGAGTAAAATGCATTTTGGGTCACTAAACTTGTTTAGCATGGTCACTTTGGTCAATGTATTGATAAAATTGCATGTTACGGTAACTGTACTTTTTTTTTTGCCGGTAACTGTACTTGCTCGGACAGACTGAAACGGTCACTGCATACGTTATATTATAGTATTATATGGTCTTGTCTTTTTTTTTTTAACACAGTACAGACGCAAACGCTCATATACACGCGCATACACTCACCCCTATGAATGCACACACGCACACCCTACCCCTATGAGCACCTCCGAGAGACTGAGCTGGCATATCATCTTGAAATTTACGAAGTCACCGTAGGCACCTCATCGTCGACGGGAACGTCTCCTCCCACTGAATGCGCATTGCCGGAAATCCTGAAATAACTCCAGGAATAAATGCGAGCAACAGGATTTGAACCCTGGTGGGCTGGGGATACCACAGTCCCTCTAACCATCCAACCATAGGTTGGTTCGCATATGGTCTACCAAGGATGGTCAGAGACGAATTTCCTAATCGGTCTCCCCCACATGTGGCCGCGCGATGTTGAGGTGTGGCGGGTTTGTAGCCTTGAAGTTGCTCCGGAGCACCGCCTGTATTACATCTGGTGTTTCGGCATCCTGAATCGCCCAGAAGATGAGCTCCACATTTGAGCACCCATCCTCCCAGGTGAATCTTGCCCACTCCTCGAGCGAGGACATGCGGATGTTGTTGCGCAGACCTGTTCCCACAGAGACCGATTAGGAAATTCGTCTCTGACCATCCGTTCCATCTCTTTGCATTGCCATAGGTGAGAATAAATCGATGGGGTGAGTTGGGGCGGGTAGTGCCAACTATGGGGAACCGCACCCTCCTGGTCCTTGCACCACGCTTGTTGGATCCGCTCACCATGAGGAGGCAAGGCCGTGGTGGCGATGGGGGATGTGGTGGAGGAGGCGAAGGTGAGGGCGGTAGTGGGGCAAGCGGGGATATGAAATAGGGGAAGAGTCGGTGATGGGCTATCCTCGCGTCACTTGCATATGTTGATTGTGTCCTGTTAACCTCTCATAAGTATTTTTGATATAGTGAAATCAACAAAAGAAACATATTTTTAAAATGTGGATACTCTAGAAACTATTCCCAAAAATAGAACTTTGAACAAACTGATTACATAGAGGAAGAGGATGCTGATATGCTCAAAAATACAACTTTGAACAAACTGATTACCTAGAGGAGGAGGATGCCGGTATGCTCAAAAATACAACTATGAACACTAGCTAGAAACTATTCCCACCAGATTGCTGGAAATTGTCGTTTTAGGCATTGACATGGTGTTGATAAATATTACTCTGACCACTAGTTTCTATTCCAATACATGCACCACTATATACATATTCAAATGAAAGCATGGCAAGATTTTTTGGATATTCAGTATCTCATTTAGGCATTACAAACATTTCAAAGTTTGAAAATAAGTATTTTTAATATAGTGAAATCAACAAAACAATTTTTTTTTTCAAAATCTGGATACTCGAAAAGATGGCGCTGGTATCTTAATGTCTTCAACAGGATCGATGCCTTAGAATTTTCTATGTTAGGTAGTACGCTCACTTGTAACACCACATGATCAAGTGTAATTCTTAATAAGTCTAGTATGGATATTTTTGGATGAAAATAATTTACCATGTATTTGAAGTTTTGAGCTGACCATGTATTTAAATTAGTAACACGGGTTGTGCAAATAGAGAGAAAAAAAAAGCAGACGTGCTAACAAAGAAAGAATAGAGCAGTGGGCCAAGGCGGTCAGGCCCATACTATACCCCGCGGGCGTGCGACAAGAATAAGAGGTCCGCCGTTCGGCAGGCTGCCGTTCTACCACTGACATGTGGGCCTTATTTTTTTCTATTTCAGTCAATTCGTCAATTTAAGGACTAGGCCTTCCTCTTCCTTCTCCTCCGATTTCTTCTTCCTCGTGGAACCGCCTTGCCCGATGCCGCCCGAACTGTCACTGTCGCAAGCCATGTCAGTTACGTCATGCTCCTACCGCTCCCGACAATCTAGATATCCATCAATATGATCTCCATTGCCAATGACCTCCCCGTACCCCTCCTCTCTCCTGAACCCGTCAACCTCCAACTCCCCTTCATCGATGACGTTCTTCCCGTGTCGGCTCCATGTCATTCCTGCTTCAATCTCGCTGATGACCCCACACCTCGTTATCGCTCATCGCAATACTCCGTCTCCGCCTCATGGCTTCACAAAAAAATTGACGGACGCAAATCGACCTATGAATAGCAGATGCAATATAAATGATTATGCTTTATGATAAGTATGGGTTTGTTTTAATAAGAAAAGACTTTGGTAGGTCAAGTCAAGCAAAATATTGGTACTCCTAGTACTAGCTAGACAAACAGTGTGCGTCCAGATCCATCCATTCGAGCACTTATTACACACCAACAACTCAGTCTCCCTCACTCTGTTTCTCACTCTCCCTCCACAACCGCACGGGCGCCGCTACTGCTCCTACTAAGGCCAACTCCAAACGCGCGACCCCATTTGGGGATGGCAACGGGGTCGTGTCCGCCCGGATGCGTGGATGCCATCCCGTCCGTATACATTTTTTTTTCCCAAACACGTATCTTTATTTTTATCATTGATTTTTGATACATGAAAGCACATGCACATCATCAAATTTTGACTAGAATAGCAAGCCCAAAGAAAACAAGAACCACAAGAAAACATTTTAGAAGAAATTCAACTTCCATAACTGCTCCCGTAAGTTGGATTAGTGCCTTCTCGATGCATTCATTGTTGATCTGTGGAGGCTCGATCTTGCGTGCTTCTATCTTCTTCGAGTCTAAAGAAGTTGACGTTGCTTCCTCGCATCTACTTTTATCTCTAGCATCTATTCTAGCAACAAGTGCACTAGTCTTATTTCTAGCCTCTATTGTAGCTAAAAGTGCACGAACGTCTACTAATTTGCGCTCTATCAAAATATCGATGTATTCTTGTGACGCCCGGATAATTAAGCTACAGTGATCATTGTAATTGAGCACAGTGACCATCTGATAAACATGCCAAGTCATCATCATTTGCAGTGCTTGATCACAGTGATTTAATATCTCATTTCAAATTCCTCTCTGAATTCAAATTCAAATCATAAGTGAAATTTGAAGTTGCTCAAAAATTGCTGGAAAAATGTTCATCACCTAGCAAATATTCCTAAACAAATGATGTTATGAAAAACAACATCACCATCAATGCCAAATATGGGCTAGAGCATTAAAACAGTGCAAAAAAGCACTTTAAATGCCATTCCCATTTTTGAAAAAATTCAAATGGATTCCAAAGTTGCCCAAACTTCTTGTGGTAGCAAGGATTAATGCATACTAATTATTGGGACCAACTACATTATTTACAAGAGTCAGCTAGTGCTAAAAGAAAACACAAAACTGAAACTATAAAAAAGAAAAACAGAAAGACAGAAAATAAAAAAAAAGGAAAAGGCTTACCTGTCGCTCACCCGCGGCCCAGCGTCGGCCCAGCCCAGCCGAACCGTCGTCTCCACCTGCTCCCTCCCTCCGTGTCGCCGTCCCCGCGCTCGCCGCACGCTCCACCGCCCGCAGCCCGCCACGGCGCCGGGGCAATTGGGGCGAGGGGATAAGGCCTCCCCGAGCCGTCTCCCCTGGTCGCCATCGCCATTCCCCTTCCCCCGTCTCTCCCTCGCTCGCCCGAGCTCTTCCACCGACGCCCGTACGCGCCCGTCGCTGCCCGCCGTCGTAGCCGCGGCCACCCTCCTCCCCACGGCTCGCCGTCTTGTCCATCGCATTCGCCGTCATCCGTTACGCCGTCCTCGTCCACAAAAGCGAGCCGGGAGCCACTCCAACGACCGCATCGAGCTCGCCATCGTCGTCGTCCACCGGAGCTTGTCGCCGTCGATCTGCTTCTCCCCTGCAGCTACTAAGTTTTCGCGGGCCTTCTTGAGCCTCTTGGTGAGCTCCGCCGTGCTTCCCCTCCCTCTCTGGCTCATTCCGGCGCCGCTGCTAGCCGTTGTCACTGCCGTGCCCCGGCCACCGCTGCTTTTGCTCGCCGCCGTAGCCAGCCTCGCCGTAGCTCGCGTTTGAGCACGTAGACGTGCTCAGCGCGTTCCCAGGAGTCGAACGCGCCTATCGTCGCCGCTTGCCGTGCCTCAAATCGCCGAATCCATGTTCACCCGAACGCCGCCGCCGCTGACCTCATCGCCGTTCTCGTTTTCGGCGACCATTTGGTTCGGCGCCGCCACCAACCGACGCGGCATCGACTGCCCGTTCGAACGCAAGTGGCCGCACTAAAAACGGTACGCCGTAGCGAAATTCCGGCGAGACCCGAGGCCGCGCTGCCGCGTTTCGCCTCGCCGGCGTCGCTCCGGCGCCGTCCGCCGACGTAGCACACCCGGGGGCCGCCCTTGGGCCACTGCCAGTGGGGCCCCTGGCCCCAGTTGACTGGGTTGACCTAGTCAACCGTGCTGACTGGGCGGCCCCAGTCACTGACATGCGGGCCCCACCGCGTAATTAACTTAATGAAAAGGTTTTTATAAATAAACTTAATTAGTTTAACTAACCAGACGCTGACATGTGGGGCCCACTGCTAAATAACCTCGGTTTAATCAAATTAAGCCACTGCTTGCCCCACTGCCTATGACAGGTGGGACCCACTGGTCAGGTTTGACCTGGTCAGGTTTGACCTGGTCAGCTGGGTTTGACCTGCTGACGTCATCATGACGTTCTGCTGACGTCATCATTTACTATTCTGGATAATTCGAATTTAAATAAATAATTAAATTCCAGAAATTCTTTAAAAACTTTAAAAATTAATAGAAAATAAACCGTAGCTCAGATCGAAAAACTTTGTACATGAAAGTTGCTCAGAAAAATCCCACGAATCTAACCGTGCTACATGTTTCCATGTCGGGACCATCTACGTAGGTGAACCCGCAACTTTTCGCCTGTTTCCGGCAGATGAATAGTGTATAACTACCGACTATTAAGTCCAACTTTAATCATAAAATAGCTAAAATGGTTTAGACATGATTTTAGGCAACCCTGCACTGCATCCTAGCTGTTACATGCCTCTAACACCGCAAACCTGGAACATTGCCCCCCTCCGATCATCTGTCCGACATTGTCCGGAATCGGGAAAACCTTCCTGGATGGGTTCCCCCTTCATCGGTATCGAGTAACACAGCGTTAGGTCACACCAGGCACAACTTATTGCCATGCTATGCTTTGTGTTACATTGTTTGCTTTGTATTTACTGTTTCTTCCTCCTCCCTCTCTCTCGATAGACGCTGAGACTACCGATGATACTGCTGTGTATGACTACGCCCCTGACGATCAGGCCTTTGCCGCAGAGCAGCAAGGCAAGCAAAACCCCCTTGAGCATTCCGATATCGCCTATTCCTTTCCCTCTCATTCTTGCATTAGATTTTGCTACTGTATTAGTTAGCTCCTATTCTGATGCATAGCCTGTTTTTGATAAACTGTTACTATACCTGCAATCATATCAACTGCTTAGTGTAGGTTGATCAATGAATCCCCTGAGACCCCCCTTAGTCCCAGTTGCCCCTGCTTCCTCATCGACGACTCGAAGACCCGAAGACTCGGTCAACCGACCGACGAGCCAGACCCCTCACATCACCGCACACCCCTTAAGTATGGCACTGCAGAGCTACTATCGAGTGCCGAGGGTGATACCTCACTTAGCACTTCCGATGTTAATTTTGTAGCGTAGCTAATCGATCGTGGGTATCGAGGGTGATTCCTCCTTCCCATTTATCGATAGCGACTCTTGTCATACACATACCTCGAGTGGGATCCATCGAGGGTGATTCCTCGGATCCCCACTTGGTGTATAAACACACAGTTACTTCTACTTGACTTGGTTTACATGGGAAAGACGGGACTGGAGGGACAGGCGGTACCATCCTGGTTGAGGTGGACCTGAGTTCCCGACAGTCTTGAGACGGGTCGGCCCCAAGGGTACCCGTGTGTGAGATGTGGTGGGATGCGCCGGTAAGGCATCTGGGTTATGTTGAGGCGTGGACAGGCAGGAGAGGCCCTTGCCACACATCCTCGAGACGGGGTGACGGGACCGCACTTTGAGGGTCGCGATTGCCCCGCATTAATAAAGTGCTAATGGGTTGGGTATTTGATCCGAGTTGGTCGTTGGCCTTATTGCGCACCAAACTATCACGTGGGAAAGTTATGGGCACTCAGCATCGTTGTATCAGCCGAAGCTCTTCGGACGTCAGCAATGGAGCGGCGCGCGCCTGATTGGACTGGACGGTGCAGCTCTTGGACTGGAGTGTACTAGGTCTGCTTCCGGCCGCCCACGCATCGTGCAGGAGCGCAAGGGCAAGTGGGCCCACGAACCTGCGCGCTTAGGATTTAGACCGGCGGGCTGGCCTCTTCGTTGAGCCTAGGTGGGGCGACGACGTGCTGCTATCCCGAGGCCAGGCATGACCCAGGAAAGTGTGTCCGGCCGGAGGTGATCAGGCGTGTTGGAGATGCGGTGCACCCCTGCAGGGATGATTAATTTATTCGAATAGCCGTGTCCACGGTAACAGGACGACTTGGAATTGTACCTTGACCTTATACAACTATAATTGTGATTTAATTTGAAATGAATTGTGGCTCCGAGATTGCTTCCTCGCAGGGAGTCGAGGAAGGATCTCTGGGCGTGGTTACTTAATAAAATTGCTACAACAATATGACTATATATATGAGATATCAGTCTACTCTCTTCTAATGCTGCAAGATGTTGAAGATGCTAGTCTTCGATAGGACTAGGCCTTCTCCCTATTCTTGCTTTCTGCAGTCAGTCCAGATATAACCCCTTCCCTTGATAATGATGCATACCTAGCATAGTTCTGATGTCAGTCTTGCGAGTACTTTGGATGAGTACTCACCGCTGCTTTGCTTTCTCTTTCCCCCTCGATGCGATTTCTGCGTTCAGGCGATGGAGCCCAGGAGATGGAGTACACCGGAGACGACTACTACACCACCGCTGGAGCCTACTACTACGTGGAGAGTGCCGACGCTCAGGAGTAGTTAGGAGGTTCCCATGCAGGAGGCCTCGCCTCTTTCGATCCGTTGCTTATGTTTGTGTTAGCCTTCTTAAGGCAAAACTTGTCTAACTTATGTCTGTACTTAGATATTATTTGCTTCCGCTGACTCGTGCTGGTCGAGCTTTGTATTCGAGCCCTCGAGGCCCCTGGCTTGTAATATGAAGCTGTATGACTTTAATTTGTGTCTAGTGTTGTGTTGTGATATCAATCAGTGAGTCCCTAATCTTGGTCGTACGCATTGTGTGTATGATTAGCGTACGGACAAGAATGGGGGCGTCACAATTCTTCTTTCCAAAACCAAAAGTCGCATCCATTCTACACAACAAAAATTTTAAGTTAGCACAACTAGTCAAATCCGAGAGCACAACTGATGCTAAAGTAGCACATACCTCCCCATCCTCTCCCATTCCAGCAACTAACCCTCCTACCTTCGGCGCCGACGCCGCCGCCCATTTTTCCGGTGCCGGTGCCACCTGCAGGTGCCGTCACCTGCAACGCTGCCACCTCCCACGTCGCCCCACTCCCCGTCGTCTTGCCGCCGGGGAACCGAAAGCTTCCCGCCCCCACTCCCCCGACACAACCGAGGCCGCGGCCAAGAAGCCGCCTCGCCGACCCCCGGCCAGCTCCTTCGTCTTGACACCGGCACGCTCGTCGGACGCCGGCACACTCGTCTGACGCCGCCAGGGCAGCTAGCTGGTCCGAGGGCGGCGCGACTCCCTTCGCCGGCCGGGTCCTTCGTCGACGCCCGCAAGCTGTTCGAGAGTTTGCCAAGGAACAAGAATGGACTCCGCCGACGAGTTCTTCTTTCACAATTTTCTTTGCGACTCCGACGATTCCTCGTCCGATTATGAGGAGGAGATCTTGGCTGTCGTGTTGGTCTATCACCACATCAATAGCCAACGGCCGTTGTTCCGTGGCTCCATTCCGGGGCACCTTTCAGCGTTGAATCACAACCGAGAGAGCGGGCATTTCCTTCTGGAAAGACTACTTTGACACAATGAATCCGTTGTTCAAACATCAGAAATTTCGTCGCCGTTTCCGTATGAGTAGGCATCTTTTCAACCGTATTAGAGAGGAAGTGGTCGGCTACGATAACTATTTCGAGTGCAAAGATGATGCCGTTGGAAAGATCGGCTTCTCCTCTTATCAGAAATGCACTGCAGCCATCCGAATGCTTGCATACGGAGTGCCCGGTGATCTCATTGACGAGTACGTCCGTATGAGCGAGCCTACTTGCCTAGACTCCCTGTATAAGTTTTGCAAGGCTATTATTGTTGTGTTTGGCCCTGAGTACTTGAGAGAGCCGACTCCTGAAGATACAACCCGTTTGTTGGCGATGAATGCTAGCAGGGGCTTCCCCGGGATGCTTGGTAGCATAGACTGCATGCACTGGGAGTGGAAGAACTGTCCTTCTGCTTGGCAAGGGCAGTATAAGGGCCATGTCAGGGCTTGCATTGTCATACTTGAGGCCGTGCCATCTCAAGATCTCTGGATCTGGCACTCTTTCTTTGGCATGGCCGGATCACACAATGATATCAACGTGCTTCAGCGCTCGCCAGTGTTTGCTAGGCTTGCCGAAGGCAATAGCCCACCGGTTAATTTTACCATCAACAGCCACAACTACGACAAAGGATACTACCTGGGTGATGGTATCTATCCTCAATGACCACTATTGTGAAGACAATCCCCAATCCTGTCGGAGAGAAGAGGAAAAGATTTGCCCAAGAGCAAGAGAGTTCTAGGACAGACGTCGAGCGTGCCTTTGGTGTTTTGCAATCTCGATGGGGCATAGTTCGGTATCCTGCAAAAACTTGGAGCACGAAGAAACTGTGGGAGGTGATGACTGCTTGTGTGATCATGCACAATATGACCGTAGAAGATGAGCGCCTGGAACGTCTCTATGATCAAGGGTTTCAGTATCAGGGTGAGAATGTTATGCCTGAGGATGGAGGAGCGGCAACGTTTGAACAGTTCGCCCAATTTCATCACGACATACGTGATTGGGAAACTCACATGCAATGCAAAATGATTTGGTTGAGCATATGTGGGCTCATGTTGGCAACCAATAGATGTATCTCTTTAATTCGGCTTGCAAAACTATGTGAGACTATTTTATTTTTATTCGGCTTGTAAAACTATGTTATTTATTTGGTTGAAGCCATGATATTTATTTTGTGGAGGACTATATGTTTGCTTTGTGAAATTAATGCAAAATATGTGTGTGTAGCAAACGCAAAATTTGTGCTATGTGTTCAAAAAGGGCGGCCAGCCGGCATATATGGGTCCGCGCGTCGGGCACACAGCCGACCCAAACGTTAAAGAGGGCGGACGCCGCGCGGGCGGCCGACCCAAACGGACAAAAAGCGGACAAATCCGCCGTCCGTTTGGAGTTGCTCTTAGAGCAACTCCAACGCGCCGACCCATTTCGTCCGCCCGCGTCCGTTTGGGTCGCCGCGGACGAAAACAGGCGCCCAACGCGTCGACCCAGTCCCAAATCGCGTCCGCTTCGCGTCCGCGCCGACCCATTTCAGGCCCAAATTTGGGCCGGATTTGCGTCGGCGCGGACGCCAAGCGGACGCGCTGCGCGTCCCCCTTGTGTCCGCCTCGGCCCCACTTGTCGGCCGGCCAACCGCCTCCCGGTCGTATTAAATGCGACCAGCTACCTCCGGGGCCCGCCTGGCAGTGGGTGGAAGGTGGGCGCGGGTCGTCTTTTTAATGGAAGCGTGCGGCGGGGCCGGCCTCATCCGCTTCCGTCCACATCTAGCCACGCTTGCTCCCATGCCGGCGACCAGCCAAACCCTAGCCAGCCAGCGCGCCATAGAGTTTTTCAGCCGGAAGGGAGGGAAGGGCAAGTTCAGCGTCGGCGCGAGCTCTTCGCGCGGGCCCGCTGCGCTGCCGCCGCCGCCGCCACGTCGCAGCTCGCCGCCGGAGCGGGACCGGCTGTACATCCCAGTCCACCAGGCACGGTGGCACTGGCAGTACCGTCGGCCGTTGCAATATCCAGATGTCAACTTGCCACACGGTTGGCATCTGGATCCGCAGCGGATCCCCATTCCGGCGGTGTCGCGCACGCCACGAGCGTACGCCGAGGAGGTTCGCCGGCGGCGTGAGGCCCTCACGCCGGAGCAGCGCGCCATGCGTGCCTACGTACCGGACTCCCCAACTGGGAGCGCTGGTTCACGCTAGAGCACGAGGAGGAGCTACGCCGGGGCGTGCATGTCGACCACGCCGTCCCTCCGCCGCCACCCGAGGTGCTGCCAGAGGAGGAGGAGGCGGAGCAGACGTACCAGGCCGCCCTCGAGCTAGCCTATCGAGGAGGACGCTCACTGGGATGGCCTGGACCAGGTCTTCTCCCTCTCGGCTGCGGGGGACTCCGTCCACAGCCCGATCTTCGTCCCGCCGCTGCCGCCTCCTCCTCCGCAGCCGATGCCGCTGTCGCCCGTGGCCGAGCCAAAGGTCGAGGTGGAGCCGGAGCCCATGCCGACGCGGAAGCGCTCGCCACCTCCTCCCACTTGGACGGAAGAGTCGTACACGTGGACCGGCGTGGTCCGCGAGTGGGTCAGCGCGCCTCCGGTCTGGTACGCCTCGACGCCGGAGGAGGAGCTGGCCCACCTCGAGCGCTGGAAGACGCACTGGCTCGCCCAGGAGGCAGCCGACGGCCAGCGGCAGATCGAGTGGGAGCACGACGAGGAGGCGCTGCGCCTGGAGGAGGAGGAGGAGGAGGAGTGCGCCCGGCTCGCCGCAATGCCGCCGCCGCAGCAGACGCCGGAGGAGGCTGCCCTGGCGGCCTACCAAGCGGCGTTCAGGTGGGTTGGGCCGCCTCCTGTCTTCGTCGACCTCACCGGCGGCGATGGCGATGGCGACGGCAAGGGCAAGGTGGACGACTAGGGGGCCGCGGGCGCGTAGTTTTTTTAGTTTATTTATGTTTAATTATGTTTTAAGTGGACTTTGGCCGCGGTTGACCGGCCACTTATGTTTAATTAATGTTTTATTATGTTTACTTTATCCACGTGTTATTTATTTTTTGTCGGTGGCAAATTTGGGTCGGCCTCTCGTTGGGCGCACGCGCCGACCCATTTCGCAAAGCGGACACGGGCGTCCGCTTCGCCGACCCAAACGGACTTTTTGTCCGTTTGGGTCGGCCGGTTGGAGTTGCTCTTACAGCCGCGCGTTGGGAGGTCTGCTCTGTCCGTTTACCTCCAAACGGACGCGGGCGGGCAGGATGGGGACGCGCGTTGGAGTTGGCCTAATCTCCGCCTCGCCGGCCTCGCCGGCCGGAAGAGCTCAAGAGCAGCTCCCACCGCCTCCTCCCCTGCCCTAAGCGCCCCCACTCTCCCGTCACCACGGCTCCCGGATCTGGAGCAGCCGCACCGTGCTGCTGCCGCGCACAGCAGCAGGTACCCACCAACACAACCCTCGCCGTCTCTCTCTCTCTCTCCCTGACTCAACCTAACACAAGCCTCATTCGCAGGTCAGCGGCACCGGTCACCGGCAGAGGCAGGCAGCGTACATCACCGGCAGTACTCACTCATCTTCTTTTTGAACTTTTCCATTTCAAGCTAGCCTATACAAGCAGTATTTACTTCTTTTCTCCATTCGGTCCAACATTAGGACCTACTGTACAAACGAGAAACAGAGTTCGAACAGCTCTTCTGAATTACTAGTATTTACTCTTGATTCGTGTTCCTGCAGAGACTCAACCCAAGACAATCCACAAGGGAAAGCCTCTAATTTGCGGCCTCAGCAACCAAGATTTATCTACAATCACATTTGATTGGTTCCTGGATATGTAAGCTGTTCCAGTCCTCCTGCAATGACTCAATCAAGACAGCCCGTTTGCAGCTAAGAAGTTAGGCCTGGACCTCATCTCCTGCAATTTGCAGCTACCAGCAGCGAGGATTAATCACATTTGATTGCAGTTGCAGGCACGCACGCCCATCAGACGATGTACGCCGCCCTCAGCGCGGCGCAATGGGTGGTGGGCAAGGCGCTGGCCCCCGTTGCGGATGGCTTGCTGGGGGCTTGGGCAGCAACCAAGAACTTTGGTCCCACCGTCGAGGCCCTCGGCACGGAATTGCTGCCCTCAAGGAGCTTGGTGGCCCCGCCATGGAGACGCTGCTGCAGAAGCTGCGGGATTTGGCGCACAATGCCGAAGACTTGCTGGATGAGCTGGACTATTTCCGCATCCACGATGAGCTGCACAGCACATACGATGCAGCGGACCAGCATGGCGAGGGTGGCGTCCATGACCTCGCCCTCAATGCTCGCCACACCGCCAAAGCTGTTGGCAAAATGGTCAACTGTTGCCCTTGGCAGCGTGCTAAGCACCGGCAGAGGTCATGCGGCAGTTCCTCATTGTCGCCAGACACCAAAAATGAGGTCAGCGGATGCCTGCCCAAGCTGAGTAAACTCCTCCCTTGCTCATCTTCCCCACATACACATGTTGGTGATGACAATCGTGGCAATGCACAAGTTACCCCAGAGCTTGAGTTTAATAGGGTTGATTTCTCTCAAAAGATGAAGGCCATCATAGAAAAACTGCTGCTTATGCGCAATGAGGTTAACAAGATTTTGCAGGGTTGTGGCCCCAGAATTGTCCTAGACATTGCCCAGAGTCATCCCATCACCAGAGCTAAGAGTACAGAGCCAAAACTCTATGGGAGGGACCTTGTCATGAATAGCATCATACAAGACATCACCGAGGGTCAATACCGTGACAAGGATCTAACCGTGCTTCCTATTGTTGGTTCGGGGGGAATAGGGAAGACAACTCTGATACAACACATATATCACAACCAACATGTGCAGAATCATTTTCCGGTCAAGACTTGGATCTGTGTGTCACTCAATTTCAGTCTGGATAAGGTGCTAGAACAGATTAAAAGAGATATCCCTGAAGTTGAAAGTGAAAACAAGTCCAGTACAACAGAAGAGCTGATTGAACAAAGATTAAAATCTAAAAGATTCTTACTTGTATTAGATGACATATGGCGGATTAGTGATGGGGATGACTGGGAAAAATTATTGTCGATACTCAGTCAATCACATGAAAAGGGTTGTATGATTCTAGTCACAACTCGGTTTCAAGCAATAGGACAGAAGGTTAGAACAACGTGCAATTCGATAGAACTGAACGGTTTAGAATCTGAGGAGTTTAGGAAGTTATTCCTTGCATTTGTCTTTGGTGATGAGAAAAATGGAAAGAATGAACATTTTTTGCTTGAGACTGGAGATAAGATAATGGAAAAGCTAAAGGGCTCCCCTCTTGCAGCAAAGACCGTTGGTAGATTACTGAGTAAAAACCTTACTTTGGGTCATTGGAAAAGGGTCCTAAAAAGTAAAGAATGGGAGAAGCAGACTGGTGGCAATGAAATTATGCCTGCTTTGAAGCTTAGCTATGAATTTCTTCCTTTTCATCTGCAACAATGTTTTGCCTATTCTGGATTGTTTCCTGAAGATTACAATTTGAGAAGTGACGAGCTGATCAGTTTATGGATCGGACTAGATATTTTGATACCCAATGGCCAAAACCAAATATTTGAAGACATAGATCTGAGCAATTTAAATGAGTTAGTCATCCATGGATTTTTCAGAGAAGAGGACACCGAAACTAAGTATGGTCGGCGTCATGTTATGCATGACCTATTGCATGATTTGGCATTGAAGGTTGCATCTCATGATTGTCTTAGTTTACGTCTCCCTAGTGTTGGATCAATAGAGATTCATCCAACCACCCGTCACTTGTCCATAAACATACATGACTTAGGTAAATATGATGCAGTGTCTGGTAAAAAATTGAAGAGTGAATTGGAAGAACTGAAGACAAGATGTAAGGTTGAAGATTTGCAAACATTGATATTATTTGGAGAAATGGATGAAGGTTTTATCAAGATATTTGGTGATTTTTTGGGGGAAGCAAATGCTCTTCGTGTTCTTTATTTGCCCCAAATGTTTTGTCCAGTGGAGTTCATGTTACATAACTTTTCAAGACTTGTCCACCTACGATGCCTATGTCTAGGGACACAGGAGAGCCAGATGCATCTACCACTTAGCATCTCTAAATTTTATCATTTAAGGATTCTAGATCTTGAGTTGTGGGAAGGTCGTCGTGATTTTCCCAAAGACATGAGCAACTTTGCCAAACTGTGCCATTTTTATGTCCCAAGAGATGATCAGCTTCATTCTGATATTTATAATGTGGGAAAACTTATACTCTTAGAAGAGTTAAAGCTATTTCAAGCCAATAAAAAAAGTGAAGGGTTTGAACCAAAGCAACTAGAGCATTTGACCAAGCTAAGGGAGCTTGGCATCTACAACCTTGAGAAAATACATACAGAAGAAGAAGCAGCTCAAGCAAAACTGATGGAGAAAAAATACTTGAGAAGGTTAACATTGGACTGGGATAGTGAGCGATCTAATGTTGAGCCTTGTGTGGAAGCAGCGGTTCTTGAGAGGCTTCAACCTCATGGAGATCTTCAAGTGTTGCACATTAGAGGGCATGGAGGCCCTTCTTGTCCAACATGGTTGGGTGATGAGCTTGCTGTTGAAGCTCTACAATCTCTTTATCTAGATGGTGTTTCTTGGAAAGATTTTCCTTCTTTAGGGAAGGCATGGGATCTTCGTGAACTAAAATTGAAGCATATTGCCAGAGTGAAGGAGTTTATCATAGAGGAAAGCTTTTGCATGCTAACAAAGCTTGGACTCGTTGACCTTGGAAGTTTTGAAAAATGGGTTTACCCAGCTGAACAAGGGTCTTTTGTTGATGGAGACCTGTTGCCACGGGATGCTCGTATGTTCCCTATTTTGAAAAATGGTTAACCTGTATCAAAAAATATGTGTAATTTTATGTGTCTTTTTTCGGGACAAGAAGCACGCAAAATTATTGTGATTTTTTTTATTTTTTATTCTTCAAATACACAATCAATATAGAAATTGACAGCATTTTATTTTGAAAACTGTTCAACGTGTGATAAAAATTATTGTGTCATAATAATAATTAAGAAATGCAATAAAGCATGTTAATTCTGCTTGTACAAATGTAAGAATTATTTTACACAATATTTTTTTATAAACGTTGAACATTGTTTGAAATACAGCTCCCCAATTTTTTGAATACATTACAAACATTTTTTCAAAAAACATTTACAATTTCTTTAATACACGTGAAACATTTTCCAAAAACATGTTTACAATTTTTTACTACACATGTAACATTTTTAAAAAACATGTTGAACAATTTTTTATTGTTGATTTTCCAATCTTCAGAGTTACGTTTAATTCTTTTCAGAAGATTCCATTTGAATTCAATAGTTTTCTTCATAGAGGAACCATTAGAAAAAGTATCAAGCATTGACTGATCATCATGAGAAAGACGAGCATAAAAATTTGTATAATTATTTCGAGCTCATAATTGGGGCATGTGTCCCAAGCTTGAGCCATAGTTTCTCCTTCACGAGGCCAATATATATATATACATCCTACTACCGGGTGTAGTTATTCCCATGTCTCATATACTACCATGTGTTAATATATATACTACTTTATTATTTTTAGTATGTTCGTATACTATATCTAAGATACTCCAAAGTGAGTTCTATGAAAAAATTGCAAGTAGACTCATATTTTTATTATATTTATAAAATACATACATATTTGTACGTAAAAAAGTGTATGCTCAAAATATGAGACATACTATCTAAAAAATAGTATATATACTACCTAAACATTCTTATATACTACATATTACGCATACATACACTTCGTAATGATAGATACTACCTATAACATACGAAACAAAAGTAGGAGTAACTACACCCGGTCGTACCAAACATTTGTCCTATAGGATAAATGTTTTGTATCACCGGGTGTAGTTACTCCCACTTTTGTTTCGTATGTTCTATATAATATCTATCATATCGGAGTATATGCACGCGTAGTATGTAGTATATAATAATATTTAGGTAGTATATATACTACTTTTTAGATAGTATGTATCATATTTTGAGCATACTCTTTTTTATGTATAATTATGTACGTATTTCATAAATATAATAAAAACTACGGGCTCCCTTACAATTTTTTTTTAATAATTCACTTTGGACTATCTTAGGTACAGTAGATGAGCATACTAAAAATGATAGGATAGTATATATACTACCACAAGATAGTATATGAGATGTGGGTGTAACTACACCCGGTCGTAGGATGTGTGTGTGTGTGTGTGTGTGTATATATATATATATATATATATATATATATATATATAGAGAGAGAGAGAGAGGGGGGGGTCGCGCTATTCGTCACGCTGTGTGAGGAATAGTTATTATTCACCCCTCTCTATTTTAACATCAATGCACCATAATTTTACGTTTCGTAAATTTTGTCTTATTTCATACGTAAAAAGAGAACGTTAGAAAATATATAATCACCGTAAAAAATATTTTAAGTTTGTAAAATTATAAACATGAAAATATAGTGTAAAATATACATAAAATGCAATTTTTCTGGCCTTATGACCTATATTTTTGTTTTCTTATGCCAAATTTTACGTAGTGAATCAATATGAATCTAACTATTTGTATTCCAAATATAATTTATTTATAAAACGATCGTAAGATTACCTCGGGTAAAAAATAACTTATTCTGCACCCTGAGTGATGAATAGTATTACTATATATATATGTTTGTGTGTGTGTGTGAAATTCCGATCACGATAAACCAGATGCATAGGATAAAAACTTTTGATGAAATTCCAGCTTCAATCGAATCCAGTCCTATGTTCTAGCATCATCCAATAGCCATGTCCATTGTGATGGTGATTAGTTACACTATTTGATAAGTAATGGAGAGCATATTATCCCGTAGGTTATTAGTTACACTATTGGATAAAAATGAAATGAAGTTTACAATTTGTCTACAGCTGATGCGTCCTACTGCAGTAATAAGCTGGATTACCTAGTCAAGGATTTATGGTGATGTGCCCAACTATGGTTACAACTATATCTTTAGGCTTTTTGAACATTCATGCCATACACAATTAGACTTAAATTAAGATCAAACTGCATCGACGTGTTGTTCTCATTGGCAATTAGATGATCCCTAGTGGCTGTTTATTGAGCAGTGCTTTTACATGCCGGCATGGTCGCCCGGCCTCTTCTCGGTTGCTGGAAGCAATCATCACCAGGTCAAGTCAGCTTTCATCCACCTGCCTCCAAGTGCCAGCGTTTATGCCCATAATAAGGTTCGTTCCACTGGGAACTACCTAGCTTGACTATTATAGAGTGACCAGCAGAAAACACTGAGTTTCACAATCAGAATTATGGAATAAACAAGACCGTATTGGTCAAGATACTCATATTAAGCTTATAAAAAAAACCATCCACTGCTACGTTATTGTCAATACCAGGTGTTGATGCATTCTAATTTCTGATGGCTCGCTGTTCAGGTGTTCTTGTGCTTCTGATGGCTTTCTGCTACTTTGCTATTAGTACCACTTGTTTTTATATTTCTCCAAAGCTCATGAATCAAGTATGTTTCTTCTGCTGTTCAAACTTCGAACTATACTCCATCTTCAGCTCACATGATCATGATTTGCTAACAAATACTCCCTCTGTAAACTAATATAAGAGCGTTTAGAACACTAAAATAGTGTTCTAAATGCTCTTATATTAGTTTACGGAGGGAGTAATAGGGTACTATCTTTATTGCGCATCCAACGGCTATGAAGGCTGGAGTTGTCGCTGTTTGATTTTACCTTTTACTGTTTCATCCTTGTTCACCTGCTTTTTATCTTTCACTGGTTGTAGTGGGTATAAAACCAACCCCGGATCTATCCGAGAGCCCTGGAGCTTGTCTTCCTATTACTTGTGGTAAACCCTAGCCGCCGTGTCCTGGATGGCGTAAACGCCAGTCCTCTATTCGCTATACATTTTCTCTTGCGATCATGCTATGAATTCACCTACTTGGCTACTTGGTGTGATCTGGGAGTGATTTAGTTTTGTGAACTAGTTGGATCTTGTCACTCCTTTGCTGCTGCTTTGCCTGGCAGATGTAACATGGAATGTTGCTAATATCATCGATGCTGAACCAGATTATCACAGGCTTATTAATTGTGCTTCTCCTAAAGGGCCTTAGTGTGCGTGCACCATGTGTTTAAGAATGGGTTTTGGTGTGCTGCCCGAGTGCCCGATCACAACAAGAGAGCTTAATTAATTTCAATGATGCATGCAAAGGTTGGCTGAAAATTATTCCTTTGTGTTGAACACAAGGAGGTACCAAACTCATTTTCCTTTTCTGTGTTTCTTTCTGGTTTATTGGTTTTTTAGGCTTATTCAGTGTTCATTTTTTATTTTCATGTTTTAAATTCATGAGCATTTCAATATTGGTGACCATTTTTGAAAATCTTGAATATTTTTTGAAACATGTGAACTTTTTTTAAAATTCATGAACATTTTAAAAATCTTATTTGTTTTCAAATGTGAACATTTTAAAAATTCATGACAATTTTTTTAAAATTAGTGGACTTTTCAAATCTAGCAAAAAACCGATAATTTCTTTTTTCTGTCAGGTATTTTTCTTAAATATTCATGTCAATTCTAGAATTCGTGAACATTTGTTTTCAATTTGCGAGCAAAGCAGGCGGCGAGGGTAGCGCCACTGGGCTGAGGCCCACCGAGCTAACGATGCGAGTACTATAGATGCAATTCAGAGCTAAGAACGTACCAAATATGGAGTGGGGCGTTTTGGAGGACGAGCTCCATGGAGCTCGTTTTTTTGAAAAATTCAAAAATCATATTTTTAAGTTTCAAAAAATTCTGACAATAATCATACGCGTTCATATGGATGTGTTTTACATGTGTGTAAAATCTGACGATGAAAAAGATTATGGTGCGAGCTACACAAAAAAGACAAATTCCTCCATTTTTCGGTGAACAGTGAATGTACTGTTCGCCCTTTCAAAAAACACGATTTTGTCTTTTTTGTGTAGCTCTCTCCCTAATGTATTTCATCGTCAGATTTCACACACATGTATTATACATCCGTATGAAAGTGTATGATTTGTTTTAGAATTTTTTGAAACTTAAAAATATGATTTTCGAATTTTTCAAGAAAAAAGAGCTCCATGGAGCTCGTCCTCCAAAGAGCATTTTCGCCAAATATGCGCCTATTTTTTCTCTTTTTGTTCACCATTTTTTACTTTTCATTTCAAACAAAATTTGAAAAATGTTACCTGATTTGAATTCTTTTGTAATCCAAAAACTACTAGGAAATTGATATATGTTCAGTAATTTTAAAGAATGTTGCAAATTTTTCAAAATGTTCCTATTTTAAATACCGAATTCCGTAAATGTACTTGGAACTCAAAATATACTCCTGAAATAAATAAATATGTTCGTGGACTCAAAATATATTTCCAGAATTCAAAAAATATTAATGAATTTGAAAAAATATACTTGGTCTTTTAAAAATGCTGACAATTCAAAAACAAAATCATGGATTTAGAAAGAAAGATGAAAAAGATAAAAGTATAAAATAACAAGAAATAGAAAAATCAAAGTAATTCGGTAAAGTATCCAAAGCACTATATATACTGTCTAATACTACTAATCATTTCTCTGTTTTGATCTTGCGTGTCGAAAATACTACTAATGACATTCGTCAATTTTGATCTTGGGTGTCAAAATATTACTCTCATATTTTACTTTTCCGGTTTTCTGACATGAGATGCTAATTGGGGGACTTGTAGTTTAGCAACTATGAACAGAGAAGCGCCGCCCAAGGGCATAAGGATGAATTCAACTTTTTACCATGTTGCTTTGAGCACTCGAATTTAAAATGATAGATGACGGCACTGAATGATAATCAACAGAGAACCGCCGCCAAATCTCTATTAATAAATGAGGATCATCATATTATCGGATGTAGAGGCAAATTTATGCTTATACATTTTTTGGAACAAGCTAATACAAATATTGTTTTGCGAATACGCAAAGCTTGCGTATCATTTCATTGATAGAACAAATTAAAGTGGGTACAGCGGGTGGTACGATGCATGACACAAAAGCAAGAGGCGTGAATATGGTGACCGGAGTAGAGGGACATGAGATGCTCAGCCCAAATAGAAAAGTAACACGATTTAACTCGCCACCCTGGGACGCAGCCGAAACCAAACCAACAAGATGACCCACATCATCAAAACTACCGCCGAGGACACCGCGAGCATAGACGACGCCTTCATGAAGGAGAACGACGCCGGGGCACCATCGTTGTCTGATCTGCAAAACCAGACTTAGGGTTTCCCCTGATGCTCGAAGAGGGACAAAAAAGGCGGCCATGGCAGTGCCTCCAAGAAGGAAGCGTCTCCCTCGGAAGGTCGAGCAAGGATTTCGCCCTGGCCGAGTCTAAGCAATCCCAAGCCGTTGAAGCAATAGTCGAGGAGGAGGAAGTCAAATCTGAAGCCGGAACCGCCATCGCAGGAAGGGGAGCAACGCCTGCCGTCAAAGGAGGCATCGGGCGCTGCCAGAAGGATGAGCTAGCGAACATGCGGAAGGGCGGACGGAGCACGAAGGTGGGCGGGGTTGGGTAGCCGGGCGAAAAAACAAGGGAAGGAGGGGTGCGACGGTGGCCGAAGACCAGAATGAGCCAAGATCCGGAGAGGAGCGCGGATGCGGGCCGTCGGGACCGAAGCTGTAGGGACGCCCGACGAGCCGAAGTTGCTGGAAGGGGGCACAACTCCAGAGGCATGTCGGAGTCGAAGTCGCGCCGCGGTGAATGTCGACCAACCAAGGATGCCTGCAGGGGGTGCTTGCCGAGAGACTGACATGCCGAATTAGCCGGAAGAAGACGTAGCTCAGTCACGGGGAGCGTCGGATCTGGAGCCACTTCGGCCAGCCATGGACCTGCGCCCTCCCCCAGTGTCGGATCCGCACATGCTGGGTAGGGCACGAAGGGAGCTCGAAGGCGTGCCACACACCCAGCCAGCGCGCTGCAGGAGGCAGCCGCCGCTGGGCAACCACTGAGGGCCATCGAGATGAACCGCCGCCCCGGAGCCATGGCCGCAGCCTACGGGAGGGAGGGGGAGGGGAAGAGCGCCACCGCGACGCCCCTAGGGCCCCGCCACCACCTTCCTAGAAACCGGTGCGGCTTTGCCGGCCGCTCCTCCGATGGCGTAGAGAAGGAGGGGGTCGCAGCGGCGTGGCTAGGGTTCCCCCGCCGCCGACGGGGGAAGCGACGCGAGGGTCGCGATAGGGATTCTAAGACGCCCCTGCAGGCGTCTCTAGTATTGTCAACTCAAGCTAGTACAAATATAATAGTATTTTCTTCACATAAAGCGAAATGTTATGATAGTTACTTTTTGCACTGGATCTGCATCAACGTCGTTCGACCAATGAGACGCCTCGAGTTACTTGCTTTCATCTGATATACTCCCTCCGTTTTTAAATATAAGACCTTTTAGAGACTCCACTATAGACTACATACGGAGCAAAAATGAATTAATCTATACTATAAAATATGTCATATATAGATCATAGTGAAATCTCTCAAAGATGTTATATTTAGGAACGGAGGGAGTAATTAGCTTGATGATGACAGTGAAGTAGTTCGTCACGTGAAAAACAACTTCAATCAATATGACACCATGAGCGGCTTGAATATATATGCCCACCTTCGACCTCCCCTGCTCATGCTCTGTTCTGCTCCCGACCTCAGACGGCGGCGACGACGGGCAAGGACGAAGACGCCTCGTCTACCAGTTGAGCTGCTCTGCACCCCGGCTGGCTTGGCCGTCCCGACGCCCTCTCCTCCGTCGGGTCCGCTGGGACTGGAAGCAAGCGCCACCCACAAGGTCATCTCTCATCTGCCTTCCCCCTCCCCCTTCCCCCTCTGCCCTGCAGGTGCTTGCGTTTATTCCCACCCACTGCTTGTTTGCTTGTTGGTCTCCATCCGTCCTATTGTTTGTCCCGGTGCGTCCCCAGAAATTAAGGAAGTAATGGCCACCATACATCAAGAGACGAGCTTGGGCTTGAAACGAATCAAGCTGGGCCTCGTGGGAGGTAGGACACGATTCAAGTACTATAATATGACCAAGCTGGTTTAGAATTAGCTCCCCAAAAATAAAATAGACGAATATAAAGCTTTCACTGACTTAGTGTTCACTATCAAATTGTAATTTTGTACCAACAACTTCATGCAGTACAGTTCAACTTTGGAACCTTCTCTACACTGGAAGCCCTCCTACTTTTAAGTGTCGTCACACAGAATACCCGACTGGCAAATTACACACTACCACTGATGTATAAGTATGTTACAATTACAGGCACGAATATTGTCCTGGACGGCATAAACATAGAGAAAGTACGGCGAATTTCACCATAAGCATGTTCCAGTACTGGAGTGATTTTGACAAAGCAAATAGGACAGCAGAATACACTTTACAACAACTAAAACAAAAAAGAAGATATGGTTTGTAGAGCAAGAAGTAGCGGCATGGACAACACATCAACATCAGGTCTTCGTCATCCTCCTTTTATCCTATCTTCAAATCATCAGCTTAGAAGTAGCAATCTTCGCTTCAGCATGTTCTGCACAATCAAACTGCCCCTTTTTCTATTCTTTTGCATTGTTCACTTTTATTTTATTTAGCATAAAAGGGAAGCAAAATGAATTTGCAAGCTAGGCATAGGACCAGGATCCGGACCTTGGCACCCAGAAGAAGGCATCAGGGCGTCCCCTCCACCAAAAGCTCCGAGGGTCTCTGATCAGTGGCAACATATTTTGCCGCAGACCAGGTGTCGGCTGCCTCAACCCTTTTGAGCAACAGAACCTTTGGCCTCTTAGGGTGCTCCTTAGCTTCATTTTCCCAGAGTTCAATGGTTTCTTGATTGACCTCAGAGTCCAGGGCGACTTCGCGAAGGTGTTCAAAATGTCCCACTTTGATGCCAACACAAACACCCTCTAGATCTTTACAGAGCAACTGAAGTGAAACGAGACCCGGCAAAGCTCCTTGTGCGATTGTGGGGAATTTGGACTGTTTCACCACAATGCATAGGCGTTGCAGGCTTCCGAGATCACCCTCAAGGTCTATGTCTAAATCATCAAGACTGTCTTCAGCCAATTTGAGATAAACCAGGCACCATAGCTCACGTAGACATGCTAGAAGAACAGGCCCCTCCAGATTAGTACATGTAAGGCACAGTTCACTGAGACCAGACAGGGCCTTAGCAAACTCATTCAAGTGACTCAGCCTGCCGTGCAGTTTCAGTGAGCTAAGATAAAAAACTGGGGGAGCTGACCCAGCCTGTCTTGATGTCGCACTAAGATGATCCAAATCATTGGAAGAACCATTAAGATGAAGAGATAGAGAGCGGGCGCCTTGTGAAGTATCCGTGCCAGCCTGAGCAAACTTGCGAATGGCATCCGAGAGTTTGGTGTAATTCCCATCTGTGCTAGTGATCACGCACCATATCTTGACCTTTGTCAGTTTTTTCATATGTTCCATCAGCTCAGGGAATCGGGAGTTCCTTTCCACAACAACTCCTGATAGAGTCTCCAAGTTACATTCTCCTGACAGGAACTTGTCAAGCTTCTTGCTACTCAACTTGTTAAGTTTAATCTTTCCAAACAGGTGTGCTAGGTGAGGCAGACTGATGACTTCCACAGGCAGTGTTTTTATCTTAGTCTTCCTCAAGTCGAGTGTCTCTAAACAATGTAGATTTCCCATTTTATCTGAAAGTCCCCTAACAGAGCTCCCGAGGGTCAGATATTTGAGATGCAACAGCTTGTATATGTTCTTGATATGTTCGTCGTCCAAATTATTGCACTCTTTTAGATCCAACACTTTCAGCAGCTTACAGCTGATCAAATCCGAATAAACAGCTTTTTCTGCACTTCCAAAGACTGTTAGAGACCGGGGACGCAGGTCCTCATTGGGTCTTGTACTGTTAGATGGTTTCAAGAACCTAAATAACTTATCCAGGAGGTTTGGGCGACGCGCAGCTGGACCAGCGCCAACACGATCAATGTCGGCTTCTCTTCTATTTCTTTGGTTCTCCATCATGATGTGACGGAAATTGCTTCGGTTCTCAAGGGATAGGGCAACAAAATTCGAAGAGATGGACTTATACAGCATGAACTGGTGCATGATACCGTGAGGTTTGCATGTCTTCTTTTCTCCACGGTTGCTTGTATCGATAGGCCGAATGATATTCCGGTCCATCAGTTGCTCCAACTTTTCATTGGCAGACTCCTGGTAAGTGCGTTCAATCTCAGGCTGTATGTATCCTTCGGCTAACCATCGGCTGGTAAGAGTTTTCCTGCTGACGGGACGATCATTTGGGAATAAACTTGTGTACAGCAAACATGTCTTGAGATGGAAAGGCAAATTGATGTAATTATTCACCAGAATCTGTCGAAGTTTTGTGAAGTCTCCGTGCTTGTTCTCGTCCATATGAGTACATAGGAGCCTGCTGGTGTTTTGGCAGACTGGTCCTGTGATCTGCTCTTGTTGTAACAAATAGTTGGCCACACTGATGAGAGCTAGTGGATGGCCATGGCATTTGCGCACAATTGCAGCTGAACCATCCTCCAAGTCAGTTGAATTTCTATTGAAATCGCCAACCCTCTTCTTTAGTAAATCCTTAGAGTCTTCTATACTAAGAGTTCTCATACTGTAAATATAACCACGATCTTCGGTGCATGCTTTGGCTACTGTCTGCACAGTTGTGGTCAATAGTATTCTGATTATCCTTAGCTCAGAAAAGAAACTCTTTATTGCCACCCAATGATGCTTCTCGATATCATCAACTACAATTAAATACCTGCAGCCAGGTAAATTCAGAGAACGTTAATTACTATGTGAAATTACATAGCTGCACTTATGTCCATAGGCTAGCACTTGTTTGAATTTAAATATTTGTACGATTCGAAATTCATGGTGATGGACTAGAATTGCTATGTGAGTAACAGTGATCCCACTAGTAAACAGTTACCAGCTCCCGGTTGAACCTTTCGTTCACGAATAGGAGAAACTCCCTCGCTTCCTTTTTGTATGTTGTGTTAATTCTCAAAAGGTCAAATTCAATCTTTTGGGAAAATTTACAGAAAAAACTAAACACAGTCTATAGCTACTCTTTCCTAAAAGGAAAAAAAAATCCTGTAGTTACAATCCTACCAACAAACAAATGTAGATCTTGATATGTTAGCTGTTACGGCTGGATGTGATTTTTACGCTTTGGCCTATGTTAAAGTGAGCAAGCTTTCGCAAATCAAGTTATCTATCTAATTTTGATGTTCTTATTTGAACAGATGTTGGCATTAATATATTTGAGGCTATTGAGGGTACTAGATGATCTATTTTCAGAAGTTAGCGGACACACCTGGTCTTTTGCTCAAATCTGATACGTTGTCGCAACCTCGAGACTTGACTTCGCATTTGTGGGACGGATAGTAGAGTTTCCTCTGGGAAAAGTTTCTGCAGTATCGCCAGCAAGAGCTCATCTCCATCTTTGTGCTCCGACGCCGTATGCCAGGCACGGACACCGAACTTCTCTTTGGCTTCATCGCAATCGAATACCGCCCTTGCGAGTTGGGTCTTGCCGGAGCCGCCAAACCCGACGATGGATATCACCAGGAGCTGCTCACTACCGAGCAAACCCAAAATCTCCTGCTTGGGTTCCTCGATGCCCACATGATATGCAGGCTCAGCTAGACTACCGAGCAATTGGTCAGCGAGGTCGACGGCTTGCTGGCTTCCGTTGGCACAATTATCGGTTCTCTGCTGCTTGGCCCTCTCCAGCCGCTTCTTGAGTCTCCCAACCTGAACAGTGAAGTCCACTAAGTCGCCGTTTGGCACGGCCCCTCGCTTGCACGCGGCGCAGGGAAGGAACTGGTCGAGGCAATCCTCGATGTCGAACGCCAAATCACGCATGTCCGTGGCAGATATGTTGTGCAAGACACTAGGCTGCCCCTTGTGCTGGTTGTCGATTTTAGCAGCAATAATGGCGAGCTCGGTTTTCAGATACCTGATGTCATCGTCAAGGTCGCTGAACTCGCTGAATCTCTTGTCTATCACCGCCGAGAGCTTGGTCACGAGGTTAGTCATCACCGCGCCCACCACCGCGCCCACCACCGCCACCTCCATCTCGCTGCCGCCTGGCAGATCAAACCTGCTTGTAAATGTTGTTGGCAACTATAACTGCTTTGGTGGTGGAAGCCTAGAGGGATGGCTGGATGGGGATAACAGAGGGACATGGCATGATACCGCTTGTCTTCATTTTCATTATTTTTTTCTTTTTTGAGATGAGACCGCTTGTCAATAATGTTTGTCCATAGAAAATGCCCCGCCCTGTACATCATCCCCTACCATTATCTTCTCACCAGCATGCTTGAGCCACTTGTTTCTCTCTCAAACGCAGTCAAGAGTCAAGACTTTGGAGCCCACCCATGATGTTCTCCTTAATTCCCCAACTGACCTGGGGAGCTAATTCTTTTTTCCGTGGAGGAGAAACTGGGAGCTAGGAGCAAGATGATAAACTGGGAGAAGATACTGGCCACACAGATTGATCCAGGAAAAGGGAAGGCACTTCGTCTCTTCCTTGAAGCACTCTATGCTCCCTCTCTTCTTTGTCTCTTTCCAATTCAAAGCCCCGCACACACGCTACCACCACTGCTGCCAGAGAGAGGCATGGAGCTGCTGCCTCCGGTTAGTGCTTCCCTCGGTGCCATGCCAGAGAGAGGCATGGAGCTGCTGCCTCCGGTTAGTGCTTCCCTCGGTGCCATGGGCTCCCTTGCAGGGAAGCTGGATCTGGATGCACACCTTGATGCGGAACTCAAGGTTGAGATCCGGAAACTCACAAGTAGGCTGGTGCTGCTCTCGGAGGTACGAGACCCTCCCGTAGAAGCCATGATCTGGCTGAAGGATGTGCGCGAGTTATCCTATGACATGGAGAACTGTGTCGACCTTGCTGGGCCGGATTGGGTTGGCAGGATGTCTGGATTCAAGGCCCACGTGAAGGAGGCCAATGAGCGGTATGATAGATGTATGCTTGGAAGCATCCCCATCTGTTCAAATGCTGCAACTGATTTCCAGATCCCAATGGTGGACGGCCGGAGGAGGAGGCCAGACCTGCCAGTCGTAGGTCTTCATGACGGTCTGTTCGATGCCCTCTACCAGTGGCTGATCGACGATGATAAGGTGCTCAAGGTGGCATCCATTCTTGGTGTTGGAGGAATCGGCAAGACCACGCTTGCTAAACAGCTATGACGTGAGAAGAAACCCGGGGGCTACTTTGGCTGCCGGGCCTTTGTGCGGACGGCCAAGAAACCTGACATGAGGAGGTTCCTCAGGAGCATGCTCGCACAAGTTCGCCCGCACAAACCACCCGAAACTAATGAGGTGCACGAGCTGATTCGCGACCTCAGGACGCATCTACAAGGAAAAAGGTTTTCTTACCCCTTTGCACTCTCTGATAATTATTCGATCTAATTATCAAAGTTTTATCACTCTTAGAAGGGGAATCTCTTTTCCTTTTGTTTCTCCAATTAACGAATCTATCTTCATAATTAACTAGTTCCGTCGGATTTGATATATAAAAAACACGTCCTAGAATACATGATTTAGACTTTGTTAGGAATCTTCACATTGAGCGTGTGATTTGTTTGAGAAGGCTTTCGTACGTGACAGCTACAAATCGATGACATGCACTTTCTTATAATTGATGATTATTTCTCTATTTTGTCTGAATTGTATGTTTAATATATACTGCAAACTTTTATTTGGCAGGTACTTTCTTATAATCGATGATTTATGGGCTACATCTGTATGGGATGTTGCTAGACGGGCTTTCCCGGAGGGTAATGGAAGCAGGATAATAACAACGACTGAAATTAAGGATGTTGCACTTGCATGCTGTCGTTATCAGTCCAAATCCATCTATAAGATGGAACCTCTTAGCGTCAATCACTCAGAAGAATTGTTCAATCGAGGAGTGTTTGCCTCTGGAAAAGAAAAATCTCGCCAATTGGATAAAGTGTGGGAGGAGATAATAAGAAGATGTGCTGGTTTACCACTGGCAATTATCAGCATATCCAGTGTTCTAGCAAGCCAAGGGGAAGCAAATACAGTGCAAGACAGGGAGCTACTACAGAACATTTTGCCAACAAATACAACTCCTGTGGAGGTACTCAAACAAGTACTCATTTTTTGCTACAACTGTCTTCCCAGTCATTTGCAGACATGTCTGTTGTATCTCAGTTTATACCCAGAGAATTATATAATCTTGAAAGAAGATATAGTAAAGCAATGGGTAGCTGAAGGTTTCATCCTTGCACCAAGAGAAGAGGACAAAATGAAGGTTGCCGGGAACTATTTCGATAAGCTTGTAAATATGGGACTCATCCAACATATAGATGTGGGCTATAGTAATGACGTATATTACTATGCAGTGCATCCCATGGCACACAATCTTATTACATCAAAGTCCAGAGAAGAGAATTTTATGACGGTAATAGATTATTCCGAAAGGACAATGGGGTTTTCTAACAAGGTAAGTCGTCTGTCCCTCCAGTTTGGCAGTGCAACATATGCAACTAGACCAGAGAGTATTGGACTGTCGCAAGTTCGATCACTCGCCTTTATTGGACTAAAGAGCTGCTACTCTTCCATTTTGGAGTTTAAGGTTCTTCGAGCCCTGATCCTCCATGTGTGGGCTGATGAACCAAGCACAGGAATTGACCTGAAGCCTACCTCTGAATTGGTTCTACTGAGATCATTGCAGGTCACATGCAACGGCACCGTACATCTTCCAGATCTGATGCAAGGTCCAAAACACTTGGAGACAATGGAAATAAATGCAAGGGTAGCAGCTATTCCAGCGAATATTGTTCATCTTCGGAGCTGGTTGCATCTTCGTCTCGGAGTTGGGACACAAGTGCCCGATTTGACTGGTACCCTCAAAATTGTCACCACCCTTAATCCACCTGTTTCATTGGATGACTCAAGATATTCTCCCAATTTAGTGAAGAGTATGAAAACAATGCAGTTGTTGACACCCATCTGTGGAATCCCCAGGTGGATTGGACAGCTTACCAACCTGTGCATTCTGAAAATTGTTGTCAGAGAACTGACATGGATTGATATCTGTAAGCTGCACAAATTGCCATTCCTCACTGTTCTCTCGTTGCACGTCCTGCGACCAACTACAGGACTACTCGGCTTCGCACCTGGAGGATTTAATGCTCTCGAGCATTTTGAGTTCAGGTGTGGTGTGCTGCACCTGAGATTCCTGAAAGGAACAATGCCCAATCTTCAGAGGCTCAAGTTAGGTTTCAATGCCCACCGAGGAGAAGAGTATGGTGATTCGTTTGTCGGCATTGAAGACCTGTCAAGCGTCCAGGAGATTTCTGGAATAATTGGTTCCGCCGTCGGTGCTGTGGAATGTGACTTGGAGGCCGCAGAGTCCGCATTCAAGAAAGCCATAGGCAGGCACCCTAATGTCAGTGTATCCAGAGCAGATATGGTTGAGGAATTGTATGTTGAGGCAGAAAAGCAGCACGACATCCCTGGACAACACCCGTCGACATCAAGTGAACAAACTGGAAGTCCAAAACAAGAGTCTCAGGATGTGCGTGGTCCGGCAGAAAAACAGCATCTGATCCTAGGGAAACACACACAAGATTACCAGACGGAAATAAAGCAAGATTTCACATCAAAAAAAGAAATAAAGCCCGTTAAAAGGTACGGTTCTTTCTCCTGATTCTGCCTATTCTTTCTCTATTATATGTATATGCAGAGGGGAAACGTGACTCCCCTTTTTGGCACGCGCCTCGATCACTCTGCTCTAACCATTCCTTCCTCCTCTGCGTTGCTCCCAGATCTGGACCAGCAGAATTGAGAATTAAGGGAAAGGGTGATCTGCATATCTTAGACCGACTGTTAGTTTCCAATAAAGAAACAGGTCTTGAGAAGCTGACACTCGAGAGATGCCCACCTCTGGAGTTGAAGCACCTTCTGATGCTAACCACTCTGAAGACGTTGATTGTAAATGATTCAGATCGTCTGGTTGGACAGCTAGGAGGCCAGGGTGATGTGGAATGGCAGCTCCCAGTTTGGTGTCCCAAACTACAAGAGCTTAAGATAAGTAACTGTCCAGAATTCTCATCACTGGTTCCCATATCCTGGATTGGAAGTCTTCATAGTGTCACGATAAAACATGTCAAGTTACTAGAGGAGTTTAAGTACTTCAAAAGATGGCATAAAGTATTGGAAATTAAGGGAAAGCGTGATCTGCATAGCTTAGACCAAGTGTTAGTTTTTTATAAAGAAACAAGTCTTGAGGAGCTGACACTTGAGAAGTGCCCACTTCTGGAGTTAAAGCATCTATTGAGCATATCAAGATCGATGACTTAAATGGTAATAGTGGGGAGGAATTGACAGAGCTCCTCCCCCACCTCCCAAAGCTCTCCAAATTGGAAATATGGAAATGTAAAAACCTAAAAAAGCTGGAGCTGCTCTTCCCACCTCATCTCTGTGACTCACTACGTGAACTGGAGTTCCTTGACTGCCCAGAGCTGGTCCTGGTGGACCCTCTAACTCTTGTTCCTGGAGGAGGATGGCTCCAATCGTTGCGATCCCTCCAGAGATTAAAAATAAAGAATTCCCCAAAGTTTCTGTCGGGCTTCTCGATTTCCCATCACATTTTTCCTTCGTCCCTGCAGTCCCTGGATCTTAGGGATATGCAAGGCATGGGAACACTAGAGCCCCTCTCAAACCTCTCCTCTCTCACCAGATTAGAACTGAGTAATTGTGGAGAGGATCTGAAATGTCAGGGCTTGTGGTCTCTCCTTACCACCGGGGGCCAGCTCAACAAATTAGAAGTCAGGGGTAGCCCTAGATTCTTTGCTGATTGGGATCCCAATCCCAGAAGGGCTTTGGAGGATGCCGAGGGAGGTGAAGAGCAGCAGACACAGCTTGTTTCATCCACACTGCAGGAGCTTAGGACAGATGACATAGCAGGACTTTTTGCTGCACCCGTCTGCCGATTCCTCTCTTCCTCCCTCACCAAGTTGGAACTTTTGGGAACACTGTGTGAAGGGATGGAGCGGTTCATCAAGGAGCAAGAGGACGCCCTTCAACTCCTCTCCTCCCTCCAGGTACTAGAGTTTTTGTATTTCAAGGACCTTCAACAACTCCCTGCAGGGCCGCGTAACCTTACCAGCCTCAAGATATTATCAGTCAACTGCTGTCCAGCCATCTCGTCGTTGCCCAACAATGGCCTCCCTGAATCACTGGAAAAGATATATGTCGAAGGTTGCCAGGAGCTAAAACAGCAGTACAGGGGGTTGGAGGGAACCATCCCAAGAGTCGGAATACTCTGACCGAAAGGTAACACAAACATACTTTCTTGTGTTTTTTTTTTCACTTTGCCCTTTTCCTGCAATCCTGCTTAATAACTCTGTGTTTGTTCCCATCCAGGACTCTGCCTTGTACATTCTTCTATCCTTGTAGAGCTCTTCCCTTCCCATTCAAACACATGCATGACACAAGGGCCTTGTGGCTGTGGTCTTCCTTCCTGTTCTTAAATCTGGTAAGTACATCTAAATTGGAACTTTACTCCATCATCGCCGACCTCCGCTCGATGGCCCTCCACTTGGCGCCGCCGCTTCCTCCACCACCCCCCGAGCCGGATTAGCCTTGCTGAGGCCCGTGCCACCGCTTGCTGTTGTTTTTGTTTGTTCTTCCTTTAGGGCTTGTTGAGTTGTGCCCTCAGCAGAACCCTGCGATACTATCTTGTGCTACTCCGTTTGTCTATGTGTGTGTGTGTGCGCGGTGAACATTTGTTGGATATTGTGCTTTGGTGGTTTGCTTTATATATAAAGCGGGGCGAAAGCCTTTTTCGGTACTTTACTCCTGCTATACTATATCTGATAAGACACAACGTGTGCTGATTGGCTCTAATCTTTCACCAGAAATAGAATAGATAATTTAGTAGAAGCAAAGTAGATGTGAGAGGACAAGCAGAAAATAAGATGGGGATTAAGCACATAGGGGTGCACCCAAAATACCTTTCTGATTGAGATTTCTCAGCACCTTTCTTTGATGCAAAGCAGGAACAACATATTTCTGAACTGAACTATAACTGGGCACCCTCTCTGTTCTATTTTCATGCGGAGCCATTACAAGCAAATTAGCTGCAGGAACCTTCATTAGGGGTGTCCACACCAATATCAGTTATATACACTTCAATTTATACTCACTGCAAAAAAAATTCACTTTTACTCCTGCCATATCAGATTTCCATTTTGTTCTCAACGGTAATGAAACTATTTAAGATTTGTTGCTCGACGCCCCTTTTCTTTCCACAAATCGATAAAGTCGACATCATTATCAGCCAATGCCTTCTGCAAGTCTATCTTATTTTCTTCCAACAAAACCTGTGATCACCATTTGTTTTTGTTATCTGTGCAGGTGTTTGTTCGATCTTATAGGCTTCTTCATATTTTGCATTTAAATTTGGGTTATTGTTATTCATCAAGACATGGCAGTCTACTCTCCTATTTTGGGTGTAAATAGCAGTAGGACATCAGTATGGAATAAATGAGACTTCGGGTCAAGCTACTGACATTAAGGTGATTTTTTCTTTTCATATACTGCTATGTTGCTGTCAGTACCAGGTGTTCTTGCATTTCTAATTTCTGTTGGCTTGCTGTTCAGGTGTTCTTATGTTTGTTTGGTGGGCTTTCAAGCCACTTGTGTTTGCATTTTGTCTAAAACTCATGAAGACTGAAGGTGTGCCTGGAAAATCTTTAGTTTTAGGGATCAAAGGATCATCTGGCATAATTATGGAAAACAACGAATTGTCAGTGTTTTGCTGCTGATCATGTTTGCAGTTTTGCCATCCAGGTATACTTGCAGCTGATAGGTTTGCAGTTTTTCAATTCAGTCTACGTTCTACTAATACGAGGTATTCTTGCATCTGTCATAACTGTTGTTGTTTAACAAAATTTAATGGCGTATAGGATCTTCAGAAGAATAACCGGCATAGCATATCGTCAGTGCACGTGTGGAGCCAGTTCAGATCATAGGCAGTAGTAGCAGACTCAAGGTAATGATTGCAGGGCATGTGCGATTCTGAGATTGTAAATTTCCACTATGGCACTAAGGTGGACGATCGCAGCCTATTTGTAAATAACACTAGTTTATTATGTTATTCCATGTCGGTATAACATTAATATGTAAATTACCTTTATTAACAGTGAATCAGGATGTCGATTGATGCCGCGAATTTACTTGGTGCCCCCAACTATTTACATGTGAAACCTGCCTATCTAGTGATGGGACTGTAAGTACCTTGCCCTGGTATATTTTTACCTATTTCAGTCAGACATGCATGTACTGTCAGTAGCTAATCTCAGTTATGATGTTTGCTCCGTTTTGTAGATGAAACTCCTTGGAAGCAACAGATTGAGCTGGGGGAAAGGTGCGGTTGACTGAGGCAGTCTTCTTCCACTGCAATAGCCACACGATATTGGTGCTGTTCGGCGGATGCAGTTTTAAGTTTTAACTGTCAACTGTTGCTTGTGACATCTTTGATACCTTGCCCCTTATTCTATTCTTTCCCTGATGCAGTGCGCCAAATCCATCTTAAGCGCATGCTGGTCACTGTGGAATTGCTGCTGCCATTGCCAATAGCATCCCCCAAAGCACATTGTCAAGCTGTGATATTTTCGAAGGTATCCCCGTGCTGCTGCAGCATTGTGCAAGAAAAGGATAAAGGTCAGGTCTAAATATTCAGATCTGCTTCATTTTAATCACATGGAGGGATGATGCTTTTGTACTAACTAGCAAGCAACTCATCTTCGCAGGCCATTATCATGAAAAACAAGCAAGATTACCATTTCCTCAATGTGCAGCTGACAGCCTTTTATCACGAAAAACTAACACTGCAAAGGTAAGAAGGAGGCTAATGTACGTCTGCTCTGTGTAGAGCGACGCTATGAATAATCAGCTGACTGAATGGCTGGTCGAGTTTTGCAGGCGTGAGTAATTGGTGAAGGTTTTGTACTCACGGTTCTCGCCAAGAACTGCAACTCCAGCAGAACGTTTATTCATGTGAGGTAATATAAGGCCACGGTGAAATGCAACTCTGCAAGAAGTACACTAGCTAGCTAACATGTTCTTATTAGCTTAACCGACTTGAAAACGTTTCAGAATCGGAGTGCTGCCAGTGCCAAGGACGGTGATCAGTTGAACTGCAAGTCTGCGGAATAAAAGTGCTCGCTGGAGCCATGCTAAGGAAGAAGAAGCCGAAGCGTAGCCTGCAGCTAGGTATATCTGACGCCCGCCGTTTTATGATGTCGCTCAGAATGAAACTGCTGTGACGAGTAAATGGATTTGGGGTTTGTTTTCTTCGAATTTCCCCGACGTTGTTGCTCGATCGCAAAAACAGAGCTTATTAATTAGTTTTCAGTTTTTCACCGATGCAAAGGTTGGCTGCAGATTTCTTTCTTTCTTTCTTTGCATGGAGACGCACAGTTTTTTGACTGGAACTAGCAGGAGCTCTGCTTTTCAATCAAGCAGAGGGAAAACTGTACATTCACCGGGTCTGAGTTTGGAGTTTACCCTGATGATGAAATATGAGTTGCTGCGGGTTTTCACCGGGTCAACTATGAAATATGAGTTCACCGGGTGAATGTACAGTTGCATCCAAAGACACCTGCCCTTCCTTGTAACAAGTTGAGTTCAGAAAATGCTTGATGCCGGTTTCAGAGCGGCGACTACTGCTGTGGGTGGCCGTGTTTGGTGGCCGCCATGGGGCATTCTGGAGTGCAGATCAAGAAGCTCTGTGTGCGTAGGGAGGCAGTTTATATATATATATATATATATATATTCAGGTCAACAAGTCACGGAGAAAATAGCAGCAACCTGTGTGTCTTATTCACGGAGAAAATTGCAACGAGCATGCTATGCCATGTTAATTCAATGAACGCTATTTTCCCCAACCACATCCATTGGGTTTTCATTCCATTCTTCCTCTATGCTGTTTGCAAAATCTGTTTTTTCTTTTGCGGATGGCGCCCTTTTCACCACTTTTTGGAAGCTTCTAGAAGCTATGCGCCGTTTTTAAATTGTTCCCATTTTGTGTTTCTTTCTGGTTTTCATTTCACGTTTTTCCATGCTTTCTTATCTTTCTGCACATTTAAAAATTCGTCCATAATTTTCAAATTCGTCACTATTTTTCAAATTCATGAATATTTGTAAAATAAGCGACACCTTTTCAAAGTAGTAAACATTTTTCACAATTCATGACTATTTTAAATTGTGAATATTAACACATGAACATTTCTTAAATTTGTGAATAACTTTTAAAATTTTGTTAGTGCTTTCTAATTTTGTGAACCTTTTGAAATATGGCAAAAAACCAGAGAGGTGATTTTTTTAGCTAGCGGTTGCTTTTTTTTTTGCAAGCTAGCGCCATGAAGAAAAGTGCAGCGATGCATGCTAAGCTAGCGACCTGACCGGAGCAGGCGAGCTAGGTCTACTTGGCCGAGGCACATCAAGAAAGCGAGCCCAGCGCAAAAGGCGCTAAATAGGTGCTCCTGAGTTCCCTATTTGACCGTTATTGTGTCAAATTGTTCGGCAAATGCACATGGGCGGCTTCATGTGCCAGGCACCAATGGGAGGAGATTGACGAGCGATTTTTTCTTTTCAATCGATTTTTTCCCATAGGTTTCATAGCGGTTTGTCTGGTCGGGTGTTTTTCTTTCTGATTTTCCATAGGTTTTGTTCCACTTTCTTCTTATATACTGTTTCCCATTTTTCTGTTTTTATTTTTCTTATTTGCGGAGTTTCAAATCTTTTAAAACATGTTCAAAGTGTATGTTTATCCGGTTTTAGAAAGGTTCTTCTCGTCCTGTTTGTTTCTCTATTAGTCTTTATTACTATTAAAGGTGTACTAGAATTGCGACAATTAATTTGGATCGAAGGAAGTATTATTTTTTGCATTTTTTTTGTATTATATTCTCTTTTAAAATTTTCATGTATTTTAAAATGTTCATGATTATATAAGATGTTCATGAAATTTTTAGCAAATATTCCCGTGTCTTTTTCGAAAAATATGTATAGTTTTATAAAAATGTTCACATTTATAGAAATGTTCTTTGAGAAAAATATTGTTCACAAAAGTTTCTAACAAAATCACGTTTTCTTAACAGAAACGAAATCTACGTTGTGAGGCATTAACAAAATAGTACTCCCTCTGTCCTAAAATAAGTGTCTCAACTTTGTACTAGAGCTAATGCAAAGTTGTACTAAGCTTGAGACACTTATTTTGAGAAATAGGGAGTACAAGCCAGCCGGGCGGGCCCATGTATGTAAACCCGGCCCTTCAGCAATTAATTACAGTCGCACCGGAGTGGGCCACCATTCCTTCCTTCCTCCTCTGCTCCCGACGTGTCCAAGTCCAACAGATGGCGGCGACGCCGATGAGACACCGAACGGCGGGCAAGGACGGGGACGCTCCGTCTTCCGACTGCTCTGCTCGCCGGCCGGCCGGCGTGGTCCCCAGCCCGACCTCTGCTCCGTCTGCTGGAAGTGGAAGGAAGCGCACGGCCGTCAGGTCAGCTTTCATCCGCCTGCCCGCCATGTGTTTGTGTTTATTCCTATGACGTTCGTTCCACAGGCACCGCGACCTAGCTATCTCTCTCGAGTCAAGTAGTAGCTGTCAAATTATTCATTCCTACAGTACAGTACAGTGAGCAGCGGCAAATTATCCGGTGAGAAAAATTTCGACAACGAAAAGTCTCATTGTGGATTCCTGCAACCATTTCTTGTCGGTAGAAATATCAAGCAAAAGGATAACACCCACGACTGACTCCTCTGTCCAGAAATGAATGAATGAATTGGGTCCTATGATCCCTGCTGCTAACTGTGTATTATAAATATCAAGCAAAAGGATAACACTCCCTCTACAAGTGCGAAGCAACGAACACTGAAGTTTTTCTTTTGCCGGGAACAACTACCACCAAGCTGTGAATGCTACAGTGGTACCTATTTCCTTTTTCTGAAACAGAAGAGGCAAAAGTTTAGACTTGTTTGTTAACTATAAAAAGAAGATGGTTGCTCGGTTAATTAAGAAGAAGTCATTGACCGACCATTCTTTGCCATTCGAATTTAGAAACACACACTCCTTACGTGCCCGGATTAGTAAGTCCGGTGCCAAAAATGTGGGGAGAAAGAAATTCAACAATGGATAAAATTCAAAGGTCCCGCAATTGTGCAGACTGTCCATTGGGATTTTTGCATCCCTCATTTCTTTCATGCTCTAATGATGATTAGTAGAGTTGCACTCTTTTTTTGGCAGTGAATTGTGTTGTATGCTCACCGTCCACCTCGCTTGGGGTGTGGGTGACGGCAGCTGCGTCCTTAACATGGTTTTGGGTGGTCGGGTCGAGTGCGAGGCCGCGGGTGCGCAACTTGGTCACATGGTGCGGCGAGCACGAGACGACGGCCAGGGGTGGCCATAAGACCACGCTGCCGCCGCAAAATCCTCCCTAGGGTCGTGTTGTGGAGTTAGGCGGCCAACTAGTAACGGGAAAGCCGATGCAAAACATGTGGATCAATGACCGAGTTACTGGGTCCGCCCTCTGAAGCGGCGCGCCTAACCCCTAACGTTGCAAGTATGGTGGAGGCAAGGTTTCGGATTTCGGTTTGCTATTAAACAGCAGAATTTCATCCTATTACTGAAGTGAAACTTAAAAAAAAATCTGAAATGACAAATAAATAATTTTATTTTGTTAAACGGCCAAACGCTACTTACAATTTTATGTTTGAACGACCGATCTTTTTGCCCCAAAACTGCACTATTTTGAATACGAAATTCAGGAGGGAGTTTGAAATCTTGGGTGGGAATTAGCTGGTAAATAAAACGCGGTAAAACATACGGCCGCATGATTCTAGGTGAATGCAGGCAGTACCAATAAGTAGAGACCTGGGGGGTAGGTGAAGTCAAGCAAAAACACTTTCTACTGTAGTCCTCGTGATCCAGATCAGACTTCTCAATTATTACCAGACAACAGTGCACGTCCGATCCAGATCTAGATCCAGAGGTGGTAAGATGACTGCTGTCTGCTGTGACAACTACTAGTACGCTCACTCTCACTCTCACTCATCCACTCTCTCGAACTGGTTGCCTGTCTGTCTTCACGGCCGGCGCTCCCCTGCTCTGCTCTGCTCTGCTCTTCACCTCCGCCTCGCCGTCCTCCTCGATAACGCAGCTCCCTCCGCCTCCTCTCCGGCAACGCAACTCCGGTCATCTCTGAACCAGCCGCACCATACCGCCAGCGCACAGCAGCAGGCCAGACCCCCCTCCCCTCTCTCACTCTAACCAATTGCCATTGTTAGGGTCAATGCTACAGGATCAGGATGAATGCCTATGTTTGGCTGAGAAGCACACAAGTTTTCTTTGAACATAAAGTTTCTCTCCCTCTTGTGATTTGTGAGATGCACATGCAGTATGGAATGGACTCGTGAGATTTGAATAACGATAGGTAATTGCCTAAGTTTGGTTGACCACACAGAAATAAACAGATTATTTAGGCACGTTTGTGGGCTTCCCATAGTTGGTATACAAATAAAGAAAATGATTATGCTCTGTTTATGCTTTCTCCTGTGATTGGAAATTCTTGGCCTGATGCCTTCATTTATACTTCTCTTGTGATTGGAAACTCTCAGCTCTGCTAGGTAGTAGACAGAGGGAAGGCAGCCACGCACCGTACCACCCACGCACAGCAGCAGGTCTCTCTGGCACGATAGGATCAAGCCTTAGGGCCTGTTCTGGAGCTCTCCCAGCTCCACCGAATCCACGATTTCAGCTTCTGGAGCGAGCTCCTCACTTCACCCAGCGATCAAAAAACGTTCTGGAGGGACGCTGGCTTCTCCCTTCGCTGCCGCCCAGCTGGGAGGCAAAAAGCCTGTTAGGCTCCCCATTGGGCTGGCTGGAGGCAGCCCAGATGTGCAGCAGAGTTTTTTTTTCCACAGTTGTCATGCCTTGGGCTAGCTAGGCTGTACGTGGGCGTCAATGGCTGTACGTGGGCTGCTCCTGGCTCCGGCGTCAATGGTGACCTGCTGAGTTCGCCATTGTCAAGGGCTCGCTGCTCCAACCTGGTGCCGGGACGAGCGCCGCTGAGCAGGGGATCCGGCGGGAAAGAGGCCGGGGTGGGCGGATCTGTACGCGCAGGAGGGGATCCGGCCGGCGACGGGGGGCAGCGGGTCTGGCGGCGCGACTGGCGGCGGCGAGGGTTCGAGGGGGGAGCAGAGGAGCGAGAACGGTTCGAGTCTGGGCTTCTCTGTTCTGTACGCGAGCCGTGCAAGGAGGGTGTGCGCGCCAATCGTTTTCCTGGGCGGTGGCAAAGCGTTGTAAATACAAGGAACTCCAGATTCTATCGATTCGTGAAGCTGGGTTTTCCTCGCTCCGCAAAAATGCACTACGGCCCATCCCAGCTTCGCTATTTCAGCTTCTCGGAGCTAATGCGTTCGGCTTCGTTTTTCACCTGGAGTTTGGGAAGCTCAGAGTGGGAGAGTTCCAGAACAGGCCCTTAACCACACAGAAACACACTCTTTTCTTGAAGCATTGGCATTATTATGTGCTGGTATAAAAATAAAGAAAACAATTTAGTTCTGTCTCTGTTTCTCCCTCTTGTGATTGAAGATTATATTTCCCTTGTGAGTTGTGATTGAAAATTCTCTGGCCTCCTCATGCCTTAATTATGTTTCTCTTGTGATTGAAAATTCCCATCAGGAACAGGTACACACTTCCCTGGCCTGCTGTGCTGCGACTGAACCCCCCATTTGCAGCAGCAGCATCCATTGCCGGCAAAAGGCAGGAAGGCAGCATCCATCACCAGCGCCCTTGCATTGGCCAACGTACGTTGCTATACACACACGTCCCTTTCATTTGCACCTTATATACACCAGCCTACTAACGAACGAATTCCTTTTTCATTCCTCGATGCAGGCAGTCCATCCCTCCATCCGACCAAGAAAAAATGGCCTACGCCGCCCTCAGCGTGGCACAATGGGTGGTGGGCAAGGCCCTGGCCCCGGTCGCTGATGTCTTGCTGGGGGCTTGGGCAGCCACCAAGAACTTTGGCCCCAACGTCGAGGCCCTCAGCACGGAACTTCTGCTTGTAAAGGCCACGCTCGAGCAAGCTGCTCTCAAGGAGCTTGGCGGGCCGGCCATGGAGATGCTGCTTCAGAAGCTGCGGGACTCGGCACACAATGCCGAAGACTTGTTGGACGAGCTGGACTACTTCCGCATCCACGACGAGCTCCACAACACGGACGATGCCGCGGACGAGCACGACAAGGGTCGCATCCGCGACCTTGCCTTCAATGCTCGCCACACCGCCAAAGCTGTTGGCAAACAGGTCAACTGTTGCCCTTGGCAGCGTGCTAAACGCCGGCAGAGGTCACAAGGAGATTCCTCCTCGGCACCAGACGCCAATCAGGAGGTCAGCGGATGCATGCCCAAGCTCAGTTATCTCATCACTGCCTCATCTTCCCCGCATCCACATGTTACTGCTGATGAAGACCATGGCAATGCACATCAAAGACCAAAGCTTGACTTTAATAGGGTTGATTTCTCTCAAAGGATGAAGGACATTGTAGAGAAACTGCAGCCTGTGCGTAAGGATGTTAATGAGATTGCCCTAGAATTGCTCTAGACATTGCCCAGCGTCGCCCCACCACCACACCTCGGAGTGCAGAGCGAAAACTGTATGGGAGGGACCATGTCATGAATAGCATCATACATGATATCACTGAGGGCCAATACTATGACAAGGGTCTAACTGTGCTTCCAGTTGTTGGTCCGGGGGGAATAGGGAAGACAACTCTGATACAACACATATATCACAACCAACAAGTGCAGAATCATTTTCCAGTCAGGATTTGGATATGTGTGTCGTTCAATTTCAATCTGGATAAGGTGCTACAAGAGATTAAAAGATACACCCCTGTAGTTGAAGGTGAAAAAGAGTCTTAGAACAGAAGAGCTGATTGAACGAAGATTGAAATCCAAAAGGTTCTTACTTATATTGGATGATATATGGCAGTTTACTAATGTGGATGACTGGAATAAATTATTGTTGATACTTGGCCAGTCAGAAGAAAAAGGTTGCATGATTCTAGTCACAACTCGATTTCAGGCAATAGCACAGATGGTTAAAACAACCGACCATCCAAAAAAACTAAACGGTTTAGAACCTGAAGAGTTTAGGAAGTTATTCCTTGTATTCGTCTTTGATGATGGGCAATGTCCAGGGAATAAACTTCATTTGCTAGATAAGATAATGGAAAAACTAAAGGGCTCCCCTCTTGCAGCAAAGACTGTTGGTAGATTACTGAGGACAGACCCTAGTATGGGTCATTGGAGAAGGGTCCTAAACAGTGAAGAATGGGAGACCGATAACAATGGAATTATGTCTGCCTTGAAGCTTAGCTATGACTTTCTCCCTTTCAATCTGCAACGGTGTTTTTTCTATTCTGCATTGTTTCCTGAAGATTACCGTTTTAGAAACCGTGAGCTCATCAGCTTGTGGGTCGGACTAGATATTTTGACACCTTGTGGTCAAAACCCAACCTTTGAAGGTGGTCTAAGAATTTTAAATGATTTAGTCATCCATGGATTTTTCAGAGAAGAGGAAATTGATGGTGATCCACGGTATGTCATGCATGACCTACTGCATGAGTTGGCATTGAAGGTTGCATCGAATGATTGTCTTAGTTTACGTCTCCCTAATGTTGGCTCAGTAAAAATTCAGACTACCATCCGACACTTGTCTATAAGCATAGATGACTTAGGTAAATATTCTGTGGTGTCTGGTGAAAAATTAAAGAGTGAATTGGAAAAACTGAAGACAAGATTGAAGGTTGAACATTTGCAAACATTGATGTTATTTGGAAAAATGGATGAAGGTTTTGTCAATATATTTGGTGATTTTTTTGGGAAAGTGAATGCTCTTCGTGTTCTTCATTTGCCCAACATGCTATGTTCGGTGGAGTCAATGTTACATAACTTTTCAGGACCTTTTCACCTACGATACCTATGTCTAGGGACAAAGGAGTGGCAAATGCATTTACCACTTAGCATCTCTAAATTTTATCATTTAAGGATTCTAGATCTTGAGTTGTGGTACGGCAGCCGTGATTTTCCCAAAGACATGAGCAACCTTGGCAAATTGTGCCATTTTTATGTCCCAAGTGGTGATCTGCTTCATTCTGATATTTATAATGTGGGAAAACTTAAACTCTTAGAAGAGCTAAAGGTATTTCAAGTCAATAAAAAAAGTGAAGGGCTTGAAACAAAGCAACTAGAACATTTGACCATGCTAAGGGAGCTTGGCATCTACAGCCTTGAGAAGATAGATACAGCAGAAGAAGCAGTTCAAGCAAAACTGATAGAGAAAAACCACTTGAGGATGTTAACATTGGACTGGGATAGTGAGCGGTCTAGTGTCCAGCCTGGTGTGGAAGCAGCGGTTCTTGAGAGCCTTCAACCACATGGAGATCTTCAGGTGTTGTGCATTAGAGGGCATGGAGGTCCTTCTTGTCCAACATGGCTGGGTGATGAATTCGCTGTTGAAGCTCTACAATCTCTTTATCTGGATGGTGTTTCTTGGGAAGTTTTCCCTTCTTTAGGGAGGACGTGGGATCTTCATGAATTAAGGTTGGAGAATATTGTCAGACTGAAGGATTTTATGATAGAGAAAAGCTTTTGCATGCTAACACAACTTATACTCATCGGCCTAGCAAGTTTTGAAAAATGGATTTACACAGGTGAAAAAGAGTCTTCCATGGGCGGAGAATATTTGCCGCCAGATGCTCATATGTTCCCTCTTTTGCAAGTTCTGATTATTAGAGAGTGCCCGAGACTATTGGGGTTGCCTTTCCCAAACCACATTGTTTCCCTAGATTGGTTCCCCAAGCTACAAGAGCTTGAGGTAACCGGCTGTCCAGAATTCTCGTTAGTGATTCTCATCTCCTGGATTGAAAGTATACGTCGTGTCATGATGCAAAATGTAAATCTACCAGCGTCCTTTTGGTACTCAAAATCATCCAATGGAGCGCAACTGGAGATTATTGGAGAGGCTGATTTGCATAGCATAGACCAAGTGTTAGTTTTTGATAAAGAAACAGGTCTTGAGAAGCTGACACTCAAGAGGTGCCCACCTCTGGAGTTGAAGCACCTTTTGATGATAACCTCACTGAGGACATTGATTGTACAAAATTCAGTTGGTCTAGTTGGACCACTAGGAGGAGGTCAGCGTGATGTGCAATGGAAGCTCCCTGTTGAGCATATGCAGATCTGGGCCTTAAATGGTAATATTGGGGAGGAATTGACAGAGCTCCTCCCCCACCTCCCAAAGCTCTCCAAATTGGAAATATGGGAGTGTAAAAACATAAAAAAGCTGGTAGTGGGGGTGGATGTGCAACAAACAACACAAGAAGCATCAGCTGCAGAGGAAGAGGATGATGGGGTGCTGCTCTTCCCACCTCATCTCTGTGACTCACTACGGAAATTGGAGGTCCATTTCTGCACAGAGCTAGTCCTGGTGGACTCGCCAACTCTTGTTCCTGGTGGAGGAGGGCTCCAAGCTTTGCGATCTCTCCAGAGATTAACAATACAGTCGTGCCCAAAGTTTCTATCCACCTTCTCCTTTTCCTGTCACATATTCCCTTCCTCCCTGCAGTTTCTGATGCTTCAGGATGTGAAAGGCTTGAGGACACCGGAGCCACTCTCAAACCTCTCCTCTCTCACCAGATTAGAATTGCAAAGTTGTGGAGAGGATCTGAAATGTCAGGGCTTGTGGTCTCTCCTTACCACTGGGGGCCAGCTCAACAAATTAAATGTCAGGGGTAGCCATAGATTCTTTGCTGATTGGGATCCCAATCCCAGACGGGCTTTGGAGGTTGCTGAGGGAGGTGAAGAGCAGCAGACACAACTTGTTTCATCCACACTGCGTGAGCTCTGGACAGATGACGCAGCAGGACTTCTTGCTGCACCCGTCTGCAGATTCCTCTCTTCCTCCCTCACCAAGCTGACACTTTATGGGTATGAATCTGATGGGATGGAGCGGTTCAGCAAGGAGCAAGAGGACGCCCTTGAGCTCCTCTCCTCCCTCCAGGAACTAGAATTTTGGAATTTCAATGACCTTCAACAACTCTCTGCAGGGCTGCGTAATCTTACCAGCCTCAAGAAATTATCAGTCAACTTCTGTCCAGCCATCTCATCGTTGCCCAATGATGCCCTCCCGGATTCACTGGAAAAGCTAGATGTCTATAAATGCAGCAAGGAGCTAAACGACAAAATATGGTGATCCAAGGTAACACAAGCATACTTTCTTGTGTTTTTCCACTTTGCCTTTTGCCTGCAATCCCGCTTAATAACTACTGTATGTGTTTGTTCCCATCCACCGTGCAGGACGATGCCTTGGAGTTCCCTTGTACATTCTTCTTGCCTTGTAGAGCTCTTCCTTTCCTGTACTTAACAGATGCATGACACAAGGGCCTTGTGGCTGTGGTCTTCCTTTCCTACACGTTGTCTTCTACAGTAACTTCTATGACTTGAGAAGATCTCCCCTTTAGAAGCACTACTTGTCACCAACAGACGGGCAGAGCTGCACAGTAAGTTAATGAATTGACCATAATTTGTCTCTGTCTACTCTTTGAGCTTGCAGTTTTGAATTGTCTGAGACTAAAATTTGTAGCGCCGTGTTTATTAGAATGTACATTCTGATTTTCAGCTCTAACTAGCTATTATAAGAGGCAGGAGTCATTTCTCGAGATCCTTCACCAATTGCTCAACATCAGCAGTGTGTGTTCTGAAGGTTTAGTACTGCTCACTGTAAAAAAGAATGAAGTACTGCTGATAGAATTAATTTCATCTTAAGGCATCAAAAATAGGCTTCCAACCTGCTATTCAGAAGCCAAAATCATCCAGCGCAAATCCCAGCCCCGTTTATCAGGACCTTATTTCCGTTATGTTGTTCTGAAAAGGAAAAAAAAAACACTTCTGCTAACTAAGCCCGGTCTTTGTCTGGCATTTCATCTCTCTAATGTAGTTTTTTTAGTAGGAAGTCATCGAGCTTACTAGTGAATGATCAAAGCTAACGTTATGCTTTGCAGATGTCATCAATCTGTTATCTTGGTGAAAATTGCAGTGCAGTCTTGGGAATCGTTTGTGCATATGAAGCGATACAGCATGGCCCACTGCAACTTCGAATCAGTTGCTAATTGGTTTTCCGATGGATACAACAGCGTAAGTGTTTTCCTCTACTTGGGCAAAGAACCTAGCTCTCTTTTCTCATACTCTAACCAAAGCAGCTCTCTTTTACTCTGAAAATTAAGCTTCTATTTCAGTGAGACATGCGCTGGTGGTGGCTGATGTCAGTTATGGTGTTGCTTTGTTTGGTAGATCAATCTCCTTGGAAGCGACAGATTGAGTTGGGAAAACCAACCAGGAAAGGTGTCGTTGAAGGGTTACCGTACCACTTTGTAGAAACAATTGTCGAAATGCATGGTACACACTCATGCATATACTGGAATCGGTATCTCTAAATCTGAAGCCTGCCCCTCATTCTATTTTTCATTGGATGCAGTGTACAAATCAAATCCATCCTTAGTATAAGCTGGTCGCACAGAAATTGCTGCAGTCATTGCCAATAGCAGCATCCCTCCAAGGCACAGATCGAGTAGTTTATTCCGACGGTGGCCCGCGCTGCGGCTGCGGCATCGTGCAAGAAAAACAGGAAGGTCAAGTCTAAATATTCAGATATGCGTCGTTTTAATCGGATGGGCGGATTATGCTTTTCGTACTAACTAACTAGCAACTCTTCTGTGCAGGTCATAATAACAAAGTAACAAGCAAGGTTATCATCTCCTCAATAAGCCTCAAATAGCAGAAGATGCAGCTGACACAGCCTTTTATTACCCAAAACTGGCCCACTGCAAGGTAAGAAGGGATTATTCATGTCTGCTTCCAAGGAGAGTGTTCATTGATGCGAGGTAAATTGGCCCCAGTGAACTGCAACTTTGCGAGATAGCTACATGTTGTTATTAGGTTAGCTGACTTGAAAGCATTTTCAGAATCGGCTGCCATGGGGGGTGATGGATTGACTTGCAACCAGGCCGTGTAATATCTGAAGCCATGCTAAGGAAGAAGGAGAAACACTGCTAGGCTAGAAGCATCACCTGAAGCTACCTGAAGCCTGTCAGCCTTGTGATGCCGTTCACAAATTGCTGCAATATTGTTCACGTCCATACCGCGTGTGGGATGGTTAGTATTTCGGTCATTCAGTATTAGTGCACTACAAAATGTTGTGACCCTGACCGGCAGAACCATGCTAATTACTTTTATTATACATCTCCCTCCTTGTCAGGAACAAGCAGACTGCATCATCTTCTGAAGAAGAAATCGACACTTGTCATGTTGTTAACTGAAGAAAGCGACACCCAGTGGTTATCTTCAATCTATCGGTGACTTACGGCTTCGCCCGGAGTTACAACACAACACTCCACCACCCTTCATCACACATCCAAGAAAACATCTCTGAAGACTGCTGCTGTCGCTGTTTGAATTACCTTTGATGACTGTCTCCTTGTTCACCTGCTTTGCTTTAGCGTTGAAGTTAAGATTACCTTTCACTGTTTGTACTGGGCATAAAACCCCGGATCGATCTGAGAGCCCTGTAGCTCATCTTCCTTTACTTGGTGTAAACCTTAGCCGCCATGTCCTGGCTATCCTTAATTCGCTATATATTTCTCTCGTGTTCGTCCTCTGAATTCACCTATCTACTTGGTGTGATCTGTGAGTGATTTAAATTTCTGTAATAGTCGGGTCTTGTCCACTACTCTGCTGCTGCCATGCTTTGGCGAAATAAATGGACAGCTTGTTCTTGTCAGCAGAAGAAACGATGCTGCTCATCTCATCTTGCTTGCTTCAAGTCCAGTTATATCCCAGAAATCTTGTTCTGCGCTCCTGCTTACTGGAGCACATGGCATCGATCACCGCCAAAAGAAGGCAGTGAAGTCCCAAGATATCATCATTACCAGAGAGGCAGATAGGAGAGGAGCAACATTTACTGCTCTTTTTCGCCATCGACTGCATGACCTTGTGTCTCAGACTTGGTAGCAGCAGTGTCTGTGGATCGCCTCTGGGAAGATGACCAAGGTGGTAGTGATGTATGGAATGGGTGCAGAAGCAGAAGCATACGATTCCAATCCAAGCTTGCCATCAGGCCTTCTTCATGCAGTTCCTATGGCTGCATGCATCGATTGATGCAGAGGCCGGGGGCTCGATTCCTCCTTTTCAAAAAAAAAAAAAAAATCAGTTCCTAAGCTTCTGATGTTGTACAGACTAAAGTTTCTCTTTTCAAGTGTACACACAGTACATTATTGAGGAGATGATTGGGGGTCACGGCATGTTAGACATTCTGTGCATATTATCATTGTCATCATCATCCTTCATTTACGCCTCGAGTTATGACGGCGCACCTTTCCTTCTAGTTACACTGAACGTGCTCTGTTTCTTGGTACGGTGTCAGTGTGCGCGCCGCATGTGCGTAAAATAAAGAAATAAAAATGGATTTGGGTGCTGTTCTGTTTGATTTCCCCGAGCGTTGTTGCTTGATCACGAAAACAGAGCTTTAATTAGTTTTCAACGATGCAAAGGTTGGCTGTGGATTTGTTTGATTCTTTGCATGCAGACACAGAGTTTTTTGACTGAAACTAGCAGAAGCACTGCTTTTCAATTAAGCAGCGTGATGTATGCCAAGGGTCAGAAGCTCTGTCAGTGTGCGGATGTGGACGAGGCAAGGGGCTTTGTGTCTTGGGTCTGAATTTGGCGGTTCACTTCTCTCAAGATTAGTCTATCTTTGATGATCAGAGAAACTCGGCGATTGTACGTGATCTCTAAGGGCTTGTTCGGTTGCAAGGGGTTTGAACGGGATTGGAGTGGATTGGAGAGGATTAAATCCCCTACAAATCAAATTCCCCCTCAATCCTCTCTAAACCTCTTCAATCAACAGCCCGCGATCTGCATGCGAGGAAGACCTTTCCCCTCCCCTCCCGCGATCTGTGTTTCTCTTGGGTTGAATGGTTTTCCTTTCGGTTTATTTCCACATATCTTTTTTCATTTCATTTTTCTCCTTGTGCAATTCATGATTTTTTTAAAACAATTGTCAGCATTTGTACCTTTTTGAATAATTTTCAAATTCATGAATATTTTTAAAATGCATGACAATTTATCACAATCATGGACATTTTTAAATTTAAAAACAAAATAAAATTTCTGAATATTTATTTGGTTTTTTAAGCAGTTGTTGGTTTTTAAAAGGTTTTCATGCATTTTAAATGTTCACAAATTTAGAAAAGTGCATCAGTATTTTTTATTATTCAAGAGCTTTTTTTAGGGTATCATATTCAAGAGCTAGTGCTAACTTTCAGAAAATTTAATTAGTGAACAGCTTTTCCAAATTTGTGAATATATTTCTGAAGGTAGCGTCACGGAAAAAGCGCACGAGGCAAGCTAGCTAGCAACACGAGCGCAGTAGGCAAGCGCTATGACTGAATTTCAGCGTTAAAGGCGCTAAATATGCACTCCTAAATTCCTTGTTTAACAGTAATTAGAAAACTCCTAGTCCCCGTGTTGCATGGTGTTGACCACACGATTTGGGTTGACCCAGTGTGGGGTGCCAGCTTTTTCTTTTCCTTTTTTGCTTTGCTTTTATATTATATTTTAATTTTCTTTCTTAACGTCCATTTTTCACAAATTTGAAAAATGTTTGTGGATTTTTGAAAATTGTTCATGAATTGCTACAAAGAGTATGATACTACGGAGTAAGCAGAGCATGCTTACTCCACATATTTGCTCCAAGTCCAGAGAAATCAGATCGAGTGGAGGTGGATGAAAGACTTCTTTGTCCTAATTGTGATCTTTCTTACTGTGATGCTTTTGTTGTCAGGCTTTAGTGACTATTGAGACTTGTTATGATGCTTTAGTTAGTTTGATGAAGAACTTGGGACTTGTTATGATGCTTTAGTTAGTTTGATGAAGAATTTGGAACTTGATATGATGTTTTAGTTTGTTTGGTGAAGGACTTGGGACTTAAACCACGAAACTTCACGTTCAAACCCACGAAAATTCATGGGGAGATTGTACCCACATATGACGTCTCCATGTTCAAGCAAACAAACAAACTGAAAAAACAAACCCCGCAAAAAAAATTACATTGCTAACGTTAATCCCTTCATAAGCCCATTTATAGCCCAGGCCCATCTCAATCTAGTGGACAGGAAGCCATGAATTTCTGTTTGACACTCATTGCATCAAGATGTCGACGAATTGCACAAGATGATGCATAATGCGCTAGGCCCAGTAAGAGGTGAGCACGAGCAATTTTTTCTGAGTTTGTTTGGTCGAGGTCCGGTTTACAATTTTTCTAGAGGCTTTTTTAGGTTTCATTTCCTTTTATCATGGTTTTTCTTTGTTTTGGTTTTCTTTCAAGTTTGTTTGGTGGAGATCCGGTTCACATAATCCGAAAAATGGTCACGAATATGGAAACAATATTTCCAATATAAAATGTTCATGAATTTAAAAGATATTCATCACTTGCGAACATTTCATGAATTTCAAAAGATGATCATGAATTTTAAAGAAGTTCACAAATTCAAAAAATGATCATGAATCTAAAAAAAATACATTTTCAAGATACACTAAAAGCTTTTTATAAAAAACATGATGGAAATTATATGAAAATACAATATGAATATTTGATAAATATGTGGTGGACAATTTTTTTAAACGAGGTGAACATTTCTGAAAATACGGAATTTGCACAGTGGAGGAAAATGAAAAAGGGCAAGCAATAAATTAATCAAATTAGCATGTCGAGTGTGTACATGCAACTGGGCCTGCCCGTATCCAAGTCTTCATTTACATTGTCAAAAGGCTATCTACGCATCACTAGATCTGGCCACTGCCTGGATACATGCACACTTGGACGGTTACTCATTCTGTCCACTAGCTTAGATGTGCATCACTTACCTATTCATGCATGCACACCAGCGCAATCACTCAATACGAATACAAAAAAGTTAGCAACTACAAAACAAAAAAGTTAGCAACTACAAAAAAGTTTGTGAAATTAAAAAAAATGATTGGTACGTAACAAATATGATTGGTACATAACAAATACTGGCACTCACAATTAGTGAACATAGAATTATTATAGAAGTTTCAGGAGCTTCGCCCCATTATGTATGTTTTGTTACAAATTTAATAATTGGACATGTTTGGTATGTGGAACATGTAGCATTTTTTTGATCTTTATCTAATTCAATTCTTGACCACCATCTTTTGGCTCTCGCTTTCAACAATTGCAGTATCAATTATTCATTTTCTTGACATGACACTTTAGGCAATGGTTTAGACTTCTTGAGCCAATCTCTATTTATTGTCGACGCATCTTCCAAAATAAACGAAAAATGTTTTATCCATTGTGAATGCCACACTGACACTGTGGATTTTTCCAGTCAACTGATCCTCCTAAGCCTCATCTTGCATTCAATAATTTATTTCAAAAAAGGGCGCTTTATTAATTAAAAGATTTAAGCATTATACCCGCCCTTAACATAGCTAAGATGCACACAGCCAAACAATGTCCTCTCAATCAAACGGAAACATGTGCATTTAATACATTTATGTTCCATTGTTAATTAACGTTCATTTCTGATGCGTCACCGGAGATACAAAGAAATTTCCGATTCGTCACCGCAATGGATACCCATTTGCATATCTTGTACTCAATACAAAGAAACATGTGCATTCAATACATTTATGTTCCATTGTTAATTAACGTTCATTTCTGATGCATTCCTTAGGATTAATGGTCTGCGGTATATTTAGGCAAAGGAAAAAACAAATGAGTGTGTGGAGAGTCTGTCGTATATTTAGATGGGTATCACTATACCATCAAAAGACAGAGAACAAGAGATAACATTAGTTTGAGAGGACAAAATCTTCTTTGTGAACTGATTGGGACATAATCGTGCAACTATATTTTTACAGCAAGGTGGAGGACGCAAGTCCGCCCTCAGGCCCATGCTCGACGAGGTCATGGTGCTAGACTTCGTCGTCGACGCTCCGGCAGCCGCGAGCCTTGAGAAAGTTTAGAGGGACCCTATTGCTTTTTTGTAAATTTTACAGGGACCCGATTGCGTTTCTTAAATGTTTGTAGGGACCTGCTTGCTTTTTTATGAGGAAGAGACACTGACATGTGGGCCCCACATGTCAGTTAACGGTCAAACAAACGGTCAAACAATCAGTTCTCTTACATGTGGGTCCCGACTGTCAAAATCGCGATCAATTGTTAAATCCTCGGAAATTTGGGTTTTTTGAGACAACCAGCGAGAAAAGCGGTAGGTATCAGTCACAAAAAAATCTGGTAGTTTTATGGATCCATGTAATGAATTGTGCTAGTTTTATGCTATTCACTCGCCCACTTGATTTATATCGGACTGAAAATCACTAGAGAGTTCGACCTAGGTGCGTGGATTGGGGTAACAAAAAAATGAATTTGGGAAGAGGCAGTAGCCAAACAACACCTCCATATGTGGAGCTCATCAATGGGGAATGGGAAGTAGTAGGTGGTGGTGGTGCTCGCTGCCGCTGCCAAGGATGAGCATCACGTAGCTGGCGGCGTGCTTGAGGGGGTCGGCTTCGGAGGAGACAACAGAGATGGCGACGAGGAGGCGGAGGTAGAAGAGTTGGTCGTGGTAGTGGTGGGTGACGGGCTGGAAGGATGTTGAGAGGCGTTAGGGCGGAAGGCACCGGCCGTCGGTAGCGGACACCGCTCCATATCCACCTCCATGGTTTGTACGATAGTTGGACGAGGTTGGAGGAGATATGAGACTCAACGTGATATATGCAGGGTTATCTACAAATGTGTCGAGAGTGTCCGGCGTGTTTTGCAAAATCGCGACATATTGCCTTGCGCGCGCATATCCGACGGTGGATGCATATCCGATGGTCATAAGTCGAGAATGACAGATGCATCAACATCACCAACTCAGCTTTTTATAGGAGTATAATAGGAACATACAGAAGAAAAAAGAATGTTGGGGCCAGCTGGGCAGGCCCATGTAACATAGGCCCTGCAACATACAGTTACAGCACGGGAGTGGCCCACCATCCGTCGACCCACCATTCCATCCTCTTCTCCTCTGCTCCGGGAGTCCAACACCATCCATGAGGGCAGGCTGGAAGCGTAACTCTATGTTTGTATGCAATCAACCAACATGCATTCGTATGATCATTACAATACGAGCAACCAAACGTAGTGCATAGAGGCGTCGCTACGATGCAGGGAAAGGATATGCAGGCAACCAATCAACATGCAGAGCCTGCTTTTTTTTCCTGCATATGCTTAACCAGGCCCTAATGAAGTAAGTATGCAAAATGCCTAAAAACGATGCGAGCAGACAAACGCATACCAGATGACGGAGACGGCGAGTGGACAAACGGCGGGCAAGGAGAAAGACCAGTCGTCTTCCAGCCTGCCCTCTCCTCTGGAAGCAAGCGCCACCTGGTCAGTCCTCATTCGCCCGCCCGCCCACCAGGTGATTTTGTATTTTTCTCGCGAGATTTGTTTCATTATGACTACTGTAAAAAATGCTCTTATATTATGAAACGAAGGGAGTAGCTAGCTCTATATACTGTACTGACCAACCAAAACAACTCAGTTGCCGAGCATAAGAGACAGTGGCCGTTCCGTGGCGTGGTACCGCGCAGCGTCTCCTTCGGTCTGTCTTCCTTTCCGGTGCATACATGGAATTTCCACCATGGAAACTACTTAGTACGTACTACCAAGTGAAGTGATCGCCGTACATGTAGCTATCGACGACAAGTCAGGAATGATGCCTGCGGGCTGGCTACGTCCAGCCATACATCTACCATCTGTACGTCGTTACTGTGGTCCAGAATTCTTTCATCAGCCGTAGGATTCTTTCACTCTTCGACCAGTCTGAAAACGAAGGGAGCTGCATGTTGCATGTGTGGTTAACCCAGTCAAGTCAAGCAGAATATGCTCATCCTGTTGCACTAGCACTAGGGCATATACAATGGTTTGTTTGGTTGATAAGACAGTCCTATCTTAATCCTGTCATGTAATCTAGAGATGACAAAAAAAAACATGATGTAGAATGGGTTCTCTCCTAATCTTATCTCTAGTGACTAGATAATCTTAAAAATGTGGTGAGAGATTTGTTCTCAGAGATCTTCTCTTAATTAAGAGATGGCAAAACCTTTTTTCTAGTTTCTCTTTTCTGCAACACCTCACCATTTAACCGACGTAATATTGCAAAGATAGCACCATCATACATGTCCTTGGAGTATATTTTATTTTTATTTTTTATGCGGAAGATGTCCCTAGAGCATCTAGAGCCACAAACACAAAAGGTGAGCTATCAAACGCCCGCGGTCACCTTCGGGCAGCGTCCTTTTCAAGCCTTTATTTATGCATGCTTACAATCATGACCCCTACTTTGTTTCCAAATTGTTTAGTTAAATGCGTGTGATTGATGCGAATGGAGAGAGAGAGAGAGGAGGAAATGAAAGAATAAAGAAAGAGAAAATATGGTTCGGGTGGGCCGAGGATTGTCCGGACAGTCCGAACATTCAAATATTCTCTTCATATATGCCTTGGATACGGAGATTTGCGGATAGTCCGGACATATGAGGACCGGTGAACCTCTGTGTAAATGCTATCATTTTGTAATTTATTTAGTATTATTAGGTCAGCATTTACATGACTTGTACTTGATCTGTACTATACGAACACATACTACCATTGGAAAAAACACAAAAACACAAGCACAATCCCCGCCCGGCAGATGATGTCACTCAATAGAAAGGCAGATGATGTCACTCACTAAAAACCAACAATGTAGGGCCAGCTAGAGATCGATTGGACTTGAGTCCGCGCCTATAAATGTTTGCTGGGGGCGAGCAAGCAAAGCACCTACGACACATAAATTACACATCCTCTGCATGGCGTCCGGCTGGATGGTGTCCGTCTTTCAGCCCTCGGCATGGAGTGAATTCTTCCTGAGATACGAGCCCAAGCCACCCAAGGCATGGATCCATTTATACATTATTAATTATCTGCGACTCTCTCTTCGTGCAAATTTCTTTTCATTAAACACTAATTGGCTTAGCTGGGGTTATGTACGTGGAGTTACTTAGCAAGGAGTTGGTCTAATAATATTGAGTTACTTTTCTAGTTTCACTCGTAAACGCCAAGGCTCGATACGATCCTTTTGGCAATGAATCCCCGTGTCGCGTGATTGATCTACGTACACCCGGCCGTATATGTATGTGTTGCTGACCGAGGTAACACTAGTAGAAAATGGCCCATTTGTCCCGGTTCCAGAGGCCCATTTGTCCCGGTTCTAGAACCGGGACTAAAGGGTCGGGGCTAAAGCCCAAAACCTTTAGTCCCGGTTGGCTTACAAACCGGGACAGAAGGGGCTCCACGTGGCCGCTGCGGGGAGCCCAGGCAGTAGGACCTTTAGTCCCGGTTGGTAACACCAACCGGGACCAAAAGGCATCCACGCGTCTGCATCTGGCAGGAGCTGGGGTTTTTTTTTTTTTTTGAAGGGGGGGGGGGGCGTGGAGGGTTTAGGGGTTTTTGTAGGGTTAATTTAGGGGTTTCATATTGTGTTAGGTAGCTAATAGAGAGAAGTGTCCTCTCTTTCTCCGTGCTTCGTCGACGCTAGCTACTATAGAGAGAACTCGACACGCTAGCTAGTAAGCAAATGAAGGAACCATTAAGTACATAAGGTCGTCATGAACATATACAGAGAGAAGTGATCGACCTCTCTTTCTCCGAGAGATTGGTCGAACAACAAGTTTTCGTATATCTATCCGACGCTACTACATATATACAATATAACATCTTTTACAATCCCTAACATCATCTACCTAAGATCCAATTACAAATCCGCATGGTATTCTCCGTCTTTAGGTATGACGTGGTCAAGAAAGAATCCCGCCAATTCCTCTTGAATTGCTCGTATGCGATCATGTGGTAGGAGTTCATCCCGCATCTGCCAGATCTAATTTAAATAAGGGGGTCAATACCTGCATATATATGAATAAAACTCAACACAATTGATGGTAATATATAAAATAAAATTGTGAATATTATTTACGTACTTCAAATTGTTTGTCAGAGAAGCCCCGCTCAGAGGTCGAGTGGCGAATGAATTCGCATACGTAGTACGCACATAAAACAGTCTCTTCTTTCTGGTACAAGCACTTTACGAGAATAGAGTTCAATCAAACTGATAAGCAAGCATGGTAATGATATATTGATGAAAATTTGAATCAATTAGAAATGCGCGGAACTTGCTAGTACTACTTACTTTGGGGTGCGTAAATCGCAACTCTTTGTTTAGACCGGGAACCTTTCGGGTGAACTTCTTCCAAACCTTGCCAGGCAAAGAAAATGATTACTTGATATCAGGAAATTAACGAAAGTTGCATGCCGGTATGGTCCCGGTATTGACTGAACTTACTTCTTGAGTATATAGAAGAATATATATATTGATGAGATCAGAAAAAAATTGGATCAACTTGTGCAAATCCATAATGGGGGCATTCTTGATAAATCTATGTTACCGGAGTTTTCTATATGAACAAAAAAAATTCCACATGACATGTCCGACGTCCCCCCTCATGTCGAAGTTATCGGGAAGGGGGTAGACGACAACGACGCTCACCCCTCATGTCATGTCCGACGTCCCCCCTCATGTCGAAGTTATCGGGGAGGGGGTAGACGACAACGATGCTCACCCCTCATGTCATGTCCGACGTCCCCCCTGATGTCGAAGTTATCGGGGAGGGGGTAGACGACAACGACGCTCACCCCTCATGTCATGTCCGACGTCCCTCCTCATGTCGAAGTTATCGGGGAGGGGGTAGACGACAACGATGCTCACCCCTCATGTCATGTCCGACGTCCCCCCTCATGTCGAAGTTATCGGGGAGGGGTAGACGACAACGACGCTCACCCCTCATGTCATGTCCGACGTCCCCCCTCATGTCGAAGTTATCGGGGAGGGGGTAGACGACAACGATGCTCACCCCTCATGTCATGTCCGACGTCCCCCATCATGTCGAAGTTATCGGGGAGGGGATAGACGACAACGACGCTCACCCCTCATGTCATGTCTGACGTCCCCCCTCATGTCGAAGTTATCGGGGAGGGGGTAGACGACAACGACGCTCACCCCTCATGTCATGTCCGACGTCACCCCTCATGTCGAAGTTATCGGGGAGGGGGTAGACGACAACGACGCTCACCCCTCATGTCATGTCCGACGTCCCCCCTCATGTCGAAGTTATCGGGGAGGGGGTAGATCGACAACGGCGTCGCTTGGTAAATTTTAACTAATTTCTAAGAACAAAAAAAATATTCTATGAATAAAAAAAACATCATATGATCATTTTCTATATATGTACATCCATCCACATCCATGCATACATATGAACAGAAAAACATCATATGATCATCTATGAACAAAAAGAACATCATATGATCATCTATGAACAAAAAAAATCATCATATATATGAACAAAAAAAAAATACATCAATGGACAAAAAAAGCATACATCAATGGATCATCCATACATGAACATACATTCATATATTTAGAAAAACAATATGCATACATATCCATTTACTAAAAATTTATATGAACAAAAAAAAATTGTACGAAAAAAAATGCAGAGGGCGTCGGCGACGGCGGCGGCGGCGGGGAAGGGCAGGGGCGCGGGGGAAGGCGGGGTGCTCACTGGGGGCGGCGATGGGAGAGGGCGACGACGAGGAGGCGCGGCGACGAGGAGCGGGCGGTGACGGGGCTGGGGAGGCAGGGGGCATGGCGACGGCGACGAGGAGGCGCGGCGATGGGAGAGGGGGACGGCGACGAGGAGGCGCGACGATGAGAGAGGGCGACGGCGACGAGGAGCGGGCGGCGACGGGGCTGGGGAGGTAGGGGGCACGGCGACGACGACGAGGAGGCGCGGCGATGGGAGAGGGGGACGGCGACGAGGAGGCGCGACGATGGGAGAGGGCGACAGCGACGAGGAGGCGCGGCAACGAGGAGCGGGCGGCGACGGCGACAGCGACGAGGAGCAGCCGGGCGGCGTCGGGGGAGATGTGAGAATTTGGGGAAAAATTCCTAAGTGTTGGCGTATATAGCAAAGCCTTTAGTCCCGGTTGGTGGCACCAACCGGGACCAAAGGTCTCTTTTCAGCAGCCCAAAGGGCGGGAAGCAGAGGCATTTGGTCCCGGTTGGTGGCACCAACCGGTACTAAAGGGCGGCATTGGTCCCGGTTGGTGGCACCAACCGGGACTAAAGGGCGGCATTGGTCCCGGTTGGTGGCACCAACCGGGACCAATAGCCTGGCATAGCGGTGTGGTGGAAGTTTAGTCCCACCTCGCTAGCTGAGAGGCGCCGAGAGTGGTTTATAAGCGCTGTTGCGCCAACCCTCTCGAGCTCCTCTCTTTAGCAGGCCTACGGGCCTAAACGCACTCTCTGCCTGTGGGCCAACTGAGCCTTAAGCGGGCCTGCATCCTGGCCCAACTAGCGTGATGGGTTTCTAGTCGTATGCAGGCCGTGTTGGCCCAGTAGGCGCATTTTTAAAAAAAAAATCCAGTATTTTTGTTTTGTTTTTTGCTTTATTTATTTTCTTTTTAGTTCATTCTTTTTACTATTAAAGTTTTTAACAAATAAATACTTTGATAATTTTAGTTAATATTATTTTGATTCTTTTTAGTTGATTCTTTTTGCTATTGAAAAATATTATATTTAATTGATTCTTTTTAGTTCATTCTTTTTACTATTAAAGTTTTTAACAAATAAATACTTTGATAATTTTAGTTAATATTATTTTGTTTCTTTTTAGATGATTCTTTTTGCTATTGAAAAATATTATATTTAATTGATTCTTTTTAGTTCATTCTTTTTACTATTAAAGTTTTTAACAAATAAATACTTTGATAATTTTAGTTAATATTATTTTGATTCTTTTTAGTTGATTCTTTTTGCTATTGAAAAATATTATATTTAATTGATTCTTGTTAGTTCATTCTTTTTGATATTAGAGTTTTATGAAACTTTTTAGTTGATTCCTTTTGCTATTAGAGTTTTATAAAAGCTTTTTAGTTGATTCTTTTTGCTATTGGAGAATATTATAGTTTTGTTTTAGTTGATCATAACAGAATATTTTAATTGATTATTTTTAGTTCATTCGTTTTGCTATTAGTGTTTCTTAAAAGTTTTCTAGTTCATTCTTTTTGCTATTAGTTCATTCTTTGAGCTAAATGACCCTGAAATTGAAAAGCACTACAAATAAACTCTGAAAAGGTTGAAAGTTGGCATGGTATCATCATTTCACCCACATAGCATGTGCTAAAAAGTTGAGAGGGTTACAGCGAAAACTGAATGCACTTCGTGTACAAAACGGACAATCTCTTTCGAAGTATCAGGGTTTCAGACGAAAACTCATCTGTTACAAAGGGATTTCATTTTTTTGAACTTATTTGAACTCCAGACTTTTTGTGTGTTCAAAATGAACCATTCAAAGCCACATCATCAATTTTCAACCCTTTGTGACTTCATCTGGTATTTTTCATGCATTTACTGATTTTTTTACGCTAAATGACTCTGAAATTGAAAAGCACTACAAATAAACTCTGAAAAGGTTGAAAGTTGGCATGGTATCATCATTTCACCCACATAGCATGTTATAAAAAGTTGAGAGGGTTACGGCAAAAACTGGATGCACTTCGTGTACAAAACGGACAATCTCTTTCGAAGTATTAGGGTTTCATACGAAAACTCATCTGTTACAAAAGGCATTTCATTTCTTCACATGTAACTGCAATGATATAGTTGTGGAGAGAAAGTCTTCACTTTTTCTTCGCTTGTGTCCTTTGCTTATTACGCCGTAACCATGGATAATCTTCATCGTTTTACAGGGTGCTTGGGTCAGCCTTGACTTTGAAGGGAGGAATTTCATGAAACTTTTCATAATCTTCAGACATGTCTGTCTTGCCCTCCAATCCCACGATGTCTCTTTTTCTTGAAAGAACTATGTGGCGCTTTGGCTCATCGTATGATGTATTCGCTTCCTTATCTTTTCTTTTTCTCGGTTTGGTAGGCATGTCCTTCACATAGAAAACCTGCGCCACATCATTGGCTAGGACGAATGGTTCGTCTGTGTACCGAAGATTGTTCAGATCCACTGTTGTCATTCCGTACTGTGGATCTTCCTGTACCCCGCCTCCTGACAGATTGACCCATTTGCACTGAAACAAAGGGACCTTGAAATCATGTCCATAGTCAAGTTCCCATATGTCCACTATGTAACCATAATATGTGTCCTTTCCCCTATTGGTTACTACATCAAAGCGGACACCGCTGTTTTGGTTGGTGCTCTTTTGATCTTGGGCGATCGTGTAAAATGTATTCCCATTTATCTCGTACCCTTTGTAAGTCAATACAGTCGAAGATGGTCCCCTGGCCAACGAGTACAACTCATCAGAAATAGCGTTATCACCCATGAGACGTGTTTGTAACCAACTGCCGAAAGTCCTGATGTGTTCATATGTAATCCAGTCGTTACACTGCTTCGGGTGTTTGGAGCGCAGAATATTCTTGTGTTCATCGACATACGGGGTCACCAAGGTGGAATTCTGTAGAACTGTGTAGTGTGCTTGAGACCAAGAATGCCCGTCCCTACATATTATTGAGTCCGCTCCTAGCGTGCCTTTTCCAGTCAGTCTCCCCTCATACCGCGATTGAGGGAGACCAATCTTCTTAAGGTCAGGAATGAAGTTAACACAAAACCCAATGACATCCTCTGTTTGATGGCCCATGGAGATGCTTGCTTCTGGCCTAGCGCGGTTACGAACATATTTCTTTAAGACTCCCATGAACCTCTCAAAGGGGAACATATTGTGTAGAAATACAGGGCCCAGAACGATAATCTCGTCGACTAGATGAACTAGGACGTGCGTCATGATATTCAAGAAGGATGGTGGGAACACCAGCTCGAAACTAACAAGACATTGCACCAAATCACTCCTTAACCTTGGCAGGATTTCTGGATTGATCACCTTCTGAGAGATTGCATTGAGGAATGCACATAGCTTCATAATGGCTAATCGAACGTTTTCCGGTAGAAGCCCCCTCAATGCAACCGGAAGCAGTTGCGTCATAATCACGTGACAGTCATGAGACTTTAGGTTCTGGAACTTTTTCTCTGCCATATTTATTATTCCCTTTATATTCGACGACAAGCCAGACGGGACCTTCATACTGAGCAGGCATTCAAAGAAGATTTCCTTCTCTTCTTTGGTAAGAGCGTAGCTGGCAGGACCTTCATACTGCTTTGGATGCATGCCGTCTTTTTCATGCACACGTTGTTGTTCCTCCCGTGCCTCCGGTGTATCTTTTGTCTTCCCATACACTCCCAAGAAGCCTAGCAGGTTCACGCAAAGATTCTTCGTCACGTGCATCACGTCGATTGCAGAGCGGACCTCTAGGTCTTTCCAATAGGGTAGGTCCCAAAATATAGATTTCTTCTTTCACATGGGTGCGCGTCCCGCATCGTCAGTCGGAACAGATAGTCCGCCAGGACCCTTTCCAAATATTACTTGTAAATCATTGACCATATCAAGTATGTGATCACCAGTACGGACGATGGGCTTCTTCCGGTGATCTGCCTCACCTTTGAAATGCTTTCCTTTCTTTCGACATTGATGGTTGGTCAGAAGAAATCGACGATGCCCCAGGTACACATTCTTCCTGCATTTGTCCAAATATATACTGTCGGTGTCATCTAAATAGTGTGTGCATGCGTGGTATCCCTTGTTTGTCTGTCCTGAAAGGTTACTGAGAGCAGGCCAATCGTTGATGGTTACAAACAGCAACGCATGTAGGTCAAATTCCTCCTGTTTGTTCTCATCCCACACACGTACACCTCTTCCATTCCATAGCTGTAAAAGTTCATCAACTAATGGCCTTAGGTACACATCAATGTCATTGCCGGGTTGCTTAGGGCCTTGGATGAGCACTGGCATCATAATGAACTTCCGCTTCATGCACAACCAAGGAGGAAGGTTATACATACATAGAGTCACAGGCCATGTGCTATGCTTGCTGCTCTGCTCCCCAAAAGGATTAACGCCATCTGAACTTAAACCAAACCATACGTTCCTCGGGTCACCTGTAAAGTCGCTCCACTTTCTCTTGATCTTTCTCCACTGCGACCCGTCAGCGGGTGCTCTCAACTTCCCGTCTTTCTTACGGTCTTTTATGTGCCATTGCATCAACTCGGCATGCTTTTTGTTTCTGAATAGACGTTTCAACCGTGGTATTATAGGAGCATACCACATCACCTTGGCAGGAACCCTCTTCCCAGTGCGCTGACCCTCAACATCACCAGGGTCATCTCTTCTGATCTTATACCGCAATGCACCGCATACCGGGCATGCGTTCAAATCCTCGTACGCACCGCGGTAGAGGATGCAGTCATTAGGGCATGCATGTATCTTCTGTACCTCCAATCCTAGAGGGCATAGAACCTTCTTTGCTTCGTACGTACTGCCGGGCAATTCGTTATCCTTTGGAAGCTTCTTCTTCATTATTTTCAGTAGCGAACTAAATCCCTTGTCAGATACACCATTGTCTGCCTTCCATTGCAGCAATTCCAGTGTGGTACCGAGCTTTCTGTTGTCATCTTCGCAATTTGGGTACAACCCTTTTTTGTGATCCTCTAACATGCGATCGAACTTCAACTTCTCCCTTTCACTTTCGCATTCTCTCTGTGCATCAACAATGACCCGGCGAAGATCATCATCGGGCACATCGTCTGGTTCCTCTTGATCTCCAGCTTCCCCCATTGCAGCATCACCGTATTCAGGGGGCGGGTAGTTGTCATCATCCTCTTTTTCTTCGTTGTCTTTCATCATAACCCCTCTTTCTCCGTGATTGGTTCAAACATTATAGTGTGGCATAAAACCCTTCTCAAGCAGGTGGAAGTGAAGGGTTTTAGAGTTGGAGAAAGCCTCCGTATTCTCACAGACAGTACATGGACAATGCATAAAACCATTCTGCTTGTTTGCCTCAGCCGCTTCGAGAAAATTATGCAGTCCCTTAATATACTCGGAGGTGCGTCGATCACCGTACATCCATTGCCGGTTCATCTGCGTGCGTTATATAGTTCTCATTATTAAACAACATATAACTCTAGAGCATCTAATTAAAACATACATTGAAACTATGTAAAAAAATTATATGCAACAACAAATGCGATCATAACCGCAACTAAGGTACCAATTGATCCAACGGCATGATGATACCAAGCCTCAGTATGAATGACATATTTTCTAATCTTTCTAATCTTCAAGCGCATTGCATCCATCTTGATCTTGTGATCGTCGACGACATCGGCAACATGCAACTCCAACTTCATCTTCTCCTCTTCAACTGTTTGTAATTTTTCTTTCAAGTAATTGTTTTCTTTTTCAACCAAATTTAACTTCTCGACAAGAATTTCTATGTCGGTTGGAATTTCCGGTTCACATACCTCCTAGATTAAAAAATCTATGTCACGTTGGTCGGCATAATTGTCATAAACACTAAATAAAACAAATAGTTATCAAAGATAATATATACCACATCCGAATCATAAACAGGACGAGGGCCGACGGAGGCGGATACCAAAACCATCGCACTATATAATAACAAACAATAATAAAAGTAAGAAAGTTACACAAGTATCTATCTAAATCATACAAGTAAGAACTTTTTTATTTTAGAAAGAAGATAAGAAGAAGAGGCTAACCACGGTGGTGCCGGCGCCGAGATGGGCGCGGGCGATCGACGGCGGTGAGGACAGGGACGGGACAGGACGGACCGCCAAACCTAGACAAATCTTGAGGAAAATGGAGCTTGGACAAGGAGCTTTCAGAGGAAAAAGCTTAAGTGTGGCTCGGGCATTTCATCGAACACCTCATGTGCATAGGAGGTGAGCTAGAGCACAACAAAGCTCTCCCACGGCCGGCCAAAAAAATAGAGCAGTGCACTGCTCTCCTCGCGGGCAGGGGGTATATATAGGCGAACCATTGGTCCCAGTTTGTGGCTGGAACCGAGACTAAAGGACAACATTCGGTCCCGGTTCTAGCCACAAACCGGGACCAATGGTTGTGGGCCAGGAGCGAGGCCCATTGGTCCCGGTTCGTGTCTGTAATCGGGACCAAAAGGGTCAGACGAACCGGGACCAATGGCCCACGAGGCCCGGCCGGCGCCCTGGCCTCACGAACCAGGACCGATGCCCCCATGGATCCCGGTTCGTGAGTGAACCGGGATTAATGGGCTTTTCAGGGCTGGACCAAAGCCCTGTTTTCTACTAGTGTAAGTTAGCTTCTTTACGTGTACGAATGGACGTGATTGGTGCATACTATCTCATCATGGTTTTTGGACGTAATAGCTTCATGTGTCAGCCTTTGCAGAGGCAGAGTTTACCCTCAGTGCAATAGTACGTATCACCTTGATGCGACGAATGAATAAAACACATTTTATCCTAAAAGGGATTTACTACTCCGTACTCGCAATAAGGAAGAGATAGGATGAGTGTAAAAATGTGTGCGCACTAGATTATGGGGTTGTAAAAACCGCCACACGAGTTATATAAAGGCGTCCTAACAAAATTAATTACGAGCTGCTGGTTACTAAATTTGAACGGCAGTTACAAAATATTGAAGGATGACAAATTCAAGACATATGGGCTCACACATGCATTAGGAGGTGGCTCCTCTAACCTAGACAAAGCCAATCACACCATATCAAACGGTGCCAAGATTTTGTCTATACTTATTTTCTCTGCAAAAATTGGACTCCCCGGCTCCTTCCATGGTGCCAAGCCTATGGCCTCCACCTGACTATCAACACCACTAATTCCTCCTCGAATAAAATCAAAGGATATGTTTAGTGTTACCCGACCTTTTGCTATAGCCGTAAATGAAAAAAAAAACTAATTAAGCTGTGAAATATATTTCTTCAATTCATATTTGCAGGTTGTTAGCTTTAGCAAAGTAAAAATGCTCCAAGAGGCAGTACAATATTTGACATCTAGTTATGCAAAGACAAACGTTTACACTCGGTACACATCAAAATCGTTGAACTTCCATCAAATGGTTGAATCATCATTTACTGTGATAGTATGCTATAAAGCTACCATATTGTCCCATACATTTAATTGATAAGTTAACGACTAGTTTGGATAATTATAACCAATAAATTTATGCAGAGGTCAGGGGAATGGATGAAGATGAGAATCGATAAACTGAAGGAAGAGGTTCACATGTTGTTTAAGACTTGCAGTAATAGTTTAGAGAGAATGAACTTGGTGGATACAGTCCAACGCCTAGGAATAGAACACCTCTTTGAAATACAGATAGAGACTGCACTAAGTGACATACATGAAAGTGAACTCAGTAGCTCCAACCTCCACGAGGTAGCTCTTCGGTTCCGCCTTCTCAGGGAACATGGCCTTTGGGTATCTCCAGGTATCCATCCACACATTTCAACATTGAATACCTTGCAACAACACGTTATGGAAATGAATTGACATGAATATGGCTTGCAGATGTATTCAAAAAGTTTAAGGGTGAAGATGGGACCTTCAATGAGTATAAAACAAACGATCCAAAGGGACTCCTATGTCTCTACAATGCAGCATACGTGTTAACCCAAGGCGAGTCAGAACTCGAAGTGGCCATCTCTTTTGCAAGGCATCATCTAGATTCATTGGCGCCCAGCCTTAGATCCCCTTTAGCAGAGCAAGTCAAGTGTGCCCTGAATGTACCACTACCAAGGACCACTAGTAGAAAACAGGGCTTTCGTCCAGCTCGATCTACACATTAGTCCCGGTTGCATTACGAACCGGGACTAATGTGAGCATTAGTCCCGGTTCGAGCGGCTAGGGCGCCGGTCGGGCATTAGTCCCGGTTCAAATGGGACCTTTAGTCCCGGTTGGAGACACCAACCGGGACTAAAGGGGCCGATACCAAGCCTTTAGTCCCGGTTGGAGACACCAACCGGGACTAAAGGGGTTGAGGCTTTAGTCCCGGTTGTACTGTAGCTAGCCTTTTTTTTTTTTTTTTTTTTTTTCTGTTTTTACATTTGTTTTCTGTTTTTAGTTTCTGTTTTAAATTGCTTATATCTTTTAGGATATTTGATGTTTTTGAGTGATTCTTTTTGCATTAGATTCAAAATTTTGTCTAGTTTCTGTTTGTGCCATTCGTTTTCAAATTTGAATGGTTTAAATTTGAATTTATTCAAATTTGCTTCAAACCCTAGATTGTGAATAACTTGAGTTTACAAATAGTTTTTAATTTAATTCTTTTTGCTCCTAGTCACGTGTTAGATTGTTGTCACAGTAAGATTTATTTGGTTATTTTTAGAATAATTTAAATTAGGATTTTAATTAAAACAATATTGTTTTGCTTATATAGTTGTTTTAGTCATTTAATTGTTGTTTTTTATTATTTTTAGTTAGTTCTTTCTGTAGATTTTAACATGTTGTAGTATGGTGCATATTGAATGCACAAAAAGTCTGGAGTTGAAATAAGTTAAAAAAATGAAATGCCTTTGTAACAGACGAGTTTTCGTCCGAAACCTTGATACTTCGAAGGAGATGGTCCAGTTTGTACACGAAGTGCATCCAGATTTTGCCGTAACCCTCTCAACTTTGTAGCACATGCTATGTGGGTGAAATGATGGTACCATGCCAAGTTTCAACCTTTTCAGAGTTCATTTGTAGGGCTTTTCAATTTCAGGGTCATTTAGCTCAAAAAAATCATTAAATGCATGAAAAATAGCAAATGAAGTTAGAAAGGGCTTAAATTTGAGGATTTGGCTTTGAATGGTGCATATTGAATGCACAAAAAGTCTGGAGTTGAAATAAGTTAAAAAAATGAAATGCCTTTGTAACAGACGAGTTTTCGTCCGAAACCTTGATACTTCGAAGGAGACGGTCCAGTTTGTACACGAAGTGCATCCAGTTTTTGCCGTAACCCTCTCAACTTTGTAGCACATGCTATGTGAGTGAAATGATGATACCATGCCAAGTTTCAACCATTTCAGAGTTCATTTGTAGGGCTTTTCAATTTCAGGGTCATTTAGCTCAAAAATCATTAAATGCATGAAAAATAGCAAATGAAGTTAGAAAGGGTTGAAATTTGAGGATGTGGCTTTGAATGGTGCATATTGAATGCACAAAAAGTCAGGAGTTGAAATAAGTTAAAAAAAATGAAATGCCTTTGTAACAGATGGGTTTTCGTCCGAAACCTTGATACTTCGAAGGAGATGGTCCAGCTTGTACACGAAGTGCATCCAGTTTTTGCCGTAACCCTCTGAACTTTTTAGCACAAGCTATGTGGGTGAAATGATGATACCATGCCAAGTTTTAACCTTTTCAGAGTTCATTTGTAGTGCTTTTCAATTTCAGGGTCATTTAACTCGAAAAAAAATCATTGAATGCATGAAAAATAGCAAATGAAGTTAGAAAGGGTTGACTCTGGCTTGGTTAACCTTAGTTGTGACTCTGGCTGGGACGGTGCTAGCAGATGTAGTCGACGGTATGATTGGATGGACACCAACCCGGACTAAAGGGGTTCTGAAATTTTCAAACTCTACCCCCCCCCCCCCCCCCCCCCCGTGGATCGCCTTTTTTAGTTTTGTAGAAAATAAACAAAAATGATAAAATCTTCAAAAAATAAAATCCTTTGAGATGTAGTTAGGTTTTAGTGTCTAGTTGGTATAGAAATTATGAAATATGAAATTGAACTTTTTTGCAAAAAACTCAAAAATAAATGTAAAACGGCCATAACTTTTTCATACGACATCGAAAAAACATGTAAAACGGCCATAACCTTTATCAAATATTTTTTTGATAACTTTTGCATAACTTTTGCATACGACATCGGAAAAAAAACTAGAGAAAAATTGGGACTCGATTTCACCCAAGTTTACTCGGTTAAGTTTTCTGAGATTCTCAAAATTCCAAAAGTAAAAAAAGTTATTTCAAAAAGAAAAAAATAATTTTAATAATTTTAAAAATTAATTTTATTTAAAAATAAATAAATGATGTCATATTTGGATTCCTAACATTTTTCTGACAATAATGGATATATTATTTGTCAAATTTTGATTTACAGATTTAAAGATATTAATTATGCCATATTAAATGAATAAATGGCAAAAAATGAATAAAATAATATTATTACTTATTTTATTTTCATTGAAATTCAATATTATTATTACTTATTTTGTTTATTTTAATAATTGTTTGGAATTCAAAAAATTAAATCATGTGACATCTAGACCTAAGGGTTAATAGGATTGATAGCTTACTATTGTCAGGAATATAACAAGTGTAGACTTGGAAACTAAGGCGATAGAACCAGAAAGTTAAGCGTGCTGGGGCTGGAGCAGTGAGAGGATGGGTGAACGGCCGGGAAGTTAGACGATTTGAAATGAGTGCTCCACGCTGGAGCAGTGAGGACGGGTGATTAGAGATTAAATTGTCAAATAATTCAAAGATTTGAAAATTGGAATAAACCTTAAAAACAAATCAAAAAAATATTAAAAAAAATCAAAAAAAAATTCAATTTTTTTTTCTAAAAATTCCTTTAGTCCCGGTTGGTGTTACCAACCGGGACTAAAGGTGGAGCCTTTAGTCCCGGTTGGTAACACCAACCGGGACTAAAGGTCCTCCCTCCCCCGCCCCAGACAGCGCCACGTGGAGGGCCTTTAGTCCCGGTTCGTAAGCAAACCGGCACTAAAGGTTTTGGGATTTAATCCCGACCCTTTAGTCCCGGTTTCTGGAACCGGGACAAATGGGCCGTTTTCTACTAGTGGACCTATAGGAGGTTGGAGGCGTTGCGCTACATGCCAGAATACGAACAAGAAGCAGGGCACAATCCAATCCTTCTAGAGCTCGCAAAGCTGGAATTTAACCTCCTCCAGGCTGTCCACTTGAAGGAGCTCAAAGTTATATCTGAGTATGTTCATTGAAATATACCTAGCCAACTATATCACTATTTACACATACGGTTGTGTACATGCTTCATTGGGACTACCTATCAATTTTGTTAGCATGCATTGATTTTTTTTCCAGGTGGTATAGTGATCTTAAGGGATACGTGGGGCTAAGTTTTGCTCGGGATCGTGTGGTGGAGTGCTACCTTTGGGGCTACTTTTTGTTCTATGAGGAAGAGCACGCATTCCCACGAATGATCTTTGCCAAGTTATTTTTTCTTCACATACTGTTGGATGACACCAATGATGTTGGTGCCACCTTGGAGGAGTATGGGAAGCTCGACGCAGCCATACAAAGGTTATCTCTCTCGCCAATCTCTGTATCTGTGTTGAACAACTATTAATTCTAGCGACAATAGATGATTTGGTGGTGCTTGTTTGAACTAATTAATTTGTCACGCAGATGGGAGGAGAGTGCGGTTTCTCTTGTTCCAGGATATCTAAAGAAGTTCTATAATAAACTGCTAATCTGCTTTAAGGAGTTTGATGATGAATTGAGACTCAACGGGAGATATTCGATTGATCACATCAAGAAGGAGGTACAAAATTATCTATCTTAATAAAATTTTTATATAGAAGACATATATTGATTGCACATGAGTGTAACAAATGTCCCGTCAGAATCATGTCCTAAAAAGCTTTCTGGTGGGTTCTAAACATGTCTAATTAATTTTAGCCTGCAATGATCAAACATTATATATAAATTTTTAGGAAAACTTGGTTAGGATGATTCTTTTTCAACGAGGGAAAAAATAGAAAAAACCCAAAACATGCCTCACTATATTGTTTAACAGAACTCAGAGATATTCTTTGGGCCCATCCTCCCCTAAAGGGGGGACTCGATGAGTTTTTGAGTTAGTACTGCACGCAGGAGACTAGTAGTGGAGGATGCTAAAGAGAAAGAAAATGTCTCTCTCACATGCCTGACCATTAGCTTCTTCGAATGAACAACTTCTTCAACTAATGTACCGCTGCACAACCTGTAAAGGTTGTGAAACATAGAAATTCATGATCTACTAAAGATTCAAGATGTAAGTAGAAAGTGTAGCCGCTGAGAGACTCGTTGTTTCGGGCATGAGGATTGTTGGGACGTTGTCGTCGGGAAAGCATCTAAGTGAATACAGTATCTATGGCTTGTTACCAAACAACAGAAACCTTACATGAGAGTGGATTTTTGGAACCCGGGTGTATTGGAGGACCTTATTTTAGATACTTTAAAATTCACATTTAAACTTTCAAAAAAATCCGAAAAGAATTCTACATGATCATATGGATGTATATTACATATGTGTAAAGTTTGGTGATGAAATAAGTAAACATGTAAGCTATACAAAAATGACAAAATGGTGATTTCCAAATAGTGAATAAAACATGCACTATTCATTTGTCCTAAATCACGATTTTGTCATTTTTGTGTAACTCACATGGTTACTTATTTCAGCATCAAAATTTGCACATGTGAAATATACATCCATACAAACATGTTGATTTGTTTTCAGAATTTTTCGAAACTTCAAAATAGCATGTTGGCACTATTCAAAATATAGGGCTCCAATGCACCCGTCCTCCAAAGTGACCTTTTGAACCTTACATATACTTCCTTGGTCACAAAACAGTCAGTGTTGTAAAAAAAGATGTCATCCTGTTTATCTTGGGAAATCATTTCTATGTCTATTTTGGAAAGCATATTAATATAAAAAATAGTTGTGTGTTTAATTAATCCATATCTTTGCTCGTGCGCGTGCATGCAGTTCTAGCAGTTGTCTAGTTGTTATCTCCAGGAAGCTGAATGGTTGCACAAAAACCACAAGCCCAGGTTTGAAGATAGATTGCATTTGGGTGCCATATCTGTTGAGTATATGTGTTATGTGCATATTGTGTATTGGGCCCGCCTCCTAGTTCCTTGTATAGTTGAGGTCCGTGGCCCACCTTTGTACATCATATATACGTGCCTATGCACGAAGAGCAATACATCGTGCAATCATAATCTCATACGTGGTATCAGCCTAATTCGATCCAAGCCGCCGCTGCCTCCAAGCCGCCGCCGCCGCTGCCCTACCTCCCGATCTCTAGCTCCACCCGCTCTCCCGATCGCCGGATCGCTAGCAAAAGCTAGCTAGCTAGCTCACAAGCCAGATCACTAGCAAGCTAGCCAGCGCACCTGCTAGCTGCTGCGTTGCACCTGCGCCACCTGCGTCCGCTCGTACGCGTTGCTAGCTGCTGCGCTGCTGTTTGCCGCCGCCGTCGCTGCTTTCATCTTGAGCCGTCATCGCCGCTGCACTCCTCTCTACCGACCGCCGCCGCCGCTGCTTCTGTCGCCGCCGCCGTCGCCACCTAAGCTGAGTGTACGTGGCTTCGACAGCTTCGACAGTTTCCTAGGTTTCTTTCTCGCTTCCGCCGCCGCCGCCGCCGCCGCCGCGCGTCTCCTCCGCGCCGCCGCCGCCGCCGCCGCCACCCAGCCGCCGCCGCCGCCCGCGCGCCTCCCCGCGCCGGCAGCCGCCGCCGCCACCTCGCCGCCGCCGCTCGCGCGCCCTCCGCGCCGGCCGCCGCTCTTGCTTCCGCCGCCGCCGCCGCCGCCGCGCGTCTCCTCAGCGCCGCCGCCGCCGCCGCCGCCGCCACCCCGCCGCCGCCGCTTGCGCGCCCTCCGCGCCGGCCGCCGCTCTTGCGATGGCGTCCACCGGCCCGTCCGCCGCCGCCTCTTTCGTCCCGCCACCGGCGCCCTCTGGCGCGGCTCCGCTGCCGGCGCCCTACGGCGCGGCCCCGCCGCCGTACAGGACGGCCGCCACCTATGGAGCGTCCGGCGTCGCCCCGCCAGCCCACCCCGACTTGCCGCACGGCTCGGCTCTGCTGCCCCCGCTGGCGTACGTCGCCGCCCCACCGCCGGCGCTCTCCGGCCAGTCCGTCGTCGCCCCGCCGCCGGCGCCGACTATGCCCGTCGACCCCTTGCTGTCGCGCGGGGCGTTCGACGCGCCCGTTCCCACGTACGGGGCTCCGCCCGCGTACGGGGCTCCGCCCGCGTACGGGGCTCCCGGGTACTGGTGGGGGTCATCAGCGGGCCAGCACTCGTCCGCTGGAGAGTACCCACCGCCGCTGCCGAGCGGTGGCTACGGCCTCCCCATGGCGTCTCCGTTCCCCTCGCCGGCCCTGCCGCCGGCGCCCTGGGACCCGGTGCTCCTTCCCGCGCTGCATGCCGCTCCTACGCCGAACAACTACATCGGAGGTGATGATTGGTACATGGACACCGGGGCTACGGCTCACATGTTTGCTCATCCTGGTAACCTTGCCTCTTTCACTCCCGTCACCACCGACCGCCGCATCATTGTCGGCGACGGTTCTACACTCCCTATCACACATGTCGGGCACACTTCTTTTCCTTCTAATTCCATGCCTATTACTTTGTCTAACATACTTGTGTCACCTCATCTTATTAAGAACCTTGTTTCCGTTCGTCGTTTAACTCGTGACAATCCTGTTACTGTTGAATTTGACGAGCTTGGGTTTTGTGTCAAGGACGCTCGAACCAGGATGGTACTTCACCGATGTGACAGCCTCGACGAGCTCTATCCGGTGCATTCGCCGTCCACCTCCACCACCGCACCGGTTGCTCTCTCCGCCGGCGTCGATCTCTGGCACGCTCGTTTGGGTCATCCCAACCCCGTCACACTTCGTCATATTCTTAGGAGTTTCAGTTTCAGTTGCCATAAGATAGAGGATCACACCTGTCATGCCTGTCGTGTCGGCAAACATGTTCGCCTCCCGTTTAATAACTCCACCACCATAGCTTCTTTTCCTTTTCAGTTGATTCATAGCGATGTGTGGACCTCTCCGGTTCCTAGTAATTCGGGCTATTTATATTATCTGGTTATCCTTGATGATTATTCTCATTATGTGGGGACTTTTCCTTTGCGCAGAAAGTCGGATGCACTCTCCACTTTGACGGCTTTTTACTCCTATGTCAGCACGCAGTTTGGGCGTCCCATCCTTGCTCTTCAGACTGACAATGGAAAAGAGTTCGACAACCTTGCTTTCCGCACTTTTCTGTCGCACCACGGCACAGTTTTTCGCCTCACATGCCCGTATACTTCCCAGCAGAACGGTCGAGCCGAACGCGTCCTTCGCACTCTGAACGACTGCGTTCGCACGCTCCTGTTCCATGCTAACGTGCCGCCTCGTTTCTGGCCGGACGCACTCGCTACTGCTTCTCTTCTTCTTAACATTCGCCCTTGCCGCCCACGGTGGAACTATGCACCTCACCATCTTCTCTTCGGTACGCCCCCATCTTATGATGGCTTGCGTATTTTCGGGTGCCTTTGCTATCCTAGCACTGCCGACTCCGCTCCTCACAAACTCGCACCTCGTTCTGTCGCTTGCATCTTCATCGGCTACCCCTCCAACTCCAAGGGATATCGGTGCTACGATCCCGTCTCCCACCGTGTGTTCACTTCCCGGCACGTTTACTTTGATGAGCATGTGTTTCCGTTTCACCAGGTACCCCCGGCTGTTCCTCCCGCCACCGGTGACGCGGGCTCCTCGACGCCTCTCCCAGGGCGCTCGCGCGCCTCTCTTGGCCCGCCCCCTGGCTTTGAGGCGCGCCCCCCGCATGCGGCGCCCCCTCCAGCCGTGGCGCCGGCGCCCCCGACGTTGGCGCCCGCGGTCCCCCCGGCGCCCCCGGCGCCCGCGGCCCCCTCGGCGCCCCCGGCCCCCTCGGCGCCCCCGGCGCCCGTGGCCCCCCCGGCGCCTGTGGCCGGTCCGGTCACCCGCGCCCGTACGGGCGTTTTTCGCCCGAGCTCGCGCTACGCCTCAGATGACTACGTCCATGCGGCATCCACCTCTGAGCCGTCGCCGTTGCCGTCCTCCGTTCGCGCCGCTCTTCGTGACCCGCTCTGGATGGCTGCGATGCAAGAGGAGTTTGACGCCCTGTTGCGCAACCGGACGTGGCAGCTTGTTCCCCGTCCCCGGCAGGCCAACGTGATTACCGGGAAGTGGGTCTTTAAACACAAGCTCCGTCCTGATGGTACCCTTGATCGCTACAAAGCGCGCTGGGTCGTTCGTGGCTTCCGACAGCGTGCTGGCATCGACTTCACCGACACCTTCGCTCCGGTCGTCAAGCCCGGCACGATACGCACGGTTCTCCACCTTGCGGTCTCCCGTGCTTGGCCGGTGCACCAGATGGACGTCTCCAACGCCTTCCTCCATGGTCACCTCGAGGAGCAGGTCTTCTGCCAGCAGCCCACCGGGTTTGTTGACCCGGCGCTTCCTGACCACGTGTGCCTGCTTTCGCGGTCCTTGTACGGACTCAAGCAGGCTCCGCGCGCTTGGTACCAGCGCATCGCGGCGTTTCTCCACCAGCTTGGGTTCCGCTCTACCTGCTCGGACGCCTCGCTCTTCGTCTATCATCAGGGCTCTGACACGGCTTACTTGCTGCTCTATGTCGACGACATCATCCTGACGGCATGTACGGCTGGTCTCCTCAGTCAGCTCACGGCTCGTCTTCGCGCTGAGTTCGCCATCAAGGACTTGGGTCCTTTGCACTACTTCCTCGGTGTCGAGGTGGTGCGCCGTCCGGATGGCTTCTTCCTTCATCAGCGGAAGTACGCTCACGAGCTCCTGGAGCGCGCCGGCATGCTTAACTGCAAGCCCGCCGCTACGCCTGTTGATACGAAGGCCAAGCTTTCTGCCACGGATGGTTCTCCTGCTTCGGATGCTGCTTTCTATCGGTCTATCGTTGGTGCTCTCCAGTACCTCACTCTGACTCGACCGGAGATCCAGTATGCCGTGCAGCAGGTGTGTCTTCATATGCATGCTCCTCGAGACGTTCACTGGGCTGCCGTCAAGCGGATTCTCCGCTATATCTGTGGCACTATGGATCTTGGCGTCACGCTTCACGCCTCCGCCGACACCGCCCTCACCGCCTATTCCGATGCAGACTGGGCGGGCTGCCCTGACACTCGTCGCTCCACTTCGGGCTATTGTGTCTACCTTGGACCCTCACTTATCTCGTGGTCGTCCAAGCGGCAGCCGACGGTCTCTCGTTCTAGTGCTGAGGCTGAGTATCGTGCGGTGGCCAACGCCATCGCCGAGTGTTCGTGGCTTCGCCAGCTGCTTCAGGAGCTCTCTTGTCCTGTTGACCGTGCCACGGTGGTCTACTGCGACAACGTCTCGGCGGTCTACCTCTCCGCTAACCCGGTGCATCATCGACGGACCAAGCATATTGAGTTGGATATTCATTTTGTTCGGGAACAGGTGGCCCTTGGCCATATTCGTGTTTTACACGTCCCTACTTCCCAACAATTTGCCGATATCATGACCAAGGGCTTGCCTACGGCGTCATTTGAGGAGTTTCGGTCCAGTCTTTGCGTCAGCCGCGGTGCCGCTTCGACTGCGGGGGGTGTTGAGTATATGTGTTATGTGCATATTGTGTATTGGGCCCGCCTCCTAGTTCCTTGTATAGTTGAGGTCCGTGGCCCACCTTTGTACATCATATATACGTGCCTATGCACGAAGAACAATACATCGTGCAATCATAATCTCATACAATATCCATTGGAGCGACAGAGCTATGCGTGTATGCGATGGTTTGCATGGGTGATGAAATGCCCAAGGGAGCACTGGAGTGGACTCTTGGATACCCTGATGTCGTCATGGCATGCGCCAAGATTGGCCGCCTAATGAATGACCTTGCTGCTTCATCCAAAGTACGTTGGTAAACACACATATGTGACCATGTTTATTTGTAATTAGTTAATCTCTAGCATAGTATTGAATTGGTTAAGTTAACGGAAACCTGCATGCAGGCCCGAAACAACAGGGACGTGGCCAACTGTGTGGAGTGCTACGCCAGTGAGCACGAGGTCACAGAGGAGGTCGCCTTTGCTGCCATCGACTCGATGATAGAAGATGAGTGGAAGACCACCAACCAAGCTCGATTCAAACATGGCCGTCAGCTGCTGCCTGCGGTGCAACGGGTCATCAACTTCACTCTCAGCGGGCCGGTGTACTACGGTGATAGGAAAGATGCCTTCACCTTCAGCTCGCATCTTGAAGACATCATTAAGAGCCTCTTCGTCAAGCCCATTCCCATCTAGCCAGTACTCTGTGTACCTCGTGCAGGCATGCATTAAGTATTTGTTATCTTATGTATCATCCATTGCTGTTTGTTTTCCGTATCCCATATTTAATTATGCCGGTAATGTGTCATGTGTGTACTGTGTACATCTAGGATGCGGAGGACCGGGAAAAAAAATGTAGGCGTCCACAAGCTCATGTTTCAATGTGTGTGACATGTACGTATGTGTTTCATGTCAGATGAGCCGAAATGTTTGCATGTATGGAGCCCGATTTATAAATTAGTCGTGTGTTTGGTTTGCTAATCCACGGTCCAGTTCTTACTGAATCGTGCACTCAGATCTCTAATATATGTTGGAGAGGATGATTGTACCATTTTCTGGCTCTTCTCATATGTGATTAGGATTTTCAGTGACTAGTTGGTACAGTATGTAAACGAGACCTTGAGTCAATTCAATTCATCAGTAGATTCTTTTACAATGGAGAAGTTTATATTATCTCCTTTCTTGTAACTTTTGCCAAAAATACTTTCGAACTCCAAATACTCTTTTACATTGGAGAAGTTTTATTATCAAAAATGCTATATCTACGAACAGCCTACGAATTGTTACGTGATTTACCTTAACTACTAAACTCTCCCCCCCTGATTTCAACCGGGGTGGGCCCCAGCCACTAGGCCCACCTTTCTTGTAATTTTCCCAACAATACTTTTGAATTCCAAATAAATAATCCAATAACATGTAAACATTTATAAATATTTTGCGATGGATAAGTTCTATTATCTCCTTTTTGTAACTTTTCCCAAAAATTATGTTGACCTCCAAATAAATAATCCAATAACATTTAAACAATTTCCAACTCTTTTACAATGGACAAGTCTATTATATCCGTTCTTGTAACTTTTCCAAAAAATAATTTGAACTCCAAATAAATAATCAAATAATATTTTCACCATTTCCAACTCTTTTACATTGAAGAAGTCTATTATCTCCTTTCTTGTACATTTTGCAGCCCTTCAGTCTACTTTTGAACATAGTAGCTAGAACCGTTTCACGACGGAGCTGCCACCGGCGGCGCGGGGACTTCGAGGAGGGTGCCGATGCTGGAAGAGCGGGGCGGTGGCTTTTCTGCAACTGCGGCAACAACTCACGGTGGCGCAGTTACCAGTGAAGAGATGTGCCATGGTTCCTGCTGAAGATCACACCAAATCTTTGGTGATGTATCCAAATCCAATCCAATCGTTCCTGCTGAAGATCACACCGTCTAGGTCATCCATCATCCATCTACTCCGAGGTTGAGGCCGTTTATCACTTTACCACAGGTTTTCTTAATTAATCATTATGAAGTTTTTTGTTTTGCCAATTTATATATTTAAGTTGTACTACTGATTAGGTTGATTGAACTTCATTGGAGATGACTTCTATACACAGATAGTTTATCTGTAAGCACTACTGGAATCAGCAAATTTGCCGTCAGCTAGTTCTTTGCCGTCAGCTGGCGGACGGCAAAGAAGCTCTTTACCATCCGTTTCTAGAAAACCGACGGCAAAGAACTAGCTGACAGCAAATAAGCTCTTTGCCATCAGCCACCTCTTTGCCGTCAGCTAGCTGACGGCATATAAGCTTTGCCGTCCGCTAGCAGACGGCAAAGAGGGTGGGTGGCCCACTAACGAGAACGACCTAACAGCCGTTTCCCCCCGGCCCCACCCCACTAGCTAGGCTCTTTGCCGTCTGCTAGCAGACGGCAAAGAGCTGTGACCTAACTGAAAAGGGGCCGGCGCCCGCGCCCCACCCCTCTCTCTCTCCCCTCTCTCTCTCTCTCTCCCAGCCCTCACCTCACCCGCGCCGCCGCCCCTCTCTCTCTCTCTCCCGGCCCTCACCTCACCCGCGCCGCCGCCCCCGGGCCCGAGCTGCCCCCGCAGCGACGCCCCGCCCCCCTGCCCCGGCGATGCCCCGCCCCCGGCGCCCCGCCCCGCCGCCCCGGCGGCGCCCCGCCCCCGCCGCCCCGGCTCCCCGCCCCGCCGCCTCCTCCACCACCGCCGGAGCCAAGGTGAACTTTTTTTTGTTTTTTTCTACTGTTATTTGCTAGGTTTAGGTTAGTGCTAGGTTTAGGTTTAGATAATTAGAAGAAGAAGAAAGTTGAAAAAAAGAAGAATAAGTAGAAGAAGAGGAAAAAGGAAAAAAGGAAGAGGGTCGTGGATCGCCGGTCGCCGAGGGGAGAGATGGTGGAGCCAGTGGGTCCCGTCGGTCCCGACGCCGTCGCCCATGCCGAGAATCCCCCGGTCCGAGTGCTGACCCGTCGACCGTGCGTCGCCATACCAGAGGGCGCCCGGGGACGAGCGGGTTAGGGGGTTCCTCGACGTCGATGGAACCCTAAATAGCACCGGACGCCGGCGTCACTTGTCGGACGTGGATGTAGTGTTCGACACCGACGGCCACATGTATCTCGCACCGATGATACTTGCTATTTAGGGTTTCATCGACGTCGAGGAACCCCCTAACCCGCTCGTCCTGTTATAAATATTTAGTTAGGTTGACGGAAAAAACAATATTGCTATGTTACTCATCTTTCGATTTAAATGTGCAGTTTTTTCGTCGGTGCGAGGGTCTAGTGTTCGACGAGCTCCGCCCCTGCGTTCGTGGGTGAGCACAAATGACATCTCCTCCTCCCCCCTTCATTTGCTCTGTTCCGGTCTTCGTGCCGATGAAACTTGCTAGCTATAGGTGTCTTCAATCATCAGTATGCGTGACCACTATGCGTCTCCCGTTCGAAAGGGTTACATCTATAAATATGCATGCATTAGCATATTTATAACCGTGATTCTTTCGAATTGTCCAATGTTATCCATGGACAGCCCGAGTATGTGTAGATTGGGTTCGTTTTCCCATATGCTCTGCTACGGATCCGATGCAGAATTTCGTCAGTGCCTCCCTGTTGTTCTCCGGGTACACATCCTCTCTGCTTATTGCCGAGACGTGTATCAGGAGAACAGCGTGGAGGTGCTGCCGAAATTTTGCGTCGGATCCGGAGCAGAGCACGGGAAAACGAACCCAATCTACACATACTCGGGTGGGATTAGGACTTATCTTGACCTACTAGCGTTTAGGTTGCATGGACGTAATAAAACTGACAAACTCTATTAACTGATGAATATGGTTTGCTGAATTATGTATATATTTCTTGTGTGTCCAGTAGCTAGGCAAGATGAGTGATCGTGCGTGGATGTACACCGGTCACACTAGTCAGAAAGACATGACACATGAATGGATAACAAAAACCAAGGGGTTTGTGACAGCCGCATTTGCAAATGGACAGAAAATAACCTGGTGCCCCTGTGCCGATTGCGACAACTATCATAAGAGGTCAGAGTTTGAAATGATCAAACACCTACAGAAGTGGGGTTTTACGCCTAATTATATGGTCTGGACATTTCATGGTGAGTCTGCCCAACGTGGCAGAGCTGAGGTGGTTCGTCGTCGCACCGACGAGCATGGTATCGGGATCGAAGACATGGTGCAAGACTTTGATGATGCTCGGGATTCGGACGATGAGATGGAGGAATCTGCAAAGGCCTTCTATGAAATGTTGGAGTCTTCAAAACGTCTTCTCCACGAGCACACTGAGCTTTGTCAGCTGGATGCCATCGCGCAAGTAATGGCTCTGAAGGCTCAGTTCAACCTGGGCAGAGAATGCTACGACGCGATGATGACGATATTTGGACGCTTTCTACCCAAAGGCCATGTATTGCCAGCAAACCTGTACCAGTCGGACAAAATCCTACGTGCGCTTAAGATGCCCTATGAGAAGATAGATGCTTGTGAGAATGGATGTGCCTTATTTAGGCTTGAGTATGCGGGCTTCAACTATTGTCCCATTTGCAAGTATTCCAGGTATGTTGTGGTAGACAACGGTATGGGTGAGAAGAGTCAGACCAAAATCCCAGTTAATGTTCTTCGGTATATGCCAATCATACCAAGACTTCAACGTCTTTTCATGGTCGAAGAGACGGCCAGACAGATGACGTGGCATAAATTGGGCAAAAGAACCGAACTAGATACAGATGGGAATCCGATGTTGGGACACACTTCAGACGCTTTTGCGTGGAAGCACTTCGATGCTTTACATAAGGACAAAGCGGCAGATCCAAGGCATCCTCGAGTCGCCATCAGCACGGATGGGTTCCAAGTGTTTGGTATGACGGCAACCAAATACAGTTGCTGGCCTGTATTTGTCATACCACTCAATCTCCCCCCTAGAGAGATTATGAAAAGAAAGAATATTTTCTTGACGTTGATAATTCCAGGGCCCAACTATCCGGGGAAGAATATGAATGTGTACATGCAGCCGCTTAAGGATGAATTGCAAGAAGCTTGGGATAATGGAATCAAGACATATGACGCCGCTACAAAACAAAACTTCAAAATGCATGTGTGGTACATGTACTCGACGCATGACTTGCCGGCGTATGCGCTATTCGTTGGCTGGTGTGTGCATGGAAGGTTCCCGTGCCCCACATGCAAGGCAGCTCTTCAGTTCCGTTGGCTGCAGGCGGGTCGCAAGTATTCTTGCTTCGACTTGCATAGACAGTTCCTGGATCCTGGCCATAAGTTCAGAAAAGACAAGAAAAATTTCATGAAAGGTAGAGTTGTCAAAAACTCTGCACCACCTGCATTGACAGGCCAACAGGCCCTGGATCAGTTAAACGCTCTCGAGCCTAATCCAGAGCGTCCAGGATATTTCAAAGGGTATAATTCGGAACACGCCTGGACTCACAAGATATGCTTGTGGGATCTGCCTTACTTTAAAGACCTCATTTGCCCACACAACATCGACGTGATGCACACTGAAAAGAATATCGCCGAGGCCCTTTTTGGTACATTGTTCGGCATAGAGGGGAAGTCAAAGGATAACCCTAAGGCTAGAGTCGATCAAGAGGCTCTATGTGATAGACCGTTACAAAACATGCGACAACCGAAAGGAAAGAAGAACTGGAGGAAGCCAAAGGCATGGTTCAATCTTGGAAGGCCAGCTATGAGGGAAATGATCTTGTGGGTGCAAATGCAGTTGATGTTCCCCGATGGGTATGTAGCGAATCTAAAGAGGGGAGCGAGTCTTGACAAATTGAAAATATTTGGTATGAAGAGTCATGATTGGCACATATGGCTTGAGCGGGTAATGCCGGTGATGTGGCGTGGCTTTATCCCTGAGGATGAATGGCTAGTACTGGCAGAGCTGAGCTATTTCTTCCGTTCTCTTTGTGCGAAAGAACTATCGCGTGACGTGCTAGACGAACTAGAAGAGTTGGCGCCGGAGTTGATCTGCAAGTTAGAAAAGATCTTTCCACCGGGATTCTTTAATCCAATGCAGCATTTGATTTTGCATCTCCCGACCGAGGCAAGATTGGGGGGGGCAGTGCAAAATCGTTGGTGCTTCGCAACTGAGAGGATGCAGAAGACGCTTCGAGCAAAATGTAAAAATAAACGTAGAATTGAAGCATCGATGGCCGAGGCATTCATTACTGAGGAGGCCGCAAACTTCGTGACAGCACACTACAAAGCCAAGAATCGTCATTTGCATAATCCGAAGCCTCGGTACAATGATGGCGACCGTGAAAAAGGTCGATCCAACCTCAGCCTATTCAAAGGGAAGCTCGCACCAGCCGGTGCTTCGAAAGCAATAGCGTTGGATGTCAAAGAATGGCGGACCATTTCGTTGTATATCTTCAACAACCTAACAGAAGTGCGGCCGTACATCGAGTAAGTTCTCGGTACATTGTTTCGCAACTTCTAATTCCTTTGAAATGCTCTTATTCCCGGATATGTGATACAGTCAATACGTCGCCAAATTCTCGGATGGAGTGGTGATCCAAAAGGATTCCATCGAAGAGTATGAGCTTCTGGCAAAGCATGGAGGAGGCTATCCCGGTTTCATCTCTTGGTTTAAACAAACGGTAATTTCCATTAGACCATTTCATTTCTTCGTCTAGTTTGCGGCTAATGCAACAATCCTTTCGTATTAAACTTGTAGGCTAATGCAGAGTCTATGGACTCCGAATTGAGACAAGTCGCTAATGGTTTTGACTATAAGGTCCGTTCATTTGACAAATACGACATCAACGGGCATCGCTTTCGTACTTTTGGCAAAGAGCTATCTATGGCCGACCGAAAGTCTACAAATTGTTGTGTCTCCACTGTCGGCGAAGGAGGGGTAGAGTATTATGGAAGAGTTGAAGCAATTTATGAACTTACATTCTTTGGTGAAAACCCACCAAACGTCGTAGTCTTCAAATGCTATTGGTTCCAGCCGAAGGAGACTAGAAGGACTCATGAACATATAGGGCTAGTCGAAATCAAACAAAGCACCCATTTAGATGTTCCCGATGTCTATATTACGGCTCAACATGCGACCCAAGTTTTCTATCTACCGTGGGCCTGCCAAACTGATCCAAATCTGAATGGTTGGGATGTCGTTTATGATGTGCCGCCACATTTTAGACCACCTCCCCTCAATGAAGATGATTATGACCCTCACATTAACCCAGACACATATGAAGGAGAATTCTTCCAAGAAACACGTGTTTCCAAAAAACGTTTCAAGAACCGCTCTACTTCACCCCAGAACATTGAGGTAGACAGCGACATTGAATCCGACTTCACCCCTGAGCCGGAACAAGAAGAGACGGAAGAAGAAGAGGTTACTGCTGCGGATGACCTGTCAATGCTTGACCGATTACATAAAGGAGGCCTTCCACATGTTGATGCATTTATTGATGATGCTGATGAGCACGTCATTACTGATAGTGATGATGATTCTGCATTTATTGATCCCGGAGCATATATAGACGATGAAGATTAATATTAGTAATGTCAGGTATTCAATTATTATTATGTACATATATATTATTAATTAGTTCATGCTATTAGGTATTCAACAAAATGACATTGACTTAGCTTATTTTCCTTGAAAATGACATAATAACCTTACTTAGCTCCAAACTGACATACTTTACCTAGGATAGCTATAAAATGACATATACTTAGCATTTTTCCTCCTAAATGACTTAATATAATTAGTTAGCTAAAAAATGGCATAACTACCTAGGATAGCTTGAAAATGACCTATACTTAGCTTCTTTAGTTCATTTATGACATACTTAGCATACTTAGGTAAAAAATGGCATGATAACCTTGGTTTAGCTCCAAAATGACATTGACTTAGCTTATTTTCCTCCAAAATGACAAAATAACCTTACCTACCTCCAAAATGACCGATTTTAACTAGGATAGCTCTAAAATGACCTACACTTGCCATTTTCTTGTATGATTGTATGATTTATATAGTTACTTGTATAATTTTCTTACTTTGTATGATTGTTTCTTATACATAGTGCCATGGTCTTGATATCCGTCCCCGTCGGCCCTCGCCCGCTTTATGATTCGGATGTGGTAAATTCTCTTTTATAACTATTTGTTGCATTTCGCATTTATGACAATTATGGCCATCAAGTTGACATAGAGATATTTTAATCTAGGAGGTATGTGAACCGGAATTTGCAACCGACCCTCTTGTCGAGAAGTTAAATCTAGTTGAAAAAGAAAATGAGTATTTGAAAGAAAAAATTAAAAGAATTAAAAAAGAGAAGATGACATTGGAGTTGTATGTTGCTGATGTCATCGATGATCACAAGATGAAGATGAATGCAATGCGCTTGAAGATTAAGAAGATTAGAAAATATGCCATTGATAATGAGGCTTGGTATCATTATGCCGTTGGATCAATTATTACCTTAGTTGCGATCTTCATCGCATTTGTTGTGATGAGGGTACGTTTTCTCTAGTGTTTTGCTTAACAAATGCATACTTAGCTTATTTTCCTCCTAAATGGCATAATTACCTAAGTTAGATAAAAAAATGAGCTATACTTACGTAAGTTGGCTCAAAAATGGCATCATCCTCGAAAATGACATAATAACCTTACTAAGCTCCAAACTGACCTATTTACCTAGCTTAGCTCTAAAATGACCTACACTTAGCATTTTTTCCTAGCTTAGCTAAAAAATGGCATTTTTACCTACCTTAGTTAGAAGAAGAAGAAGATAAAGAAGAGGAGAGGAGAAAAAGAAAGAGAAGAAAAATTCTTCTTCTTCGTCTTCTTCTTCTTCTTCTTCTTCTAGTCTTCTTCTTCTTCTTCTTCTTCTTCTAGCTAGTCTTCTTCTTCTAGTCTTCTTCTTCTTCTTCTTCTTCTTCTTCTTCTTCTTCTTCTTCTAACTTTCTTCTTTCCCAATTTGCAGATTTGCTTTCGATGACGAAGCTTGCGTTGATGGAGTCTACTCTTCTTCTTGTGCTTCCTTTGTTGGAAATATGCCCTAGAGGCAATAATAAATTGGTTATTATTATATTTCCTTGTTCATGATAATCGTTTATTATCCATGCTATAATTGTATTGATTGGAAACTCAAATACATGTGTGGGTACATAAACAACACTGTGTCCCTAGTAAGCCTCTAGTTGACTAGCTCGTTGATCAAAGATGGTTAAGGTTTCCTAGCCATTGACATGAGATGTCATTTGATAACGGGATCACATCATTAGGAGAATGATGTGATGGACAAGACCCAAACTAAGAACGTAGCATTTGATCGTGTCAGTTTATTGCTATTGTTTTCTGCATGTCAAGTATCTGTTCCTATGACCATGAGATCATGCAACTCCCTGACATCGGAGGAGTACCTTGTGTGTATCAAACGTCGCAACGTAACTGGGTGACTATAAAGGTGCTCTACAGGTATCTCCGAGGGTGTCTGTTGGGTTGGCATGGATCAAGACTGGGATTTGTTACTCTGTGTGACGGAGAGGTATCTCAGGGCCCACTCGGTAATACAACATCACAATGAGCCTTGCAAACAATGTGACTAAAGTGTTAGCCACGAGATCTTGTATTACGGAACGAGTAAAGAGACTTGCCGGTAACGAGATTGAACTAGGTATAGAGATACCGACGATCGAATCTCGGGCAAGTAACATACCGAAGAACAAAGGGAACAGCATACGGGATTAACTGAATCCTTGACATAGAGGTTCGACCGATAAAGATCTTCGTAGAATATGTAGGAGCCAATATGGGCATCCAGGTCCCGCTATTGGTTATTGACCGTAGAGGTGTCTCGGTCATGTCTACATAGTTCTCGAACCCGCAGGGTCTACACACTTAACGTTTGGTGACGATATAAGTATAGTTGAGTTGTTATGTTGGTGACCGAAAGTTGTTCGGAGTCCCGGATGAGATCACGGACATGACGAGGAGTCTCGGAATGTCTGAGAGGTAAAGATCGATATATTGGACGATATGTTTGGGCCAAGAGGTGAGACCCACGGGGCGTTAGCAAAAGGCAGTTTTGCAGAGGGCAGGGTCCAGACGCCAGGAACCCTGGCGTCTGGCCCTGGGCCAGACGCCGAGGCCCATGGCGTCTGGGCCAAACGCCGGGAACCGTGGCGTTTGGTACTGGAATCCGAGAAGGACTCTTCCTTTTGTTCCAAACCGACTTTGAGGAGGCTCTTTCTCCAAGTTTCGACCCCAGGGCTCAACATATAAATAGAGGGGCAGGGCTAGCACCCGGAACACATCAAGATTTCCCCAAGCCGTGTGCGGCAACCCTAACCCTCTAGTTCCTCCGTCATAATCTCCGTAGCGCTTGGCGAAGCCCTGCAGAGATTGTTCCTCACCACCATCACCACGCCGTCGTGCTGCTGGAACTCAACCACTACTTCACCATCGCTCGCTGGATCGAGGAGGTGAAGGCGTCATCAAGCCGTACGTGTGTTGAACGCGGAGGTGCCGTCCGTTCGGCGCTAGTTCGTGATCGGATCGAGGGACGACTTGCGATTTGGATCGCGGAGACGTTCGACTACATCAACCGCGTTTCATAAACGCTTCCGCTTAGCGATCTACAAGGGTATGTAGATTTACTCTCCCTCTCGTAGATGCTCATCACCATGGATAGATCTTGTGTGTGCGTAGGAAAAATTTTGTTTCCCATGCAACGTTCTCCAACAGTGGCATCCGAGCTAGGTCTATGCGTAGATGAGATCTCGAGTAGAACACAAACGAGTTGTGGGCGTGGGTGTATACATATTGCTTGCCGTTACTAGTTGATATTTGATTCGGCGGTACTGTGAGATGAAGCGGCCCGGACCGACATTACGCGTACACTTACGCGAGACAGGTTCCTTCAACTGACATGTAACTTCGTTGCATAAAGATGGCTAGCGGGTGTCTGTCTCTCTCACTTTAGTTGAATCGATTTCAATGAAGAGGGTTCTTTTAGAAGATCAAAAAGCAATCACTACACCACGTTGTGGTTTTGCGTAGGTAAGAACGGTTCTTGCAAACCCGTAGCAGCCACGTAAAATTTGCAACAACAATTAGAGGACGTCTAACTTGTTTTTGCAGGGTATGTTGTGATGTGATATGGCCAATTACTTGATGAGATATATGTGATGTATGAGATGATCATGTGTTGTATAGAATATCACGACTTGCATGTCGATGAGTACGGCAACTGGCAGGAGCCATAGAGTTGTCTTTAATTATTGTATGACCTGCGTGTCAATCATTAAGCGCTATGTAATGCTTTACTTTATCGCTAAACGTTAGCAATAGTCGTGGAAGCAACAGTCGGCGCGACAACCTCATGGCGACACGTTGATAGAGATCAAGATGATGGACATCATGGTGTCATGCCGGTGACGATGGAGATCATGCCGGTGCTTTGGAGATGGAGATCAAAAGCACAAGTTCATGGCCATATCATGTCACTTATGATTTGCATGTGATGTTAATCCTTTTATGCATCTTATTTTGCTTAGGACGACGGTAGCATTATAAGGTGATCCCTCACTGAAATTTCAAGATAAATTGTGTTCTCCCCGAGTGTGCACCGTTGCGAAAGTTCGTCGTTTCGAGACACGCCGTGATGATCGGGTGTGATAGACTCCACGTTCACATACAACGGGTGCAAGCCATGTTGCACACGCGGAACACTTGGGTTAAACTTGACGAGCCTAGCATGTACAGACATGGCCTCGGAACACAAGAGACCGAAAGGTCGAACATGAGTCATATAGTAGATATGATCAACATGAAGATGGTCACCATTGAAACCACCTCAACTCACGTGATGATCGGACTTGAGTTGGTGGATTTGGATCATGTTACACTCGAATGACCGGAGGGATGTCAATTTGAGTGGGAGTTTTTAAGTAATATGATTAACTAAACTCATTATCTAGAACAATAGTCTAAGTTGTCTTTGCTATATTTATGTTGTAGATCATGGCTCGCGCAGTAGCACCCCTGAATTTTAATGCGTTCCTAGAGAAAGCAAAGTTGAAAGATGATGGAAGTAACTTTGTGGACTGGGCCCGTAATCTAAGGATTATCCTTACGGCTTCCCAGAAGGCTTATGTCCTTGATGCACCGCTTGGTGATCCACCCGCTCCAGTTGAGTCTCTAGACGTTGTGAACGCCTGGCAGGCTCGTTCTGATGATTACTCAATAGTTCAATGTGCAATGTTGTATGGCTTAGAACCGGGACTTCAAAGACGTTTTGAACGTCATGGAGCATATGAGATGTTCCAGGAGTTGAAGTTTATCTTTCAGAAGAATGCCCGGATCGAGAGATATGAGATCTCCGATAAGTTCTATGCTTGCAAGATGGAGGAGAACGGGTCTATCAGTGATCACGTGCTCAGAATGTCTGGGTACTCCACCCGTCTGGCTGAATTGGGGATGCCCCTTCCGCCAGAGGCTATCACTGACAGAGTTCTTCAATCATTGCCACCTAGCTACAAGAGCTTCGTGTTGAACTATAACATGCACGGGATGAACAAGTCAGTCGCCGAGCTGTTTGCGATGCTGAAAGCCGCTGAGTCTGAAATTCAGAAGGAGCATCAAGTGTTGATGGTCAATAAAACCACTAGTTTCAAGAAAAATGGCAAGGGTAAGAAGGGTAACTCCAAGAAGAGTGGCAAAACAGTTGCTCCTCTCGTGAAGAAACCCAAGGCTGGACCCAAACCAGAAACTGTGTGTTTTCATTGCAAGGGAACTGGACACTGGAAGCGGAACTGCCCCAAGTATTTGGCTGACAAGAAGGCGGCCAACAACAAACAAGGTATATATGATATACATGTTATTGATGTGTACCTTACCAACCCTCGTTGTAGTGCCTGGGTATTTGATACCGGTGCGGTTGCTCATATTTGCAACTCTAAACAGGAACTGCGGAATAGACGGAGGCTGGCAAAGGACGAAGTGACGATGCGCGTGGGAAATGGTTCCAAGGTTGATGTGATCGCCGTCGGCACGCTCGCTCTTCGATTACCGTCGGGATTAGTGATGAACCTAAATAAGTGTTATTTGGTGCCTGCGTTAAGCATGAACATTATATCTGGATCTTGTTTATTGCGAGACGGTTACTCATTTAAATCAGAGAATAATGGTTGTTCTATTTATATGAGTAATATCTTTTATGGTCATGCACCCAATGTGAGGGGTTTATTCTTATTGAATCTCGATAGTAATGATACACATGTTCATAACATTGATGCCAAAAGATGTAGAATTGATAATGATAATACCACTTTCTTGTGGCACTGCCGTTTAGGTCATATTGGTGTAAAACGCATGAAGAAGCTCCATGCTGATGGACTTTTGGAGTCACTTGATTTTGAATCACTTGACACATGTGAGCCATGCCTCATGGGCAAGATGACTAAAACGCCGTTCTCTGGAACAATGGAACGGGCAAGTGACTTATTGGAAATCATACATACTGATGTGTGTGGTCCGATGAGTATTGAGGCGCGCGGTGGTTATCGTTACTTTCTCACCTTCACTGATGACTAAAGTAGATATGGGTATATTTACTTAATGAAACATAAGTCTGAAACATTTGAAAAGTTCAAACAATTTCAGAGTGAAGTTGAGAATCATCGTAACAAGAAGATTAAATTCCTACGATCTGATCGAGGAGGAGAATATCTGAGTTATGAGTTTGGCAGTCACTTAAGACAATGTGGAATTGTTTCACAACTGACACCGCCTGGAACACCACAGCGTAATGGTGTGTCCGAACGTCGTAATCGAACTTTATTGGATATGGTGCGATCTATGATGTCTCTTGCCGATTTGCCACTATCGTTTTGGGGTTATGCATTAGAGACAGCTGCATTCACTTTAAATAGGGCACCATCGAAATCCGTTGAGACGACGCCATATGAACTTTGGTTTGGCAAGAAGCCAAAACTGTCGTTTCTTAAAGTTTGGGGATGTGATGCTTATGTCAAAAAGCTTCAGCCTGAAAAGCTGGAACCCAAAGCGGAGAAATGCGTCTTCATAGGATACCCAAAAGAGACAGTTGGGTATACCTTCTACCTTAGATCCGAAGGCAAAGTGTTTGTCGCTAAAAACGGAACATTTCTTGAGAAAGAGATTCTCTCGAAAGAATTGAGTGGGAGGAATATAGAACTTGATGAGGTTGTTGAACCTTTACTTCAACCTGAGAGTAGCGCAGTGCAGAAAGTTGTTTCTGTGGAGCCTACATTAGCTGAAGAGGAAGTTAATGATGATGATCATGAAGCTTTGGATCAAGTTACTATCGAACCTCGTAGGTCGACAAGGACGCGTACTGCTCCTGAGTGGTACGGCAACCCTGTCTTAGAGGTCATGTTGTTAGACAACGATGAACCTACGAGCTATGGAGAAGCGATGATGGGCCCGGATTCCGAGACGTGGTTAGAGGCCATGAAATCCGAGATGGGATCCATGTATGAAAACAAAGTGTGGACTTTGGAAGTATTACCTGAAGGGCGTAAGGCCATTCAGAACAAATGGATCTTTAAGAGGAAGACGGACGCGGACGGTAATATCACCGTCTATAAAGCTCGACTTGTGGCAAAGGGTTTTTCACAAGTTCAAGGAGTTGACTACGATGAGACCTTCTCACCCGTAGCGATGCTTAAGTCCGTCAGAATCATGTTAGCAATAGCTGCCTTTTTCGATTATGAAATTTGGCAGATGGATGTCAAAACAGCGTTCCTTAACGGTTTCCTTAAGGAAGAGTTGTATATGATGCAACCAGAAGGTTTTGTTGATCCAGAGAATGCTGACAAAGTTTGCAAACTCCAGCGATCCATTTATGGACTGGTGCAAGCATCTCGGAGTTGGAATCTTCGTTTTGATGAGGTGATCAAAGCGTTCGAGTTTATACAAGTTTACGGAGAAGCTTGTATTTACAAGAAAGTGAGTGGGAGCTCTATAGCGTTTCTAATATTATTTGTGGATGACATATTACTGATTGGAAACAATATAGAAATGCTGGAAAGCGTAAAGGAATATTTGAACAAGAGTTTTTCAATGAAGGACCTAGGAGAAGCTGCTTTCATATTAGGCATCAAGATCTATAGAGATAGATCGAGACGCTTGATAGGACTTTCACAAAGCACATACCTTGATAAAGTTTTGAAGAAGTTCAAAATGGATCAGTCCAAGAAGGGGTTCTTGCCTGTATTGCAAGGTGTGAAGTTGAGTAAGACTCAATGCCCAGTGACTGCAGAAGATAGAGAAAAGATGAGTGTCATCCCCTATGCTTCGGCCATAGGCTCTATCATGTATGCAATGCTGTGCACAAGACCCGATGTCAGCCTTGCCATAAGTATGGTCGGAAGGTTTCAAAGTGATCCAGGAATGGAACACTGGACGGCGGTCAAGAATATCCTGAAGTACCTGAAAAGGACTAAGGATATGTTTCTCGTTTATGGAGGTGATCAAGAGCTCGTCGTAAAGGGTTACGTCGATGCAAGCTTTGACACTGATCCGGATGACTCTAAGTCTCAAACCGGATACGTGTTTATTCTTAATGGGGGTGCGGTTAGCTGGTGCAGTTCCAAGCAAAGCGTGGTAGCTGATTCTACATGCGAAGCGGAGTACATCGCAGCCTCGGAGGCGGCGAAGGAAGGTGTCTGGATGAAGGAGTTCATGACAGATCTTGGAGTAGTGCCTAGTGCGCTTAACCCAATGACTCTGTTTTGTGATAATACTGGTGCCATTGCTCTAGCCAAGGAACCAAGATTTCACAAGAGGACCAGACACATAAAGCGACGTTTCAATTCCATCCGCGATTACATCAAGGAGGACGACATAAATATTTGCAAAGTACACACGGATCTAAATGTTGCAGATCCGATGACTAAACCTCTTCCAAGGGCTAAACATGAACAACACCAGAACTGCATGGGTGTTCGATTCATTACAATGTAAATCACATAGTGATGTGAACTAGATTATTGACTCTAGTGCAAGTGGGAGACTGTTGGAAATATGCCCTAGAGGCAATAATAAATTGGTTATTATTATATTTCCTTGTTCATGATAATCGTTTATTATCCATGCTATAATTGTATTGATTGGAAACTCAAATACATGTGTGGGTACATAAACAACACTGTGTCCCTAGTAAGCCTCTAGTTGACTAGCTCGTTGATCAAAGATGGTTAAGGTTTCCTAGCCATTGACATGAGATGTCATTTGATAACGGGATCACATCATTAGGAGAATGATGTGATGGACAAGACCCAAACTAAGAACGTAGCATTTGATCGTGTCAGTTTATTGCTATTGTTTTCTGCATGTCAAGTATCTGTTCCTATGACCATGAGATCATGCAACTCCCTGACATCGGAGGAGTACCTTGTGTGTATCAAACGTCGCAACGTAACTGGGTGACTATAAAGGTGCTCTACAGGTATCTCCGAGGGTGTCTGTTGGGTTGGCATGGATCAAGACTGGGATTTGTTACTCTGTGTGACGGAGAGGTATCTCAGGGCCCACTCGGTAATACAACATCACAATGAGCCTTGCAAGCAATGTGACTAAAGTGTTAGCCACGAGATCTTGTATTACGGAACGAGTAAAGAGACTTGCCGGTAACGAGATTAAACTAGGTATAGAGATACCGACGATCGAATCTCGGGCAAGTAACATACCGAAGAACAAAGGGAACAGCATACGGGATTAACTGAATCCTTGACATAGAGGTTCGACCGATAAAGATCTTCGTAGAATATGTAGGAGCCAATATGGGCATCTAGGTCCCGCTATTGGTTATTGACCGTAGAGGTGTCTCGGTCATGTCTACATAGTTCTCGAACCCGCAGGGTCTACACACTTAACGTTTGGTGACGATATAAGTATAGTTGAGTTGTTATGTTGGTAACCGAAAGTTGTTCGGAGTCCCGGATGAGATCACGGACATGACGAGGAGTCTCGGAATGTCCGAGAGGTAAAGATCGATATATTGGACGATATGTTTGGGCCAAGAGGTGAGACCCACGGGGCGTTAGCAAAAGGCAGTTTTGCAGAGGGCAGGGTCCAGACGCCGAGGCCCATGGCGTCTGGGCCAGACGCCGGGAACCGTGGCGTTTGGTACTGGAATTCGAGAAGGACTCTTCCTTTTGTTCCAAACCGACTTTGAGGAGGCTCTTTCTCCAAGTTTCGACCCCAGGGCTCAACATATAAATAGAGGGGCAGGGCTAGCACCCGGAACACATCAAGATTTCCCCAAGCCGTGTGCGGCAACCCTAACCCTCTAGTTCCTCCGTCATAATCTCCGTAGCGCTTGGCGAAGCCCTGCAGAGATTGTTCCTCACCACCATCACCACGCCGTCGTGCTGCTGGAACTCAACCACTACTTCACCATCGCTCGCTGGATCGAGGAGGTGAAGGCGTCATCAAGCCGTACGTGTGTTGAACGCGGAGGTGCCGTCCGTTCGGCGCTAGTTCGTGATCGGATCGAGGGACGACTTGCGATTTGGATCGCGGAGACGTTCGACTACATCAACCGCGTTTCTTAAACGCTTTCGCTTAGCGATCTACAAGGGTATGTAGATTTACTCTCCCTCTCGTAGATACTCATCACCATGGATAGATCTTGTGTGTGCGTAGGAAAATTTTTGTTTCCCATGCAACGTTCTCCAACATCCTTGTTGTTTTGATTTTGTAGGATGAACAATGTGAAACTTGCTACCTATATATGTATGTATGGATGAAACCATTGTATGCTTGTTGTTGGATATGTTGGCTAGCTATATATGTTGCGTATGGACTTTTCATTTGGTATGTATATGTGTTGGATGATCATATCCATATGGCAGGGATATGATTTGGTATGTATATGTGTTGTTATGCTTGTTGAAAGTATTTTCAAATGTGTGTATATATATATATGTGAAATTCTGTGAAATTGAATGAATTTAAGAAAAAACAGGGGCTGTACAGGCTCTTTGCCGTCAGCTGGCAGACGGCAAAGAGCTTTGCCATCAGCCAGCAGACGGCAAAGATGCCACGTGGCAGCTACCTGTGCAACCTGGGGTGCACTGGGCTGGTCTATTTGGCAGCTTTGCCGTCTGCTGGCTGACGGCAAAGACCTTTGCATCTTTGCCGTCTGCCAGCAGACGGCAAAGCACGCCGTTAACCCCTTAACGGACCTAAGCTGCCACGTGTGCCGTCCATGCCCTTTGCCGTCAGCTGGCAGACAGCAAAGACCTTTGCATCTTTGCCGTCGGCCAGCAGACGGCAAAGTGGCCTTTGCCGGAGCTTGTTCAGCCGGACTTGTTGCCGTCTGCTGGCTGACGGCAAAGACCTTTGCCGTCCGCAATGCATGCCTTTGCCGTCAGCCATGGCTGACGGCAAAGTTGCTGATTCCAGTAGTGAAGCCCTTTTTTCCTTTTTTTTAGGGGATATAAACCCCCTTTTCAAAACCATAGTAAACAAAACTCACAATTTTGAAAATAATGTTGCATTTGCGATGTGCCTGAAAATAATGTTGAGTCACAATAGCAATACATTTCTGTAACCATGTAGGCTTTTCAAGAAAATATATCCGTGTATATGCATGTGCCTGACAATTTTGACATACATGGCATTGCTTATAAGTAAGCTAAAATAAAGCCGACAAAAGTGACAATGTGTATGCATTGTATGTGTAGATGTCATCATTTTAACTCCTCACCAATAATGCCTCGCGCCGCCACCCCAGGGCGGCGCCAGGGGGATCAGATCCCGACGCCCCCAGCCCACACCTCCCATTAGATCCTATCGCCACTGCCGATGGTGTTGGCCGCGGTGGCGGCGGCACCCCGTGCCAAGGCGCTGAGGCAGGAGGAGGAGGAGGCAACCCCTTGAGGCGGCTGGGGCACCTCGGGCAGAGGGCGTCGCGCTGCAGCCAGGGCGGCTCCCTGGTCGTGCGGCGGCAACCGACGACCCCATGGCTGGTGGTGCTGGCGATGGTGGGCATGGCGGCGGCCGCGGATCTGGATTCCACCCAGATCTGTCGTCGATTCTTCATGTGGATGGTTGGCGTCGGGATGAGGGCTTCGGTTAAGGGATGGAGGACCTCCGCCGGAGTACCGGCGGCGGCAGCGGCATATGTCTTTATGGTAAAGCTCCATGCGGTTTCAGCCACCCGCGAGATCGGGACGATGCGGCTTCCGATGAAAATCGTGCCTGACTACGGCCTTGGCGGATGATGGTGGCGTATCTGACGTCTCCTTGATGAGTCATCGTCGTTGCATGTCACGTAAAATCAATCAAGATGTTCAGGGGGAAACCCTAGATCTGGGTCTACCGGGTCGGACGATGACGGCTCCTTCGGTGTCGATCTCCCTCCCAGGGGCATCGTTTTGGAGCAAGTGATGGCTGGAGGGGACAAGAGGAGGAGCGGTGTTACATCTACCGCAAGGCCAACGGCGGATACCGGCAGCATGGCGCTGTGGAGATTCGGCGTCAGGCGCGTGTGGATGGATACATGCAGGATAGTGGCGCTGTCTGACGTGGTGGCGTCGACGGCAGGCCTAACAACGTTGGTGCGTCAGTACCTGTTCTGAAGATGGATCAGTGGAAAAAGGCGGCGGTAGTCTTTGAGAGTGGGCCTGACCGGTGTGTGACCCAGTCCCGGCATTGTGGCCTGGCTAGAGCATCCGGCTTTAGATGTTAGGCTTTGGTGCAATGTCTGTTTGGTATTCGGCTCGGACATTCGGCACAAAACTGTCATGCAACAAGCCCATCGGAGGGGGTAGGGATCACCGTTGGGATGGAGGGCGCATCGTTGGTGGAAGCGCCTCCAACGGAGGATGGGAAAGCTCCCCCACATGTGGCCGTGCGATGTTGAGGTGCGGCGGTTTGTAGCCTTGAAGTTGCTCCAGAGCACTGAATACATGAGCATTTGGTGTTTCAGCCTCCTGAATCGCCCGGAAGATGAGCTCCACATTTGAGCACCCATCCTCCCTGGTGAATCTTGCCCACTCCTCGAGCGAGGATATGCGGATGTTGTCGACGCAGACTGTTGCCACAGAGAGAGATTAGGAATTCGTCCTTGACCATCCGTTCCATCTCTTTGCATTGCCTTAGGTGAGAGTCAATCGATGGGGTGAGTTAGGGCGGGTAGTGCCAACTATGGGGAACCGCACTCTCCTGGTCCTTGCACCACGCTTGTTGGATCCTCTCACCATGAGGAGGCGAGGCCGTGGTGGCGATGGGGGATGTGGTGGAGGAGGCGAAGGTGAGGGCGGCAATGGGGTAAGAGGGGGTATGAGATAGGGGAAGAGTCGGTGATGTGCTATCATGTTTCACTCCTCACGTCACTTGCATGTGCTAAATGTGTCTTGTTAACCTCTCATACGTATTTTAATATAGTGAAATCAACAAAAAAATATTGTACAAATTTGGATACCCTAGAAACTATGCTAAAAAATACAACTTTGAACAAACTCGTTACCTAGATCGGAAGAGGATGCTGATATGCTCAAAAATACAACTTTGAACAAGTTGAGTACCTAGAGGAAGAGGATACTTTGAACACCAGCTAGAAACTATTCCCAGCAGATTACTGGAAATTGTCGTTTTAGGGATTGAAATGGTGTTGATAAATATTATTACTCTGACCACTAGATTCTATTCCAATACATGCACCACCATATACATATTCAAATGAGCACCACAAGATTTTTTGAATATTCAGTATTTCATTTAGGTATTGCAAACATTTCAGACTTTGAAAATAAGTATTTTCAATATACTGAAATCAACCAAAAAAGAACAAAAAATCAAAATCTGGATACTCGAAAAGTCTGCGTTGGTATCTTAAAGTTTTCAACAGGATCGATACCTTAGAATTTTGTATGTTAGGCAGTCTTCAACCGGATCAAGTGTAATTCTTAATAAGTCTAGTATGGATATTTTTGGATGAAAATAAATTACCATGTATCTGAAGTTTTGAGCTGACCTAGTATTTAAATTAGTAACACGGGTTGTGCAAATAGAGAAAAAAAAAGCACATGTTCTTCTTAATTTTTTTTAGAAAAAACAGATGGGCCAAAGCGGTCAGGCCCATGTACTCGGCAAGCGTGCAACAAAAAATAAGGTAGGGACGGGAGAGGCCCAGCAACCCATGGAGCAACCTAGCATGCGATGCGATGCGTTGGTCCGGTGCTCTGTTCCCGGCGACGCGAGTTGTCAAGGGTAGATGATGTTGGCGACGGCGAGAGCGACGACGAAGGCGCGTCGTCCTCCGTGCCGGGATTGTGTTCTCCTCCGCCGCGCTGGAGCTGGAACTGGAACCGGAACCGGAAGCAAGCCGCCGGGTCGGGTCAGGTCAGTCTTAACTCTTATCTCATCCACCTCCCTGCGGCCTGCCCGCCATGTGCTCGTGCTTATGCCCACAAGAAGGTCCTCTGTCACCGGCTGCGGCCTGCCCGCCATGTGCTCGTGCTTATGCCCACAAGAAGGTCCTCTGTCACCGGCTGCGGCCTGCCCGCCATGTGCTCGTGCTTATGCCCACAACCTATTCATTGGCTTGGCTTGGCTTGGCTTGGCTGGCTGGATCGCCGCGCTGGTTTGGAGGGCTCTTCACAATTAAACACCTCACCTCAGTGGTTCAGTGGTTAGGGCTAGGAGGATAGTACAGTGTAGTGGTCTCTTCTCCCCGTTTAATGCTCTGCTCACCAACAAACGCACAAGAGTGGCCACTCAATCAATGCTCGGTGCCTCGGTGAGCAGACTAGAAATTAACTATGTACTACCTCTGTTCCTAAATATATAAATGTTTTTAGAGATTCCACTACCAACTACATATGGAGTAAATCTACACTCTAAAGTATGTCTATATACGTTCGTATGTAGTCCTCTAATAGAACCTCTAAAAAAGACTTATATTTAGGAACCGAGGGAGGGAGTACTGGAGAGCTGAGAGGGAGGGAGGGAGGGATGCATCCAAAGTGTTTCTTCCCTCCATCCCTATCCCTGATTCATGCATCTTTCTTTCTGAAGCAACACCATTCATGCATTGAATTGCTACATTAGAATCCCTTAATAAGTTCGGCGAGAGAGTCTGTATTGAGTGTTCTGGCCAAGTTACCAATCCCGAACTCCCATCTCCAACATAACCACACAAATTCAAACTCAAATGAGACAGACACACCCAACACTTTTTGGACGACCAATTCAAACCAAACCAATAGTTACCGGCGTCGTGGTGTGGACTCCATCCATAGTAATTGAGACGAGTTCGGTTTACATTGTTATTGTGAAGAAAAGAAAAACAAAATATGTTTTCGGCCAATAGTTTACGTTCTTTCATGGATCTTTCATTATTTTTTGTGACATTTTAAAAATTCATAGTTTATTTCAATTTGAAATATTTTTTGGTCAACGTTAATAAGTTCCCCAAAATTTACAAATATAATTCGGAGTACTAAATTTTTCATTATTCAAGTGACATTTCAATCAATTTCAGAAATATTAAGGGACATTTTAAAACAAACTTTAATTATTTTTTAGTCAGTTCCAGAAGCATTTCATACAAGTACCAATTTTATTATTGGTTAACAAATGTACAAATATAACTCATATATTTTTTCAAATATTTCAATTATTATTTTTATATTTAATCAATTCAACGATAAAGGCTTCATCTTCCTACTTCTTTGTTTTCTTCCCATCCATCGGCACAATCTCTGTCGCCAACGAACTCCTTGTACCCCTCCTCGCCTTGAACTTGTTAATCTCCGACTGCCCTCCATCGGCAACACCATTGCCGTGTCGTCCCTGGCTCCATGCCGTTCCTGGTTCGACCTCGCCGGCAACCCCATGCCCTGTTGTCGCTCACCACGACACTCCTTGTGGCTTGACGCAAAATCGACCGACGTAAATAGAAATTTCAGTCAAATGATGAATAGCAAATTCGATATAGTAAATTACTATGCTATATGGTAAGGATGAAAAAATAAATTCATAAGCAAAGACTGGTGGGTCAAGTCAAGCAAAATAATGGTACTCCTACCAAACAGTGTGCGTCCAGATCCATCCATTCGAGCACTTATGGCGCCAACGACTCTCTCTCACACTGCTCTGTTTCTTGTTTCCCCGGGCGGCACTCCACTGCTCTGCTCCCGGCGAACCCCAAGCCCTGCTGCTCTGCATCTCCGCCTCGCCGGCCGGCAGCGCAGCGCAGCCCAAGCCGGAAGCGCCGTCGCCTCCCCCGTCACCACGGCTCCCGGATCTGGACCAGCCGCACCGTGCTGCCGCCGCGCATAGCAGCAGGTACCCAACACAGCCCTCGCCATCTCTCCCTCCCTCCCTCCCTATCTCTCTCTGTCTCTGACTCAACCAAACACAACCCTCGTTCGCAGCCGCAGGTCGCAGCTAGCTAGGCATCAGCGGCACCGGTGGCGGTCACCGACGGCAGAGGCAGGCAGCGTACATCGCCGGCGGTACGCACTCATCTCCTTTTTTTAACTTTTTTCCATTCGAGCTAGCCTATACAAGCAGGAAAAAACAGACTTCGAACAGCTCTTTTGAATTACTAGTATTTACTTTTGATTCGTGTTCCTGCAGCCACTCAACCCAAGAGAATCATCAAGGGAAAGCTGTTGCAGCTAGCTAGGACTTTAATTTGCGGCTGCCAGCAACCAAGATTTATCTACAATCACATTTGAATTCGATTGGTTCCTGGATATGTAGGGTGTTTTCCAGTGCTCCTGCAATCAGCATTACTCAACCCTGTTTGCAGCCAAGCCAGGCGTGGACCTGATTCGCACGCATCAAGGTACGCATTACCTACTCCTATCCTTCAATTTGCAGCTATATACCAACTACACACGCCTATCAGCCGATGTACGCCGCCCTCAGCGTACATCACATTTGAGTGATTGCTGACGGATAATACATCCCGGATCGATGCAGGTGCAGCCACGAACGCCCATCAGACGATGTATGCCGCCCTCAGCACGGCGCAATGGGTGGTGGGCAAGGCGCTGGCCCCCGTTGCGGATGGCGTGCTGGGGGCCTGGGCAGCCGCCAGGAACTTTGGTCCTAATGTCGAGGCCCTCAGCACGGAACTGTTGCTCGTGAAGGCCACGCTCGAGCAAGCTGCCCTCAAGGAGCTCGGTGGCCTCGCCATGGAGACGCTGCTGCAGAAGCTGCGGGATTTGGCGCACAATGCCGAAGACTTGCTGGATGAGTTGGACTACTTCCGCATCCACGACAAGCTGCACAGCACATATGATGCAGCAGACCAGCATGGCGAGGGTGGCGTTCGTGACGTTGCCCTCAATGCTCGCCACACCGCCAAAGCTGTTGGCAAAATGGTCAACTCTTGCCCTTGGCAGCCTGCCAAGAACCGGCAGAGGTCTGGCAAGGGTATCTCCTCGGCTCCAGACACCAATCAGGAGGTCAGCAGATGTATGCCCAAGCTGATCGGTAAACTTCTCCCTTGCTCATCTTCTCCACATCAACATGTCCGTGGCGAAGATTGTGGCAGTGGTGAAGATTGTCGTAGTGATCGTCGAAGTGTTCAAGATTGTGGCAATAAGCAAGAAATACCAAAGCTTGAGTTTAATAGGGTTGATTTCTCTCAAAGGATGAAGGACATTGTAGATAAACTACAGCTTATGCGCAATGAGGTTAGCAAGATTCTGATACATTGTAGCCCTATAAGTGTCCCAGACATTGCCCAGATTCGTCCCATCACCAAAGGTCGAATTCATGAGCCCAAACTGTACGGGAGGGACCATGTCATGAATAGCATCATACATGATATCACCAAGGGTCAATACTGTGACAGGGGTCTAACTGTTCTGCCGGTTGTGGGTCCGGGGGGGGGGGGGGGGGGGGGGGGGGATGGGAAAGACAACTCTGATGCAACACATATATCGCAACCAACAAGTCCAGAATCATTTTCCAGTCATGATCTGGATATGTGTGTCTCTTGATTTCAATCTGGATAAGGTGCTAGAACAGATTAAAACATGTACACAACAAGTTGAAGGAGAAAAGGAGGGTATTACAGCAGAAGATATGATTGAACAAAGATTAAAATCTAGTAGATTCTTACTTGTACTGGATGATATATGGCGGATTAGTAATGGGGATGATTGGGAAAAACTATTGTCGACACTCAATCAATCACAAGAAAAGGGTTCCATGATTCTCGTCACTACTCGGTTCCATGATTCTTTCATGGATCCTTCATTATTTTTTGTGACACTTTAAAAATTCATAGTTTATTTCAATTTGAAATATTTTTTGGTCAATGTTAATAAGTTCCCCAAAATTTACAAATATAATTCGGAGTACTAAATTTTTCATTATTCAAGTGACATTTTATTCAATTTCAGAAATATTAAGGGACATTTTAAAATAAACTTTAATTATTTTTTAGTCAGTCCCAGAAGCATTTCATACAAGTACCAATTTTTTTATTGGTTAACAAATGTACAAATATAACTCATATTTTTTTCAAATATTTCAATTATTATTTTTATATTTAATCAATTCAACGATCAAGGCTTCATCTTCCTGCTCCTTTGTTTTCTTCCCATCCATCGGCACGATCTCTGTCGCCAACGAACTCCTAGTACCCCTCCCTGCCTTGAACCTGTTAATCTCCGACTGCCCTCCATTGGCGACACCATTGCCGTGTCGTCCCTGGCTCCATGCCTTTCCTGGTTCGACCTCGCCGGCAACCCCATGCCCCGTTGTCGCTCACCCACGACACTCCTTCTTCGCAGCATGGCTTGACGCAATATCGACGGACGTAAATAGAAATTTCAGTCAAATGGAGTATATGGTAAGGATGAAAAAAATAAATCATAAGCATAGACTTTGGTAGGTGAAGTCAAGCAAAATAATGGTACTGCTACCAACAGTGTGCGTCCAGATCCATTCGAGCACCAACGACTCTCTTTCGCACTGCTCTGTTTCTTGTTTCCCCGGGCGGCGCTCCCACTCCCCGGCAGGCGGCAGCTACAATCCCTGCTGCTCTTCAACTTCATCTCCGCCTCGCCGGCCGGCAGCGCCGTCGCCTCCCCCGTCACCACGGCTCCCGGATCTGGACCAGCCGCACCGTGCTGCCGCCGCGCATAGCAGCAGGTACCCAACACAACCCTCGCCATCTCTCCCTCCCTCCTTCCCTATCTCTCTCTGTCTCTGACTCAACCAAACACAACCCTCGTTCGCAGCCGCAGATCGCAGCTAGCTAGGCGTCAGCGGCACCGGTGGCGGTCACCGACGGCAGAGGCAGGCAGTGTACATCACGGCGGTACGCACTCAGCTCCTTTTTTTAACTTCTCCATTTCGAGCTAGGCTATACAAGCAGGAAAAACAGACTTCGAACAGCTCTTTTGAATTACTACTAGCATTTACTTTTGATTCGTGTTCCTGCAGCGGCTCAACCCAAGACGACCGACAAGGGAAAGCTTTTGCAGCTAGCTAGGACTTTAATTTGCGGCTGCCAGCAAACAAGATTTATCTACAATCACATTTGAATTTGATTGGTTCCTGGATATGTAAGGTGTTTTCCAGTGCTCCTGCAATCAGCATTACTCAACCCAGTTTGCAGCCAAGCCAGGCCTGGACCTGATTCGAACGCATCAAGGTACGCATTACCTACTCCTCTCCTTCAATTTGCAGCTCTATACCAACTACACACGCCTATCAGACGATGTGCGCCACCCTCAGCGTACATCACATTTGTTAATTAATCACATTTGGTTGCTGACGGATAATACATCCCGGATCGATGCAGGTGCAGCTACACACGCCTATCAGACAATGTATGCCGCCCTCAGCCCGGCGCAATGGGTGGTGGGCAAGGCGCTGGCTCCGGTCGCGGATGGCTTGCTGGGGGCTTGGGCAGCGACCAAGAACTTTGGCCCCAACGTCGACGCCCTCAGCACGGAACTTCTGCTCGTCAAGGCCACGCTCGAACAAGCTGCTCTCAAGGAGCTCGGTGGCCCTGCCATGGAGACGCTGCTGCAGAAGTTGCGGGATTTGGCACACAATGCTGAAGACTTGCTGGATGAGCTGGACTATTTCCGCATCCATGATGAGCTGCACAGCACATACGATGCAGCGGACCAGCATGGCGAGGGTGGCGTCCATGACCTCGCCCTCAATGCTCGCCACACGGCCAAAGCTGTTGGCAAAATGGTCAACTGTTGCCCTTGGCAGCGTGCTAAGCACCAACAGAGGTCATGCGGCAGTTCCTCATTGTCGCCAGACACCAAAAATGAGGTCAGCAGATGCCTGCCCAAGCTGAGTAAACTCCTCCCTTACTCATCTTCCCTACATACACATGTTGGTGATGACAATCGTGGCAATGCACAAGATACTCCAGAGCTTGAGTTTAATAGGGTTGATTTCTCTCAAAAGATGAAGGCCATTGTAGAAAAACTGCAGCTTATGCGCAATGAGATTAACAAGATTTTGCAGGGCTGTAGCCCCAGAATTGTCCTAGACATTGCCCAGAGTCGTCCCATCACCAGAGCTAAGAGTACAGAGCCAAAACTATACGGGAGGGACCGTGTCATGAATAGCATCATACATGACATCACCGAGGGTCAATACTGTGACAAGGATCTAACCGTACTTCCGATTGTTGGTTCCGGGGGAATGGGCAAGACAACTCTGATACAACACATATATCGCAACCAACAGGTCCAGAATCATTTTCCGGTCAAGATTTGGATATGTGTGTCACTCAATTTCATTCTGGATAAGGTGCTAGAAGCCTAGAACAGATTAAAAGAGATATCCCTGAAGTTGAAAGTGAAAACAAGTCCAGTACAACAGAAGAGCTGATTGAACAAAGATTAAAATCTAAAAGATTCTTACTCGTATTAGATGACATATGGCGGATTAGTGATGGGGATGACTGGGAAAAATTATTGTCGATACTCAGCCAATCACATGAAAAGGGTTGTATGATTCTAGTCACAACTCGGTTTCAAGCAATATGACAGATGGTTAGAACAACGGGCAATTCAATAGAACTGAACGGTTTAGAATCTGAGGAGTTTAGGAAGTTGTTGATTGCATTTGTCTTTGGTGATGAGAAAAATGGAAAGAATAAATATTTTTTGCTTGAGACTGGAGATCAGATAATGGAAAAGCTAAAGGGCTCCCCTCTTGCAGCAAAGACCGTTGGTAGATTACTGAGTAAAGACCTTACTTTGGGTCATTGGAAAAGGGTCCTAAAAAGTAAAGAATGGGAGAATCAGACTGATGGCAATGAAATTATGCCTGCTTTGAAGCTTAGCTATGAATTTCTTCCTTTTCATCTGCAACAATGTTTTGCCTATTCTGGATTGTTTCCTGAAGATTACAATTTCAGAAGTGATGAGCTGATCAGTTTATGGATTGGACTAGATATTTTGATACCCAATGGCCAAAACCAAATATTTGAAGACATAGGTTTGAGCAATTTAAATGAGTTAGTCATCCATGGATTTTTCAGAGAAGAGGACACCGAAACTAAGTATGGTCTGCGTTATGTTATGCATGACCTATTGCATGATTTGGCATTGAAGGTTGCATCTCATGGTTGTCTTAGTTTATGTCTCCCTAGTGTTGGATCAATAGAGTGATTTAAATGAGTTCCAACCACCCGTCACTTGTCCATAAACATACATGATTTAGGTAAATATGATGCAGTGTCTGGTAAAAAATTGAAGAGTGAATTGGAAGAACTGAAGACAAGATGTAAGGTTGAAGAATTGCAAACATTGATATTATTTGGAGAAATGGATGAAGGTTTTATCAAGATATTTTGTGCTTTTTGGGGGGAAGCAAATGCTCTTCGTGTTCTTTATTCGCCCCAAATGCTTTGTCCAGTGGAGTTCATGTTACGTAACTTTTCAAGACTTGTCCACCTACGATGCCTATGTCTAGGGACACAGGAGAGCCAGATGCATTTACCACTTAGCATCTCTAAATTTTATCATTTAAGGATTCTAGATCTTGAGTTGTGGGATGGCCGTCGTGATTTGCCCAAAGACATGAGTAATTAACCTTGCCAAACTGTGCCATTTTTATGTCCCAAGAGATGATCAGCTTCATTCTGATATTTATAATGTGGGAAAACTTAAACTCTTAGAAGAGTTAAAGGTATTTCAAGCCAATAAAAAAGTGACGGGTTTGAACCAAAGCAACTAGAGCATTTGACCAAGCTAAGGGAGCTTGGCATCTACAACCTTGAGAAAATACATACAGAAGAAGAAGAAGCTCAAGCAAAACTGATGGAGAAAAAAATACTTGAGAAGGTTAACATTTACTACTACATAACAGGGCTTTGGTCCAGCCCTGAGAAGCCCATTAATCCCGGTTCACTCACGAACCGGGACCCATGGGGGCATTGGTCCCGGTTCGTGAGGCCAGGGCGCCGGCCGGGCCTCGTGGGCCATTGGTCCCGGTTCGTCTGACCCCTTTGGTCCCGGTTCCAGACACGAACCGGGACCAATGGGCCTGGCTCCTGGCCCACAACCATTGGTCCCGGTTTGTGGCTGAAACCGGGACCAAATGGTGTCCTTTAGTCCCGGTTCCAGCCACAAACCGGGACCAATGGTCGGCCTATATATACCCCCTGCCCGCGAGCAGATTAATGCACTGCTCACTTTTTTTTGGCCGGCCGTGGGAGAGCTTTGTGGTGCTCTAGCTCACCTCCTATGCACATGAGGTGTTTGATGAAATGCCCGAACCACACTTAAGCTTTCTCCTCTCGAAGCTCCTTGTCCAAGCTCCATTTTCCTCAAGATTTGTTTAGGTTTGGCGGTCCGTCCTGTCCCGTTCCCGTCCTCACCGCCATCAATCGCCCGCGCCCATCTCGGCGCCGGCACCACCGTGGTTAGCCTCTTCTTCTTATCTTCTTTCTAAAAGAAAAAAGTTCTTACTTGTATCATTTAGATAGATACTTGTGTAATTTTCTTACTTTTATTATTGTTTGTTATTATATAGTGCCATGGTCATGGTATCCGCCCACGTCGGCCCTCGTCCGGTCTATGATTCGGATGTGGTATATATTATCTTTTATAACTATTTGTTTTATTTAGTGTTTATGACAATTATGCCGACCAACGTGACATAGATTTTTTAATCTAGGAGGTATGTGAACCGGAAATTCCAACCGACATAGAAATTCTTGTCGAGAAGTTAAATTTGGTTGAAAAAGAAAACAATTACTTGAAAGAAAAATTACAAAGAGATGAAGAGGAGAAGATGAAGTTGGAGTTGCATGTTGCCGATGTCGTCGACGATCACAAGATCAAGATGGATGCAATGCGCTTGAAGATTAGAAAGATTAGAAAATATGCCATTCATACTGAGGCTTGGTATCATTATACCGTTGGATCAATTGGTACCTTAGTTGCGGTTATGATCGCATTTGTTGTTGCATTTAAATTTTATAGTTTCAATGTATGTTTTAATTAGATGAGCTATATGTTGTTCAATAATGAGAACTATGTATGAACGTTATGTATTTATTTTGGTCACTACTGTACTTTGGCTTTAATGTGATGATGAATTTCTATTAATTTGGTCACTTCTCTATTCATGATATGCACGCAGATGAACCGGCAATGGATGTACGGTGACCGACGCACCTCCGAGTATATTAAGGGCCTGCATAATTTTCTCGAAGCGGCTGAGGCAAACAAGCAGAATGGTTTTATGCATTGTCCATGTACTGTCTATGAGAATACGAAGGCTTTCTCCAACTATTAAACCCTTCACTTCCACCTGCTTCAGAAGGGTTTTATGCCACACTATAATGTTTGGACCAAGCACGGAGAAAGAGGGGTTATGATGGAAGACAACGAAGAAGAAGCGGATGACGACAACTACCCGCCCCCTGAATACGGTGATGCTGCAATGGGGGAAGCTGAAGATCAAGAGGAACCAGACGATGTGCCCGATGATGATCTTCGCCGGGTCATTGTTGATGCACATAGAGAATGCGAAAGTGAAAGGGAGAAGTTGAAGTTCGATCGCATGTTAGAGGATCACAAAAAAGGGTTGTACCCAAATTGCGAAGATGACAACAAAAAGCTCGGTACCACACTGGAATTGCTGCAATGGAAGGCAGGCAATGGTGTATCTGACAAGGGATTTAGTTCGCTACTGAAAATAATGAAAGACATAGTAGAGAATTTGCAACCTGTGCGTACGGATGTTAATGGCCTCTTGCATAGTTGTGACCCTAAAATTGTCTCAAACATTGCCCAATGTCGTCCTATCACCAAAGGACGAATTGATGAACCAAAATTGCACGGGAGGGACCGTGTCATGAATTGCATCATACATGACATCACGAAGGGTCAATGTTGTGATAAGGATCTAACTGTGCTTCCTGTTGTTGGTTCGGGGGGAATGGGGAAGACAACTTTGATACAACACATATATATCGCAACCAACAAGTGTCAGATCATTTTCCAGTCATGATTTGGATATGTGTGTCACTCAATTTCAATCTGGATAAGGTGCTAGAACAGATTAAAACATGTACTCCTGAAGTTGAAAATGAGAAAATGTGCAGTACAATTGAATAGTTGATTGAACAAAGATTGAAATCTAAAAGGTTCTTACTTGTGTTGGATGATATATGGCAGATTAGTAATGGAGATGACTGGGGAAAATTATTGTCAACACTCAATAAATCAGAGGAAAAGGGTTCCATGATTCTTCTCACAACTCGGTTTCAAGCAATAGCACATAAGGTTAAAACAACTGGCCACTCAATAAAGCTGAATGGTTTAGAATCTGAAGATTTTAGAAAGTTATTCCTTCCATTTGTCTTTGGTGATGAGCAATATCCAAGGGATAAACACTTTTTGCTTGAGACTGGAGATAAGATAATGGAAAAACTAAAGGGCTCCCCTCTTGCAGCCAAAACGGTTGGTAGATTACCGAGTAAAGACCTTAGCTTGCGTCACTGGAAAAGGGTCCTAAAAAATAAAGGATGGGAGAAGCAGACTGATGACAATGAAATTATGCCTGCCTTGAAGCTTAGCTATGACTTTCTTCCTTTCCATCTGCAACAATGTTTTGCCTATTTTGCATTGTTTCCTGAAGATTTTCCTTTCAGATGCAACGACCTAATAAGTCTATGGATCGGATTGGATATTTTAATACCTCGTGGGCAAAATGAAACATTTGAAGACATAGGTCTAAGCAATTTAAATGAGTTAGTCATCCATGGATTTTTCAGAGAAGAGGAAACTAATTATGGTTTGTGTTATGTTATGCATGACTTACTGCATGATCTGGTACTGAAGGTTGCTTCTCATGATTGTCTTAGTTTACGTCTCCCTAGTGTTGGATCAGTGGAGATTCAGGCAACCACCCGTCACTTGTCTATAAGCACAAATGATTTAGGTAAATATGAATGTTGTGTCTGGTAAAAAAATTAAAGAGTGAATTGGAAGAACTGGGGTTAAGATTCAAGATTGAAAATTTACAAACACTGATGTTATTTGGAGAAATGGATGAAGGTTTCATCAAGATATTAGGTATTTTTTGGGGGAAGCGAACACTCTTCGAGTTCTTCATTTGCCCAGCATGCTTTGTCCGGTGGAGTACATGTTACATAACTTTTCAGGACTAGTCCACCTACGATACCTATGCCTAGGGACAGATGAGAGCCAGATGCATTTACCACTTAGCATCTCAAAATTTTATCATTTAAGGATTCTAGATCTTCGATTTTGGGATGGCAGTCGTGATTTGCCTGAAGACATGAGCAACCTTGCCAAACTATTCCATTTTTATGTCCCAAGTGATGATCAACTTCATTCTGATATTTATAATGTGGGAAAACTTAAACTCTTAGAAGAGTTAAAGGTATTTCGAGTCCATAAAAAAAGCGAAGGGTTTGAACCAAAGCAACTAGAGCATTTGAGCAAGCTAAGCGAGCTTGGCATCTACAACCTTGAGAAAATTCATACAGAAGAAGAAGCAACTCAAGCAATACTGATAGAGAAAATCCACTTGAGGAAGTTAACATTAGACTGGGATAGTGAGAGATCTAGTGTTGAGCATAGTGTGGAATCAGTGGTTCTTGAGAGCCTACAACCTCCTGGAGATCTTCAAGTGTTGTGCATTAGAGGGCACGGAGGTCCTTCTTGTCCAACATGGCTGGGTGATGAGTTCGCTGTTGAAGCTCTACAATCTTTTTGGCTCGATGGTGTTTCTTGGGACGTTTTCCCTTCTTTAGGGAAGGCGTGTGATCTTCGTGAATTGAGGTTGAAGAATATTGCCGGATTGAAAGAGGTTATCATGGAGAAAAGTTTTTGCATGCTAATAAAGCTTGAACTCATTGCACTAGGAAGTTTTGAAAAATGGATTTACCCAGCTGAACAAGAGTCTTCCCTGGTTGGAGACTTGTTGCCACCGGATACTCATATGCTCCCTCTATTGCAAGTGCTGATTATTAGAGATTGCCCGAAACTCTTGGGGTTTCCTTTCTCAAACCACATTGTTTCCCCAGATTGGTTTCCCAAACTATAAGAGCTTGAGGTACTAGACTGTCCAGAATTCTCGTCAGCAATTCCTATCTCCTGGATTGAAAATCTGTGTTCTGTCAGGATGAAATGTGTAAAGCTACTGGAGAAGTTTGCATACTCAAAATCATTCAATGGAGCAGAATTGGAAATTATTGGAAAGGGTGATCTGCATAGCTTAGAGCAAGTTTTAATTTTTGATAAAGAAACAAGTCTTGGGGAGCTGACACTCAAGAGATGCCCACCTCTGGAATTCTCGTCAGTGATTCCCATCTCTTGGATTGAAAGTCTGCGTCATGTCAGGATACGATGTGTAAAGATGCTAAAGGACTTTGCGTACTCAAAATCATCCGATGGAGCAGAATTGGAAATTATTGGAGAGGATGATCTGCATAGCATAGACGAAGTGTTATTTTTTGATAAAGAAACAAGTATTCAGAATCTGACACTCAGCAGGTGCTCACCTCTGGAGTTAAAGCACCTTCTGATGCTAACCTCGCTGAAGACATTGATTGTAGAAAGTTTGGATGCTCTGGTTGGACCACTAGGAGGTCAGGGTGATGTGGAATGGCAGCTCCCTGTTGAGCATATCAGGCTCTTTAAATTAAATGGTAATAGTGGGGAGGAATTGACAGAGCTCCTCCCCCACCTCCCAAGGCTCTCTAAATTGGAAATAAGGGAGTGTAAAAAAATAAAACAGTTGGTAGTGGGGGTGGATACGCAACAAACAACATCAGAAGCAGCATCACAGATGGAGAAAGATGAAATAAAAACATCAGCAGAAGAGGAAGAGGATGCTGGGGTGCTGCTCTTCCCATCTCTTCTCTTTCACTCACTGCTGGAGTTATTCATCTATGACTGCCAAGAGCTGGTCCTGGTAGACCCACCAACTCTTGTTCCTGGAGACGGATGGCTCCAAGCCTTGCGATCCCTCGCATAGGGTCTTCCCCAAAGTTTCTATCCAATTTCTCATTTTCCCGTCACATTTTCCCTTCCTCCCTGCAGTACCTGCAGCTTTGGGGTGTGGAAGGCATGAGGACTCTGGAGCCCCTCTCAAACCTGCCCTCTCTTACCAAATTATAATTGCTTCATTGCGGAGAGGGTCTAAAATGTCAGGGCTTGCGGTCTCTCCTCTCCACCGGGGGCCAGCTCAACAGATTAACAGTCCGTGGCAGCCCTGGTTTCTTTGCTGGTTGGAATCCCAATCATAGACAGGCTTTGGAGGATGTTAAAGGAGGAGAAGAGCAGCAGACACTGCTTGTTTCGTCCACACTGCGGGAGCTGTTCACGGATGACGCAGCGGGGCTCCTTTCTGCACCCATCTGCAGCTTCCTTTGTTCCTCCCTCACCAAGCTGAAACTTTGTGGAAAATTGTCTGAAGGGATAGAGCGCTTCAGCAAGGAGCAAGAGGACGCCCTTCAGCTCCTTTGTGGGAAACTAGTGTTTTCGAGATTCCGCAATCTTCAGCAACTCCCTGCAGGGCTGCGCAACCTTACCAGACTCAAGGAATTATCAGTCTACCACTGTCCAGCCCTCTCGTCATTGCCCAATGATGGCCTCCCCGCGCAAGAACTAAATGTTGAATTCGGCTGCAGCAAGGAGCTGGAACAGTAGTGCAGGGGGGTAGAGCCGTAGAGGTAACCATCCCAGAAATCGATATATGCTGATACAAGGTAACACAAACGTGCTTTTTTGTGTTCTCCACTTTGCCCTTTTCCTGCAATCCTCTTAATAATACTGAGTTTGTTGCTATCCGCTGTGTAGGACTCTGCCTTGGAGTTCCCCTGTACATTCTTCTAGACTTGTAGAGCTCAACTCTTTTCATACAAACATACTTGCCACATGAGGGTCTTATAGCCGCCGTCTTCCTTCTTGTACATAAATCTGGTAAGCACGTCTAAACTGAAACTTTACTTCTGTTGTACCATATCAATTATATCAACTTCTGCTCCTACCCGCTGTAAAAAAAACATCCACTTACACTCGTGGTCTTTTCACGAGTCAAGAAAACCAACACAATTATCAGCAAATGCCTTCTGTATCTCTCTGTTTTTTCCTGGATGTAATTACCAATGCAACCTGTGTGTGATCACCATCTGGTTTGGTTCGCTGTGCAGGTGTTTGTTTGATCTTATAGGCTTATTCATATTTTGCATTTAAACTTGGATTGCTGTCGTTCATCAAGACGTGGTAGTCTACTTGCCTATTTTCGGTGCCGGGATCAAAATATCACTATGGCATAAATATTTTTTTTTTTTGAAAAGGGGGGGCTCCCCGGCCTCTGCATCAGAATGATGCATACGGCCATCTAATACGGCCGGGATCAAAATATCACTATGGCATAAATATGGAATAAATGAGACTTTGGGGTCATACTACTGATATTAAGGTTAGAATTTTTTTATACACTGCTATATTGTTATCAGCACCAGGTGTTCTCACATCCCTAATTTATGTTTGCTTGTTGTTCAGGTGTTCTCGTGTTTGTTTGGTAGGTTTGTAGCCACATGCACTTACATTTTGCCTGAAACTCATGAAGACTTGATGGTGTACCCTGGAAAGTTCAGTTTTAAGGATCAAACTATCATCATGGCATAATTACAGAAACCAATAAGTCTTCAGTGTTTTGCTACCAGGTATACTTGCAATAGCAGTCTACATTATACTGATACCAGATATTCTACCATAAATCATAAATGTCGTTGCTCATTTTAATGGTGTAACAGGATCTTCACAGGAATAGCCTGCATACCATGGCAGTGCACCCCTGGAGCCAATTCAGATCATATGAATAGGGAGTAGTTTCCAGCCAAACAAGCAATGCGAGGAAATGCTCGAAGATGGGTAACTAGGTTGAACTTCCAAAACATAGTGTTCTCGTGTTCTGTCCAACCCTGCCTGGTCACGGTTGTGCTATAGACCGAGCTTTCGTGTTCCTGCAGATGGATAAAGACAACCTCCAGCAGAAGATGATGGAGATGCACCAGACAGTCAAACTGCTAGAAGACTCGAACCAAGTCAGAATGATGAGCACCGTTGCGTTCTAACATGCCAACCGTTGTGTTATCTGATCACCAAATATTTCTTGTCTACAGGGAGATAGTCATAGCCAGCGTTCGGCCGGCAGAGAGTTCAGCAGGAGGCTGGCCACTTGCTCGTGGTGGCACAAGCGCTCCTATGATTACGTGGCGCCAGGGGGGGGGAGGGCGCGTCATGGCAGACACCATTGACAATGATTGCTTGTGTTTGTACATTGGCAGCGGCGGCGCCTCCTCTGTGGCTGTACAGTAAGTTGTTACAGTAGTCGCGTATCTGATTACTTAGTTATTACTTTTGAGCTATAACAGTTTTCATTGTTCGTTCTTTCTAATCTCCTATATTGAATAGAGACATACTGTTTTCAGTTTCAGTCAGTTCTGTGATTTCTATTTTTATGTTCCCATCACTATCAAATACAGGTAAAGCAATTTATCCTAATTGGTCAACAGTGATTAGGATGTCGAGTAATGCAAGGGATTTACTTGCTGCTCAACTGTCTACATGCAAAACTTGCTTAACTAGCGATGGAACAAAGAGAAATGTACCTGACTGATCTATTACATTTTTCAGTCAGACATCATGTATTGTTGGTTGCTCCGCTCAGTTATGATATTGCTTCGTTTTGTAGACCAATCACTCAAGGACAAAGAGAAACAAGTCGCTGCTGTTCAATGAATATGTTAAGTCTTGTGTTAAGTCTTGGATTCCTGAATCAAATATGCTTGCTGGATACATGCGAAGGAAGATGAAGCCGACACATTGGCTACGCTAGCAGAAGCGTAGCAGCGATTTTAGGGGGGGCCATCTTCGAGGAGATGGCTAGCCCCGTCCACCTTGCCACACCGGCGGCGGACCACTCCGGCCGCTGTCGTACACCTCCTCCTCCCCACCGTGATCTCAGCCCGCGCGGGCTGGATCTATCCTGCAGCCCGTTGTCCTTGCCATCCGCCTCGCCGCCCGTCAGGGCATCCTTCATGGAGGCCCTGCTCTCTGCGCCGCCCCCTGCATCGGCCGCGAGGGGAAAGGGCAGTTACTCCTCACCTGCCGTCGCTATCCACCCTACCACGCCACCCTCTTCGGGCAGGATTCAAGAGGGACGGCCGCGCTCTGGCGGAGACCAAGGCCCCTCCGGCGTGAATGGCTCGGATCGGCGTGCGCCGCGGCAGGCCACGCCCTGCCCCAACGGCTGGTCCGTCCAGCGGAAGAAAGGCTGGTGGCGTCGGGAGCGGCGCGCACGCCTTCTGGAGGAGCAGCGCGCATCCAATGGCCGCCATTATCGTCCGCGTCAGGGCATTCATGGCGTGCCAGGACCCTCCCCTCCCTTGTCGTTCCTTGCTCTTCTTAAGGAGGCGGCCGAGGGAAAATGCTACAACTGCCTCTCCCGTCTCCACCGTGTCATGAGCTGCACCAAGCCTCCCACCTGCCTCCTCTGCGGGCAACCTGGCCATAAGGCTCGCCGGTGCCCCAATCCGCAGGACCGCCCCCCGGCTAGCCTCCGCTTGTCTTTCCCTCCCGACCACCCCAACTCCACCCGCCTCCCGGCCTCCTCGCGACTCACTTTTCCTCCCGACCACCAGGTTTCTCTCCGGCAGCCGGTGGCCTCCCGTATCTCCCCCCCTGACCAGCCGGCTTCTGCCCTCCCGCCACGCCCGCTGCTCTCACATCACGCCATTGCGTCTACACAGCCGTCCATCTTGGGACCGGCGCCGTCACCATCCGTCGACATGGAGCTGGACCTGGTGCCCGGCGACGCGTGCAACCGGCCCGAGTTCGTCACTGGGATCGCGCCGTTCACCTCGGCCATGGTGTCGGCCGAGCGCTTCCATGAGGCGCATGGCGCCATGCTGATCACCATCGGGAACAGGCCGCGCCTCCGTGCTAGCCAGGTCGCGGCGGAGGTGGGCCGGCGCTTCTCCCTCGCTCGGGGCACCTACTCCGTCACCATGCTTGCGCACGGTGGCGACTTCTTCGTTCTGTTCAACGATCCCGTCATCCGCAACCTGGCCATAAGTCTACCTGACACTCTGCACGTCGGCTACGCCACCCTCGCCTTCCGCCCCTGGACTCGCCTGGTCGGGGCTGAGCTGGTGCCGCTTCCCTTCCGGGCTCGCGTCTGCCTCGAAGGGGTGCCTATGCATGGCCGCCAGCTCGAGACAGTCGCCGTCCTCTTTGGCAAGTCTTGTCTAATGGACTGCGTCGACGACATCCACCCCACCGAGCAGGACGCGGCGTGCTTCTGCGTCTGGGTGTGGTCTGCGGACCCGGAGATGATCGCTCGTCGCGGCTCCCTTGCGCTGGAGGAACGTCCCCTCGCTGCCACGCCGCCGTTCGATTTCCCGGAGCTCGGCATCCACGAGCCATCTGTGCCGGTTGAGGGGCCGGCCAACCTCCTCTCCTACCCGATCCTGCTGCATCTCGATAAGGTATGGGACTACTCGCCGCGCCACGGCGGCTACTCCGGGCGCAGCAGCGACTCCGGCCAGAGTGGCATCCCATCCGGCGACTCCGATGATGACTACCCCCGGAAGAGGGGCTTCTCTTGGTCCTTCTCCTTCGAGGACGGGTGGCGCCCCGTCAACCGACGCCCTGCGCACCAACGGCTGGGGCCTCGTCGCCGCGATCGCTCCCCGGACGGCCCCGGGGGCCATGGCGGTGCTGGCGGCTCGCATGGCAATGCCATCCCTGGCCATGGCCACGGAGACGCCACCAGCCGCCCACCGTCGTCTGACAGCACCGGCGCTGGCTTCCACCCCGACCATCGTCGACGCCGCCACGGTGCAGACGACGCGCTGCCTCCTTCCGACGGAACCCTCACGTCCACTGCTGCGCACGACTTGGTGGCCTCCACCCCGCTAATGGGGGTTCACGGCGAGGCGTCACCTACCGTCACCAACGTTGCTGTTCTGCCACCTCTGGCCATGCAGCCTGTTGGATGCAGCACGCGTGCTCTGTGCCATGCAAACTCGGTGGACGACCAAGGCGCTTTCGGTGGCATCGATTGCTTGCAGGTTGCCCCTGTTGGCAATCTGGAGGTGACCTCTGCCGAACAGACTCGGCGCAGCCAGCGGCATGACCTAGGCAACCATCTGACGGGCACATGAGTGTTGCCACCCGTGTCCGATGACACGCTTCTGGACCCCGCTGCCACGCAGGAGAGCAACACCACTCTAGGCCGCGTTGAGGGAGGGCCCATGATGGTCGCGGTTGTCGACCTCTCGCGGCCCAACTGCATCAACGACCACGCCAACGACCCGGGGCCCATCTCCGACAACGACTCTGGGCCCATCACCGTCCTCGCCACACCACTTCCTGCTGCCGCGGACACGGAGGCGTGCGAACCTGTGGCCTTTGCGGCAACTATCCTCGTCGAGATCCCACCGCCACTCATCGCCACGGCTCCGGCCACCTCCACCCCGGCCACCCCTGCGGCCCCTCCTCGCCGTGCCAGCCGACGCCTGGCCGGCAAGCCAGCGTCCGCTCTTGGCACCATCAAGAGAGCGCGCTGCGTCCTTCGCAAGAAATGGGGAATCGTCGACGACGAAGACGGCGCCGCCTCGGAGGAGGCACTTCTCCAGCGCTTCATGGAGCTTTTCAAGGAGCCGCTCACTGCTGATGAGATCGACGCCGTCAAGGCCCTCTTCGGTTCCTGCCAGCTCTCCAAGGCCAAGCCTGCTCTGCTGAGCAGACCCTCCTCCGGCCGCAGGGTGCGCACCAAACGCGCTGCTGCCAAGTGAGCTCGCTCACCCCGCGCTCTCACCGCGAGATGCCCCCCTCCCCATGATCGCCCCTCGCAGACAACCGCGGAGCGTGCCCATCGCTGCCGCTGCAGTCTCTATATCTGTATCTTCATTTTCTGAATCTGTCCTAGTGTTGGTCCCTTCTCTAGTGTCAGTTTCCCTTTTCGTCAGTTTCGTCAGGCTTCTAGCTGCTCCTCTTCAATTCGGCAGAGCTCCTTTGTTTCCCAATGAGTGATCATAATTGTGTAGTGTTCAATTGGAACGTGAGGGGACTAAATAACCCCGCACGTCGCCAAGTTGTTCGTGATTTGGTTGTTCACAACCGCGCCTCCATTATCTGTCTCCAAGAGACCAAGCTCGACTCCGTGGATAAAAATCTAATTTTGGAGCTCCTTGGCCCCCTGTTCACTGATGCCTTCTGCTTCCTCCCCGCGGACGGAACCAGAGGAGGAATTATCTTGGCTTTCAATTCAGACCTCTTCAACATTCAGAGCTCCTCCGCCACCGCCAACACGGTCTCTGCTACTATTGCCATGCGTGCCTCTGTTGCTTCTTGGAGTGTCACTGCTGTCTACGGGCCGCAGGGGGACACGGAGAAGCTGGCCTTCATCAACGAGCTCAAGGCTATCCGTCCCACCATGCTACCGGCCTGGCTTCTCCTAGGCGACTTCAACCTCCTTTGCAAGGCTGCGGACAAGAGCAACGCCACCATCAGTCGCAGGCTGATCAATGCTTTCACATCTGCTCTGAACTCCATGGAACTCTCTGAGCTGCGACTTCATGGTCGACGCTTCACCTGGGTGAGCTCTTGCCAGCTCCAGACAAAGACCAAAATTGATCATGTTTTCTGCACCTTGGACTGGGGACTGCTTTTCCCCAAATGCTACCTGAGGGCCTTATCCTCCTCGGTCTCTGACCACTGTGCCATGGTTCTCACTGGACAGATCAACCACCAGCGCTTCCGCGGCTTCCGATTTGAAAATTATTAGTTAAAGATGAGAGGTTTTGATGATGTGGTGAGCAACTCCTGGACTGAACCTTGCACTCACACGGACACCATGATGATCCTACATGACAAGTTGTCGCGCCTTGGGCGCTCTTTGCGTTGCTGGAGCAGGAAAACAGTTGGTAATATTGCGTTGCTCTCAGCCGCTGCAGAACAGATTATCCTTGGCCTCGACCATGCTCAAGACCACAGAGACCTTACCATTACTGAGATCGGCCTAAGGCAACATCTAAAGCGTAAATTGCTTGGCCTTGCTGCAATCCAGTGCATCAGGATCAGGCAAAGATCTAGGGTCTTGTGGCTTCGAGCGGGTGATGCTAATTCTCGGCTGTTTCACATCAAGGCCAACGGGATACGCCGCCGCAACTATATTCCCCTTCTGCAGATCGATCAGGGCCAATTCACCACCCAAGCTGACAAGCACGCCGAGCTTCACAAGCACTTCTCTGCCACCATTGGTTCAGTTCAAGCAAGGAACAACTCGCTTAATTGGGATGCCTTGGACCTACCCAGACTTGACCTTTCCTCCCTGGATGCTCCGTTCACGGAGGAGGAGATTAAAGCGGCAGTATTTAGTCTACCTTCCGGAAAGGCGCCTGGCCCGGACGGTTTCACCGCTGATTTCTTCCAGCACTGCTGGGAGGTGATTAAGCATGATCTTACTGCGGCCATCTGCCAGTTCTTCAACCTTCGCGGTAATCACTGGCACATGTTGAATTCTGCTCACATTACTCTGCTACCCAAATCCAATGAAGCTACTCGCATCAAGGAGTTCCGCCCCATCAGTCTCATGCACTCTGTCGGGAAGATTGTCTGCAAGTTGTCCATCCGTCTTGCTCCGTTCCTGTTAATGCTGATCCCTCCCTCCCAGAGCGCTTTCATCAAGACTCGCAGCATTCATGACAACTTCTTGTTTGTCAAGAATGCATGCGGTCCGGAAATTAAACTCTGTCAACGATCCTGCACTACTGCTGAAACTTGACATCGTCGGCGCCTTCAACAACGTTTCCTGGTCCTACATGCTTGAGCTTATGCCATGGCTAGGCTTTGGGAGTAGGTGGTGCGACATGGTCTCGCTACTCTGGAGCTCCTCGTCTTCCCGTGTTATGGCGAATGGCGAGCTTGGCCAGCCCTTCTCCCACCGGTGTGGTCTTCGCCAAGGTGACCCTCTCTCACCCATGCTCTTCACTCTCGCCATCGCTCCACTACATTGGCTCTTTGCGCGTGCTGCTTCTTCCGGGGCCTTGTCCCCGATCAAGTTACCCCCTTCGCAACTTCGGGTTAGCCTTTATGCTGATGACGCTACTCTGTTCATCGCCCCCAACGAAGCTGACATCCTCCTCACAAAACACATCCTCTCTAGCTTTGGCACTGCTTCCGGCCTTGTCTGTAACATTAGTAAGAGTGGCATCTACCCCATCTCCTGTGAACACATAAACCTAGAATCGCTTCTGCAGCACTTCCCCGTGCCTATGCTTCAATTCCCCTGTCGATACCTTGGTCTCCCTCTTCACTACAAGAACATCACCAGGGCTGATATCCAACCTATTCTGGACAAGTTGGCCTGCAAACTTCAACGCTGGCGCGGCAAGCTCATGTCTGGGGACGCTCGTCTGCGGCTTATTAACTTCGTGCTCTCTGCCATTCCTGTGTACTTAATCACCATCTTTAAGCTCAGTGCTTGGGCCATCAAGCAAATCGACAAGCTGCGGCGTAACTTCCTGTGGCGCTCTCGGCCGGAGGCTGACAAGGGCATTGCTTTGGTCAACTGGTCCATGGTATGTCGCCCGAAATACCTTGGGGGTCTTGGCGTGATTGATCTGAAGAGGTTTGGAAGGGCGTTGCGGCTTAGGTGGAAGTGGCTCAAGTGGCGAGACCAGAACAGGCCATGGGTTGGCTCTCCCACTCCCTGTGACTGAGATGACGAGGCTCTTTTTGCTGCTACTACAAATATCACTGTGGGCAATGGTTCGCGTGCTCGCTTCTGGCAAGACCGATGGCTTCATGGTGAGGCGCCTTGTCAGCTAGCACCTGATGTCTTCCGCCTCTGCTACAGGAAGAATTTCTCGGTGGCACAGGGACTCGCGGATCAGCGCTGGTTATCGGGTTTGCATCGTATCTCCACTGAGCCTGAGCTTCGTCAGTTCACTCTTCTTTGGACAAAGCTGCGGCACTTTGTTCTGGACCCTATCAGGGAAGATGGCATCTCTTGGAACCGCACTGCCTCGACGACATACACTGCCAGATCGGCATATCATGCTCAATTTCTTGGTTCTGCACCGGTTGCTAATTACGATAAGCTGTGGAAGGCCAAGGTCGAGGGCAAATGCAGGTTCTTCTTCTGGCTTTTCCTCAAGGGAAAAATTCTGACCAACGACAACTTGGCAAGGCGTGCACTCCCGCACAATCCGAGGTGCAATCTCTGCGATCAGGAAGAAGAATCTGCCTTCCATCTTATCCTGCAATGCCCCTTTGCACGCTCTGTGTGGCACCTGGTGGAGAACTCGCATGCTACCCCTGGACTGGCCACGGCTACCATGCATGCGACCTCTATCATCTCCTGGTGGAATGATGTAATCTGCCCCCTTGGCAAGAAGACCACTAACACTGCCATTTACACCTGCTGGAATATCTGGAAGGAACGAAACAGACGCATATTCGAGCATAAGACTCTTGCTGAGCAGGGCGTGCTTCTCCTCATCAACCAGGAAATTCTACAACCCATGCTTTCCTTTCACTGGCTTAGTGATGTTGAGAACCAGCCAGAACCTGAGCCGGACTAGGCTTTCTCTTCTTGTTTGTAACGCTGTGTTGTAAGAACTATTTGTTTTACTTTTCTCCTGCTCAATATATAGGCAGTGATCTGCCAATTCCTCAAAAAAAAAAAGAAGCGTAGCAGCCTGCAGCTAGAAATATTTCTGAAGCCTGTCACTTTGAGATGTCGCCCAGAATTAAATTTCCGTGATGATTAATTACATCCAGTGTGGCCAATCCTTTTTTTCACCCTGGCACTGTGTGTGCACTACAGATGGTTAGTATTTTGTTCATTTGGTATTAGTATATCGTAAGGTATTTTGATCCTGGCAGGCGGAACCGTGAACAAAGTAGTAATATTCACACATTTCGTTTGCTGATGCGATTTCCAGCAAAGGAATGCTGCTCCTCCACATGTATGTATGAGGATACATACCTACCTGGTGAAATGGTGAGCTTGTTCTTCTCACCAAAGGAATGTTGCTCTCATCTCATCTGATTTGCTTTAAGTCCTGTCATTCACTTGTATCCTGGCGCCTGCTTACCGGAGCACAAAGGATGTGCCTTGTTTCTAGCCAGAGGACGCCAGCCAGAGGCCCCATGCCCACGGTGCCAAAGTCATCTGGCAAGGCTGAAACCAGTCATTTTTCCTTATCCACACAGTCATAATAATCCTGGAAGATCTGTTGGCTTCATGAGGCGATGAGAAGACGTGGGAGGTGGTCATCTCCCCTCCCCTGCTTTTCAACCATACAGAGACCATGCTTGCTTGGAGTAGTTAGTATCTGCTGGAAGGTTGTCTGTCACTACCTGTGTTGATTGTTGCTGCAAGTCTATGGGTTTGAACATCTGCCAAATTAAGGTCGTGCTGTTTTCTTTGATTTCCCCGATTGTTTTTCTCTTCCTTTTTTGAACTGTTTCTCCGTGTGTTCTTATTAGGTTAACCGACTTGAAAACATTTCAGAATTGGCTGCCAAGGAGGGTGATGAATTGATTTGTAACCAGTCCGTGGAATATCTGAAGGCATGCCAAGGAACCAGACTGCATCATCTTCTGAAGAAAGCGACGCCTGTCATGCTGTTAACTGAAGAAATTGACAGCCAGCGGCTGGTTGGTGCCAAACCGGGCGGGCTCATCGTCGAGAGCCCTGGAGCTCATCTTCCTGTACCTGGGGTAAACCCTAGCCGCCATGTCCTGGCTGTCCTTAATTCGCTATTATTTCTCTCGCGATCATCCTGTGAATTCACGTATTTGGTCTCTCAGATGTGAACATGGAACACAGGGACCCTGGCTGTTGGTGAAATAAATGGCCAACTTGTGTTCTTCTCAGCACAAGAAAGAATGCTAGCTGCTCATCTCGTCTGGCTGGCTTGAGGTCCTGGCCTTGAGTTGAGTTGTATCCCTTTAATCCTGATGTGTGCTCCTGCTTACTGGAGCACACGGCGTCGTCGATCATGGCCAAATTAAGGCAGTGAAGTTCCAAGATGTCATCATCACCAGATAGGAGAGGAGAGGAGAGGAGCAGTATTTACTGCGCTTCTTGGCGCCATCGAGCAGCTCAAGATGCTCTCCAAAGGAGCTTCTTCTTTGCCATCAGCTGCGTGATCGTGGAGCCAATTCATATGATGGGCAGCAGTAGCACTCTGAAAGTATAGCTCATATTCGTGCTTACACAGTGAATTCATAGTACCTTGTTAACAAAAAAAAATTTAGAGAACTGCTTAATCAGTTTATATGTCAATTACAACCAAATTCATTTTCTGCAGTATGGATTGGAATGGGAGAAGGAAGACTGTAGAAAAGTCTTTAATTCTTGTACTCCTTAATACTATGATGCTAAGCTTTGCATCAACACGACCAGATCGTGTGACTTGTTTCTATAAGCCAGCAGGTGTTCTTGTGTGTCCTTATATTACGGTGTACCATAGGTGTGTAAGAAAGGATTTGGAGTGGAAGAATCATTTGAACATTTGCCAAGGGTTGTGGCAATATTGCTCCATCACAAAACAGAGCTTAAGTAGTTTCAATGATGCAAATGTTGGCATCCAGACAAATTTACAACTCTTCGCTGATCTTCCATAGATGCTTTCTTTTTTATCCTTTTTTCTGTTATTTTTTATTCTTTCCTTTTTCTCTTTTCTCTTTTTTACTTTTATTATTATTGTTTTTCTTTGTCCTTTGAAATACGTGATGAATATTTTTTGAGTACAGGGTGAATTTCCTTTCAATACAAGATAAATATTTATCAATTACACGGTGAATATTCATTAAATATGCCATGAACATTTCTTGAAACGCATTGAACAATTTCCAGACATGTGATGATTTTTTTTCTGAATACGCGAGGAACCATTTTTTAATACACATTGAATTTGTTTTTCTTTAAATGATGAGCTTTTTGTGTATATACATGAATAGTTTTTTTGTAATAGGCAAATAGTTTCACGTATATTTTTAAAAATTAGATAAAAACTAATGAAGGAAAAAATATATACAATAACAAGTTTTTTACACATATGCTTGTTTTTTTTTCTTGAGAGCGTGCACATGTTAGCTGTAGACTGTACTTAACAAACTGGTCATTGTGAGGGGAAACTTGCTTCGTGATTTGCCTTAATATATGTGGTTGTAAGAGAGACAAGCTTGTCGCTTGCTACAAGACGGAATCATTAATTAAGAGATGCCTCTTGCAAAGGTAATTTTCAGTCCCACATTATCATATTTGCGATGTGCGCCATTTGTCGCAATCAGGGAGTAATTTTTTTTTATTCATTTACTTAAAATGTTTTATCTTGTAAATCATGCATCCAAATCGTGAACCGTTTTCACCGTTGAATTTCTCATGTCGAGATCTTTAAAAATAGATCACATGTTAATAGATTTTGACAAACTTTTTTTCGTAATTAAGAAAACCGTAAGAAAAAAATCAGGCCGAAAGTACGATTTTCCCCCACTTTGTTTTTCGTTTTCAAGAGGCATAATTATGCCTCTCATGGGAGCAAATCTGTGCCTATGCGGAAACAAACTTATGCCTCTACGAGAAGCAAATTTGTGGCTCCGCGGAAGAAAAATAACATGCTTTGTTTTTCTTTTTCTGAGTGGCACAACTTTGCTTCTCGTGAAAACTAATCTATGTCTACACGAGAAGCAAATATGTGCCTCTCGCGAAGAAAAACACATATTTTTCGGGTAAATATGTTTTTTAATCCAAAAACTAGGGAAATTCAGTCAAAAAACAAAAGGCAGAAAAATACCATCTATAATACGAAAACACGTATAGAAAAGTAAATAAAAATCAAAATTCCAAGAAAGCGACCAACAAGTGACACGTGACGGCGACGGAGAACGCGCCACTTCCTCTGTTTTTTTTTAAATGCGCCACTTCCTCAATTAGTTTTTTTTAGGGATACTTCCTCATTTAGTTGCTCCGGCTACAAGAGCGACTGATGATTTTTTTTAAGGGTATTGCCAAGTTTTATTGCTCAAATTCAACGTGATGTGGGATACAAAAAGGGTCATGGGATTGGACCAACCAGACGTGTCGTCCCTGATCGAGAGAATGCGAAAACTTGGCTAACCTATCGACGTCGCTATTAGCAGCTCGACCTTCAAAGGAAAAAAAATACAATTAAACAAATGAGACCTAGAATTAATCTCCCTGATAATGTTTCCATAAGCTGCCTGACTTCCTTTCTTGACAGTCTGGGGCGAGTATTACAAGAAAAGAAAGAAAAAACATGGGGTGAGCCTGCCAGGCCCATGTACCCGAGCCTAAAAAAAGCAGCACCGAAGTGGCCACCATTTCCTTCCTCCTCTGTTCTGCTCCCGACAGCCCTCAAAAAAAAAAATGTTCTGCTCCCGACGAGTCCAACAGCACACGACGGCGACGGCGACGGCGACGGCGGGGAGAGCAATGGAGGGCAAGGACGAAGAAGCGGCTGCTCTGCTCCAAGGCCAGCATGGTCACACTCTTCTCCATCTGCCCGAAGCAAGCGCCCCAGGTCAGCTCCCGCCCGCCCGGTAGGTGCTTGTGTTTATGCCCATTCCACCTCAGTTGCCGCCCGCTTGCTTTGCTCGCATCGCTGCCTTCGTCCGTCTTGCTGCATCCTCAGAGATTATTAAGTAATGGGTCTTTGTCCCAAGTCAAGTATGATGAGATCAAGCCTAGCTGTCACTTGGTAGTATACATATTTTGATCAAGTATAGCTGCCAGTTTTGGTATACATATATTCGCATTACTAGTTCCCAAGGACTCATGTGTTTGTGTGCGATTTCCGCGAAATTAGTTATGGGCGGCATCGCCGATCTCTTCGCTTTCTGGTGGAGTGCTTTCTGGTTACTTTCTATCTTGCATAGCTCAATAGGGACAATACCGCCATTGTTTTATATTCACAAAGCTGATGTGCCTCTATATATTTAAAATCCTTCAACTTGGCCAAACACTAGTTTAGCTAACCGAACATGCCAAGGCGGTGTTGGCTTAAAATCAATACTAGCAATTTGACAAGACAAAAAATGTCGTTGTTGCAGCTAGCTACTGGCAACTTCCCCTTGTCTGTATGGACCAGTGTGTAGAGGTGACTGCAAAAAATAGAAAGACTACAGGTGTCATACCAACTTAATTTATCTTCTGTTGTTTCACCTTAATTTGTCTTAATCTGTCCCCTGTTGTTTTACCTTATTTTTATTTTATATATCATATACGATGCCGATTTGGTGGTATCATGTTGAGTAGATATATATTCATGCATTCACCAGAAAATCAAATGAAGGCCGGCAGTTCAGTGGCAATATAATTAGCTAAATGTGAAACTGTGGGACCAGTTGGGTCCATTAGCTCACTCATCCCCCCCCCCCCCCCCCCCTGCCTAGCTAGGTACCTACAGGCCTACAGCCAATATAAATTAGAATGAGTTCCCTGAAAATCAAATAGATGAAGATAAATTCTTCATTATATTAAGTTAGTGCCCTTTATCCATGTGTAATTTTGTACTGATAACTTCATGTGGTACAATTCAACTTTGGAACCGTCTGTATGCTCGATGATGTAACCAAGAAGCAAGCTATCTCCAATGCGCTTCTTGTTGTCTTCCCATTGTCACCAACCGTCGCTAGTATTCTTCTTCCCTCTGAGAAAACTTCTGCCGCCCTGTCCAGCAATGAGAATGAGAGGAGAATAAAGTATGCAGGAGAATGAGACTTGAAACTCCGGCATCCTTTGAAATTCTCTCTCTCTCTCTCTCTCTCTCTCTCTCTCTCTCTCTCTCTCTCTCTCTCTCTCTCTCTCTCTCTCTCTCTCCCTCTCTCTCTCACTCTCTCTCTTTGTGTGTGCGTGTGTGTATAAGGTGTCTCCTGCAGCCTGCAGGCCTCCAACAAAGACTCAAACCAGCACAACCCTTGCAGTTAGCAAGGCCAAGGCAGGCGGCATCCATCACCGGAAGAACGGCATCTCGTGCATGTGCGTCAGCGTACGTACCTATTCCCGTCCTTTAATTTGCAACTAGCTTGAACAAGTAAGAGCTCCTCTAGGACGTGATACTTTTGAATTGGTGACAGCAAATTAATACAAGCATATATCTACGAATGATTGTATTTCCTTTGGTTCCTGAATCGATGCAGGTTGTCCATCCCTGCATCAGAGGATGTTTGTGGCCCTAGCCACAGCACAATGGGTGGTGACCAAGGCACTAGGCCCCGTTGCGGATGGCGTGCTAGGGGCTTGGGCGGCCACCAGGAACTTTGGTCCCAACATCGAGGCCCTCAGCACGGAACTGCTGCTCGTAAAGGCCACGCTCGAGCAGGCTGCCCTCAAGGAGCTTAGTGGGCCAGCCATGGAGATGCTGCTGCAGAAGCTGCAGGATTTGGCGCACAATGCCGAAGACTTGCTGGATGAGTTGGACTACTTCCGCATCCACGACAAGCTCCACAAGACGTACGATGCAGCAGACCAGCATGGCAAAGGTGGCGTGCACGACCTCGCACTCAATGTCCACCACACCGCCAAAGCTGTTGGCAAATCGGCCAACTGTTGCCCTTGGCAGCGTGCTAAGCGAAAACAGAGGACATGCGGCGATTCCTCTTCGGCCCCAAACACCAATCAGAAGCTCAGCAGATGCATGCCCAAGCTCAGTATACTCCTCCCTTGCTCCTCTTCTCCACATACACATGTTGGTGATGATGATCGTGGTAATGCACAAGATATTCCACAACTTGAGTTTAATAGGGTTCATTTCTCTCAAAAGATGAAGGCCATTGTAGAAAAGCTGCAGCTTATGCGCAATGAGGTTAACAAGATTCTACTAGGTTGTGGCCCTAGAATTGTCATAGACATTGCCCAGAGTCGTCCCATCACCAGAGCTAAGAGCACAGAGCCAAAACTATACGGGAGGGACGGTGTCATGAATAGCATCATACATGATATCACCAAGGGTCAATATTGTGACAAGGGTCTAACCGTGCTTCCAGTTGTTGGTCCAGGGGGAATGGGGAAAACAACTCTGATACAACACATATATCACAACCAACAAGTGCAAAATCATTTTTCAGTCAAGATTTGGATATGTGTGTCATTCAATTTCAATCTGGATAAGGTGCTGGAACAGGTTCAAAGATATACCCCTGCAGTTGAAAGTGAAAAACAGTGTAGTACAACTGAAGAGCTGATTGAACAAAGATTAAAATATAAAAGGTTCTTACTTGTACTGGATGATATATGGCAGATTAGTAATGGAGATGACTGGAAAAAACTATTGTTGACACTTGGTCAATCACAAGAAAAGGGTTCCATGATTCTGGTCACAACTCGGCTTAAAAACATAGCAGAACAAGTCAAAACAATTGACCGTCCAAAAGAACTTAACGGTTTAGAACATGAAGAGTTTAAGAGGTTATTCCTTGCATTTGTCTTTGATGATGGGAAATATCCTAGGAATAAACCTTTTTTGCTTGAGATCGGAGATAAGATAATGGACAAATTAAAGGGTTCCCCTCTTGCAGCAAAAACTGTTGGTAGATTACTGAGTAAAGAACTTAGTTTGCATCATTGGAAAGGGGTCCTAAAATGTAAAGAATGGGAGAAGCAGACCGATAACAATGAAGTTATGCCTGCCCTGAAGCTTAGCTACGACTTTCTCCCTTTTCATCTACAACAATGTTTTTCCTATTCTGCATTGTTTCCTGAAGATTACCATTTCAGAAGCCATGAGCTCATCAGCCTGTGGACTGGACTAGATATTTTGATACCTTGTGGTCAACATCAAACATTTGAAGATGTAGGTCTGAGTAATTTAAATGAGTTAGTCATCCATGGATTTTTCAGAGAAGAGCAAACTGATGGTGATCGGCGGTATGTTATGCATGACCTACTGCATGATTTGGCACTGAAGGTTGCTTCTCATGACTGCCTTAGTTTACGTCTCCCTAATATTGGATCCGTAGAAATTCAGCCATCAACCCGTCACTTGTCTGTAATCATAGAGGACATAGGTGAATCTGATGCAACGTCTGGTGAAAAATTGAAGAGTGCATTGGAGGAAATGAAGACATCATTGAAGGTTGAAAATTTGCAAACATTGATGTTATTTGGAAAAATGGATGAAAGTTTTAGCAAGATATTTGGTGATTGTTTTGGGGAAGCAAATGCTCTCCGTATTCTTTATTTGCCCAACATGATGCGTCCCGTGGAGTCCGTGTTACATAACTTTTCAGGACTTGTCCATCTACGATACCTATGTCTAGGGACAAAGGATGATCAGATGCATTTACCTCTTAGCATCTCTAAATTTTATCATTTAATGATTCTAGATCTTGAGTTGTGGGTTGGCAGTCGTATTTTGCCCGAAGACATGAGCAACCTTTCCAAATTGTGCCATTTTTATGTTCCAAGTGATGATCAGCTTCATTCGGGTATTTATAATGTGGGAAAACTTCGACTCTTGGAAGAGTTAAAGATGTTTCAAGTCAATAAAAAAAGTGAAGGGTTTGAACCAAAGCAACTAGAGCATTTGACCAAGCTAAGGGAGCTTGGCATCTACAACCTTGAGAAAATACATACAAAAGAAGAAGCAGCTCAAGCAAAATTGATAGAGAGAAAACACTTGAGGAGGTTAAAATTGGACTGGGATTGTGAGCGATCTAGTGTTGAGCCTGGTGTGGAAGCAGAAGTTCTTGAGAACCTTCAACCACATGGAGATCTTCAAGTGTTGTGGATTAGAGGGCATGGAGGCCCTTCTTGTCCAACATGGATGGGTGATGAGTTTGCTGTTGAAGCTCTAAGATCTCTTTATCTTGATTGTGTTTCTTGGGAAGTTTTCCCTTCTTTAGGGAAGGCGTGGGATCTTCGTGAACTGAAATTGAAGCATATTGCTAGACTCAAGGAGTTTATTATAGAGGAAACCTTTTGCATGCTAATAAAACTTGAACTCATTGGCCTAGGAAGTTTTGAAAAATGGGGTTTCCTAGATGTACAAGAGTCTTCCATGGATGCTGATATTTTCCCTTGTTTGCAAGTGCTGATTATTATAGATTGCCCAAAACTCTTGGGATTGCCTTTCTCAAGCCACATTGTTTCCCAAGGTTGGTTTCACAAACTACAAGAGTTTAGGATAGAGTACTGTCCACAATTCTCATCAGTGATTCCCATCTCCTGCATTGGAAGTCTCTGTAGTTTCTCTATGCAACATGTCAAGCTACTAGAGCATTTTTATATAGGCTCAATATATCCTCGACTGCACATTACTGGAGAGGATGGTCTGCATAGCTTGGACCAAGTGTTAGATTTTGATAAAGAAACAAGTCTTGAAAATCTGTGGCTCGAGAGGTGCCCACCTCTGGAGTTGAAGCACATTCGGATGCTAACCTCGCTAAAGAAACTGATTGTAAAAAGTTCATATGATCGGGTTGGATCACTAGTAGGTCAGGGTGATGTGAGTTGGCAGCTCCCTGTTTGGTTTCCGAAACTACAAGTGCTTGAGATATGGGACTATCCAGAATTCTCATCAGTGTTTACCATCTCTTGGATTGAAAGTCTGCATTATGTCAGGATAAAACGTGTAAAGATGCTAAAATACTTTAGGTACTCAAAATCATACGGAGCAGAACTGGAAATTGAGGGAGAGGGTGATCTGCAAAGCTTAGACCAAGTGTTAGTTTTTGATAAAGAAACGGGTCTTCAGAAGCTGACACTCTACTGTTGTCCACCTCTGGAGTTGAAGCACCTTCTGATGCTAACCTCGCTGAAGAAATTGCTTGTAGATGATTCAGATTGTCTGGTTGGACCACTAGGATGCCTGGGTGATGTGGAATGGCAGCTTCCTGTTGAGCATATGCAGATCGGGCGCTTAAATTGTAATATTGGTGAGGAATTGACAGAGCTCCTCCCCCACCTCCCAAAGCTCTCCAAATTGGAGATACGGGATTGTAAAAACATAAAACAACTGGTAGTGGGGGTGGATCTGCAACAAATAACAGCAGCAGCAGAGGAAGAGGATGATGGGGTGCTGCTCTTGCCACCTCATCTCTGTGACTCATTATGGGAATTGGAGTTTCATGGCTGCCCAGAGCTGGTCCTGGTGGACCAACCAACTCTTGTTCCTGGAGGAGGATGGCTCCAAGCCTTGCGATCCCTCCAGAGATTGACAATAAAAGGTTCCCCCTGGTTTCTTTTCACCTTCTCATTTTCCCGTCACATTTTCCCTTCCTCCCTGCAGTTCCTGAAGCTTATGGGCGTGGAAGGCATGGGGACACTGAATCCCATCTCAAACCTCTCTTCTCTGATGACATTAGAATTGATTGATTGCGGAGAGGATATGAAATGTCAAGGTTTGCAGTCTCTCCTTACCACCGGGGGGCAGATCAACGAATTAAAAGTCATTGGCAGCCCTGGTTTCTTTGCTGGTTGGGATCCCAATCCAAAATGGGCTTTGGAGGGGCTCCTTTCTGCACCCACAGTGCAGGAGCTCTCCACGGATGACATAGCGGGGCTCCTTTCTGCACCCATCTGCAGCTTCCTCTCTTCATCCCTCACCAAACTGGAACTTCATGGGGCAAGAAGACGCCCTTCAGTTCCTCTCCTCCCTCCAGAAAATCCTTTAGCGTTTCATGGGCCTGAAAGGATGGAGCGCTTCAGCAAGGAGCAAGAGGACGCCCTTCAGCTCCTCTCCTCCCTCCAAGAACTTAAGTTTTCGGATCTCCACAATCTTCAGAAACTCCCTGCAGGGCTGTGCAACCTTACCAGCCTCGAGAAGTTAACAGTCTGCGATTGTTCAGTCATCTCTTCATTACCTAACGATGGCCTCCCCAAATCACTACAACAACTAGTTCTCTACTACTGCAGCGAGGAGCTAAAACAGAAGTGCAGGGAGTTAGTTGGGACCATCCCAGAAATCACAATAGGCAAATAAAACAGAAGTGCAGGAAGTGATCCAAGGTAACACGAGCGTACTTTCTTGTGTTTTTCCACTTTGCCCTTTTCCTGAAGTCCTGCTTAATAACACTCGTAGTTTTAAATAGCCCGCTATAGCCTTTTCAGCAGGATGCCGCTAAATGGTCTCATGTACAAATAGCCTGCTATAGCCCGCTATAGCCTGCTATAGCTCCGCTATAGCTTATTTGGAGGTCCGCCGCTATTTACCATAGCCCGCTATTTAAAACATTGATAACACTGCGTTTGTTTCCATCCACTCTGCAGGATAATGCCTTGGACTTCTTCTAGCCCTGTAGTGCTCTTCCCTTTCCATACAAACACATTTGCCACATGCATGTCGTTCTTCCTTCCTGTACAAAAATCTGGTGAGTACATCTTCCTGTACAAACTTTACTTCTTCTGATGTACATCTTCCTGTACATCTCATATGGTGAGTACATCAATTATATCCACTTCCACTTATACTCGTTGCAAAAACTACTCCTACTATATTAGATATGCATTTTCTTTCCACAAGTCGATAAAATCGACATTATTAACCGCCAATGCCTTCTGCAAGTCTCTCTTGTTTTCGTTCTAGATGTAATTACCAACAAAACCTGTGATCACCATTTGTTTTGGTTCTCTGTGCAGATGTTCGTTCTATCTTATGGGCTTCTTCGTATTTTCCATTTAAATTTGGGTTATTGTCCTTCATCAAGACGTGGTAGTCTACTTCCCTATTTTGGGTGTCACAATCGAAATATCACTACGGCATCAGTATGGAATAAATGAGACTTTGGGTCAAGCTACAGATATTAAGGTTATCATTGTTTTCATACACTGCTATGTTGCTATCAGCATCAGATGCTCCTGCATTCCTAATTTCTGTTTGCTTGCTTTTCAGGTGTTCTAGTGTTTGTTTGGTAGGCTTTGCAGCCACTTCTGTTTACATTTTGTACAAAACTCATGAAGACCTGATGGTGTACCTGGAATGTTTAGTTTTAGGGAAAACAATGTGTTGTCGGTGTTTTGCTATTTATTCATAATAAGGTTTCCAGTTTTCAATCCAGTCGACATTCTATTGATACCAGGTATACTTTGCAACTAATAAGATTTGCAGTTTTCTCAATTCAGTCTACATTCTACTGATACCAGATATTCATCCATTCATCATAGCTGTTGCTGTTTATTTTAATGGCATATAGGATCTTCACAGGAATAGCCTGCATACCATAGCAGTGCACCCCTGGTGCCAATTCAGATCATAGGGAGTAGTTGCCGGCCGAACAACTCGAGCAACACGAGAAAATGCCCGAAGCCCAGAATGAAATGCTGCAGGTTCACATAACTATGTTGAACTTCCAAAACATACTGTTCCCATGTTCTGTCCAACCCTGCCCGGTTAAGGTCGTGTGCTAGACTGGCTTTCGTGTTCATGCAGAAGATGATGGAGATGCATGAGACGCTCAAACTGCTAGAAGGCTCAAACCAAGTCAGAATGGCAAGCACCGATTCCTTCTAACATGCCAACCCTCCGGCACTTTGCAGCTTGCACCTGGTTCTCTGATCATCAAATCTTTCCTGTCTACAGGGAGAGTCATAGCCAGCGTTCAGCCGGCAGCGAGTTCAGCAGGAGGATGGCCCAGACGCTTGTAGATCGGCAGCGGCAGCACCTCCTCTCTGGCTGTACAGTAAATTGTTACAGTATTCGCGATCTGATTACTTATTTATTATTTTTGGGCTATACCAGTTTTCATGTTCAAACTTTCTAAATCTCATATACTGAATAGAGACATACAGTTTTCAGTGTTCAGTCAGTTCTGTGATTTCTATTCTTATGTTCCCATTGCTGCCGTGTACAGGTAAAGCAATTTGTTCTAATCAGTTGACAGTGAATTAGGATGTGTATTAGTGTGAGGAATTCACTTGTTGCTCAACTATTTACATGTGGAAATTGCCTAACTAGTGATGGAAGTGTAAGTTCCTCACTCTGACTGCTCTATTACATATTTCAGTCAGACATATCATGTACTGTTGGTGTTGGTAGCTTGTCTCAATTATGATGTAGCTTCGTTTTGTAGATCAACCACTCAAGGATAAATAACAAATAAGTAGCAGTGGTTCACCCAATTTGCCTCCATGTGGTAGCTGCGCATAATGTGGCTCTCCATGGTGCTGACATGGGAATACGGCACTTCTGTTGAGAGGAATGTTATGAAGAAGAAACATAATGAGCTTTGGTGTCGTGGGTCTCACCGAATTTGGTGGTTCACTTCTCACAAGACTACTACTTTTATGTTTGATGAGGGCGATTCGTCGACTGTACGAGATGAAGAAGCTTTGATATATATAGCAGCATCTGTGCAAGTTGATTGCAGTGAACATGTCATGTTAATTGAATGAATGCTGTTTTCCCCTTTACTACTCAAAGAGTGTAACTTTATTATATAGAAAAGATTAAAGCAAGGGATTTTGAGACATAACTAACACCTAAATTAAAATTTCAAATTCCACAATTCATCCTAGCTAGTTACTAAAATACTATCCCTCCCTCCCTTTGTTTGAAGCTTCAAGCCTTTCTCTAATTTCTTGAATATGAGCAATGGTAGGCTGGGGCCGGAGCCACAAATTAACCCCGTTGGCACCCGGTCCGTGCGTGGCGCAACCACTCCAGGAGTTTTGCCTCGTCATTGATGAAGTTGTACCTAAACACGCAGGTCCCAAACACGAAATAGAACACGGTCGCTCAAGCTCCGTCCTTCTCTCTCCACCCACCGCATATTGCATGCCGTCCCCATTTGTTTCTTCCGGCTCTTCCAATTCCACCAATAGTGCGTCCGACAGCGGGTAATCACTGACCTGCCAACCTTGCTCGTGTAAAACGGATGCCGATATAAGCTCGCCACTGGATTTCAAAAGGTACATGCCACCACAGACGTAGTCTTTTCCCTCCATTGCTTTCGACCTTGGCACTGACTTGCCGCATGCCCGCAGATAGATCGTGCTATTGTGATACGCTACGTCGAGAAGCAGTTCCGTGCGCCATGAATGTTGAGGACATCCCGAAACACCCGTGTGTCCACGGAGACGCCGACAGCATCCCGGCAACCAATCACCTACATCATCATATGAAGGTCATGGGAGCAGTGCAATGCGCCAGTGCGGCTAGCATGAATCTGTGAAACCCTCCGATCTAGTCGGCTGGCACTGCAGCAGCTAAGCGGTCGCGACGAGTTCGGTAAATTCTATTTTTGTTTTGAGGACAAGGCATGTTATTTCTCCATAAAATGCAGACGAACGTACCTGCACTACTACATCGCTACATGGAGGTCAAACAGGCCGTTTTCGGAGATGGCGCAAACGCCGCCCGCGACGTGTTGTCCTCGCAACGAGAAGCCTCCTTCCTCGGAGGTGACGGCGTGATGTGTTGGCATTGGGCGCTATGACAAGCAACGAAGCCCAGGAGTGTACCGTCATTATCACGGCGTCAACGGGACATCTTAACTTTTTCTTTTCTTTTCTTTTTCTTTTGCTTTTTTTTTCTTTTCCACAACAGGTACAGACGTTCAGGATACGCATACAAGCAATGGTGGAGCTGACCAATCAAAGCCGCCGGTGGAGCTATCCAGGATACGCATGCACGCATTATCTAACTTTTCATGCGTGCATCCACGAATGTGTGTGCATGGGCCATGCACGATTGCATCTAACGTTCTATACATCCATCAGTGCATGCATTGCTTTGTTTTTCTTTGCAGGAGCAGCCCAACGGATGGCAAAATACGCATGTCTGTACGCTGGCCGCTGGCCACGGAGTCATATCGGCCGCAGTCGAGTTAGCCGAGCACTCGAGAAACAGGAAGGTGCAGGATCACAACGACTTGGCCGTCCGTGATGATATCTTTCAGGTTGTTGTCAAGGTATCAGGCTGCACGCGTGTGATGCGCCTAAAGAAAACACACATATATACTTTCACCAAATTAAGTCCGATCTGCTCTGCGCTCGAACTTTTTTTGGTGAGGGGGCATTTGTTCGATGTGTTTTTGTGCTTTCAGAAGATCTAAGTTTAAATTCAAATGATTTTCTTTGCGTGCAAGTTACACGTCCATGTTTGATATTTTGCTGTACACGTACGCTGCATGCACCAGCTAATCCTTGGTTTGTCTCCATGTGCATGCATGCACCTTTAGTTTGCCCACGTACCACTAGCGTATTCTTGTTGTTTTCATGCATGGTATGAGCTACATCACTCTCGTATTTCATCATGTATCTAGCTAACTTTGCAGATGTGAAGGCCCGGCTCAGTTCCTGTCGATGCCCCGCTGAGTCGTACACACACCCGAATACCCGCGCGTCAGTTCCGAGTACCGTATAACCGGCGCCCTGGCCGGCGTGTATTTATACCTCTCCGAATACCCACATATATATACCCAGCAAGAAAGAAGAAGAAGGAAGGGAAGAGCCACGTATTCTCACACATGCATGATGCACAATCTCTTTGTTGCTCACAGGAACGGAGGGAGTACATGCAAAGGAGTTTACGCGCGTCCTTCGTGTTGAAATCCAATGTCTACAGCTCGTATGAATACGTAGACAAATACCGTGCCGGCCCAGCTACGATCGGAAGGAACCGGCCCAACTGCAGCCGTGTAGCCAGGTACGTATGAAATATTTTTTCTTTCTCTTCGTGTGCAGACTTGTACGTCAAGAAGAACCGTTGAAGAGATAAACATCGGCACGAGATAAAAGGATTTGAACGGACTCCAGCAGCAGAAATATCGGACGGTTTCGCCCGTCACGCAGCGGCCAGCACGTCGACCCTCCTCCTATAAATACCCAAGGACTCACGCACGCAAAAACACTCACGTACGCAGAAACACCCGAGGCACGCATCCATCCATCGCCGGCTCATACATCTACGGCGTGCCAATCACGATGGACAGATTACAGGTCTTGCTTCCCGGAGGAGACGGCGTAGTGGAAACGGAGCTTGCCGCCGACGTAGCCCGTGACAAGTCCATGGCGAACAGGTCTCTCCGGTGCACAGGATCATGGCGTTTCGATCGCGGCGAACGGGTCTTCCACCGTGCTTCCAGGAGGATACGGCGTGGCGAAGCCGGAGCTCGCTGACGGCGTAACCTGAGTTTACTTTCCCTTCATGGCATACAGGTCCTTGCATGAACTGCAATCTCCAACGACGCAGCCCAAGTCCGGTCCCTCCTTCGAGAGGCGTACCCACCATGGCGGACAGGTCCTTGGCAAACGGGTCCTTGACGTACAAGTCCCCGGCGTACAGGTCACACTTTAACGTTGCAGCAGTCTAAGTGACGCGGCCATTGAGAACACTACCTTTCCATGGTCCGTGAGGCGGTGTCCTTTGTCTAGGCGGACCGCCGAACACTCGGCGTCTAGCCGAGACGAGGCGCCAACCACCACGGCCACGCCGATGTGAGCGTGCGTCGGTCTTACACCGACGCCGGTCTCAACAAACAATTATTCCCGCAAGGCATAACCCCTTGCATACCCCGAGAAAGCTATTGGTCATCGAGGAGTTCGAGCCGAGCGTTTTCCATGCTACCCGTACATCAACCACCCCAGCTGTCAAGACCGACGAGGCACGACGGCGAGGGCTGGCGCGGCCACCGCAAAGGCCACGCTACATGCGGCGCGTGTACCGACGAGGACACGGGCTCTGCCGCCGCCCACACACCACAATCATTATGCAGGGAGACGTGAAGCGAGGACGACGAAGACGACCACACGGCTTAATCGGAGGTATCTCGCGGAGCAACCCGCGGGAGTAATTAACCGGGAGCTTTTCGAGGCCCCGGGAACCAGGAGACCGCAATCGCCACAGTCAGGCTGGCCGCGCTAGTAGGCCATGGAGCGCATTTCTTTTTATGGGATCTTGTAATTTTGTTTATCCAAAGAGATCAATGAAATACTTGCACTAGTACATAAGAGGGCTTTGGTCCAGGCCGGGCCAGCCCATTAGTCCCGGTTTACTCACAAACCGGGACCAATGGGGGCATTGGTCCCGGTTCGTGAGGCCAGGGGGCCGGCCGGGCCTCGTGGGGCATTGGTCCCGGTTCGTATGACCCCTTTGGTCCCGGTTCCAGACACGAACCGGGACCAATGGGCCTCGCTCCTGGCCCACAACCATTGGTCCCGGTTCGTGGCTGGAACCGGGACCAAAGGGGATCCTTTGGTCCCGGTTCCAGCCACGAACCGGGACCAATGAGATGCCTATATATACCCCCTCGCCAGCGAGCAGAGCACTCCACACTGCTCTGTTTTTCTGGCCGGCGAGGGGAGAGCTTTGTGGTGCTCTAGCTCACCTCCTATGCACATGAGGTGTTCGATGAAATGCCCGAGCCACACTTAAGCTTTCTGCTCTCGAAGCTCCTTGTCCAAGCTCCATTTTCTCAAGATTTGTTTAGGTTTGGCGGTCCGTCCTGTCCCGTCCCCGTCCTCACCGCCGTCGATCGCCCGCGTCCATCTCGGCGCCGGCACCACCGTGGTTAGCCTCTTCTTCTTATCTTCTTTCTAAAAGAAAAAAGTTCTTACTTGTATCATTTAGATAGATACTTGTGTAATTTTCTTACTTTTATTATTGTTTGTTCTTATATAGTGCCATGGTCATGGTATCCGCCCACGTCGGCCTTCGTCCGGTCTATGATTCGGATGTGGTATATATTATCTTTTATAACTATTTGTTTTATTTAGTGTTTATGACAATTATGTCGACCAACGTGACATAGATGTGTTTATCTAGGAGGTATGTGAACCAGAAATTCCAACCGACCCTCTTGTCGAGAGGTTAAATTTAGTTGAAAAAGAAAACGAGGATTTGAAAGAAAAATTGAAAAGAATTGAGGAGGAGAAGATGAAATTGGAGTTGCATGTTGCCGATGTCGTCGATGACCACAAGATCAAGATGGATGCAATGCGCTTGAAGATTAGAAAGATAAGAAAATATGCCATTGATAATGAGGCTTGGTATCATTATGCTGTTGGATCAATTGTTACCTTAGTTGCCATTATGATCGCATTTGTTGTTGCATTTAAATGTTTTACATAGTTGTATGTTAGCTTTAATTTATATTTTAATTAGATGCTCTAGAGAGCTATGTGTGAACTTTATGTATTTATTTTTTCAATAATAACATTTGATCACTTCTCTATTCACTTCTCTATTCATTTGCCCTCGTCCGGTCTATGATTCGGATGTGGTATATATTATCTTTTATAACTATTTATTTTATTTAGTGTTTATGACAATTATGCCGACCAACGTGACATAGATTTTTTAATCTAGGAGGTATGTGAACCGGAAATTCCAACCGACATAGAAATTCTTGTCGAGAAGTTAAATTTGGTTGAAAAAGAAAACAATTACTTGAAAGAAAAATTACAAAGACTTGAAGAGGAGAAGATGAAGTTGGAGTTGCATGTTGCCGATGTCGTCGCCGATCACAAGATCAAGATGGATGCAATGCGCTTGAAGATTAGAAAGATTAGAAAATATGCTCTAGAGAGCTATATGTTGTTCAATAATGAGAACTATGTATGAACGTTATGTATTTATTTTGGTCACTACTGTACTTTGGCTTTAATGTGATGATGAATTTCTATTAATTTGGTCACTTCTCTATTCATGATATGCACGCAGATGAACCGGCAATGGATGTACGGTGACCGACGCACCTCCGAGTATATTGAGGGCCTGCATAATTTTCTCGAAGCGGCTGAGGCAAACAAGCAGAATGGTTTTATGCATTGTCCATGTACTGTCTGTGAGAATACGAAGGCTTTCTCCAACTATAAAACCCTTCACTTCCACCTGCTTCAGAAGGGTTTTATGCCACACTATAATGTTTGGACCAAGCACGGAGAAAGAGGGGTTATGATGGAAGACAACGAAGAAGAAGAGGATGACGACAACTATCCGCCCCCTGAATACGGTGATGCTGCAATGGGGGAAGCTGAAGATCAAGAGGAACCAGACGATGTGCCCGATGATGATCTTCGCCGGGTCATTGTTGATGCACAGAGAGAATGCGAAAGTGAAAAGGGAGAAGTTGAAGTTCGATCGCATGTTAGAGGATCACAAAAAAGGGTTGTACCCAAATTGCGAAGATGACAACAGAAAGCTCGGTACCACACTGGAATTGCTGCAATGGAAGGCAGACAATGGTGTATCTGACAAGGGATTTAGTTCGCTTCTGAAAATAATGAAGAATAAGCTTCCAAAGGATAACGAATTGCCAGGCAGTACGTACGAAGCAAAGAAGGTTCTATGCCCTCTAGGATTGGAGGTGCAGAAGATACATGCATGCCCTAATGACTGCATCCTCTACCGCGGTGCGTACGAGGATTTGAATGCATGCTCGGTATGCGGTGCCTTGCGGTATAAGATCAGAAGAGATGACCCTGGTGATGTTGAGGGCCAGCGCACCGGGAAAAGGGTTCCTGCCAAGGTGATGTGGTATGCTCCTATAATACCACGGTTGAAACGTCTGTTCAGAAACAAAAAGCATGCCGAGTTGATGCAATGGCACAAAAAAGACCGTAAGAAAGACGGGAAGTTGAGAGCACCCGCTGACGGGTCGCAGTGGAGAAAGATCGAGAGAAAGTGGAGCGACTTTACAGGTGACCCGAGGAACGTATGGTTTGGTTTAAGTGCAGATGGCGTTAATCCTTTTGGGGAGCAGAGCAGCAAGCATAGCACATGGCCTGTGACTCTATGTATGTATAACCTTCCTCCTTGGTTGTGCATGAAGCGTAAGTTCATTATGATGCCAGTGCTCATCCAAGGCCCTAAGCAACCCGGCAATGACATTGATGTGTACCTAAGGCCATTAGTTGATGAACTTTTACAGCTATGGCATGGAAGAGGTGTACGTGTGTGGGATGAGCATGCACAAGAGGAATTTGACCTACGAGCGTTGCTGTTTGTAACCATCAACGATTGGCCTGCTCTGAGTAACCTTTCAGGACAGACAAACAAGGGATACCACGCATGCACACACTGTTTAGATGACACCGACAGTATATATTTGGACAAATGCAGGAAGAATGTGTACCTGGGGCATCGTCGATTTCTTTCGACCAACCATCAATGTCGAAAGAAAGGAAAGCATTTCAAAGGTGAGGCAGATCACCGGAAGAAGCCCGCCCTCCGTACTGGTGATCACATACTTGATATGGTCAATGATTTACAAGTAATATTTGGAAAGGGTCCTGGCGGACTATCTGTTCCGACTGACGATGCGGGACGCGCACCCATGTGGAAGAAGAAATCTATATTTTGGGACCTACCCTATTGGAAAGACCTAGAGGTCCGCTCTGCAATCGACGTGATGCACGTGACGAAGAATCTTTGCGTGAACCTGCTAGGCTTCTTGGGAGTGTATGGGAAGACAAAAGATACACCGGAGGCACGGGAGGAACAGCAACGTGTGCATGAAAAAGACGGCATGCATCCAAAGCAGTATAAAGGTCCTGCCAGCTACGCTCTTACCAAAGAAGAGAAGGAAATCTTCTTTGAATGCCTGCTCAGTATGAAGGTCCCGTCTGGCTTCTCGTCGAATATAAAGGGAATAATAAATATGGCAGAGAAAAATTTCCAGAACCTAAAGTCTCATGACTGCCACGTGATTATGACGCAACTGCTTCCGGTTGCATTGAGGGGGCTTCTACCTGAAAACGTTCGATTATCCATTGTGAAGCTATGTGCATTCCTCAATGCAATCTCTCAGAAGGTGATCGATCCAGAAATCCTGCCAAGGTTAAGGAGTGATTTGGTGCAATGTCTTGTTAGTTTCGAGTTGGTGTTCCCACCGTCCTTCTTCAATATCATGACGCACGTCCTAGTTCATCTAGTCGACGAGATTGTCGTTCTGGGCCCTGTATTTCTACACAATATGTTCCCCTTTGAGAGGTTCATGGGAGTCTTAAAGAAATATGTTCGTAACCGCGCTAGGCCAGAAGCAAGCATCTCCATGGGCCATCAAACAGAGGATGTCATTGGGTTTTGTGTTGACTTCATTCCTGACCTTAAGAAGATTGGTCTCCCTCAATCGCGGTATGAGGGGAGACTGGCTGGAAAAGGCACGCTAGGAGCGGACTCAATAATATGTAGGGACGGGCATTCTTGGTCTCAAGCACACTACACAGTTCTACAGAATTCTACCTTGGTGACCCCATATGTCGATGAACACAAGAATATTCTGCGCTCCAAACACCCGGAGCAGTGTGACGACTGGATTACATATGAACACATCAGGACTTTTGGCAGTTGGTTGCAAACACGTCTCATGGGTGACAACACTGTTTCTGATGAGTTGTACTCGTTGGCCAGGGGACCATCTTCGACTGTATTGACTTACAAAGGGTACGAGATAAATGGGAATACATTTTACACGATCGCCCAAGATCAAAAGAGCACCAACCAAAACAGCGGTGTCCGCTTTGATGCAGCAACCAATAGGGGAAAGGACACATATTATGGTTACATAGTGGACATATGGGAACTGGACTATGGACATGATTTCAAGGTTCCTTTGTTTCAGTGCAAATGGGTCAATCTGTCAGGAGGCGGGGTACAGGAAGACCCACAGTACGGAATGACAACAGTGGATCTGAACAATCTTGGGTACACAGACGAACCATTCGCCCTAGACAATGATGTGGCGCAGGTTTTCTATGTGAAGGACATGTCTACCAAACCGAGAAAAAGAAAAGATAAGGAAGCGAATACATCATACGATGAGCCAAAGCGCCACATAGTTCTTTCAGGAAAAAGAGACATCGTGGGATTGGAGGGCAAGACAGACATGTCTGAAGATTATGAAAAGTTTCATGAAATTCCTCCCTTCAAAGTCAAGGCTGACCCAAGCACCCTCTTAAACGATGAAGATTATCCATGGTTACGGCGCAATAAGCAAAGGACACAAGCGAAGAAAAAGTGAAGACTTTCTCTCCACAACTATATCATTGCAGTTACATGTGAAGAAATGAAATGCATTTTGTAACAGATGAGTTTTCGTATGAAACCCTAATACTTCGAAAGAGATTGTCCGTTTTGTACACGAAGTGCATCCAGTTTTTGCCGTAACCCTCTCAACTCTTTATAACCTTGGGTGGTGAAGGTCGTACCAATTCAGGGATGTGGGTGGGTGAAATTATGTGAAATTATGATGTCATGCCAAATTATGATGTCCGGAGTTAAAATAAGTTATTAAAAATGGAGAGGCGCAATGCTCACCTACACGTTGCTTAGCTTCAGGCCTTGAGAAACTGCAGATATATAGCTCCGTGCAGTTTACACCATTTCCTCAAGGCCTGAAGCTAACGTGCAGGTGAGCATTGCGCCTCTCGCTTCATCGTCTCTGCACTCAGGGCTTATAAACCGCTGCGAGTCCCTCTCGCTTGGCGAGGTGGGACTAAATTTTAGCCACTCCCAGGACCAAGGTCGTACCAATCAGGAAGAAGCACACGGATCGTGTGTTTCTTTCAAGCGCTTGTGAGCTGTTGGATCAGCACTATAACTAGTCCCGGTTCGTGCTAGCAACCGGGACTAAAAAGGCACACGACCCTATATATAACCCACCTCTCGGACATGTTCGACACTTAGTATGCAGGGGAAACCTTGTGTTTTGTTGATCTATCTAGAAATCCTTTAGTTCATCGACCGAATACAAATCATTCGGATTCCCTGCATACGGTCCGACGGTGCATTTCATATGCGGGCACTCACGAGCCACCGTCGGGCTGTATGCAGGGGAAACCGTGTGTTTCGTTGATCTATCTAGAAATCCTTTAGTTCATCGACCGAATACAAATCATTCGGATTCCCTGCATACGGTCCGACGGTGCATTTCATGCGGGCACTCACGAGCCACCGTCGGGCTGTATGCAGGGGAAACCGTGTGTTTTGTTGATCTATCTAGAAATCCTTTAGTTCATCGACCGAATACAAATCATTCGGATTCCCTGCATACGGTCCGACGGTGCATTTCATATGCGGGCACTCACGAGCCACCGTCGGGCTGTAACACATGAGTTTTCGTCCGAAACCCTGATGCTTCGAAAGAGATTGTCCGTTTTGTACACGAAGTGCATCCAGTTTTTGCCGTAACCCTCTCAACTTTTTAGCACATGCTATGTGGGTGAAATGATGATACCATGCCAACTTTCAACCTTTTCAGAGTTCATTTGAAGTGCTTTTCAATTTCAAGGTTATTTAGCTCAAAAAAATCAGTAAGTGCATGAAAAATACCAAATGAAGTCAGAAAGGGTTGAAAATTGATGATGTGGCTTTGAATGGTGAATTTTGAACACACAAAAAGTATGGAGTTCAAATAAGTTCAAAAAATGAAATCCTTTTGTAACACATGAGTTTTCGTCCGAAACCCTGATACTTCGGAAGAGATTGTCCGTTTTGTACACGAAGTGCATCCAGTTTTTGCCGTAACCCTTTCAACTTTTTAGCACATGCTATGTGGGTGAAATGATTATACCATGCCAACTTTCAACCTTTTCAGAGTTCATTTGAAGTGTTTTTCAATTTCAGGGTTATTTAGCTCAAAAAAAATCAGTAAGTGCATGAAAAATACCAAATGAAGTCAGAAAGGGTTGAAAATTGATGATGTGGCTTTGAATGGTGCATTTTGAACACACAAAAAGTATGGAGTTCAAATAAGTTCAAAAAAATGAAATCCCTTTGTAAGAGATGAGTTTTCGTCCGAAACCCTGATACTTCGGATGAGATTGTCCGTTTTGTACACGAAGTGCATCCAGTTTTTGCCGTAACCCACTCAACTTTTTAGCGCATGCTATGTGGGTGAAATGATGATACCATGCCAACTTTCAACCATTTCAGAGTTCATTTGAAGTGCTTTTTAATTTCTTTCAAAACATCGTGGGAGTGGAGTTCAAAAAATAATCAACTAAAAAGCTTTTATAAACCTCTAGTATTTTTGAAACTATAATTATATAAAAATTATGCAACTAAAATTATCAAAGTATTTTTTGTTCAAAACATTAATAGCAAAAAGAATTTTCATAAAGAATTTTTTTTCTCAGCTAGCGAGGTGGGACTAAACATCTAACCGCACCGCGGCTGCAGGCCATTGGTCCCGGTTGGTTCCACCAACCGGGACCAATGCCTACCTTTGGTCCCGGTTGGTGGAACCAACCGGGACCAATGCCCCCTTTGGTCCCGGTTGGTGCCACCAACCGGGACCAAAGGACCCTGTTTCCCGCCCTTTGGGCTGACGAAAAGAGACCTTTGGTCCCGGTTGGTGGCACCAACCGGGACCAAAGGGAGGCATTGGTCCCGGTTGGTGCCACCAACCGGGACTAAAGGCTTTGCTATATAAGCCAACGCTTAGGAATTTTTCCCCAAATTCTCACATCTCCCCCGACGCCGCCCGACTGCTCCTCGTCGCTGTCGCCGTCGCCGCCCGCTCCTCGTCGCCGTCGCCCTCTCCCATCGTCGCTGTCGCCGTCGCTGTCGCCGTCGCCCTCTCCCATAGTCGTTGTCGCCGTCGCCCTCTCCCATCGTCGCTGTCGCCGTCGCCGCCCAGCCCGGTCGCCGCCCGCTCCTCGTCGCCGCGCCTCCTCGTCGCCGTCGCCCTCTCCCATCGCCGCCCCCAGTGAGCACCCCGCCTTCCCCCGAGCCCTCGCCGTCACACCCTCCTCGCCGTCTCCGCGCGCGTGCCCCCCCGAGCCCGCCGTCCTCGTCGCCGGCCTCAAGCCATCGCCGCGCCCCCCAGTGAGCCCCCTTTCCCATGGTCCCCTGCTCCCCGTCGCCGCGTGCCCCCGAGCACACCTCGTCGCCGGCCTCAAGCCATCTGCCACTGCTCCATGGTCGCCGGCAGCCCCCGTTGCTATGTTTTTTATGAGATGTATATTTTCATGTGGAGATAGATGATGATGTTGATAGATAGATAAATGATTTTGTTGATATATATATATATATAGTTCATTATGTTAGATAATTTGATGAAATGATGATATATATAGATAATATGATGATATATATATGATGCTCTGTTGGAAACAATTAATTTTTCTGTTGTTTATATGATGATATATATATATATGATATGATGATATATATATATATATATAAATGAGATGTATGTTCATGTGGAGATGAGATAGATAGATAAATGGTCATGTGGAGATGAGATGTATGTTCATGTAGGGATGAGATAGATGTATGTCCTCGTCGCCGACCTCGTCGGACATGACATGAGGGGGAGCGTCGTTGTTGTCTACCCCCTCCCCGATAACTTCAACATGAGGGGGGACGTCAGACATGACATGAGGGGTGAGCGTCGTTGTCGTCCACCCCCTCCCCGATAACTTCGACATGAGGGGGGACGTCAGACATGACATGAGGGGTGAGCGTCGTTGTCGTCTACCCCCTCACCGATAACTTCGACATGAGGGGGGACGTCGGACATGACATGAGGGGTGAGCGTCGTTGTTGTCTACCCCCTCCCCGATAACTTCGACATGAGGGGGGACGTCGGACATGACATGAGGGGTGAGCGTCGTTGTCGTCTACCCCCTCCCCGATAACTTCGACATGAGGGAGGACGTCGGACACGACATGCGGGGTGAGCGTCGTTGTTGTCTACCCCCTCCCCGATAACTTCGACATGAGGGGGGACGTCGGACATGACATGAGGGGTGAGCGTCGTTGTCGTCTACCCCCTCCCCGATAACTTCGACATGAGGGGGGACGTCGGACACGACATGCGGGGTGAGCGTCGTTGCCTTGGTTTTCTTGAATCCTTTGACACTAGACAACGTGACATATAGAAGGGTAGATGAGATCAGGAAAAATATGGACCATTTTCTGCACATTCAGAATCGCGCCATTTTGTTAAATCCCTTAAAGGTTAAGAGAATCCCTTGTTTGACATTCATGAGAGAGGCGGTCCGGACGTCGGACATTCATGAGAGAGGTGGTCCGGACGTCGGACATTCATGTTTGTATATTAATTGCCATGTTGTAATATTTGCAGAAATTATGGATCCAAGAGACTTGGAACAAGAATAGTTGTTGGGGGACATAATCCACGACGGACGTGATATCTTGTCGTATCTCAACGACACCGATGGTCTGGAAGGAGAGGTTGATGGCTCCGGTGATCGAACAATGGAGGAGGAAGGACATGATCATGATGGCTCCGGTGACCGAATGCCGGAGGAAGAAGGAGACCATGATGACGGCTCCGGTGACCGAACGGAGGAGGGAGCTGTTGCAAAGTCCGGCGAGGTATATATATTAATTAAGCCCGTGCTGACTAGCTAATTGATGCATTAATTGTTTTGGTATGTACATATATTAATTAACTCTTCTTTCTTCTTTTATAGCCCTCCGGATCGAGCCAAACTTCGGTAACGAGACGAGGCCCGAAGAAGAGGTTGCGCAAGGAAGAAAGGTTCACGATCACAGCACTCGCGCAGGATGGCCATCCGATTGAACCCAAGCGGACCAAGGATGCATTTTCTGCTCAGTGCGGAGCTATTGTTAGGGACTACATCCCGATCAGCATCAAGCAATGGAATAAGCCTAAGGACGGCGCCCCTGATGGTGATTATGTCACCGATAGACAGAAAGATGATCTTTGGACCGCACTGAAGGCAAATTTCACCCTACCGCCAGAGGAGGATCCGAATAAGCCAGTTATAGAGCCACTGGTCAAGGCGTGTGCTCTTAAGAAGATGGCAGATCTATTCAGGAGGTGGAAGAATGAGTTGAAATCAAAGTTTGTCGACAAAGGGAAGACTCCAGAATTCACCGGCCGATTTGAGAAGATAGGTGATCACTGGCCCGCATTTGTGGCCTACAAGACATCGGACAAGAGTAAAAAAATGTCAGAGACAAACAAGATCAATGCTGCAAAGAAGCAGTATCACCATCACACGGGGTCAGGTGGCTACCTCAAAGCCCGACCGTTGTGGGACAAAGTTGAGAATGACCTGATGGCTAAAAACGTGGTACCACAGACATTGAACTGGCCAGACCGTTCAAGGACTTGGTTCTTCGGGGTTGGGGGAACTTTGGACCCTGAAACAGGGAAGTGCCGTTGGACGAACGAGCAACTTGCAATACCCATGAACAAGCTTCAGGAGTATATCACCGCAGCGCAGGAAGGGACGTTCATTCCCGACAGAGAGAAGGACGAGCTGACTGAGGCCCTAGGGAATGCTGAGCACCCTGGACGAACACAAGGCACACCAGGCTCCGTTCCGTGGAAGGTTGGGTTTCCCGACGCAGGCGGTTACAGAAGCCGGGAGAGAAAGAGGAAAGCGGAGCTGAGCGAAATTCAGAAGCTGAATGCAAGACTACAAAAGCTAGAGGAAGCTGAGAGCCAGCGAGCTGTCGGCCAACCATCTCAGCGGCACGAAGCTACCCCAGAAGCTACCCCGCCATCTCAGCGGAGAAGCAACGTCGCTTCCACGGAGCTCGTTCAGCCTGACTTCACGGCTCCTATCTACCCCGTGGATACTATCACGGAGGCTCAACATTGCGAGCTCATGACGAAATGCCGGAACCTCACTTTCAAGGCGGCTGTCGGCTCTGTTGCACCTCCTCAACCCAACGGAACTTTTCACCGCTCACCGATTCCACATGGCTATGCTGTTGTGATGGTGGATGAAGTAATTGAGGGATTTGAGGAGCTCGATCTTGACCGGCCTACAGGTGAAGGAGAGAATAAGCTGGCTCGTGCTCTGAGGAGTACATGTCTATGGCAGAAGGAGTACATCAAGCTTCCAAACTGGACGCCTCCGCCTCCTCCGCCTCCTCCTCCTCCTCCTCAGGCGAATCAGGGCTCTCCGCCTCCTCCTCCTCCTCCTCCTCCGGCGAGTGATCAGGGCACACCGCCTCCTTCTCCGGCTCCTCCGACGCGTGAGGGCACTCCGCCTCCTCCTTCGCCTACTCCGGCACGTCGGAGCAGTACGCCTCCTCCTCAGCCTCGTCGGCAACGGCAGAAGACAGACGCCGCCGCTCCGGCTCCTCCGGCGCGTCGGAGCACTCCGCCTCCTGCTCCGCCTCGTAAGCAACGACGGAAGAGAGAAGCCGCCGCTCCGGCGGCTAGCAGTACAAGAAGAGGCGGGAGGGAATACAGATACGGTCCATCTCTCATGCCTCTGGAAAAGTTACCATATGAGAGGACCGAGTCTGAAAACGAGGAGATATGTCAGGCCGAATTGAGGGCCCATTTTGCAAAGAAAACTCCACCTCGGAAGGAGAAGCTAGATCCGGTGAAAGTGATGCGCACTATCGATGCCCTGAAGCGACCACCACCGCCGCCGCCGGATTCCAACTATGACCGCTGTGTTAAAAAGACATATCAAGACGCGCGGCGGTCGGGAAGTACTTCCAGTGATGCAAGGTTAGCAAAACGAAGAAGTGGGAAAAAAATTCCCCAGCTCGGCGAACAGGCGAACCAATCGTGCCCCCCGCTCAAGGTGTCTAGCGATATCGTCGCTAATCATCCGGGGATGGTGCCCGGTACCAATCCTGGTGATTACCTGAGCGATGATGTACAGTTTGAGCCGTTGGAGGTGGACGAATTCAGTTACCGGTATGGGCGGCCTCTCGTCAAACCTGATCATCCTCCTCTAACAACGATGTTGCGAACATTGCATGAATGGTACATGAAAACCTGCCGCGAGTCAGGGAGGGATTCTTTGACGCTGAAGATTAAAGAGGAGCACGACCTTGTTGGAATGGATCAGTTGAATGTTGAATTTGAGGAGATATTCCAGTTATACAATCAAAAGGCCATCGACAAAACAATCGTGACTTGCTACTGTCTGTAAGTACTACTTCTGTAATTAAGTCTCTCTCTATATATAGCTCAGCTCTTTCATTGCATGTATATATAATTATCCTCACTATATTATGCAGATTGAAGATCGTCGAATGCAGAAAAGCACAAATGTATGACATTGGGTTCATTAACCCAAATATCATACATGAGTATACGGTTAAAAACAATGTCACAGAAACCGAGGACAACTTGCTACAATCGTTGCTTAAAAATCAAAACAAAGGGACAATACTCTTTCCTTATAACTGCAAGTGAGTGTTACTGTCTTGTGCATATTCGGTTTCCCTTATTACTCGAGGTTATAGTAATGTAATTGATGAGTTATGCATGCGTGCGCAGGTACCACTTTATTCTGCTAGAGATTAAGCTTGAGCGGGGAGTAGTAATCGTCTTAGACTCGAAACGAAAAGATCCCCAGGAATATGCGGGCATGACTGAAATGCTCCAGAAGTAAGTTCAATCGATCATTATCGCGTCATATCGGCAACTTTGTTCATTTCCTGATATCAAGTAATTATTTTCTTTGTCTGGCAGGGTTTGGAAAGAGTTCACCGCAATTGTTCCGGCACTGCCGAGGGAGCTGCGATTTACACACCCGAAAGTAAGTACTACTAGCTAGTTCCGCGCATCTTCCATTGATTCTAGTTCCATCAATACCATTTATCATGCTTGATTATCAGTTTGATTGAACTCTATTTCTCGTAAAGTGCTTGTGGCAGGAAAAAGGGAATGATTTTTGTGGATACTACGTTTGCGAGTTCATCTACAACGCGACGACCCCTAAGCGGGGCTACTCTGAAAAACAATTTCAAGTGCGTAAGCAATAATATTCACAACTTTATTTTATTACCATGATTTGTGTTGAGTTTCATTCATATATATGTATTGACCCCCTTCTTCAAATTAGACGTGGCAGATGTGGGATGAACTCCTACCACATGATCGCATACGAGCAATTTAAGAGGAATTGGCGGGATTCTTTCTTGACCACGTCATAAATAAAGCCGGGGAATACCATCTGGAATTTGAAATTAAATGTTAGGGATTGTAAGAGATCTTATATTGTATATATGTAGCTAGTAGCGTCGGATAGATATACGAAAACTTGTTGTTCGACCAATCTCTCGGAGAAAGAGAGGTCGATCACTTCTCTGTGTATATGTTCATGACGATCTTGTGTACTTAATGGTTCCTTCATTTGCTTACTAGCTAGCGTGTCGAGTTCTCTCTATAGTAGCTAGCGTCGACCAAGCACGGAGAAAGAGAGGACACTTCTCTCTATTAGCTAGCTAACATAATATGAAACACCTCAATTAACCCTACAACCCCCCTCCCCCCTAAACCCCCCTTTCAAAAAAAAAAAAAACCCCAGTGCCTTTTGGTCCCGGTTGGTGTTGCCAACCGGGACTAAAGGTCCTGCCTTTTGGTCCCGGTTGGTGTTACAAACCGGGACTAAAGGTCCTCCTGCCCGGGCTCCCCGCGGCGGCCACGTGGACGGCCTTTGGTCCCGGTTCGTAAGCGAACCGGGACTAAAGGTTTTGGGCTTTAGTCCCGACCCTTTAGTCCCGGTTCCAGAACCGGGACAAAAGGCCCTTACGAACCGGGACAAATGGGGGTTTTCCTACTAGTGTTGTTTCCCGTATCACTTTTTTGTGTACTTTGTACACTGGCACGCCCGCATATTTTCCCTTTCTTTTCCCCGACGCATAGAGAGAAATCAAACTCCTCAACCTCTTTTTTCTCACGGAGGCTTAAAATCAGATTTTTCTCGTGTCAAACAATATACACCCTATATGAGAAAAATAGTAATTAAATAAAAAGTCAAAGATTTTTAAAATAAACTTTACCTTCCATTGTACTTGAAAAAAACAATTCCACAAAAAAAACCACGTTGACTTATTAAAAAAACAATTTTTTTGGCCAAGATAGTGTGAAGTGACCTATACTAGTAATATTTTTTTTGTTTCTTGCCATAAAGTCAACACTGTTTTTTTATTCGTGAAAATTTATATACTTGTGCAAAAAATAGTCAAGTTTAATCAAAAAACTTCTAAACCTTCTATCTCTCAAAAAACAAAAACTTCTAAACCTTTTAAATTTTATTTTAATTATTCTTAATTTTCTCGTATAAGGTGTATATACACCGAGTAACCAAAGGGTATTTCCCGTGTACCTTTTTTTTTTTTTTTGAGGATCATTTCCCGTGTACCTGGCTTGGGCCCTTCAGCAGTGACAGCACCGCAGTGGCCCACTATCGACCAACGCACCCACCCACCACCATTCCCTCCTCTGCTCGGCTCTGCTCCCGACCACCGCGGCGACGGCGGCGACGGCGGGCAAGGACCTCCTCTTTCAGTCCAGCTGCTCCGCTCCCCGGCCGGCATGGTCGCCCCCGCAGTCCTCTCCTCCGTCCGCTCCCCGGCGGGCAAGCAACCGCTACCCGCAAGGTCAGCTCTCACCTGTTCTGCCCGCGCCCTCCAGGTGCTTGCGTTTATTCCCACCAGCACCAGGTTCGTTCCACCGCGGCCTTCCTAGCTAGCTCCAGTACCATGGTCACCAACCAGCCACTCCACTCAGTTGCCGACCGCGTGCACGCACGCTTGTTTGGTTCCAGTGGAAGCGCAGCTGTCTCGGTCCGTCCTATTGTCTGCCTCTCTCGGTGGCGGTGCGTCCCCGGGAATTAAGTACTTATGGCCACCATACATCAAGAGGCGAGCTTGAGCTTGAAACGAATCAAGCTGGGCCTTGTGGGAGCCAATTCAATCAAGTACTATAATAGGATCAACTTGAGCCAATTCAAGCATAAAGCTGGACCGTAATTCTAACACTCAGCTTACCAAGCTCGTTCACATGACATGTCCTTGTGCCGGCCAGCACCAAGCTCCTTCACATGGCGCGAGACCCGGAGCCTAGCCTTGTCTTTACTCTTGAATTTGCTTCACGGGATGGGATGGGATGGGACGCGATTAGTTTCAGTTGATCAGATCCTGTGGTAGCAATGTGTAGATGGACATACGCGTCTTTGGCTCAAGCAGGTCACTGGCCTGTCCGGCCTTAGCTTCATCACTTCTTCAGGGGCATCACAACTGAGGCTCCTTCAGTTCAGTAGCACTAGTATATCAGTAGAGGCCTTGACACTGAAAGAGCCCATTCGCTTGCCAAGTCCAGCAGCCAAACCAAATGTAATCCTGGTATCTTTTCATCTTGTATATCAACTTATCCTTTACAGCGGCACAGGTCGAATAGACCTCCAGAGTCAATCTTATAGCCGACAAGTACAATAGCTAAATGTAAATAAGTACTACTTTATTGATACGTGGCTCACCTCTTTATCTCTCACAGAATGTCTAGGAGCATGTGTTACAACTGGCTGTTAGTTTGTAGCCCGCTTCTCTTCTCTCTATTCCAACTCAGCACAAATATATTATTTTACGTCTTACAGCCCCCCTACGTCACCCTATTGTACTTGCTCTTAGGACTCACAAACCTGAGCCTAGTATACTAGTTATCCTATACTAGTCTCCCCGCGTAGTAGTAGCAATAACTAAAAACTTGATGTCGACACACAATAATGTAAGTAAAGGCTTTGGGGTGGGTGAAGTCAAGAAAAATAATACTGCTACTTTAGCCCAGTTCGGACCTCTCGATTACTACCGGGTAACAGTGCGCGTCAGATCTAGATCCAGAGGTGGTAAGAGCACTGTGACAAGCAGTACGCTCGCTCTCGGTCTTCCACTCACTCACTCTCTCTCTCTCCCGAGCTGGTCTTCTCCACGGCCGGCGCTCCTCTGCTCTGCTCTCCACTGACCGCCCCTCCTACTCTTCACCTCCGCCTCGCCGTCCCGGAATTCGCCTCCTCGCGGTCGACGCAACTCCGGTCACCTCGCCCTCTCACCACGGCCGCGGCGGCTCCCGGATCTGAACCGGCCGGCCGCGCCGTACCGCCCGCCGCGCAGCAGCAGGTCAGACCTCCCTCCCTCCCTCTACATGGACCATGGTTAGGGCCGACTATCAGATTCGTGAGCTTTGAATACGCTACGCTAATAAGGAAGAAGAGGTTTGGTTGACCACAGAGAAGATTTTCTGCAAGCAGTTTTATTTATGTGCTTCGCATAGTTGGTGTAAAAATGAAGAAGAAACCGATTATGCTCTGTTTTTTAGTTTCTGTTTCTCCCTCTCTTTCTCTCTTGTGATTCAACATTTTTATTTCTCTTGTGATTGAAAATTCCCAACAGATGCCCTCCCGTGCCTTGCTGGCTGCTGCTACTCAGTCAACCCCCCATTTGAGTTTGCAGCCTACTTACCATCGAATTCCTTTTGATTCCTGAATGCAGGCGTCCATCCCTGGATCCGGCCAGGGGATGGCCGAGGCCGCGACCGCCCTCCGTGCGGCGCAATGGATGGTGGGCAAGGCGCTGGCCACCGTTGCGGACGGCGTGCTGGGGGCTTGGGCAGCCACCAGGAACTTTGGTCCCGGTGTCGAGGCTCTCGGGACGGAACTGCTGCTCGTGCAGGCCACACTTGAGAATGCTCGCCACAAGGAGCTCCGCAGCGGGGCCATGGAGATACTACTGCACAAGCTGTGGGACTTGGCACACAATGCCGAGGACTTGCTGGACGAGCTGGACTACTTCCACATCCATGATGAGCTCCACGGCACGCACGATGCCGCCGCCGAGCTCCATGGCAGGAGTGGCATCCATGGCCTTGCCCTCAATGCTTGCCATGCCGTCAAAGCTGTTGGCAAACATCTGGCATCTTTGCCCGCGTACTGGTTTGGTGCCAATGCTGCTCATCCCCGACAACAATATGCCAACTCTTCTGTTTGGCCGCGTGGTAGGAAGAGGTTACGCGACGAATCCTCCTCCTCCTCCTCACAGCCAAACGCCAATCAGGCTGATGAGGAGGCCAGCAGACGCAAGAAGCACCAAATCTTGATGTTTAACAGGGTTGATTTCGCCCAAAGGATGAAGGACATTGTAGAGAAAATGCACCCTGTGCGTAAGGATGTTAATGAGATTCTCCTGTGTTGTGGCACTAGAACTGTCCCAGACATTGCGCAGCATCGTCCCACCACCACACCTCAGAGTGCCGAGCCAAAACTGTACGGAAGGGACCGTGTCATGAATAGCATCATACATGATATTACTGAGGGTCAATACTGTGACAAGGGTCTAACTGTGCTTCCTGTTATTGGTCCGGGGGGAATGGGGAAGACAACTCTCATACAACACATATATAGCAACCAACATGTGCAGAATCATTTTCCGGTCAGGATTTGGATTTGTGTGTCATTCAGTTTCAACTTGGACAAGGTGCTAGAACAGATTAAAAAGTATACCCCTACAGTTGAAGGTGAAAAAGAGTGTAGCACTACACAAGAGCTGATTGAACACAGAGTGAAACACAAAAGGTTCTTACTTGTGTTGGATGATATATGGCAGTTTACTGATGTGGATGACTGGAAAAAACTATTATTGATACTCGACAAGTCACAAGAAAATGGTTCCATGATTCTAGTCACAACTCGGCAAAAGGAAATAGCTGATCAAGTTAAGAAAACTGAAGAGCCAAAAGAACTGGAAGGTTTAGAACCTGGAGAGTTTAGGAAGTTATTCCTTATGTATGTCTTTGATGCTGAGCAATACCCAGATGATAAACTTCATTTGCTTCACATTGGACAAAACATAATGGAAAAACTAAAGGGCTCCCCTCTTGCAGCAAAGACTGTTGGTAGATTACTGAGGACAGACCCTAGTCCTGGTCATTGGAAAAGGGTCCTAAACAGTAGGCAGTGGGCAAAACAGACCAATAACAATGGAATTATGCATGCCTTGAAGCTTAGCTATGAATTTCTCCCTTTCCATCTGCAACGGTGTTTTTCCTATTCTGCATTATTTCCTGAAGATTACCGTTTCAGAAGCCATGAGCTCATCAGCCTGTGGACCGGACTAGATATGTTGACACCTTGTGGTCAAAACCCAACATTTGAAGGCATAGGTCTGAGCCATTTAAATGATTTAGTCATCCATGGATTTTTCAGAGAAGAGAAAACATATGAAGGTCTGCGGTATGTTATGCATGACCTACTGCATGAGTTGGCATTGAAGGTTACATCACATGATTGTCTTAGTTTTCGTCTCTCTGATGTTGGATCAGTAAAAATTAAGCCATCCACCCAACATGTATCTATAAGAATAGAGAACTTGGGTGAATATAATGCAGTGTCTGGTAAAAAATTCAATTGGGAATTGGAAAAACTGGAGGCAAAATTGAAGGTTGAACATTTGCAAACACTGATGCTATTTGGAGAAATGGATGAAGGTTTTGCCAAGATATTTGGTGATTTTTTTGGGGAAGCAAATGCTCTTCGTGTTCTTTATTTGCCCTGCATGAAGTATCCCGTGGAGTCCATGTTGCATAACTTTTCAGGACTTGTCCACCTACGATTCCTACGTCTAGGGGCATGGAGGAGGAATGAGGTGCACTTACCACTTAGCATCTCTAAATTTTATCATCTAAGGGTTCTAGATCTTGAGTCGTGGTATGGCAGTGGTGATTTTCCCAAAGACATGAGCAACCTTGCAAAATTGTGCCATTTTTATACCCCACGTGATGGTGAGCTTCAGTCTGATATTTGTAATGTGGAAAACTTTCATCAGCTTCGAGAAGATCTGCTGGTATGTTCCTGCGGCGGTTTCCACCTATCAGTGCTTTGCTGGGTGGCCACCTTCGAGAAGATCTGCTGGTATTCCATGGTGTAGCACCTAGTTCTCCTCGCCACTTCGCCTGCTGTCCACGGAAGCTCCCCTTCCTTCAGCTTGTTTCGATTGCTCCACCACAGCCACCAGAAGGTCAAGACCATGACTCGTTTACTTTCATCTAGTCCCCATAAGAAATCCAACATTGCATGCACGGATGGGATGTCCTCCAACGCCATTCTCTCGGTCTCCATAGCCAGCTCTCTCCACACGCCCTTCACCACTTTGCACTTTATGAACAGATGTGCCCCATCCTCCTCCGCCCGTCCGCAGAATAAGCATGAAGTCTCTTCAACTGAGACCCCCCTCCTTTTTAGATTTGTCCTCAGCGCTAGTGATTCATGCCTGATGCGCCAAACGAACATCTGAATATTCCTTGGGCAGGGAAGCTTCCATAACCGTTTCCAGGAGTCATCATGGCAACTATCCAGGTTGCCCGGTAGAGTCATGCTGCTGCCTGCACCCCCATCTCTCCCCATCTTCTCAATCTGGACCTGCAACTTATATGCACTTTTGACCGAGTGCACTCCTTTGGGATCGAATTGCCAGGCTATAAAGTCTTGGACCCCCTCCTGGATCGGTATTTGCAGGATGCTCTCTGCGTCAACATGCCAGAACGTGTCCCGGACCAACTGTTCGTCCCAGTGTCCAGTGATAGGGCTGATCAGGTCATTAACAAACTCCAACAGGTTCCCTCCCCTCGGGGTAATTACCTTCCTTGACCACGGCCTAGGAAGCCATGGGTCACTCCAGATTCTGATCCTAGTGCCATCCCCAACTCGCCACACATATCCTTCTTTCACCAGCTGTAAACCATGTAGGAGACTTCGCCATGAATAGGAGATTCCATCTTTTGCTTCGGCCTCTAGCACATGAGTATGAGGGAAGTAACGAGCTTTCAGGATTTGTGCACACAGGGACTCCGGGCATTCGATAATCCTCCAAATTTGCCTTGACAGCATGGCAATGTTGAATGCATGCATCTCCCTGAACCCCAGCCCGCCCTGTGCTTTTGGCTTTATCAACTTCTCCCAACTAATCCAATGGAGTGTGTTCTCCTTTTCCTGTTGACTCCACCAGTACGTTCCCATCAAAGAGTTTAGCTCCTGGCAGAAGGTTTTGGTTAGATAGAAACAGGACATGGCGAACGTTGGAATTGCTTGCGCTACAGCTTTCACCAACGTTTCTTTCCCAGTCTTAGCGATCAGCTTCTCCTGCCACCCGTAAACCCGCCTGGCCATGGCTCCCTTTATTTATGCAAAGGCTCTCTTTTTAGATCTCCCCACGTGGACTGGCAAGCCGAGGTATTTTGCATTCCAACTCTCGCTGTCAATATGTAGAGTTCCTTTCACCAGGTCCTTCTCTGCTGCCGGTGTGTTGGGACTGAACATTATTGCCGATTTTTCAGTATTGATGCATTGCCCCGAGCAGTTTCCGTAGAGCTCCAGTATGCCCCTCAAAGCCATGGCTTCCTCTTGCTTGGCCTTCATGAGCAGCACCGAGTCATCGGCAAAGAACAAGTGCGACACCACCGGTGCATTAGGGCACACCTTGACCCCACTAATCTGCCCACTTCTCTTCGCATCATGAAGAAGGGCTGACAGGCCCTCTGCGCAGATAACAAAGAGGTACGGTGATATCGGGTCGCCTTGTCGCAGCCCACGGGATGGACTAAACTGTTGGGTCAGGCTGCCATTAACTTTAATTTGATATCTCACGGAGGTCACACACCGCATAATCAGGTCAACCCAGTGTTGCTTGAAGCCTAACTTGCTTAACATTGCCGCCAAGAACTTCCACTCCACCCTGTCGTACGCTTTACTCATATCAGCTTTAACAGCAGCAATCCCCTCCTTCCCCTTCCTCTTATTCAACAGGAAGTGTGACAGCTCATAGGCGATTAGCACATTATCGGTGATGAGCCTTCCTGGGACAAATGCACTCTGATTATCAGATATGATGTTCGGTAGTACAATTTTCAGGCGGTTGGCTATCACCTTAGACACAAGCTTATAGACAACGTTGCATAAACTGATTGGGCGGAGATCCTTAATCCGATTCGGATTTTTAACTTTCGGAATGAGCACCACCACCGTGTCGTTCCACCCCTCTGGAATTGGGCCTCCATTAAGGACCGCCAGGACCTCCTCCACAACTTTGTCACCCATGAACTCCCAGTGCTTCTTATACACAATGGACGGCATCCCGTCTGGACCCGGTGCCTTTAGATCTCCAATATGGTCAAGTGCTGCCTTCACCTCCTCTCGAGTAAACTCGACGTCGAGGATTACATGCATAGGCTGCGTAAGACGTGGTTCGACCTTGGCGATCAGCTCATCGAGCCGATTGCCCATATTGGATGTGAAGAGCTCCTGAAAAAAAGAACAAACATAATTAGAAAGCTCCTCCCCTTCCTTCACCACCGTCCCATCTTCCTTCCTTAACTCCTTCACTCTATTCATCTTCTTCCTGGCTGAGGCAAACGCCATGAAGTACCTTGTATTCCTATTCCCATCCTTCAACCAAGACACCCGTGAGTATTGTTTTGCCTTCGTATTCTTCTTCTCTTCCAGATCTTCCACCACACACCTCAACTCAGCTTCCTCCCTAATCTTCTCCTCGCTTACTGGGGCACGCATGCATTCCTCTAGAGCGCTTCGAGCCTTTTTCAACCTTCCCTCGAGCTCACCCACCACCTCTTTCTGCCACCTCCTCATAGAACCAGCAATAGATTTTAGTCCTTGGTTCACACTCCCCCCACCTGCGACAGTAGCTGCATCCCATGCCTCCTTCACCACCTCCCTACACCCCGTCTCCTGCAGCCACCAAGCCTCAAATCTGAAGCTTCTAACTCCAATGTGCTCCCTACTACCCCCTCCTTCAGTGGACACAATAACGGGCCGGTGGTCAGAGTGTCTCGGATTCCCATTAATCACATAGAATTCAGGGAATGCCTCACACCAGTGTATATTCGCCGTTGCACGATCCAGTCTTTCACAGATGTATGACACCAACTCCTTGCTATGATTCCGCCAAGTGTATTTGTCCCCCGTGTACCCTATGTCAGTTAGCTCACAACTTTCCCGTGACTCACTTGGGCTCCACCCACAATCTCAATCTCGCGTGTTTCTCGTTGAGCAAACGGACGGTAGCACGCTCCATCCAACATCCATTCATACCAGCTGCTGACTCGTTTCAAACTTTCTGACTTCTGAGTGTCTCCGGAACATCTGCTATTTCACATTCTCAAGATCTAGATCCGCCACTGCCAACATCGAAGGGCGGCACAAGGAAGAGGATCATGTTTCGTGAAAATAACCTTTTTTGAGAAGGAAGAAGATGTACATCCAAACTTGAATGAAATCCGGCCGTGTTTGCATAAATTTCATCTGGTTAGTTCGGATGCAGTTAAAATGTATATGTGCAGTATTGGATGGCGACCTCCCGCATCCGTGTCCGCGGACGGATGCGTGACAAAATTTGCAGGTCCCGTTGGAGGTGCCTTACTAGTCCTTGTAGACTTAAGTGGGTGGGTGGATGCAAAGAGTAATTAGTTGAGACTTTGGCGGTAGGTGAAGTCGAGGAAAAACTCTGTAATCATTGCTACTACCAGACAGACAGAGAAGAACAGTGTGCGTCCGATCCAGATCCAGGGGTGGTAAATAGTACACACTCCTTTGCTCACTCTCAATCTCAAGTTGGCTGGCTGTCTTCTCCACTCCCCGGCCAACCCCTGCTGCTGCTCTTCACCTCCGCCTTGCCGTCTCCCCGGCGACGCAGCTACCTTCGCCTCCTCCCCGGCGACGCAGCTCGCCGTCTCACCACGGCCACGGCGGCTGCCGGATCTGAAGCGAACCAGCCGCATCCGCGCAGCAGCAGGTCAGATGCTAGATCCCCCTCTCCCATTGTTAGGGCCGGCTGTCGGATTCGTGAGATTTGAATACGCTACGCTAGGAAGGAAGGAAGGAAGGATCAATTCGGGCCTTGATAAGTTTGGTTGGCCACACAGAAATACACAAGATTTTTCTTTCTTTATTAAGCATTTTTATTACTCCAGTATGTGCTTCGCATATATAGTTGGTATAAATGAAAATAAAGAAAACGATTATGCTCTGTCTCTGTCTCTGTTTCTTTCATTTCCCTTGTGACTGAAAATTCTCTATTGATGCAGGCGCCATCCCTGCGTCCGGCCACGGGATGGCCGAGGCCGCCCTCGGTGCGGCGCAATGGGTGGTGGGCAAGGCGCTAGCCCCCGTTGCGGATGGCGTGCTGGAGGCTTGGGCAACCAGCACCAACTTTGGGCTCAACATCCAGGAGCTCAGCAAGGAACTGCTGTTCGTCAAGGCCATTCTCGAACGAGCTGCCACCAAGGAGCTCGTCGGGTCAGCTACGGTGGAGCTGCTGCAGAACCTGCAGGACTCGGCGCACAATGCCGAGGACTTGCTGGACGAGCTGGACTACTTCCGCATCCACGACGAGCTCCACGGCACGTACGAGGCTGCTGACCAGCACGCCAACGGTTGCGTCTGCGACCTCGCCCTCAATGCTCGCCACACCGCCAAAGCTATTGGCAAACAGCTGGCATCTTTGACCGCGTGCTGCTTCGGTGCCAACACTGGCCATCCCCGACAAGAAGATGCAAGACAACATGTCAGCTGTTGCGCTTGGCAGCGTGCTAGGCAGAGATCACCCGGTGATTCCTCCTTGGTGCCAAACGCCAATCGGCCTGGTCAGGAGGTCAGCGGATGCATGTGCAAACTCGGTAAACTCTTCTCTGGCTCATCTTCCTCACATCCACATGTTCGTGGTGATGAAGATCGTGGCAATGTGCAAGAAACACCAATGCCTGAATTTAACAGGGTTGATTTCTCTCAAAGGATGAAGAGTGCTATAGAGCAACTAAAGCTTAGGAGTGAGGATGTTAACAAGATTCTGACACACTGTGGCCCTAGAACTACCGCAGACACTGCCCAGCATCGTTCCCCCACCACACCTCAGAGTGCAGAGCCAAAACTGTATGGGAGGTGCCATGTCATGAATAGCATCATACATGATATCACCAAGGGTCAATACCGCGACAAGGGTCTAACCGTGCTTCCGGTTATTGGTCCAGGGGGAATGGGGAAGACAACTCTGATGCAACACATATATAACAACCAACAAGTGCAGAATCATTTTCCAGTCAGGATTTGGATATGTGTGTCATTCAGTTTCAACCTGGACAAGGTGCTAGAACAGATTAAAAGATATTCCCCTGAAGTTGAAGGTGAAAAAGAGTGTAGTACTACACAAGAGCTGATTGAACACAGGTTAAAATGCAAAAGGTTCTTACTTGTATTGGATGATATATGGCAGTTTACTGATGTGGATGACTGGAAAAAACTGTTATTGATACTCGGCAAGTCACAAGAAAAGGGTTCCATGGTTCTAGTCACAACTCGGCAGAAAGAGATAGCAGATCAAGTTAAGAAAACTGTAGAGGCAAAAGAATTGAACGGTTTAGAACCTGGAGAGTTTAAGAAGTTATTCCTTGTATATGTCTTTGATGCTGAGCAATATCCAAGGGATAAACTTCATTTGCTTAACACTGGAGATGAGATAATGGGAAAACTTAAGTGCTCCCCTCTTGCAGCAAAGACTGTTGGTAGATTACTGAGTAAAGACCTTAGTTTGCCTCATTGGAGAATGGTCCTAAAAAGTAAAGAATGGGCGAAGCAGACCGGTGATAGTGGAATTATGCCTGCCTTGAAGCTTAGCTATGACTTTCTCCCTTTTCATCTGCAACAGTGTTTTTCCTATTCAGCATTGTTTCCTGAAGATTACCTTTTCAGAAGCAACGAGCTCATTAGTCTGTGGATTGGACTAGATATTTTAATACCTGCTGGTCAAAATCAAACACTTGACAACATAGGTTTGAGAAATTTAAAGGAGTTAGTCATTCATGGATTTTTCAGAGAAGAGAAAACCGATGGTGTTCTGCGTTATGTTATGCATGACCTGCTGCATGATTTGGCATTGAAGGTTGCATCCCATTATTGTCTCAGTTTGCGTCTCTCTGATGTCGAATCAATGGAAATTCAGCCATCCATCCGTCACTTGTCTATAAGCACAGATGGCTTAGGTGAATATGATGCAATGTCTGGTGGAAAATTGAAGAGTGAATTGGAAGAACTGAACAAAAGACTCAAGGTTGAAAATTTGCAAACATTGATGTTATTTGGAGAAATGGGTGAAGGTTTTGTCAAGATATTTGGTGATTTTTTTGGGGAAGTGAACACTCTTCGTGTTCTTCATTTGCCCAACATGCTTTGTCCGGTGGAGTCCATGTTACATAACTTTTTAGGACTTGTCCACCTACGATACCTATGTCTAGGGACAAATGAGAGCGAGATGCACTTACCACTTGGCATCTCCAAATTTTATCATTTAAGGATTTTAAATCTTGAGTTGTGGGATGGCAGTCGTGATTTGCCCGAAGACATTAGCAACCTTGCCAAATTGTGCCATTTTTATGTCCCAAGTGATGGTCAGCTTCATTCTGATATTTATAATGTGGGAAAACTCAAACTCTTAGAAGAGTTAAAGATATTTCGAGTCAATAAAAGGGAAGAAGGGTTTGAACCAAAGCAACTAGAGCATTTGACCAAGCTAAGGGAGCTTGGCATCTACAACCTTGATAAAATACATACAGAAGAAGAAGCAGCTCAAGCAAAACTGATGGAGAAAAAATACTTGAGGAGGTTAACATTGTGCTGGCATAGTGAGCGATCTGGTGTTGAGCCTGGTGTGGAAGCAGCGGTTCTTGAGAGCCTTCAACCACATGAAGATCTTGAAGTGTTGTGCATTAGAGGGCATGGAGGCCCTTCTTGTCCAACATGGCTGGGTGATGAGTTCGCTGTTGAAGCTCTACAATCTCTTTGGCTTGATGGTGTTTCCTGGGAAGTTTTCCCTTCTTTAGGGAAGGCATTGGATCTTCGTGAACTGAGGTTGGAGGGTATTGCTGGACTGAAGGAGGTTATCTTGGAGAAAAGCTTTCGCAAGCTAATAAAGCTTGAACTCATTGGCCTAGGAAGTTTTGAAAATTGGGTTTTCCCAGCTGAACAAGAGTCTTCCCTGGTTGGGGACTTGTTGCCACCGGATGCTCATATGTTCCCACTTTTGCAAGTGCTGATTATTAGGAAGTGCCCAAAACTGTTGGGGTTTCCTTTCTCAAACCACATAATTTCCCCAGACTGTCCACAATTCTTCTTGTCAGTGATCCCCATGTCTAGGATTGAAGGCCTGCGTCATGTCCTGATACTGCGGGTAAAGCTACTACAGAAGCTTGAGTGCTCAAAATCATCCGATGGAGCAAAATTGGAAATTAAGGGAAAGGGTGATCTGCATAGCATAGACCAAGTGTTAGTTTTTGATAAAGAAACAGGTCTAGAGAAGCTGACACTGGACAAGTGCCCACCTCTGGAGTTGAAGCACCTTCTGATGCTAACCTCGCTGAGGACATTGATTGTACAAAATTCAGTTAGTCTAGTTGGACCACTAGGAGGAGGTCAGAGTGATGTGGAATGGCAGCTCCCTGTTGAGTATATCAAGATCAAGGGCTTAAATGGTAATAGTGGGAAGGAATTGACAGAGCTCCTCCCCCACCTCCCAAAGCTCTCCAAATTGGAAATATGTGAGTGTAAGAACATAAAAAAGCTGGTAGTGGGGGTGGATGTGCAACAAACAACACAAGAAGCATCAGAGATGGGGGGAGGTGAAATAACAGCAGCAGCAGCAGAGGAAGAGGATGATGGAGTGCTGCTCTTCCCTGCTCATCTCTGTGACTCACTACGGGAATTGGAGTTCATTAACTGCCAAGAGCTGGTCCTGGTGGACCCGCCAACTCTTGTTCCTGGAGGAGGATGGCTCCAAGCCTTGCGATCCCTCCAGAGATTAAAAATACAGTGCTCCCCAGAGTTTCTATCCACCTTCTCCTTTTCCTGTCACATTTTCCCTTCCTCCCTGCAGTTTCTGATGCTTTCGGATGTGGAAGGCATGGGGACACTGGAGCCCCTCTCAAACCTCTCCTCTCTCACCAGATTAGAATTGTATGGTTGTGGAGAGGATCTGAAATGTGAGGGCATGTGGTCTCTCCTTACCACCGGGGGCCAGGTCAACGAATTACTAGTCTTAGGCAGCCCTCGTTTCTTTGCTGATTGGGATCCCAATCCCAAACGGGCTTTGGAGGATGCTGAGGGAGGTGAAGAGCAGCAGACACAACTTGTTTCGTCCACACTGCGTGAGCTCAGGACAGATGACATAGCAGGACTTCTTGCTGCACCCGTCTGCAGATTCCTCTCTTCCTCCCTCACCAAGCTGAAACTTTTTGGGAATTGGTTTGAAGGGATGGAGCGGTTCATCAAGGAGCAAGAGGACGCCCTTCAACTCATCTCCTCCCTCCAGGTATTGGAGTTTTGGAATTTCAAGGACCTTCAACAACTCCCTGCAGGGCTGCGTAACCTTACCAGCCTCAAGATATTATCAGTCAACTCCTGTCCAGCCGTCTCGTCGTTGCCCAACGATGCCCTCCCGGATTCACTGGAAAAGCTAGATGTCTACGACTGCACCGAGGAGCTAAAACTTTACTGCAGGGGGTTAGTGGGAACCATCCCAAATATCCGTATACTCTGATCCAAGGTAACACAAACATACTTTCTTGTGTTTTTCCACTTTGCCCTTTTCCTGCAATCCCGCTTAATAACTCTCTGTTTGTTCCCATCCACCATGCAGGAAATGACCCAGTTAAGACAACCTGTGAGCTAGCTGTTTGCACAGCTAGTTTCTTCTTTTGTTCAGCACATGGTGGTGCACCTAAAATACCTTTCTGATTGAGACTTGTCAGCACATGGTGGTACATATTTCTGAACTGAACCATAACTGGGCTCCCTCTCTGTTCTAATTTCAGGCGGAGCCATTACATGCAAATTAGCTGCAGGAACTTTCATATATAGGGGTGTTTACATCAATATCAATCATATACAGTTTCACTTATAGTCTCCGCAAAAATATGCACTTTTACTACTGCCATATCTGATTTCCATTTTCTTCTCAACGGTAGTGAAATTATCTAAGAATTGTTTCTCAACGCCACTTGTCTTTCCACAAGTCGATAACAAACATTATTATCAGCCAATGCCTTCAGCCTTCTGCAAGTCCATCTTCTTTTCTTCCTAGTTGTAATTACGAGCAGAACCTGTGATCACCATTTGTTTTGGTTCTCTGTGTGCAGGTGGTCGCTCGATCTTGCAGGCTTCTTCATATTTTGCATTTCAATTCGGGTTATTGTCATTCGTCAAGACGTGGTAGTCGACTTCCCTATTTTGGGTGCCACAATCAAAATATCGTTACGGCAACAGTGCGGAATAAATGAGACTTTGGGTCAAGCTACTGATATTAAGGTGATCATTTTGTTTCATACACTGCTATGTTGCTATCAGTACCAGGTGTTCCTGCATTCCTAATTTATGTTTTCTTGGTGTTCAGGTGTTCTAGTGTTTGTTTGGTAGGCTTTCTAGCCACTTGTGTTTACATTTTGTCCAAAACTCATAAAGACTGATGGTGTACCTGTAAAGTTCAGTTTTAGGGATCAAAGAAGAATCATCTTGTCGTAATTATGGAAAATATTGAGTTGTCGAGGTTTCGCTACTGATAGGATTTGCAGTTTTTCAATCCAGTCTACATTCTACTGATATCAGGTATAGTTGCAGCCGATAAGATTTGCAGTTTTTTCAGTTCAGTCTACATTCTACTAATACCAGATATTCTTCCATTCATCATAATTGTTATTGTTTATTGATTTAATGGCATATAGGATCTTCACAGGAATAGCCTGCATAACATGGCACTGCACCCCTGGAGCCAATTAAAGATGCATTCTAACCGAAAAACCAACTTTTATGTTTCTGCAGTATGGATTGAACTGGGAGAAGGAAGCACTTGATAGCCTGAATAGAAATGTCATATGTGGAGCTGACAGGAATCAAGCTGTTCCCCTCCAACGGGCCGGCCTGATTCAGCCTCTGGTCGCCTGCTTGCTGGAGCTCACCATCGTTCGTGCGCACCGGCTGTGCCACAAGTGCCTTCTTGATCTAGCCGGAGACCCATGCCTGCTGTGCCTGTATATTGAGCAGTGTTCTTACATGCCGGTATGGTCGCCCGGCCTCTCCCCGGTGGCTGGAAGCAATCGCCACCTGGTCAGGTGCTTGCCTGCCAAGTGCTTGCGTTTATGCCCATAAGGTTCGTTCCACCGCGGCCTATCTAGCTCGAGTACTATAGCCAGTGACCAGCCAAACACTAGGTTTCACAATCAAAACTATGGAATAAACGAGACTATATGGGTCAAGATACCCATATTAACGTTATAAAATGTTTTCAGCCACTGCTACATTGTTGTCAATACCAGGTGTTCATGTATTCTAATTTCTGATGGCTTTGCTGTTCAGGTGTTCGTGTGTTCTTTATCGGAAAAAAGACGTTTGTGTGTTTCTGATGGCTTGCTCCTACTTTGCTATCAGTACCACTTGTGTTTATATTCGTCCAAAACTCATATAGACTTGATGGCAATCTGAAAAGTTCAGTTTTGATGTTCAAAAGGTCATCATGTTCAGACTTGATAGTGTTCTGCCACCGATAAGGTATGCATTTCTGTATCCAGTCTACATTCTACTGATACCAGGTATTCTACATTTCTCATACCTGTTTTTGTTAATGAAATTTAATAGCGAGAGGATCTTCACAAGAACATCCTGGGTACCATAGCAGTGCACGTGTGGAGCCAGTTTTTAATGAAACAGTGAATTTTGCATTGCAGGGCATGTGCAATTTTGAAATTTCATAACTTCATTAAGTCATGAAGATGCATAATTACAACCCCAGGACAGTGCCTTTTAACAAGACTTCAGAAGATATCTTCTTTCCAACTGCTACATGTCACCAACAGACTGGCAGAGCTGCACAGTAAGTTTACGAATTGACCAGAATTTTTACGTACTATGGCATCATACAGTCGTTATCTCTGTCTACTATTTGGGTTTGCAGCTTTGAATTGTCTAGGACTGAAATTTGTAGTACGGTGTTTATTAGAATGTATAGTGCAATTGTACATGCTTATCTTTTCCTACATGAACACTCTGTTTTTCAGCTCTAACTAGCTATTATAAGAGAGCAGGAGTTATATCTCGAAATCCTTCACCAATTTCTCAACATCACGAATGTGCGTTCTGAATGTTTAGTACTGCTCACTGTAGGAAAAAATGAACATGTAGTACTGCTGATAAATTTCATTGCACCAAAAATAGGCTACCAAACCGGGGGGCAATCATTCAGCGGAAGTCCCAGCCCAGTTTATCAGGACCTTATTCCCGTTATGTTGTAAAAACACTTTTGCAAATGAAGCATGGTCTGTGTCTGGCATTTCATTGCTCTTTATTCTTAAGTAATCAATATTGTTTTTTTAGTACAAGTAATCGAGCTTACTACTGAATGATCGAAGCCAACGTTACACTTTGCAGATCTTATCACTATTATCTTGGTGAAAATTGCAATGCAGTCTAGGGTATCATTTATGCATTTGAAGTGATACAAGTGCAACTTGGAATTGTTCTCTAGTTGGTCTTCAAATGGATTCCCCCTCTGAAATGTCTCGTGTATATACAGCAGCGTAAGTGCAAAGAAATCAGCTCTCTTTTATTATATACTATAACCAAAGCATCTCTCTTTTACTCTGCAAAACTAAGCCTCCTTTCATGATCTTTTATCTATTTCAGTCAGACATGCGCTGTTGGTGGCTATTGTTTTCGCTGTTGGGGTGCTGTGGATTGACTTGCAACAAGTCGACAGAGTACTAGTTATGCAGTTACATATGCGATATATGCTTGCTGGAGCCATGCAAGGAATAAGCATTGGCTAGGCTGTATATCTGAAGCCTGTCGCCTGGTGACTGACTTAAATTGCTGCGATGGTTAGTATTTTCCTTCATTCAGTATTAGTGGATTGCAAAGTATTCGGTCCCTGGGCGGACACATTTCAAGTACTGACGCGTTTCGTTTACTGCTTCTTTGGCAGGCCTCGTGCCCGCTGTGCCCAAGATATTTGGCTGGCAGGACTGAAACCCACCCATTCTTCCTTCACCACAGAGAGTCATAATAATCCTGGGAGATTTGTAAGCCGTTGTTGTAGGCTTTTACGAGGTGATGAGAAGATGATTGAGGGCGTTGGTTGACAAACGGTGCTTCTTTTGGATCATAACCATCTGGTGGAATGGAAGACGTGCCTCCCTTCATTGCTGGCCTGCTTCTCTAGTCTAGTTTAGTGCTCATGTTACGGTGACAGTGCGTGTGCACCATGTGTGCAAGAATTAATGGATTTGGGGGCTGTTTAATTCAAATTTCCCCAAGCATTGTTGCCGTGCGCTTTCAGAGCGGTGATTGCGGGTGGCCGTGATGCGTGACCATCATGGCGCTGGTAGTGTATACCATTGCCAAGGACAGAAGCTTTGTCGGTGTATAGATGTGGAGGAGAAGCTGCGGAGCCGAGAGCTTTGGTGTCGTGGGTCTCACTGAATTTGGTGGTTCGCTTCTCTCAAGACTACTCTACGTTTATCTTTGAGGAGAGACTGTACGAGATGAAGAAGCTTTGATATAGCAGCTGCCTGTGTGCAAGTTGATTGCAATGAACATGCCATTTTAATTGAATGAATGCTGTTTTCCCCTTTACTACTCAAAAGGGTATAATTTTATTAGTAGATAGAAAAGATTAAAGCCAGGGATTTTGAGACATAACTACGCCTAAACTAAAATTTCAAATTCCACAATTCATCCATGTAGTTACTAAAAATACTATCCCTTCCACCCTTTGTTTGAAGCTTGGAGCCTTTCTCTAATTTCTTGAATAGGAGCAAATGACAGGCTGGGGCCGGAGCCACAAATTAACCCCGTCAGCACCTGATCCGTGGCGCAACCACTCGAGGAGTTTTGCCTCGCCGTTGATGAAGTTGTACCTAAACACGCAGGCCCCAAGGACGAAGTAGGCACGCCCGCCGTCCATGCCTAGCTCTGAGGCATCCATGGAAAAGCTGGCAGGGGAACCAAGGAATTGAACACGGTCGCTCAAGCCTGCCTCTTGGCACATCTAGCTTCTTCAGCGCGATCGTCCATGCTGCATCACCGGGAAGCATCGTGGCCGCCGTTAGGATCATCGTGTGCCGCCGTCGAATACAAGTGTACAGGAAAACGGTGCCATCACCATAGACGATACCACGAGGATTACCACGTGGATCCTTCCAAAGCTCTTTTGTCTTACCATCAACATTCTCTGGAAGTTGAGGCATCAGAGTGATGTCCCCAGTGAGAAGATTTACGAGTTTTGGCTGGGTACTCCACGTGAAGAACCAGGCAGACGTGCCATCTGTGCTAGCCACCCACTTTCTATCGTCGGCGGATGATGCACCAGACGGCTCCGCGAGGACCACGTCGTCACAGTCACGGCGTAGGCCCGAGGACGACGACACGCACCCGAAGTTGACGACGGAGTGCACAATGATGCCGTCATATGGCATGAGGAGCCATGGCGGGAACATGGGCCGCGTCAGCGGAGAGTGCAATCGTCCCGCGCCGTGCCACGACTTTTTTTTTTTTTTTTTTGCGAAACAGCATGGAAGCGAACGAAGTCGGCGGGTTCGCGTAGGCGGCCGGAGACGTTGAGGAGCAGTTCCGCCGGCAGGTCCACCCACGGTGGCCTCAAGGCGAATGATCGAATCGGAAGAGATTTAAAACTCAATCACAATTTCATAGATGTGAAAATTTGTCCGCCTCGTGTTTTGTAAAAGGCCCATATGTTTTAAAAGAGTTTATTTATGGTTTAAATAGTTAATGTTTTTTTAAAATGCTAATGTGTTAAAAATAGTTAATGTTTTTTTAAAATATTTATGGTTTAAAAAACATTTAAAAAAAATCATGCATGGCTCAATCTACGTTCATAACAATAAAAAATGTTAGCATGTTTAAAAAAAGAAACAGAAAAACAAAAACTGATAAAACAGGAAATGAAAAGAAAACCACTAAAGCGCCTCTACAAGCTTTGCCAACTCTGGTCCTCGGATCCGATACGGGTGGGCACAATTACATTATTCTTCGACACATACTAATCATCATCGTTCAGATGCCTATACTACAACACCATTAGACTAGTTTTGACGTAAGTGTAAATCCTTAAAAAGATTTTTGTAAGCAATAGCTAACCTTAGAAAAAATCATAACCATACAACAGCTAAGACTACAATAATCAATCGGCGTGAAGGCTGATAGCGCAAAGAAGCCTGAAAATTGCTATTATATTATTACAAGAATTGAAGCTTACCACCGTGGCCGGCTCCGCGACTCAAGAACAAGGCATCACATGACGGGTCTAGAACCACGCACAATGCATCATCACATGACAGGTCTAGAACCACGTCGTTGATCCAAAGTTCGCTAAAGCCGAGGCCCGCCTCCCCCTCAGCAGGCAGGCAGGGGAATCCCTATTCCCCCGCTCAGGTCGATGGATATTGACCAAACGCGCACCCGGCTGAATGCTCACTGCTTCCATTGGGCAAATCGATTCCTGGTTTTCCTCCCCACCCGTTTTGGGAAGGTCCCTTCCCTCAACCGTGTTCTTTCTTTTTCGCTTTTTAGGATTTTGTTTTTCTTTTTATTATTTTTTGATTTTTTAAGAATACCGAAACAATTTTTAAATTCATGAACCTTTTTTGAAAGACAAAAACTCTTGAATTAAATTTTGAATATTTTTTGAAATGCTGAAACGATTTTTGAATTCATGAACATCTTTTGAAATCAAGAAACATTTTTTTGGTTCATGATATATTTTTTGAAATTTGGATCATTCATCAAATTTGCAATCAGTTTTTGAAATGCGGATTTTTTTTAAATCCTGCAACAATTTCAAAATTCATGAATGTTTTGTAATCTGGAAACCTTTTAAAATTCTTTTTTTTAATTGAGGGAATATTTTTCAAGTTTTTGATTTATTTAAAAGTCTACGGATCTGGATGTAATTTTTATTATTTCTAGTGTTCGTTGTACTGCCATAATTGAAGATGAATAGATCGAAAGTTATTCTGAAAAAAAATACAAATCCCTTTCTAAAAAGTGATCCACGGAGGGACTGAAGAGGATGGCAAGGGGCATGAAAATGCAGCTTTGAATGCTGATGAAATTGGCTCGCTGCTTAATTAATACACAAGTCAAAAATCACAAAAAAAAAGATGACGGATAAATGTAATCTTTAGAAGCACACCGGTTTTAATTTCACAAAAGACTTTTCCCTGCAAAAAAATCACAAAGGACTTTAATAATTAATTTATGATGAAAATAGTAATCTATACTACTTATAAAAGAGCAAACATTATCTTGTCTAAACGTACCCCACAAACGTACACGGACCCATTACCACCGTCTGATTAGGCCCACTAAACTCAATCTAACAGCTAGACTTAACCTAATCAATTCTCTATGTGCACTTAATAATTTACATTGACTGACCATACTCCACAGGAAAATACCACGTCCCGCATCCGCAACCCCGAGCGCCCCACGCAAGTCGCCTCTTCCCCTCTCTCCCGCCTCTCCGATCTAGCCGCCCGCATCCCGTCCCGCAACCTGCCGACCGCCTCGGGCGGACCTGCCTCTCTTCCCTCCTCTTCGTCCCTCGCTTCCCGATCGACGCACAACCCTACCTCTGTCCAAAGGCGGCACCGTGGCGTACGATGTGGAGGCCGCGCAGCCTGGAGCGAAGACCGGCGAATGATTTGGCAGCGCATCAGCAACACGTGATGGTGGGGATCCTGTGCGCGCCGGTGGATCTACATAAGGTGTCGGCTGCGGAGCATCGGACGACGGCATCGACCACATCCCCGTTGCTAGACGTCTCCCTGCTACTTGTAGTCTGCGTTGGTATTTCCCCGAAGAGGAGAGGATGATGCAGTACAGTAGAGATAAGTATTTTCCTAAGTTAAGAACCAAAGTTATCAATCCAGTAGGAGAACCAAGCAAAACTCCGTTAAAACGCACCTGCACACACAAGAGCAAACACTTGCACCCAACACAAATAAAGGGGTTGTCAATCCCCTTAGCGGTTACTTGTAAGGATTAAATCTTATAGAGGTAAATAGCTAAACTAAAATACTAATTAAAATAAAAGTATATAAATTGCAGCAAGGTATTTTTAGGTTTTTTATATGATTAAGATAGACCCGGGGATCATAGTTTTCACTAGAGGCTTCTCTCTTGAGCACATAAACATACGGTGGGTAAACAAATTACTATTGGGCAATTGACAGAATAGCAAATAATTATGACGGATTCATGGCAATGATCATGTATATAGGCATCACGTCCGAGACAAGTAGACCGACTCCTGCCTGCATCTACTACTATTACTCCACCCATCGACCGCTATCCAGCATGCATCTAGGGTATTAAGTATGAAACAGAGTAACGCCTTAAGCAAGATGACATGATGTAGAGAAGCAAATTCAAGCAATATGAATAAACCCCATCTTTTTATCCTTAATGGTAACAATACAAATATGTGTCATGTCCCTTTCTGTCACTGGGATTGAGCATCGCAAGATTGAACCCATCACAAAGCACCTCTCCCATTGCAAGATAAATCAATCTAGTAGGCCAAACTAAACCGATAGATCGGAGAGAAATACAAAGCTATAATAATCATGCATAAAAAAGTTCAGAGATGACTCAAATATTTCTGATGAATAATCTGATCATAAACTCACAATTCATCGGATCCCAACAAACACACCGCAAAAGAAGATTACATTGGATAGAACTCCAAGAACATCGAGGAGAACATTGTATTGAAGATCAAAGAGAGAGAAGAAGCCATCTAGCTACTAGCTATGGACCCGTAGGTCTGTGGTAAACTACTCACACATCATCGGAAGGGCAGCAAGGTTGATGTAGAAGCCCTCCGTGATCGATTCCCCCTCCGACAGAGTACCGAAAAAGGCCTTCAGATGGGATCGCGGAAGAATAGAGGCTTGTGGCGGCGAAAAGGTTTTTCTTCTGGCTCTCTGGGGGTTTCCCAATATTTGTGAATTTATAGAAGCGGAATTAGGTCAAACGGAGTCACGTGGGCCCCACAAGGCGGGGCGCGCCCTGGTGCCTTATGGAGCCTCTGTGAGGCTTCTAGCCTCCTCCCAAGGCTTCCCAGGTTTCTTTTGTCCAGAAAAAAAAATCTCCAAAAAATTTCGTGGCATTTGGACTTCATTTGGTACTGTTTCTCTGAAAAGCCAAAAACAAGCAGAAAACAGCAACTGGCACTGGGCACTAGGTTAATAGGTTTGTCTCAAAAAATGATATATAATTGCATACAATTGCATGTAAAAACATCCAAGATTGATACTATAATAGCATGGAACAATAAAAAATTATAGATACGTTGGAGACGTATCAAGCATCCCCAAGCTTAATTCCTGCTCGTCCTCGAGTAGGTAAATGATAAAAACACATTTTTTGATGTGGAATGCTACCTATCATGTTTCATCATGTAATCTTCTCTTACGGTATGAATAATAAGATCCGAATGATTCAAAGCAATAGTCTATAATTTGACATAAAGACATCAATACTCAGGCATACTAATAAATAATCATGTCTTTCAAAATAAAAATGCTAAAGAACGTTATCCCTACAAAATCATATGATCCTGTCATGCTCCATCTACTTCACACAAAGTATTTGTCATGCACTACCCCGGTTTTAGCCAAGCAATTGGTTCATACTTTTTAACGCGCTTCAGCTTTTTCAACTCCCACGCAATACATGAGCGCAAGCCATGGATATAGCACTATGGGTGGAATAGAGTATGGTGATAGAGATAAATAGGAGAAGTCAAAAAATGGAGAAAGTCTCACATCAACGAGGCTAATCAACGGGCTATGGAGATACCCATCAATTGATGTCAATGCACGGAGTAGGGATTGCCATGCAACGGATGCACTAAGAGCTATAAGTGTATGAAAGCTCAAACTGAAAACTAAGTGGGTGTGCATCCAACTTGCTTGCTCATGAAGACCTCGGGCATTTGAGGAAGCCCATCATCGGAATATACAAGCCAAGTTCTATAATGAAAAATTCCCACTAGTATATGAAAGTGACAAAATAGGAGACTCTCTATATGAAAAACATGGTGCTACTCTGAAGCATAAGTGTGGAAAAAGATAGTAACATTGTCCCTTCTCTCTTTTTCTCTCATTTTATTTATTTATTTATTTCTTTCCTTTTTTTCTTTTTTTTTCTTTTTTTTCTTTCTCTTTTTTTTCTTTCTTTTTCATGGCTCTTTTTCGCCTCTTTTTTTTATTTTTTTTATTTTCGTCCGGAGTCTCATCCCGACTTGTGGGGGAATCATAGACACCATCATCCTTTCCTCACTGGGACAATGCTCTAATAATGATGATCATCACACTTCTATTTACTTATAACTCAACATTACAACTCAATACTAGAACAAAAATATGACTCTATATGAATGCCTCTGGCAGTGTACCAGGATGTGCAATGATGCTAGCGTAACATGTATAACAATGATGAACGGTGGCTGAGCCACAAATACTATGTCAGCTATATGATCATGCAAAGCAATATGACAATGATGATGTATGTCATAAAAACAGAACGGTGGAAGTTGCATGGCAATATATCTCGGAATGGCTATGAAAATGCCATGATAGGTAGGTATGGTGGCTATTTTGAGGAAGATATAAAGAGGCTTATGTGTGATAGAGCGTATCATATCACGGGGTTTGGATGCACCGGCGAAGTTTGCACCGACTCTCGATGTGAGAAAGGGCAATGAACGGTACCGAAGAGGCTAGCAAATTGCGGAAGGGTGAGAGTGCGTATAATCCATGGACTCACATTAGTCATAAAGAACTCACATACTTATTGCGAAAGTCTATTAGCCCTCGAAGCAAAGTACTACTATGCATGCTCCTAGGGGGGAGGTTGGTAGGAGTTAACCATCGCGCGCCCCCGACAGCCATGGAAAGAAAGACAATCAATAATAAATCATGCTCCAACTTCCTAGCATAACGACAGATCATATGTGCATGCTTCGGGAATCACAAACCTTAACACAATTATTCTTACTAAACCACAATTATCTACTAATACCTCCCACATATTACCATCTTAATATCGCAAAACTATTGCAAGGAATCAAACTTATCATATTCAGTGATCTACATGAAAGTTTTTATTATATCCCTCTTGAATACCTATCATACCAGGACCAAATTCATAACCCGTGCATATTACCATTGCTATCATGAGACTCTCAAAAAGATATAAGTGAAGCATGAGAGTGCAACTATTTCTTAAAAATATCATCACCGCCGTGCTCTAAAAGATATAAGTGAAGCACTAGAGCAACTGCCTAGCTCAAAAGATATAAGTGAAGCACATAGAGTATTCTAACAAATCACGAATAATGTGTGTCCCTCTCAAAAAGGCGTGTTCAGCAAAGATGATTGTGACAAATTAAAAAGCAAACAAAAGCAAGCAAACTATTTCACAAGACGCTCCAAGTAAAACGCATATCATGTGATGAATAAAAATATAGCTCCAAGTGATTTACCGATAGATTGTAGACGAAAGAGGGGATGCCTTCCGGGGCATCCCCAAGCTTAGACGCTTGAGTATTCCTTGAATATTACCTTGGGGTGCCTTGGGCATCCCCAAGCTTAGGCTCTTGCCACTCCTTATTTCTTTGTCCATCGTAGTCTCACCCAAAACTTGAAAACTTCAGCACACAAAACTCAACAGAAACCTCGTGAGATCCGTTAGTATAACAAACAAATCTTTAACTTTAGGTATTGTAGTAAATTGATTCATATTTAATATTGGCATAATTCTACTGTACTCCAACTTCTCCATGACTCATACCCCCCGATACGATCCATAGATTCATCAAAATAAGCAAACTATGCAACTAAAACAGAATCTGTCTCAAACAGAACAGTCTTTAAAGATCTATTTAAAAGTCATACTTCTGTAACTCCAAAAATTCTGAAAAATTAGGACAACGTGGGAAATTCATATACCAATACTGTGTAAAAATTTCAGATTTTGCGGACGCTCCAGTACAGAACCAAAATTCCAGCACTGGACGCAAAACTTTCTGTTTTCCAAACAGCATCAATTATACTATCTTCCAAATCATACCAAAGGCATTACTTGGCACAAACACTAATTAAAACATAAAAACATAATCATAACAGAAGCTATAATCATGCAAACTGCTACTTGTAGCTTGCATTGGTATTTTCCCCGAAGAGGAAGGGATGATGCAGCACAGTAGAGGTAAGTATTTCCCTCAGTTATGAAACCAAGGTTATCAATCCAGTAGGAGAATCACGCAACACCTCGTTAGCAGTACCTGCATACAAACAACAAATCCTTGCACCCAACGCAAACGAGGGGTTGTCAATCCCTCGGCGTTCAATTGCAAGATTAAATTGTATGGTGATAGATAGATAGATTAAACAAAAATACAAAATAAAATAAATAAAGAAAAAGTGCAGCAAGGTATTTTTAGGATTTTTAATATATGATAGGAGTAGACCCAGGGGGCATAGTTTTCACTAGAGGCTTCTCTCTTGAAAATAGCATACGGTGGGTAGACAAATTACTGTTGGGCAATTGATAGAAAAGCAAATAATCATGACGATATCCCAGGCAATGATCATGTATATAGGCATCACGTCCGAGACAAGTAGACCGACTCCTGCCTGCATCTACTACTATTACTCCACCCATCGACCGATATCCAGCATGCATCTAGAGTATTAAGTTCATAAAGAACGGAGTAACGCCTTAAGCAAGATGACATGATGTAGACAAAGTAAACTCACACATGAATAAACCCCATCTTTTTACCCTTAATAGCAACGATACATACGAGCCATGTCCCTTTCTGTCACTGGGATTGGGCACCGCAAGATCGAACCCATTACAAAGCACCTCCTCCCATTGCAAGATAAATCAATCTAGTTGGCCAAACCAAATCAATAGATTGGAGAAGAAATGCGAAGCTATAATAATCATGCATAAAAGAGTTCAGAAAAGACTCAAATAATATTCATGGATAATCTGATCATAAACTCACAATTCATCGGATCCCAACAAACACACCGCAAAAAGTGATTACATCGGATAGAACTCCAAGAACATCGAGGAGAACATTGTATTGAAGATCAAAAAGAGAGAAGAAGCCATCTAGCTACTAACTATGGACCCGAAGGTCTGTGGTAAATTACTCACGCATCATCGGAAGGGCAGCAAGGTTGATGTAGAGCCCCTCTGTGATCGACTCCCCCTCCGGCGGAGTACCGGAAAAGGACCACAGATGGGATCTCTCGAGAACAGAAGCTTGCGGTGGCGGAAAAAGTATTTCGTGGACTCCTCTGTTGGTTTCCCGATATTTGGGAATTTATAGTGGTGGAATTAGGTCAAAAGAGGCAGAGGTGGGCCCACGAGGCACCAGGGCGCGCCTGCCCCCCCCCCAGGCGCGCCCTGGTAGCTCGTGGCCACCTCCTGGGGCTTCTGGCCTTCTCCCGAAGCTTCTAGTGTTTGTTATGTCTAGAAAAAAATCTCCAAAAAGTTTCGTGGCATTTGGGCTTCGTTTGGTATTGATATTCTGTAAAACAAAAAACAGGCAGAAAACAGCAACTGGCACTGGGCACTAAGTTAATAGGTTAGTCCCAAAAAATGATATATAATTGCTTGTAAATGTATATAAAACATCCAAGATTGATAATATAACAGCATGGAACAATCAAAAATTATAGATACGTTGGAGACGTATCACAAACACACAAAAACAGTAGGTAAAAGCAAAAATTTATTTTATTCATTGGGTTGCTGCTACTTCTCGAGCATGCGTTGGTTTTCGTGAAGAGGAACGGATGATGCAGCAAAGTAGATAAGTATTTCCCTCAGTTGTTGAGAACCAAGGTATCAATCCAGTAGGAGATACAAGCAAGTCCCCAATAGGTGTACCTACACAAATAATCAAACACTTGCACCCAACGCTATAAAGGGGTTGTCAATCCCTTCACGGTTACTTGCAAGGATGAGATCTGATAGAGATAGATAGAATAGATTGCTTGAACGAAAAGTAAAACTAAAGTAAAAATAATGCAGCAAGGTATTTTTGGTATTTTTGGTTTTAGATCTGAAAGTATAATATGGAAAATAGACCCGGGGGCCATAGGTTTCACTAGAGGCTTCTCTCATGATGGCAAGTATTACGGTGGGTGAACAAATTACTGTCGAGCAATTGATAGAAAAGCGAATAATTATGAAGATATCCAAGGCAATGATTATGCATATAGGCATCACGTCCGTGTCAAGTAGACCGAAACGATTTTGCCTCTACTACTATTACTCCACACATCGACCGACTCCTGCCTGCATCTAGAGTATTAAGTTCATGAAGAACAGAGTAACGCATTAGGTAAGATGACATGATGTAGAGAGATAAACTCAAGCAATATGATGAAAACCCCATCTTTTTATCCTCGATGGCAACAATACAATACGTGCCTCACTACCCCTACTATGTCACTGGGTGAGGACACCGCAAGATTGAACCCAAAACTAAGCACTTCTCCCATTGCAAGAATTACCAATCTAGTTGGCCAAACCAAACCAATAACTCGAAGAGACTTGCAAAGATATGAAATCATGCATATAAGAATTCAGAAAAGACTCAAATAATATTCATAGATAATCTGAACATAAACCCACAATTCATCGGATCTCGACAAACACACCGCAAAAGAGTATTACATCGGATGGATCTCCATGAAGATCATGAAGAACATGGTATTGAAGAGCAAAGAGAGAGAAGAAGCCATCTAGCTACTAGCTATGGACCCAAAGGTCTGTGGTGAACTACTCACGCATCATTGGAGGGGCAATGGAGTTGATGTAGATGCCCTCCGTGATCGAATCCCCCTCCGGCAGATTACCGGAAAAGGCTCCAAGATTGGATCTCACGGGAACCGAGGCTCCTGGCGGCGGAAAAGTGTTTTCGTGGCTCTCTCTGGTATCCAGGGAATATTTAGGAATTTATAGGCTGAAGAATAGGGTTGGGGGAGTTGCCATGGGCCCACAAGCCAGGGGGGCGCCCCCCCTAGGGCGCGCCCCTGTGGCTTGTGGCCACACGGCGGCTCCTCTGCCTTGGTCTCCAAGCTTGGTAGATGTCTTCTGGTCCAAGAAAAATTATTCCGAAGATTTTATTCCGTTTGGACTCCGTTTAATATTCCTTATCTGCAATACTCAAAAACAAGGAAAAAACAGAAACTGGCACTAGGCTCTAGATTAATAGGTTAGTCCCAAAAATAATATAAAATAGCATATTGATGCAAATAAAACATCCAAAACAGATAATATAATAGCATGGAACAATCAAAAATTATAGATACGTTGGAGACGTATCAAGTATCCCCAAGCTTAATTCCTGCTCGTCCTCGAGTAGGTAAATGATAAAAACAGAATTTTTGATGTGGAATGCTACCTAACATATTTATCCATGTAATATTCTTTATTGTGGCATGAAAATTCAGATCCGTAAGATTCAAAACAATAGTCTAATATTGACATAAAAACAGTAATACTTCGAGCACACCAACAAGGCAATCGTGTCCTTTCGAAATAACATGGCCTTAGAAAGTTATCCCTACAAAATCATATGGTCTGGCTATGCTCCATCTTCCCCACACAAAGTATCTAAATCATGCACAACCCCGATGAACAAGTCAAGCAATTGTTTCACACTTTTAAAGTTCTCAAACCTTTTCAACTCTCAGGCAATACATGAGCGCGAGCCATGGATATAGCACTATAGGTGGAATAGAATATGGTGGAGGTTGCAAGGGAAAGGGAGAAGATAGTCTCACATCAACTAGGCATATCAACGGGCTATGGAGATGCCCATCAATAGATATCAATGTGAGTGAGTAGGGATTGCCATGCAACGGGTGCACTTAGAGCTATAAGTGTATGAAAGCTCAAAAAGAAAACTAAGTGGTCGTGCAAGATGAAACTCCACTAGTTATATGAAAGTGACAAAATAGGAGACTCTCTATCATGAAGATCATGGTGCTACTTTGAAGCACAAGTGTGGAAAAATATAGTAGCAATTGTCCCTTCTCTCTTTCTCTCATTTTTTTTCTTTTTTTTCTCTCTTTTTTTTTATTTTGGTGGGCATCTTTGGCCTCTTTTTTTTTATTTGGGCTTCGCTGGCCTCTTTTATTTTTTTGTAAAGTCCGGATACTCATCCCAACTTGTGAGGGAGTCATGGCTTCCATCATCCTTTTCTGACACGGGACAATGCTCTAATAATGAAAATCATCACACTTTTATTTACTTACAACTCAAAAGAAGAATTACAACTCGATACCTATGACAAAATATGACTCTATATGCGATATGAAAGTGGTGGTGCATGTCATGAAAAGCGGAACGGTGGAAGTTGCATGGCAATATATCTCGGAATGGCTATGGAAATGCCATAATAGGTAGGTATGGTGGCTGTTTTGAGGAAAATATATGGTGGCTGTTTTGAGGAAGGTGGGTTTGATGTACCGGCGAAAGTTGCGCGGTACTAGAGAGGATAGCAATGGTGGAAGGGTGAGAGTGCGTATAATCCATGGACTCAACATTAGTCATAAAGAACTCACATACTTATTGCAAAAGTCTATTAGTTATCAAACAAAGCATTAGACGCATGCTCCTAGGGGAGAGGTTGGTAGGAGTTAACCATCGCGCGCTCCTGACCCTCACACAAAGGTCGACAATCATTAAACAAATCATGCTCCGACTTCGTTACATAACGGTTCACCATACGTGCATGCTACGGGAATCACAAGCTTCAACACAAGTATCTCTTCCAATTCACAACTACTCACTAGCATGACTCTCATATTACCATCTCTATTATCTCAAAACTATATGCAAGGAATCAAACTTCTCATAGTATCCAATGCACTTAATATGAAAGTTTTTATTATGTCCCTCTTGGATGCCCATTATATTAGGACTAAAATCATAACCTAAACAAATTACCATGCTGTTTTAAGAAACTCTCAAAATAATATAAGTGAGGTACGAGAGTTCAATAATTTCTATAAAATATAACACCACCATGCTCTAAAAAGATATAAGTGAAGCACTAGAGCAACATTGCCTAGCTCAAAAGATATAAGTGAAGCACATAGAGTATTCTAATAAATTCACGAATCAGCGTGTCTCTCTCAAAAAGATGTGTGCAGCAAGGATGATTGTGGCAAACTAAAAAGCAAAGACTCATATCATACAAGACGCTCCAAGCAAAACACATATCATGTGGTGAATAAAAATATAGCCTCAAGTAAATTTACCGATGGATTGAAGACGAAAGAGGGGATGCCTTCCGAGGCATCCCCAAGCTTAGGCTTTTTGGTATCCTTGAATATGGCTTGGGGTTCCTTGGGCATCCCCAAGCTTAGGCTCTTGCCACTCCTTATTCCATAGTCCATCAAATCTTTACCCAAAACTTGAAAACTTCACAACACAAAACTCAACAGAAAACTCATGAGATCCGTTAGTATAAGAAAAATAAATCACCACTTTAGCTACTGTTGTGAACTCATTATTTATTTATATTGGTGTAATATCTACTGTATTCCAACTTCTCCATGGTTCATACCCCCCCGATACAACCCATAGATTCATCAAAATAAGCAAACAACACAAAGAAAACAGAATCTGTCAAAAACAGAACAGTCTGTAGAAATATGTAGACTTCGAATACTTCTGTAACTCTAAAATTCTGAAAAATTAGGAAAATTAGGGTAATTTGCATATCAATCTTGTGTAAAGAATTCAGATCAAAAGCATGTTCCAGTGAATTTATAAAAATTCTGGACTGAACGCAAAAGTTTCTGTTTTTTAACAGAATCAAACCACAAATACCGTAGACCATCCCAAAGGTCTTACTTGGCTCAAACACTAATTTAAACAATAAAACACAATTATTACAGGAGTAATAATGTGTAAAACACACCAAAACAGAAGCAAAAAAACAGAAAGCAAAAATAAAATTGGTTTGCCTCCCAACAAGCGCTATTGTTTAACGCCCCTAGCTAGGCAAAACGCAATAGATCTAGGTATTGTCATCTTTGGTATGCAATCCATCCTCGACCATATCTTCTAAAACCCTTTTTAGCAAATCCTTTAATTTATTTCTATCCTTTCTAATAGGAGAACTTAGTTCATGAAAAGGACTTTGATTAGTAACTTTGATATTCATAAACTCAAAATCAGGATCATCACCGTAAACATCATCATATAAAACACGTATCTCACTTTTAATGGGTTCCCTAATTTTTTCTTCTAACTAATCATCATTGAATCCTACATAAATGCCTCTAGTGATCCAATCAAATTCATCATAGGTTTCAAGGTACATGGTTTGGGAAATTTCAGGATAGGGAACTCTTCTTTTAAGATTATTATGGTAAGATTGATAGTCCCTAGACTCAGAGCTACGCAAGGTTTCTTTATCATGTAAGATTTCTTCAATTGGAGGGTGCTCAATATCCTTTTTATAGAAAGCAAAAATTTCCCTAGCTTCAAGTAAAATGAAATCAAATTCACGCATAAGGATGATAGTCGCAATCTTTTTAGCCTTAGGGTGATTAATGTTGGGAAGTTCATAAAACACCTTTTGCAAGGCGGGATGAAGATGCACAAATTTTCTTTCCAACTTTTCAATGAGCATGACAATAGCATCCGCATAACAGTTTGTGCTAAGAAGAACGGATTTCTTACTCATGGGCATTACTCCCGTACAATCAAAGAATTCTTGAATAACACTTTTCCCAATAATATTACCATCCCCAACTTGAAAAGTTTTAGCTTTATAATTAGGAGGAGATTCAATTTCATAATTTAGAGAGCAAGATCCAAGTTTTTCCTCAAGATTAGTACTGTCAACACCCTCAAAATTTTCAATGGTAACCTTCCCAGATTCAGACATGGTGACAACGAAAAGGGCTAGCACACAAGCAAACAAAAGCAAACGAAAAGATGAACGGAAGAAGGGCGAAGAAAAAGGCAAATCTTTTCGAAAATCGTTTTAGAAGTGGGGGAGAGGAAAACGAGAGGCAAATGGCAAATAAAGTAAATGCAAGAGATGAGTTTGTGATGGGTACTTGGATGGCTTGATGTAGATCTCTCCGGCAACGGCGCCAGAAATTGACGGAAAAGTTCTTGTCTTGACTTGCTATGTATCTCCCCGGCAACGGCGCCAGAAATCCTTCTTGCTACTTCTCGAGCATGCGTTAGTTTCCATGAAGAGGAACGGATGATGCAGCAAAGTAGATAAGTATTTACCTCAGTTGTTGAGAACCAAGGTATCAATCAAGTAGGAGATACAAGCAAGTCCCCAATAGGTGTACCTACACAAATAATCAAACACTTGCACCCAACACTATAAAGGGGTTGTCAATCCCTTCACGGTTACTTGCAAGGATGAGATCTGATAGAGATAGATATAATAGATTGCTTGAACGAAAAGTAAAACTAAAGTAAAAATAATGCAGCAAGGTATTTTTGGTATTTTTGGTTTTAGATCTGAAAGTATAATATGGAAAATAGACCCGGGGGCCATAGGTTTCACTAGAGGCTTCTCTCATGATGGCAAGTATTACGGTGGGTGAACAAATTACTGTCGAGCAATTGATAGAAAAGAAAATAATTATGAAGATATCCAAGGCAATGATTATGCATATAGGCATCACGTCCGTGTCAAGTAGACCGAAACGATTTTGCATCTACTACTATTACTCCACACATCGACCGACTCCTGCCTGCATCTAGAGTATTAAGTTCATGAAGAACAGAGTAACGCATTAGGTAAGATGACATGATGTAGAGAGATAAACTCAAGCAATATGATGAAAACCCCATCTTTTTATCCTCGATGGCAACAATACAATACGTGCCTCGCTACCCCTACTATGTCACTGGGTGAGGACACCGCAAGATTGAACCCAAAACTAAGCACTTCTCCCATTGCAAGAATTACCAATCTAGTTGGCCAAACCAAACCAATAACTCGAAGAGACTTGCAAAGATATAAAATCATGCATATAAGAATTCAGAAAAGACTCAAATAATATTCATAGATAATCTGAACATAAACCCACAATTCATCGGTTCTCGACAAACACACCGCAAAAGAGTATTACATCGGATGGATCTCCATGAAGATCATGAAGAACATGGTATTGAAGAGCAAAGAGAGAGAAGAAGCCATCTAGCTACTAGCTATGGACCCGAAGGTCTGTGGTGAACTACTCACGCATCATCGGAGGGGCAATGGAGTTGATGTAGATGCCCTCCGTGATCGAATCCCCCTCCGGCAGATTACCGGAAAAGGCTCCAAGATTGGATCTCACGGGAACCGAGGCTCCTGGTGGCGGAAAAGTGTTTTCGTGGCTCTCTCTGGTATCCAGGGAATATTTAGGAATTTATAGGCTAAAGAATAGGGTTGGGGGAGTTGCCGTGGGCCCACAAGCCAGGGGGGCGCGCCCCTGTGGCTTGTGGCCACACGGCGGCTCCTCTGCCTTGGTCTCCAAGCTTGGTAGATGTCTTCTGGTCCAAGAAAAATTATTCCAAAGATTTTATTCTGTTTGGACTCCGTTTAATATTCCTTATCTGCAATACTCAAAAACAAGGAAAAAACAGAAACTGGCACTAGGCTCTAGATTAATAGGTTAGTCCCAAAAATAATATAAAATAGCATATTAATGCATATAAAACATCCAAAACAGATAATATAATAGCATGGAACAATCAAAAATTATAGATACGTTGGAGACGTATCAGTTGCCTCCCAACAAGCGTTATTGTTTTATGCCCCTAGCTAGGCATAATGCATGGTTTCAAGTGTTGTCATCCTTGGTTTCTAACTTCTCAATCACGCATCCCCTTTTTCTAATTGATTTAACATGGGAGTTTCTCATCATCACACTTCTAGGCACAAAATCAAGAATCTTATTTTTATGGATAAGTTCCTTAATTATATCAATGAAATTGGGGTGCACACTAATCATTTTAAGATCCTCGTTACTTTTGCTAGAAGTAGCACCCTTTACTTTAGGAACATATATAAACGTACAATTTTTATTTGGAGGAGTCCTCACTAGTGCAGAATCGGCCTATAGTGCCGGTTCGTAAGGGCCTTTAGTGTCGGTTCTCCAACCGGCACTAAAGGGTGGGGACTAAAGGCCCCCCCTTTAGTCCCGGTTCAACACGGCCCGACACTAAAGGCCCACCACGTGGCACCTGCCGGCGCCATGGGCTGGGGGACCTTTAGTCCCGGTTGGTAATACCAACCGGGACTAAAAGTATTTAATTCTTTTAATTTTGGTTTATTTTTCCTTTTAATCCTTTAGGGGTTTATGAATTAATTATGGTTTATTTTTCCTTTTAATTTTGTGTTTTCCATTTAATTATTTTTCATTTCAAACATATATTACGCTACTACATACTGTACACGTTGTGCATATATATATAAATAGAATTTCTCGTAGAACCGATCATATATATATATATATCATCGAATTTCTCATACGACGACCATTCACATACATATATATATACAATTTGGTATATACAATTTCTCCTACAATTTGCGGATCATTACATATGCAGGCATTACTGCTTGATCTTGTAATGGTATTCTCCTTTGGGATCTATGACCTGTTCGACCAGAAATCCAGCTATTTCCTCTTGAATTGCTCGTACGCGAGCCGTTGGTAGGAGCTGGCCCCGCATCTCCGTCAGCTATAATCAGGAGATCAAGATGAATATATTTGTTGTGTGTATATATATTAGCTAGATCATGATAAAAAAATTAAGGATAGTGTTCTGGCAAACGTACCCAAAGATTTCTTTCATTTCTGCTCCTTTCAGACGTGATCATGCGAATGTTCTCGCAAACGTAGTATGCGCATAAACTATTCCCCTGCTCCTGCTTCATGCACTTTACGAGAATAAAATTCAATCAGGTAATAATTAATCAAGCATGATAATGGTATTGAAACTAGAATTAAAGAGATGCACGAACGTATAGCTAGCTAGTACTACTTAATTACCTTGGGTCGCACCCATGTCAGCTTTTGTTCCCAGTCGCCTGGGACCTATTTAACGAACTTGGCCCAAGCCCTGCCCGCCGGCAAAGAAAATGAATAAAGGAGTTATTAACTAGTTGATATCAGGAAATGAAGTAAAGAGGCCGACATAGTGCGATAATGATTGAAATTACCTGTCGACCATCCCCCTCACGGCTGCGTATTCGGATGGATTCTTATATAGTGAGTCCAGTACTTCAACTTTTGCCTTGTCAACTTCAATGATTAGCAAGATCCAGTGGTAACTGCATGCGCACACGTTTTGTATAAATAAGCGGGCATGTGCATAACTCATCAACTACACTTATTAACATCTAGTAATTAAGCAAAAAATAGAATTTGTAGTACAAGATATAGTAACACTCACCCGAAGTTGTAAGGAAGTAGTATTTCTGGTTGGGTGTTTAGTTGCTTCAAAAACTCTAGCAGGAATCTCTCTATGTCTTTTCTCGAATATTGATCTTCCCATATTGCCTGATTAACCGTATTTGGGTCAATGAACCCAATGCCATAGCGTCCAGCTTTTTTCATTTCATACATCTTCATTCTGCATAATACCACAGAAAAGAATATAGTGAGGATAATTACAGGTAATGAACGAGAGCACAGCTAGCTAGCTAGAGACTTAAATTACAGAAAGAAATCACTTACAGACAATAGCAACTGACGATAGATTTGTCGACTGCGTCTTGATTGAATAACTGAAACAACTCTGAATAATGAATCCACACATCTTTTTTATGGAAGTAATGCTTTCTCTTGACTTTCACCATGAGGGACTCTTCATTGGTATTTGCTGTTTGTTGCATATACCACGTATGCAAATCGTACATTCTCGTTGGTAGAAGCTTGACTTCGTCAGGCTTGACCAGAGGTTTGCCGCGGACATATTGGTATTTTACTTCCTCCTCTGTAATCCCGGGGATTTCCTCAAGGCCTAGGAGTTGTTCAACAGTGACACCGGCCTCTTTAGCCTGCCTTTTATGATCTTCGGTTATTACCAGCCGATCGGCGGTACTCACAGGTGTTTGTACAATGAGCGGGGGGATCGATTGCACTGCCTGTTCTCCCAGATGGGGAACAGTTTTCCTGCTTTTTTTGCCAACTGCTTGGCTCGAGCTCGAGCTCGACTCCCTTTGTCCTGCCAAATATGACTTCTCGATAGACCGCACATAGTCGGAGTCCTTCTGATTGTCAGCCGGTCGAGCCATATCAATAAAGTGTTGTGAGACATGCTCAGGTACTTTCTCCTTTGGCGGCGGGGGCGGTTTCGGTCCAAAATGGGCCTTCAGTTTGGCATCCACTGCGATGTCGAGTTCCTCAGGAGTCAGGTGGTAAGGCAACTTCGGAAGAGGCTTGAGGTCTGGACCATATTTGAATTTCTTGCCTGTTGTACCTCTAGCCGTCGTAGCTGCGGCCTCTCTCTTCCGCTGTTGCTTAGGCTGACGCGGTGCCGGACTTGGAGGAGGAGGAGTCGGCTGACGCCGACGCCGTGCCGGACTTGGAGGAGGAGTCGGCTGACGCGGTGCTGGCGGACTTGGAGGAGGAGGAGTTGGCTGACGCCGTGCCGGACTTGGAGGAGGAGTTGGCTGACGCGGTGCCGGACTTGGAGGAGGAGGAGTCGACTGACGCGGCGGCGGACTTGGAGGAGGAGGAGTCGGTGGCCTTGGAAAGACGATGCAATCCTTTTTCCATAGAATGATACGATGTATGGCCTCTCCTAGTGTTCTCTCCTCGTCACCTCCAAGAATGTCAAGTTGTAGCTCGTTAAATCCTGACATCACTTCATCAACCCCGACACGAGCATAGCCAGCTGGAATGGGATTGCAATGGAAGGTTGCTTCAGGGGGATTTGCTAAAGCATAGCCGTCCGCCACCTTCATGGATAAGTTCTTCACTTTCATGTGTAGCTCACAGTTAGTCATGTCTTTGATATCATCCACAAGGTAGCTAGCTAGCAATGCATTATCGATATCGGCCGGGGCGGAACCCACGCTGCTTCTCGGCATAGATGGGACGGTGCTATCCAATGCTGGATCGATCTGCTCATGGTGCCGCTGAGACGCCCTTTCTTGGCTGAGTCAGTCGATCTGCTCCTGCTGCCGCCTGACAAATCGTTCCAACTCCAGGTGCTTTGATTCTAGGCCTTCAAGGTGGAGTGCTTCCTCCTTCTTCTTCTGCTCCTCCTGCTTCTTCTTTCTCGCACGGCTTCTGTAGTCGTCGTTCCAATCCACAAACCCCTCAAACCACGGAACAACGCCTTTGCCTCGTGTTCTTCCCGGGTGTTCAGGATTCTTCAGGGCGCGCGTAAGCTCGTCGTTCTCTCTGTTGGGCGTGAACACCCCCGTTCGAGCTTCTTCTATTGCAATAACTATTTCGTCTGTCGCTTCTTTAAGACTTGCCTTCACCATAACCAGCCCTGTCTCTGGGTCCAACTTCCCCCCATGCGCATAAAACCATGTCCTGCACCTGGGGGGCCATTTCAATGTAACTGGACTGACCCCTGCACTAATCATCTCTTGCTCAGATTGATCCCACTTAGGCAGGGCCACCTGGTAGCCACCTGGCCCCATATGATGGTGCCACTTCTTTTTCGCAGCATTAATCTTGTTTTTTCTCGACCGTTCCTTAGCTTCTTCCGATTCCTTGAACTTCACGAAAGCGTCCCAGTGATCTTTTGCCTTCACCAGTGCTCCCGTGAATTCTGGAGTATTTTTTCCGGATTTGACGTACTTAGTCCATGCATTTTTCTTGAAGGTGTTGAATGCGATCGCCATCTTTTTAAGAGTATAGTTTCTGACTTTCTTCAGATCTGCATCTGTCAAATTATCTGGTAGGGTGAAATGTTCCATGAGCGTAGTCCAAAGCACATCTTTTGCTCTTTCGTCGACAAAAGTAACTCCTGCTCGATCTCCCTTTGCTGGCTTTTTCCATTCTTGAACGGAGATCGGGATTTGGTCCCTGACAATAACTCCGCATTGATTCTTGAACTTGGTCGCATTTTTCCTAGGTTCAAGCGGTTTGCCAGTTGATGTTTTGATGGAATCGATGTTGAACTTTATGCCTTTGTCCAACTTTTTGGCCGGGCCTCGAACTACCTTGTCGCTTGTAGAAGATTTGCTCGATCCGGAGGCCTAAAAGAAGAAAGATCGATTCGTTAATACATACAAATCAATTAAGACATGTAATGATCACCGGATGGCTTATATATTAAATATACCTCGCCGGTCTTTGTTATTTGAAGAACATTTTCTTCGTCAACATCGTTGTCGTCACCTTCATCTATTTATTCGTCTTCATCAAATATCATACAACCCTCACCGGAATTGTTCAGATATTGCGAGCCGTCATCATCTTCAGGTTCATGCTCTAGGCTCGTGGAGCATATGATGTCGAACAGAGCCTCTTCTCCTTCTCTGCCGGTATTGTCCATAGCTTTTATTTAACTAATCCAGAAGAAAGATAAAACAATTTAGTATTCAAATTAGAATGCATGCAATCAATAAGGAAAAACTGAATCATAGTACATAATATGCATCTCGAATAATTCATATAATATGCATCATCGAATATAATCTCGAATAAATCATCTCGAATATTATCGAATATAATCTCGAATACATCTCGAGTATTATCACTAGCTAATACAGATCGAATATTATCGAAGAATCTAGTTCACTCGCGGTTCCTGAGGCGCGGGCGGTGGACACCCAAAGAGAAGGAACCATCACAGGATCATAGCTCGGGTGAGATCCCTGAAGAACCTGCCAGGTATTGGAGAACCTGACGTCCAACGCATCCATGTAGCGACGGACGTGCTCGTCCTCCTCCCTGACACGGCGACGTACCACCTCCGGCGGGGCCGGCTGCCTCCGCACCGAAAGTGGCCCACGTGAACGCCACCAAAGAAGCTTCGGGTCGACGACGGGACCCGGGGCCGGGTTCCTCACCAAGCTGTGCGCCCCTGAAGGTAGCACCTCCCAGTGCCAGCCCGGCGGAGCCCAGTCCCGAACGTTGCCCCTCTGAAGCAGGACGTCGTCGCGAACGAGTCGACGACGAGGATGCGGGCCGGGCATCGCTGACTCCGAGAAGAAATTCTATGCAAATTTAACATTTAAGGGATTTCTATACATACATATATATATAAAACATACAAAAATACATATAAATAATCTAACTTAAGAAAATGTGTGTGTGTGTATTAGATGAAATGTTAGATGTATAAAAAGCATACATATATTTCTATACATACATATATACTAAATAATCTAAACCTTGCAATTTTCAGTAACTAACAGTAAATTCAGTTTTTACTCTAGGCACTTCACAAATTCAGTTTGATGCCAAAATGGTGGCAAAGGTTTAGAAAGAGTAAATTTCTTCGGGGTTCCAAGCTGGGAATCAATTTCTGTAGAATCTCTACCAACAATTTCTCTAGAATCTCTACCAACAATTTCTCAACTCTCTATCTCTGAACATTTTTAAAACTAGTGATTTATCTAAGTCTAAATGAATCTCTCAACTCCGTATCTGTGAACATTTTAGCACTAATGTTTCCCTAAGTCTAAATGAAATCTCTGAACTCTCTATTTCTGAACATTTTTGCACTGGTGCTTCTCTAAGTCAACAGCAGTACTAATGTTAACTGAATTTTGGAGTACTACTTCTTGCAAGCAAACATACTATACTGGACACATTAGAGCAAGCAAGAATTTAAGCAGCAAGGAGTAGAGCAAGCAAAAACATCATGAATCCAAAGCAAGAATTTGCTGAGTATTTTTACTGTTTGCAGCAAACAAAAATTATCTTGGAAAATGTCCACAGAATTTCAGTCAAAGAGGCATGTCCTTTTCAAAAACATCATGAATCCAAAATCTAGGAGACAGATTTTGTGTAAAACATTCTGTATTTTTACACTGAACATTTCTGAATTACAAATTCAGTCTGAACATGTCACAACATTTCTGAAATCAACTTGAAGCTTCTTGCATCTTAATTTTGCATTGAATTTATTTGTCATACTTAGCCTCATTTATAAATCAGTGAGAGTCTAAAAAATCATACATATATTTAGGAACACAAGGTTTAGACTATACATACATATATTTCTATACATACATATATAAATCATCTAAAACAACTAAAACATCTAAATAAAACAATAAACATTCATGCATACATGTATAAAAAAGACTAGAGAAAAAAAAATCGCCGGAGGGGGCGGCCGCGCGAGCTCATAGCGGACGGACGGCGGCGTCGAGGTGCAGGGGCGCGGACGGATGGCGACGGCGATGGCGAGGTGCAAGGGCGCGGCGGCCACGACGTCGAGGTGCGGCAAAGGCGCGGACAGACGGCGGCGTCGAGGGGCAGGGGCGCGGACGGACGGATGGCGACGTCGAGGGGCAGGGGCGCGCGGACGGACGGCGATGGCGAGCTCCGGCAGCCTGGCGGCGTGGTGGTATTTTCGGCGTCGTCGATTTGGGGAAAAATTCGTAAGTGTTTGTATATATAGGAGGCACCTTTAGTCGCGGTTGGAGCCACCAACCGCGACTAAAGGTCGATTTTGCCAGCCCAAGCGGCAGGAAGCGCAGGCCTTTAGTCGCGGTTGGTGGCTCCAACCGCGACTAAAGGTCTGGCTTCCCGTGTCGAATGTTTAGTCCCACCTCGCTAGTTGAGAGGAGCTCGCACCGGTTTATAAGCCCCGCCGCAGCTACCGTGTCCAGCTCCTCTCTAATGCAGGCCTTCTGGGCCTACCGCACCTGTTCTGCCCTGTTGGGCCTACTGGGCCTGCATCCTGGCCCAATACGCCGTTGTGGCCCAGTAGGCAGGCTTTTTTTATTTACATTTCAGTTTTTTTTATTTTCTGTTTTATTTATTTTCTTTTGTTTCTGAGTTTTTTTTTGCTTTATTTAGAGTTAATGAGTGAATATTTTTGCGTTAGGTCAAAAAATTTATAAACTTTCTGTTAGTGGCAGTTTTTTTCAAATTTGAATAGTTTAAATTCGAATTATTTGAAATTTGTGTGAATCACTAGTTTGTGAATAACTTTACTTTAAAAATAGATTTTGCAGTGATTCTTTTTTCTGCTGTTTAATATTAGCGTGTTTTATCATTATATTCAATTTGGTAATTCTTAGGTTATTTAAAAAATGAAATGCCTTTGTAACAGACGAGTTTTCGTCTGAAACCCTGATACTTCGAAAGAGATTGTCCATTTTGTACACTAAGTGGATCCAGTTTTTGCCGTAACCCTCTCAACTTTTTAGCACATGCTATGTGGGTGAAATGATGATACCATGATAACTTTCAACCTTTTCTGATTGTGATTTGTAGTGCTTTTCAATTTCAGGGTCATTAAGCTCAAAAAAATCAGTAAATGCATGAAAAATAGCAAATGAAGTCAAAAAGGGTTGAAAATTGATGACGTGGCTTCGAATGGTGCATACTGAACACACAAAAAGTCTGGAGTTGAAATAAGTTTAAAAAAATGAAATGCCTTTGTAACAGACGAGTTTTCGTCTGAAACCCTGATACTTCGAAAGAGATTGTCCATTTTGTACACGAAGTGGATCCAGTTTTTGCCGTAACCCTCTCAACTTTTTAGCACATGCTATGTGGGTGAAATAATGATACCATGCCAACTTTCAGCCTTTTCTGATTGTGATTTGTAGTGCTTTTCAATTTCAGGGTCATTTAGCTCAAAAAAATCAGTAAATGCATGAAAAATAGCAAATGAAGTCAGAAAGGGTTGAAAATTGATGACGTGGCTTTGATAATAATATTTCTTCGCGTTTCAAATGCCAAAACACATAAGCACACTACTATTACAAAGATTCCCTCCGGTTTGCCCGAAGTGGGACTTTCCAGATATATAAGTCCGGAAACTAACTAGAGAAGCCGGTCACATCCCAGAGTGGGATCTTTGGGTATAAAACTTTTTCTTCACGTGTGTCCCTTTGCGCCGTAACCATGGACAATCTTCATCGTTTAACTTGATGCTCAGGTCAACATTCACTGTGAAGGGAGCAATTTCATGAAACTTTTCATAATCTTCTGACATGTCTGTCTTGTCCTCCACTCCCACGATGTTTCTTTTCCCTGAAAGAACTATGTGGCGCTTTGGCTCATCGTATGATGTATTCGCTTCCTTATCTTTTCTTTTTCTCGGCTTGGTAGACATGTCCTTCACATAGAAAACCTGCGCCACATCATTGGCTAGGACGAATGGTTCATCTGCGTACCCAAGATTGTTGAGATCCACTGTTGTCATTCCGTACTGCGGTTCTTCCTTTACCCCGCCTCCTCTCAGATTGACCCATTTGCACCGAAACAAAGGGACCTTCAAACCAAGTCCATAGTCAAGTTCCCATATCTCCTCTATGTAACCATAATATGTGTCCTTTGGCCTATTGGTGTTTGCTGCATCAAAGCGGACACCACTGTTTTGGTTGGCACTCTTTTTATCTTGGGTGATCATGTAAAATGTATTCCCATTTATCTCGTACCCTTTGAAAGTCAATATAGTCGAAGATGGTAACTTGGACAGCAAGTATAGGTCATCTGCAACAGTGTCGTCATGCATGAGACGTGTCTGCAACCAACCGGCGAAAGTCACAGTTTGTTCATGTGTAATCCAGTCGTCAGACTGCTTCGGGTGTTTGGAGCGTAGAATATTCTTGTGTTGCTCGATATACGGAGCCACCAAGGTGGAACTTTGTAGAACTGTGTCGTGTGCTTGCGCCAAAGAATGCCCGTCCCGGCATATTACTAAATTCTTTCCTAGCGTGCCTTTTCCACCCAGTCTGCCCTCATGCTGCGATTCAGGAACACCAATCGGCTTAATGTCAAGAATAAAGTCAACACAAAACTCAATGACCTCCTCTGTTTCATGGCCCTTGGAGATGCTTCCTTCTGGCCTAGCACGATTATGAACATATTTCTTTAAGACTCCCATGAACCTCTCAAAGGGGAACATATTGTGTAGAAATACAGGACCCAGAATGGCAATCTGCTCGGCTAGGTGAACTAGGACATGCGTCATGATATTGAAGAAGGATGGTGGGAACACCAAATCGAAACTGACAAGACATTGCACCAAATCATTCTCTAACCTTGGTAGGATTTCTGGATCGATTACCTTCTGAGAGATTGCTTTGAGGAATGCACATAGCTTCACAATGGCTAATCGAACGTTTTCCGGTAGAAGCCCCCTCAATGCAACCGGAAGCAGTTGTGTCATGATCACGTGGCAGTCATGAGACTTTAGGTTCTGGAACTTTTTCTCTGGCATATTTATTATTCCCTTTATATTCGACGAGAAGCCAGACGGGACCTTCATACTGAGCAGGCATTCGAAGAAGATTTCCTTCTCTTCTTTCGTAAGAGCGTAGCTGGCATGACCCTGAAACTGCTTTGGATCCATGCCGTCTTCTCCGTGCATACGTTGCTGGTCCTCCCGTGCCTCCGGTGTATATTTTGTCTTCCCATACACGCCCAAGAATCCTAGCAGGTTCATGCAAAGATTCTTCGTCACGTGCATCACGTCGATTGCAGAGCGGACCTCTAGGTCTTTCCAATAGGGTAGGTCCCAAAATATAGATTTCTTCTTCCACATGGGTGCGCGTCCGTCAGCGTCATTCGGAACAGATTGTCCGCCAGGACCCTTTCCAAAGATTACTTTTAAATCCTTGACCATATCAAGTATATCATCACCAGTACGGTGGCGAGGCTTCTTCCGGTGATCTGCCTCACCTTTGATATGCTTGCCTTTCTTTCTTACGGGATGCCTGCTCTAAAGAAATCGACGATGCCCCAGGTACACATTCTTCTTACATTATATACTGTCGGTATCATCTAATAGTGTGTGCATGCGTGATATCCCTTGTTTGTCTGTCCTGAAAGGTTACTGAGAGCAGGCCAATCATTGATGGTTACAAACAGCAACGCTCGCAGGTCAAATTCCTGTTGTTTGTGCTCATCCCACGCACGTACACCTTTTCCATTCCACAGCTCTAAAAGTTCTTCGACTAATGGCCTTAGGTACACATCAATGTCGTTGCTGGGTTGCTTGGGGCCTTGGATGAGCACTGGCATCATAATGAACTTCCGCTTCATGCACAACCAAGGAGGAAGGTTATAGATACATAGAGTCACAGGCCATGTGCTATGATTGCTGTTCTGCTCCCCAAAAGGATTAATGCCATCTGCACTTAAACCAAACCATACGTTCCTTGCGTCCTTTGCAAAGTCCTTCCACTTTCTCTCGATTTTTCTCCACTGTGATCCGTCAGCGGGTACTCTCAACTTCCCGTCTTTCTTACGGTCTTTTTTGTGCCATCGCATCAACTTGGCATGCTCTTTGGTTTGGAACAAACGTTTCAACCGTGGTATTATAGGAGCATACCACATCACCTTGGCAGGAATCTTCTTCCTGGGGCGCTCGCCCGCAACATCACCAGGGTCATCGTGGCCGATCTTATAACGCAATGCACAGCATACCGGGCATGCATTGAAATCCTCGTACTCACCGCGGTAGAGGATGCAGTCATTAGGGCATGCATGTATCTTATGCACCTCTAATCCTAGAGGGCAGACGGCCTTCTTTGCTTCGTACGTACTGTCGGGCTATTCGTTGTCCTTTGGTAGCTTATTCTTCATTATTTTCAGCAACTTTTCAAATGCCTTGTCAGGTACACCATTCTCTGCCTTCCATTGCAGCAATTCCAGTGTGGTACCCAGCTTTTTCTTGTCATCTTCGCAATTTGGGTACAACAATTTCTTGTGATCCTCTAACATGCGCTGCAACTTCAGCTTCTCCTTTTCACTTGCGCAGTTTCTCTTTGCATCGGCAATGGCCCGACCAAGATCATCAGCGGGCTCATCTGATGCCTCTTCTTCAGCTCCTTCCCGCATTGCCGGCTCAGCTTCTTCCCCCATTGTTGTACCATCGTATTCATGGAACCCATGGCCAGGATAGTTGTCGTCATCCTCTTCTTCTTCATTCTCTTCCATTAGGACCCCTCTTTCTCCGTGCTTGGTCCAACAGTTATAGCCGGACATGAAACCGGACTCAAATAGGTGGACGTGAATGGTTCTTGAGTTAGAGTAATTTCGATCATTCTTACAGCCAGCACATGGACAATGCATAAAACCATCCGCCCGCTTGTTTGCCTCAGCCGCAACCAGAAAAGTATGCACGCCATTAATGAACTGGGGAGAGCATCGTTCATCGTACATCCATTGCCGGCTCATCTTCATTACACAACACCGAAAAGACCAAATTAATACAAGTTCATACATAAAGTTCATACACACTTGTTCTCATAAAACAACATACGAACTCTCTAGCTAAAGCATTTAAATGCAACAACAAATGCGATCAAGATCGCAACTAATGTAACAATTGATCCAACATCATAGTGATACCAAGCCTCACTATCAATGGCATATTTTAAAAAAATTCTAATCTTCAAGCGCATTGCATCCATCTTGATCTTGTGATCATCGACGACATCGGCAACATACAACTCCAGTTTCATCTTCTCTTCTTCAACTCTTTTCAATTTTTCTTTCAAATACTCATTTTCTTTTTCAACTAAATTTAACTTCTTGACAAGAATATCTATGTCGGTTGCAATTTCCGGTTCACATACCTCCTAGATAAAAATATCTATGTCAACTTGATGGGCATAATTGTCATAAACACGAAATGCAACAAATAGTTATAAAAGAGAGTATATACCACATCCGAATCATAAACCGGACGAGGGCCGACGGGGACGGATATCAAAACCATGCCACTATGTATAACAAACAACCATATAGGTAAGAAAACTATACAAGTAACTATCTAAATCTTACAAACATGATTTTTTTTATAAAAAGGATAAGAACAAGAGGCTCACCAAGGTGGTGCCGGCGACGGGACGGTGCGGGCGATCGACGGTGGTTAGGACGGGGACGGGAAGGCACTAAGTAAACCACACCTACACATGCAAAGTAAGAAGTTAATTTGAGCTCAAATTGCATATAAATCAAATGAACTACCACATATAAATACTCCCAAACTAAAACCCACAAATCACTATACTTATAGAGCATTGCAAGAGCTAATATAGCAATGAGAGATGAAAGGACAAAGTTGCTAACCTTTGTGAACACATGGATGGATGGGGTGCCTCCAAATCTTGACAAATTTTGGCAAAAATGGAGGATGAGCTCGAGGAAGAGGGGAAGAACAGAGAGGGGAAAGAAGAAAACAGAGAAATGGGCTCGGGCTGGAGGAAGGGTTTATATAGGGACATCTTTAGTCCCAGTTTGTATAACAAACTGGGACTAAAGATCCACCTATAGTCCCGGTTTGAGATACAAACCGGTACTAAAGGGGCTCGTGGGGGCCCCAGACTGACACCAGCCTACCAACACCCCTTTAGTCCCGGTTTGTATCTCAAACCGAGACTATTGGTCCCATATGAACCGGGACTAATGACTAGCCTTTTGAACCGGGACTAATGATACCTTTAGTCCGGGTTCAAAACACGGCCGGGACTAATGCTATGGACGAAAGGCCTGTTTTCTACTAGTGCCTATGAATGTTTTTAGTGGAGGAAAAAGCGGAACCCAAGTTGTTGATAATTTTCTCCAACTTATCAATTCTAGCGGGACTTTGCTCTATCCTTTCATTAATCATTGGTTCCTTTTCCTTTAAAGTTTTCAAAGCAATCCCTATCTTAGAACCAAATTGAGTAATATGATTGTGAACCTTTTTATCTAAGTTTTCAAGATGTTCGATAGTAGAAATTTTGTTTTCTATAGCTTCTAACCTTTGCATAACATGCTCCAAGGTCAATGCCATTTCATTAATAATGATAGGAGGTGAACCCACTAAATTTCCCATAGCATTGAGAGCATCCTAAGTGGGACACATCAAGAAATTCCCTCCGGTAATAGTGTCAAGAACAAATCTGTACCAAGTAGTGATTCCCACATAGAAATTTCGAAGAAAAACAGTAGTGGATTGCTTACGAGTTGATCTATTTTGAGAATTGCAAATCCTATACCAAGCATCTTTTAAATTCTCTCATCCCCTTTGTTTAAAATTAAGCACTTCATTTTCAGGGGTGGTAGTAACGAGTGAAGAACTAGCCATAATGGTAAAGCAAGCAAGCACACAAGCAAATAAAATATTTTTGTGTTTTTGTAAAAAAATTAGAAACAAGAGGCAAAAGATAATAATAAAAAGTAAATAAAATAAATGCAAGTGAATGATAATTTGTGCGAAGGTACTTGGTAATTTTGATGATGTCTCCCCGGCAACGGCGCCAGAAATTCTTCCTGCTACTTGTAGTCTGCGTTAGTTTTTCCCCGAAGAGGAGAGGATGATGCAGTACAGTAGAGACAAGTATTTCCCTCAGTTAAGAACCAGGGTTATCAATCCAGTAGGAGAACCAAGCAAAACTCCGTTAAAATGCACCTGCACACACAAGAGCAAACACTTGCACACAACGCAAATAAGGGGGTTGTCAATCCCCTTAGCGGTTACTTGCAAGGATTAAATCTTATAGAGGTAAATAGCTAAACTAAAATATTAATTAAAATAAAATTAAATAAATTACAGCAAGGTATTTTTAGGTTTTTTATATGATTAAGATAGACCCGGGAATCATAGTTTTCACTAGAGGCTTCTCTCTTGAGCACATAAACATACGGTGGGTAAACAAATTACTGTTAGACAATTGACAGAATAGCAAATAATTATGACGGATTCATGGCAATGATCATGTATATAGGCATCACGTCCGAGACAAGTAGACCGACTCCTGCCTGCATCTACTACTATTACTCCACCCATCGACCGCTATCCAGCATGCATCTAGGGTATTAAGTATGAAACAGAGTAACGCCTTAAGCAAGATGACATGATGTAGAGAAGCAAATTCAAGCAATATGAATAAACCCCATCTTTTTATCCTTAATGGTAACAATACAAATACGTGTCATGTCCCTTTCTGTCACTGGGATTGAGCACCGCAAGATTGAACCCATCACAAAGCACCTCTCCCATTGCAAGATAAATCAATCTAGTAGGCCAAACTGAACCGATAGATCGGAGAGAAATATAAAGCTATAATAATCACTCATAAAAGAGTTCAGAGATGACTCAAATATTTCTGATGAATAATCTGATCATAAACTCATAATTTATCGGATCCCAACAAACACACCGCAAAAGAAGATTACATCGGATAGAACTCCAAGAACATCGAGGAGAACATTGTATTGAAGATCAAAGAGAGAGAAGAAGCCATCTAGCTACTAGCTATGGACCCGTAGGTTTGTGGTAAACTACTCACACATCATCGGAAGGGCAGCAAGGTTGATGTAGAAGCCCTCCGTGATCGATTCCTCCTCCGACAGAGTACCGGAAAAGGCCTCCAGATGGGATCGCAGAAGAATAGAGACTTGCAGCGGCGAAAAGGTTTTTTCTTCTGGCTTTCTAGGGGTTTCCCAGTATTTGTGAATTTATAGAAGTGCAATTAGGTCAAACGGAGTCACGTGGGGCCCACAAGGCAGCACGCCCCCCTCCCCCCCCCCCCGAGGCGCGCCCTGGTGCCTTGTGGAGCCTCTATGAGGCTTGTGGCCTCCTCCCAAGGCTTCCTAGGTTTCTTTTGTTCAGAAAAAAATCTCCAAAAATTTTCATGGCATTTGGACTTCATTTGGTACTGTTTCTCTGAAAAGCCAAAAACAAGCAGAAAACAGCAACTGGCACTGGGCACTAGGTTAATAGGTTAGTCCCAAAAAATGATATGTAATTGCATACAATTGCATATAAAAACATCCAAGATTGATACTATAATAGCATACAACAATCAAAAATTATAGATACGTTGGAGACGTATCACCCCCCCCCCCCCCGGCGGTTGTCCACTCAGCCGTGTAAACGCTTTTTAATTTAAAAAGTTCCAGTCCCATGGAGAAAGGAATCAGATCGTTCTGCATCAACAACTGCTATTGCTAAAAAATCGCAGAGCTCGACAGGACGAGAACTGGATTCAGAAGCAGCGAGCGAGAGCGGGTGATCGATCGACCAATCATCCATGCATCCATCATGGCCAAGGTGAATGCCTCCCAACGCATTTCTCTCTTTGATCCCTGTCCAGTCTATCTTCCTGCAACCGCCATCGCGATTCACAACGTGCAGAGCTGATGGGGGTTTGTAGGTTGTCCGCTTAGGAGGAGGGCGGCAGTCGCCTGAAAGAAGTGCGGAAGGGGAGGCGACGCGGGCACCTCCGCTCGCGCTGGTGGAGGTGGAGGTGGCGGAGATGGCAAAGCTCGCCGCTGGACGTGGGGGCGAGCGGCGGCGGCGGTCGGAGGTTCTGAGTGAAGCGCGTGCGCTCGCGTAATAGCCCCGATTTGAAGCGATTTTTCAAATGGTACCGTGATAGGTCCGACCCAAGATAATCTTGATTTGCTAAGTGGACATTTTGGTCTCCATTATCAACATTTGGAAATCTCTGAAAGATCGATTGTACCTGTTTTTTCGCTTCACTGCCTTAACCATCCCTTGCATTACTGATCAACAACTTTGGAACTCTATAGTCGTCTTATTTGAGTTTGCATTATGCGATGATGGCATGGTTAATGGTCTGTCCATTTTTTTGAATAGTATGTGTGACAAGGGCAGCTAATAAATAGCCTGATTATTACTACTGCAGAACTACTTTTGGCTTTGTGCAGCTGCTTAGTGATTTAGCCTCACACTTGTGCTTTGCAAGCAAAGCAAATGTACCACATCAGCTTTGTTTAATCGCTGATTAATTAACAGGTGCTGCAAAGTACTTTTGTGACACACCGGCACAGTTCTCAACACGTTTTAACATCATACACTCCCTCTTTTTTGACTGCTTTTCCTTTAAAGCGCCATGTGAACGAGTCAGTGATATCATATCTTCTATGGCCACCTTTTGATCTGTCTTTCGATTCCTTTTCTAACTTGCGAGGAAAAAAGAAAAATAAATCCAAAGCACTCAGATCCATGATCGGCACACTACATCAATAATCATATCCGCATCAACTATCGCAATACACCACACAGACGAGGAGGTTCTTCAAAAACAATGTCTTCAAGAAAGGAGTGATGCTCAAACGTCACCATCACTGTTCCAATCATCCAAGGCCAGGATCTAGATTTTCACCCTGAAAAAATAGTCTGACCATATCTGAGCAACGCCTTCAACAAGGTAACGACGTAAAAACATCAACATTACTAGGTATAACCAACTCGGGTCAGACCTAAACTTTCACCCCGGAGCTCGAGGCCGGGTGCTCGAGTAGCATCACCATCGACGTCACTCATGTGTTGTTGCCACCACTTTTCCGCGATCCCATGTGATGTGCGACAAGCGCTGCTGGACAACCATCCCCTCTGAGTCAAATCGTCGTCCATAGTTTGCATCTCATCACCGAAGTCAACCACCAGATCTAAAGGAAGGAACCCTCACGAAGACCTTTCGATGGCCACTGCAATCCACAGCGAGGCCGCCGCCACAAGCCGGAGTGGTCACCACAAGGACTAACACCGACGGCAGAGCACACCACCGTCAACTACCACCTCACCGGAGAGAGCCTTGCCCATGCCAGTTGGCCCAGGGACCAACATGGCCGCTACTGGAGCACGAAAGACAGATCATCATCACTCAACCACGTCTGAGCGGAGCGCAGCCACCGCTAGATCAGGAGCGCAAAGCCGCCATATTGGCGTCGCGCTCCTGACCGGAGCATTGTGCCCGCCTCGAGAACGCCCACCGTTGCACCCCCGCCTCGCATCCGCACCACCGCCGGAAGCCCGCGGTCATGCCGCCATGTGTCATGGCAAGTCCCATGCCCACGCGAAGCCGAGACGTCCCGTGCCGCCAACGAACCCCGCGAGAGGGACGAGCAGCCTCGCTGTCGCCAACGCCGCGCGGACTTCGCCCGACGGCCCCGCTCGGCAATGGCGAGCGGGAGCGGCGCAGGGATGATCCCTTTTTTCCTTAGAAAATTGGGAAAGAATGGCTAGTTAGGACCAGCTGTACTCAATTATTACATATATAAGTGTGTGTGTGTGTGTATAGTCAATAAGAAGAAACATGTTCATGACAAGTTGTGCATATAATATACCTAAACGGTTTGAGGCGATGTTGGAGAATTTGGAGGCTCGTTCGTTCACATGACTAATCATGACTGGTTTTGATCATGCATGCACTTACAATTTGTTGGTGCTTAGGTAAAGTGATAACTGCGTTAAAAGGCTTAACAATTAACCTCTCTAATACATAGGTGCTTAGCTTTTGTAGCCAAGTTTTTTTATATTTTTACTGGTGTGACGCCCCCGACTCAATCGTGCACTAATCATACACGCAAATGCGCATGATCAAGATCAGAGACTCACGGGAAGATATCACAACACAACTCTAAGGCACTAATCTCCGCCTGCCCGGTCGTTCCACGTCAATAACTCTCGCGGGTACCCTTGGGGTCGACCCGACTTTATCAAAGGACTGTAGTAACCGTCAAAGTAATAGTGGGTCCATACCATCAAGAGAATCTGAGGAATCACCCTCGATAGATTCTCACTTGATATAAAATGTCAAGGTGAACTTGAAGGAATCACCCACAATGGGTTCACGCTTGAGGTGTTGCACGACAGTCATCATCGGGAGTGGTGAGCGAGGAATCACCCTCGGTAAATCACACCCGATGTGCTACACTACATAGATATCATCGGAAGTGGGATACGAGCACTACTAGGGAAAACCCTAGCAGTAGCGCGGGTTTTTGTCCTAGCAGTAGCGCGGGTGCCAGCGCTACTGCTACGGCGCTACAGCTAAACTTTAGCAGTAGCGCGGGTTGGACCACTGCTAACTCAGTTAGCAGTAGCGTGCATTCCAACACGCGCTACGGCTAATTACTAGCAGCGCGCCCAGACCCCGCTACTACTACTATTCTTCCGTATTCCATTTCTCTTTCGTTTTATACTGTATTTATACACCGTTATACAAGTTTTCATACAATAGCAATTTAGAGATTGTTATATTATTATGATCATGATAGAAATGCGGATTAGATTCAAGTTGATGGATCCAAAGTGACCAAGTTGTATTAGTACTACTAATCCAACTTGGTCACTTTGGATCCATCAACTTGAAGCTAATCCGCGTTTCTTTCACCCAATGATATAATAACTCATCATGATCATAATAACAACTCATCATCATTATCATCATCATAATAATAACAACTCCTCATCATCATAACAACTCCTCATGATCATCATCTATGAGTCATATAACAGCTCATCATTCTAGCTATCACATAGTAGCACATAACTCATCATCATCATAATAACAACTAATCATCATCATCATAGTCATAATGAACACTAACTAATTGTTCTTACTACCTAGGACCTAGTTCTCTCTCCTGGGTAAAATAGCATAAAACAGGTAAACCGGTCCATCTCCAAAATGGAGAATGGAGATCCACCTGTCGCCAACTTCTAGCTTGCGCACACGCATGTTGTCTCCAATCGGTTGCGTGCGCGCCTTCATTAGTTTGCTCCTTTCTTTGATATTGAGCCTTCCATCTTTCAAAGAAATAGAGTATTCACTTTTGTAAGCCGCCGGCGGAAACGGTCGTAAGCTAACCATATACATACTCCCTTCGATAAGCATCATGTGAGGCGCAATCTTACTCGGGAGCTTCTGTTGAACAACATAGTAACATATATAGTTAGCAATGTTGTTTACTGAAGAAGAATGTATGCAACGAAATTACCATCATTAACAAAATCATACCAAGTTTTTGGCAATGAAGTTACCATCATGCAACTCATGGACGAGTGGCACGTATCCAGTATAACTTGGGCTGACAAAGTGATTGGTCTTAAAAGTCTCAACATCATCTATAAATGAGACAAGATATCCTTTCTCTTCACAATTAAGCTCGGAGCCATAGCTGTAGTACGTCCCGTCCATAGCTTTCCGAGTATTTCTTGAAGATAAGAAATAAGCTGACAATTATAAATAAACAAGTTTAGTACCGATGAACACCAAATATTTTTAAATAAACAATATAAATTACTTAACAAATTAGTTTGACAAACTCACATTTAGGCAAAACTAGAGGCATATCCACATCCACCCAAATGTCAATATTATCTTCATCTTCGGGACGAATATCAAAGGTTATTTGCATATTCTCCTCAAATCCATATGCCTTGCAGAGAGCTCCCCAATTTGAGCAACCTAAATGGGAGTGATTAAGCGCATTGTAGAGCTTAACCCGAAAAGCATAACCATGTTTAGTCCTGAGGTGAGCTCTCCTTGTCTCCATATTCTCAAAGTCTTGGAAACCAAGCTTCTCCAAGACATAAGGTCTTGCATGACAGGGGATGTACTACTCGAATTGAAAAATATGGAAATTACACGTTAAAGCAAAGAATCACAAGTCATGATTAATTACGAAGAAATACTTGTCGTCATTGCGTACCGTACAAACATCGAAGGTCTCTTCCAGCTTGACCGTGAAGTACCTACCATTTTGCAGGTGAGGCATCCTGTCGCACAAACCCCGGTCGTCGCAGCAGTATTCGCACTCCGGGATCCTATCATCGCCAGGCATTTCCTATGTTCAAAATTCAAAGATTATAAATTGACACTCCCTCTCTTATATATGGTGGACACTCCCTCTCTCATATTGCGACCGTCGATGATGGTCGCTCCTCCTTTCGTTCGAAAGTGCATTACACCAATTTGTCTAGCACCTTCGAAAAAAGGAGAAGCGACCCCCACGACAACAGCCGGGATTCTTCTCTATCATATATGGAGCAAGGAGCCCCAACAGACTAAATGTCAACCCGTTACATATATGGAGTAATGGCATAAAAAATGGCCTATGTTCTGCCGGAATGTCGATTAATTCCCGTTCCGGCAAATCACGGGCACTCGATATTTCCTACTTTCTAGCACAAGTCATGCCAAAATTCACGAAAAAATTCGGCATGACCTTTGCTAAATTAGGACATATCGAGCGCCTGAAATTTGCCGGAACGGAAATGAATCAACATTCCGGCAAAACATAGGCCACTCGGAGTTGTTCCCTGCAAAATGAATCTATGCATCCATTTTGTCGGCATTTTTCAAAATCAATAATGAAACAAAAGTGCAACAATCAATAATGCATCCATCTAACCATCCATTCTAGCAAACATACATCCATCTACATATATATTAAAATAAAACTAAACCAAAAACTAAACAGAGAGGAGAGGGAGGTGCTCACGGTGGCGGGACGGGCCGAGTGGGTGAAGGAGACGCGACATGAGAAATCCTACATAATCCACCGATTGAAAAATTATATCATCAATATAGTTGGCAACAAACATTTTTATACTCTATTACTTTTTTTACTTAAATTTTTCTATTCAATTACCATTCATAAAACATATGTATACCATTCACTATTAAAAAAAATTAATAAAAAATTCTATACCTAAATTTTCTTATTAAAAATTTCTATTACAAAAATTTTTTACTAAAAATTTCTATTACTAAAATTTTCTATTACTAAATACCTACATTCTATTCATATAACCAAAATACCTACATACCTACATTCTATTCATACAACCTAAGTACCTACATACCTACATTCTATTCATATATAACCTATTTTCTATTACTAAAATTTCTGTACCTAAATACCTACATTCTATTCATATAACCTATATGTTCTATTTTATTCAAAAAAACATAGATGGGGGAGGGAGGAAGGGAGGGAGGGAGGGAGGGAGGGAGGCAGGAGGGACGAAGGGAGGGAGGGAGGCAGAAGGGAGGGAGGGAGGAGAGAGGGAGGAGGCCGGGATGGGGGAGGGAGGGAGGAGAGAGGGAGGGAGGAGGATGGCGGGCGACGAGGAGGAGGGAGGAGGGCGGCGAGCGGAGGAGGAGGGAGGAGGGCGAGGACGGCGGGCGGCGAGAGGAGGGAGGAGGGAGTAGGGCGGAGGGCGGCCAGAGGAGGAAGGACGGAGATACCTCGGGGGCGACGACGGGCGATGGCGGCGGCAGAGAGAGTGAGCGAGAGAGTGTGAGGGGAGAGTGAGGGAGAGGTAGTTGAACGGGCCGCGGGGAAGAAGATAGGGCTATCTTAGCAGTAGCGCGGGGTTCGGGCCGGCGCTACTACTAAGCCTGTTATCTGTAGCACGTAGTCCGATCCCGCGTTGCTGCTAAGTGGGCCGGGGGAGCTGGGCCCGGGTTGGCCACAGTAGCAGCGCGGGTTATAGCACCGCGCTACTTCTAACTGGATTAGCAGTAGCGCGTTTCGGCGACCCACGCTGCTACTGTGGCCAGCCCGTGGGGGCACTGCGGAGCCCACTTAGCAGCAGCGCTTGTTTTGGTCTGCCGCGCTACTGCTACTTACTACCTGTAGCGCGTGTTCCACCCCATCGCTACTGCTACTTAACAGTAGCGTGTGACTAGGACCCCACGCTACTACTAAGAATCTACCTATAGACCTTTTCCTAGTAGTGGAGGCATCACCCTCGGCACTCGATAGTAGCTCTGCAGGGTCGTACAACTTAGGGGGGTACTGGTGGTGCGTTCGGTCTCTGTACATCGATCACATTGATCGAATCACCCGGTAGTAAAGCATGGCAACACGGACAAGGGTGTAGGTCCACTGATGTAACACAAACCCACCTATACTAAGTATTTAGGATAACAGGTAAGATATCAACAATAGGTTATAAGATCAGGCTATGCATCAGAATAGGAGCTATCGAATAACAGTAGCAAAATCTAATGCAAGCATGGGAGAGAAAGAATGGGCGATATAGAAATGATCATGGGGGTTTTGCTTGCCTAGAAGCTCTGCTGCAAGTGGCTGAACGTCTGTGGCGTATTCGTACTCGGGAGCAACGTCGGTCTCGGGGACTACTGGAGAAGAAGAGGGGGAAGAAACAGTAAATATAAAAGCACACAGATGCAGCACGATGCATGACATGGTAGTATGCTATTCTAGGGGTGACCTAATGCAGTGCTAAGTGTTATAGACGGAGCGGGAAAATATCCGGAAATATTTTCCTGGCTCCAGGCATTTATCGGTCAGACGATCCGGAGGGGAAGGTTCCATGTTTGCTGTGTTGGGGGCATGTAGCAGGTATGTGGATGGCGTATTCGGATTCGTCTTATTTTTTTGATCATTTTTCATATATAAATTATTTTCATCCGAGTTATAGATTATTTTACATGATTTTCTAGATTTTCTGGAATTTATTTAATTTCGAAAATCATTTAATATTAATTGCTACGGGTACACAAAGAGTGTACCCAGCAGTGTGCATGTGTGGCTGACGGGGGGCCCAGTTGACTACCCAGTCAGCAGTCAACGTGGACCAGTTGACTGGTAAATGGGCCCGGGGGACCCACATGTCATTGACTGGGTCCAGTCCAGTCAGCAGGTTGACTGGTCAAAGGGTTCCTGTGGGACCCAGTTGTCAGTCGCTGTTAGGTTAATTCAATCATATCCATTTAAACAGTGAAATGGGTCCCACATGTCATCGACTGCATAATCACCAGAGTTTATTTCAACCCAGAGGTTAATTAAGCTGTGGGGCCCGGCCGCCAGTGAGTGTTAGGGGTTAGTTACTGGCTAATTACCGCGCTAATGACGCGAGCCCATGATGGCGCGTCGGCGGCGATGGTCCGGCGACCACAGACGCGGCGGAGGGGGTCGGGATTCGCTCTACGGCGTCCGTTTGACGCGCGGCTGGTCGGGATCAAACGCGGGCAGAGCCGCACGTCGATCTGTGGTAGTGGCAGCAGCAGGGGAGGCCGGAGTTGACGCCGGCGATGAGCTGAAGCGGCGGCTGTTTCAGGCGAGCTCGGTTTCGAGCACAGGGGGCAAGGGGAGAGGAGCTGGAGGCAGCGTTGGCCACCTGGGAGCACCAGGAGCTCAAAACGAAGCTCGGTGGAGAGCTTTGCAAGCAGTGGCCGCGGCGACGAAGCGAACGGCGGCGAGGAGCTTCGGCCATGGCAGCAGGTGCGACTAGGGTACACGCGCGAGTAAAAGGAGAGGGGGGAGAAGCAGCAGGAGCTCACAAAGGGCCTGTAGAGGTGCAAAGCGAGCTCGGGGGAGGCTCGGAGGTGGCGAATCGACGCGGCGGAGCTCCGGTGGCCGAAGGTTGAAGAAGACGGCGATCCGGCGATGAGGAGCTGCAGAGCTCGAAGGTGTCCTCGTAGACGACGTAGTGGACAACGGCGCGTCTCCTGGGCATGGTCTCGAGGCGTGGGGAGGACGGTGGCTACGTGGGCGTGGTCGGTCCATGGTGATGGAGCTTCGGGCGAGCTCGGGATCGAGCGAGAGAGAGCGAGGGGAGAGGGGAAAGTGACTAGGGTTTCGCGGGGTGGACTCGGGCGACATTCTTATCCACCCGCGGCTCCTGTAGCGTCACGGTGGCGGCATCCGCGCGGCGCAGCACGACGGACGACGATGGCGTGCTCTGGCTCGAGCGGGGCTGGAGGTAGAGGAAAAGGCCGGCTAGGCTGGGCCAGGCCGCACTGTGGCCGTGACCTGGCCGAGTGCACAGTGCCTTTTTGTTCTTTTTCTTTATTCTTTTTCTATTTTATATTTTGCTTTTTGTTTTCTATTTCTTTTAGCCTCAAATGATTTTTGCTCAGTACGAAACTTGCCACATAAATACATTGCAATATTATGAAGCAGTCCACAAAGTTTGGTGGCATTTTGAATCCATTTAATTTATGCTTGAATTAAAAATGGCTCAAATAGGTGTTGTTGGCCTAATATTTAAATAGGTTAAGGTCAATTTAAATATTCAAATGATGTTTGGGTAAATTTTAAAATTACTTGGGGAATTTATGACATATTGTATACACTTTTGTTTTGCTGTTTAAAGAAACATTATTTTGACTTTATTTTAAATTCGGATATGAACTGGGTTTGGATCAAAGTGAAGTTTAGCAAAATTAATTGTGATGACATGGCACCATTAGTATGGTTTTACTCTAGCTAATCACTGGGGGTGTTGCAAATCTCCTCCACTAAAAGAAATCTCGTCCCGAGATTTAAGAGGTGGAGTAAGGGGGAAAAGGTCTGACCAGGAATCTAACGAGTCTTCTCGGTCTTAGTTGCTCTTCCCGAAGAGGCTGGTCCATTGCGTTGATGTCTTCATTTTCTTCCATGTCTTTGCGTCATGACGAACTTGGCATCTTTTCTTTAGGAATTTCATCAAACTTATGAATAGGGTAAGTGGGGAAACTCTATAGGAATGGATTTAACCAAGTCGAGTATCGAACAATTTAACTCAGGGGATGAGGCATAAGTATCGCTCGAGTTGAAACTCAGGAAAATTATCGAGAGCCATATAATAAGGTACAAAGAGTTTCAATGGGGAAGGCATATGTTGGGGATATTCCCCACGGTTATAACCCGGCTAAAGGTTTGACCCGGCCTAGAGCTTGAAGGCCCTATGGGTCGCCCCGTTTTCCGGGTTATGATAAGATGACAACGAGGAATCCAGGGCCCAGTGACGAGACCCGACAGGAGGCCGGCTTGACAGGAGCCTAATGGGCCGGCTCGCAGAGAAGGTCCAAGAAAAGTTCCCTGACAAGAAAAGCGAGACTCGGTGGAGGATTGTGTAACACCTCAAAAATCGGGTTATCGATTTTTGTGCTGTTATTCCTTCCTAGCTTTTCTCTAACGAATTTTTCCTCTGGAATTTGGCAAGTGACCAGGTGAATCCAGTCATTCCCCAACCTCTCAATGCCTTTCCCATGCTCTTGTGCCAGTCAACCTCCCGTCAGTAAACTCCGAATCTCATTCAAACCCTAGTTCCGAAATATTGGAACTGGAAACCCTGCCTTTGTGTTTAAAAAGGAGCTATCATTTCCCTTGCCCTGTTGACCCTCCCAAAATTTCCAGAGATCCTTCTGCCCTCATAAACCCTAGATGTGCAAAAATATTGCTAAGGCATATGCAATATTTCTCATCTAGAATTAATTCCTTCTTCTGTCTTTCTGAGGAATTAAATCCAGGAAAATATGTATCCATCTCCAGAGGTCATGAAAACTTGTGGAGATATTCTTTGTGATCATATTGAGCTCTCATAAAAATAATGGCCATAATTAAATAGGGGAAATTGCATTTTCCTATTTAAAGCCAATATTTCAATTTGGGGC